>CM038680.1:47439787-48031332 GCA_021605205.1 Aegilops longissima | reverse complement strand
CGTGTTGGCGACGTTGTTGGAGGCGGCGAAATGGATCTGCAGCGCGTGCCAGAGCTTGTCGCCCTTGGGGAAGTGAGGACCACCGGCTCCCAAGCCGGTGCGCATCTTGGAGCCATCAAAGTGCATCCGCCAATGGGTGGAGTCGGTATTGGCGGCAGATCTGGGTCTCGGCCCGGTCGAGGAGGAAATCGGCGGTGCTTGTGACTTGATGGCGGTGCGGGGCTGGTAATAGATGGTGTAGGGGCCAACTTTATGGCCCATTTGGCCACTCGGCGAAGCATCTCGGCTTCGATGATCTCGCTAGTGGGGCCGTGCAAACCACGATGATTGGATGCTCTTGAAAGTACGGCTTCAACTTCTTGGCGGCAAAGTGCACGCCGTAACACATCTTCGGTAGTGGGGTAGTTCTGCTTGGAGGTCGACGATGCCGCTCGGGTAATAAACCGGTCTCGGACAGGTAGCGCCTTGCCTTCCTCCTTGCGTTCAACTCGATAAGCAGTCTGACTACCTTGCTGGTGGCGGCAATATCACGAGCATGGGCTCCTTTGGGTCGGAGCCGCCCGATTTGGGGAGTAGTCAGCATTTTCTTCAAGCGGAGAAAAGCCTCGTCCGCTTTTGGAGTTCCATTCGAAGAAGGTGGTCTTCTTCATGAGCTGGTGCGGAGGAAGAGCTTTCTCGCCCGGCCGGTGATGAATCGGTGATAGGCGTAAGCGATCGGTGAACTTTTGCACATCTAGCGATCGGCGGGTACTTCCATCCTTTCGATCGCCTTGATCTTCACGGGTTGCACTCTATGCCGTGTTCGGAGACCGAAGCCAAGGAGCTGGCGGCTGGTACTCGAGCGCATTTCTGGGTTGAGCTTGATGCGGAATCGGCGCAGATTTTCAAAGGTCTCCTTGAGGTCTTCCAACAGCGTTCCTCGCTTCTCCGTCTTTACCACCACGTCGTCCCACGTAAGCGTGGCGTTTACGCTTAAGCTGCTTGAGGAGGCACTTCGCATGCAACGCTGAAAGGTGGCGCCGGCGTTCCTCAAGCCGAACGTCATGGTCAGGTAGCAGAAGGCTCCAAATGGCATGATGAAGGCGGTCTTCAATCTGTCGGCCGGGTTCAGCTTGATCTAGTGATATCCTGAATATGCATCTAAGAAGCTCAACAGCTCGCATCCGGCTGTGGAGTCTATCACCTGATCAATCCTTGGCAAGGTGAACGGGTCCTTGGGGCAGGCTTTGTTGAGGCTCGTGTAGTCAATACACATCCGCCACTACTTGTTCTTCTTTAGTACCAAGACCGGGTTCGCTAACCACTCTGGGAAGAACACTTCCATGATGAAACCGGCTGCGAGGAGCCGGGCTATCTCTTCTCCAACAACTCTTCTTTTCTCTTCTGACAGGCGGCGCAAGGGCTGCCTGACGGGCTTCACATCAGATCGGACATCTAACTTGTGCTCGGCGAATTCCTTCGGTACACCTGGCATGTCTTTGGGGGACCATGCGAAAATGTCCCGATTCTCATGGAGGAAATCGACGAGCTCGCCTTCCTATTTGCTGTCGAGGTTTGCACCTACGACAGCGTATCTCTCCGGGTGCTCCGGGTCCAAGGGTATCTTCTTGGTCTCTTTGGCCGGCTTGAACGAGCCCTCAGCTTCCGACTCCTTGGGGTCGGGCGACATCTCTGGCTGCTTGCCGGCCATTGCCACAACCGATCAAGGAGCTTCTCATCACCGCGATCACGGGGACTCGGCCAGCCGATCGCTTTCACTGCACAGGCGGACGACTTTCTGTAGTCGCCGGCTACGGTCAGAATCCCCTTGGTACTCGGCATCTTCATCTTGAGGTAGGCGTAATGGGGGACCACCATGAACTTGGCCAGAGCAGGTCGGCCAAGCAGGGCATGGTAAGGGCTTTCGAGGTCCACCACTTCGAACCAGACTGGCTCTCGGCGAAGTGATCTTTGTCCCCAAAGAGGGCGTCTATCAGAATCTTGCCAATCGGTGAGCGGGAAAGGCCGAGTACAATTCCGTGGAACACAGTCCGATCTTTGAAGCTGTCTTTGCTTGATTCTAACTTCTCCATGGTATCCTTATGCAGGATGTTGATCTGCTGCCTCCGTCTATCAGCACTTTCGCGAGAAGCGAGCGGCCCGCCTATCCGCGGCAAGGGTGGCTCCCAATACCAGGCGTAGGAGCCGGATTGGCATCACCTCGGGTGATCAGCCCGGCTCAAGCGATAGGTTTCTCGGACCGATGCATGAATTACGGGTATATGATGCTCTGCATTCACTTCTTCTTTGTTGCTGCCGCTTTCTTGCGATCGTCGCCACTGTCGGTGAACACTACATAGGCACCATGCTCTTACGGATACTCGTCTTGTATTCGCCGACGGCACGACAGCGACTCTTTGAAGCGATGGTGGCGCGGCCCGGTGGCGGAGGAGGGACACGGCCGTCTCCTTGGCGATCTGGTGAGCCGTGGCACTTCGGGTGGTGTGATTCGGCGGCTTGGCGCGCTATGGAACTTGCAGGGTCCATCCAGTGTCTTTCGTGAGAAGGCCGTCAACCAGTTGGACTTGCCGCCTTTCTACCGCTTCGGCGGAGGCTGCCCCTCGCTCTTGTCTTCGATCATCGCCACCTGCGGCTGTTGGAAACCGGCTGCGGGGCCTTTGCGCTTGTGATCATTCTGCTGTTGCTGCCGATCAAGCGTCGCCACCGGAGTTCTGGGAGCTGAGCCACCTTGCGGTCGATCGACTTGATCTCCGACTTCATGGAGGAGTCGGTCAGTGGCGTATTTGTCCGCTATGATCAGCAGCTCGTCGAGGGTCTCCGGCTCATCGCAAAGGAGCTTGTGCTTGAGGAGGGTGCCTTCTCTACACCCGGCGGTGAAGTACTCGATTGCCTGCACCTCATGCACTCCCTCGCAGGAGTTCCGGAGCTCGGCCCAGCGCGTGAGGTAGTCGCGAGTAGACTCGTTGGGGCCTTGCACGCACAAGGAAAGCTGGCGAGGCTTGGGAGGTCGCTTGTACGTGCTCGTGAAGTTGCGGACGAAGGCCTCGGTGAAGTCGACCCAGCTGTTGATGTTGCGGGGCTTCAAACTGTTCAACCATGTCCGGGCCGTGCCCTAGAGCATGAGGGGAACATACTTTACGGCAACGTGCTTGTTGCCGTTCGCTATGCTGACGGCCGTGGAGTAGTCCACCAGCCAGTCCTCCGGCTTCACGGAGCCGGTGTATTTGGGTGTGTCTCGGGGAAGTGTGAATCCTCTGGGGAAGGGCTCGTCTCGGATGAGAGGTCCGAAACAGGGCGGGCCCAACTCGTCATCTTCTTCCAGCGCCAGGGATCGGTGGAGTCGCTCGATCCGGTGGCGGGCGTCGTTTTCTCCGACTCCCTCTCGGCGGCCAAGGCGGTCACCGAGAGTCGGATGCTCGACAGGTGGCGGAGAGACTCGCCTTTCTCTGCGGGGAGGAGGAGGCAGATAGTCATCCCGCCGCTCCACTGCTCTCGGGCGGCCGTCTTCGTCACGCTCGATGGAGATGTGAGTCCGGCTATGGCTGACAGCCGGATCCATGTTTTTCTTCCACGGACGCCGCCAGCTTGGCCCGAGACGCCGCGCTTTGATCTCGGCGGGAAGGCAAATCGCCGTGTTGTCGCGCTGGCGCCTCCGTGCGGCAGCCGGCTTGCTTCTTGCGCAGCAGCGTCGAGGAGCTGCTGGACTCGCTCCGTCATCGGCGGCATTCTCGCCGGTTATCCAGCTCGTCTGCCGCCGCTGGGCGGCGCGGATGTTCTCATGGGCGTGGCGTACACAGGCGATTGGCCGCAAACAGATCGGCGATAGCTACGCCCGCTGCTGGACCGCGCCTTAGGCGGCTAGGCCCGGTCGGAGCCGGGCGAAGCCGCCCACGGCGCGATCCATCTCGCTGGTAGGCTTCGACAAGCGCCTCATGCTTGCTAACTTCATGCGCCCACGAGGAGCCGGAGGCGGCGCGATTCCAGCGCCCCAAGATCGGGCGTCTTCCGGAATGGGGCAGCCGGTCTTGCAGAACCGCGCCGAGAGGGTCACGGGCTCCCTCGCCGGAAGGCTCGCCAGACCGGCGACGGCGAGCACCTCCGTGACTGTGCTTCCGCCGCTCTCCGCGCGAGGGAGCGGCTCGTCGTATACCACCATGTTGGTGGGGAACGCGTCGAGCGACGCGGTGTCGGAGTCGACCAGCATCGGGTCGGTGGAGCCTACGGACTCCAGGTCGGCGGTCGGCTCGCCGGCGACGTGGAGCTGCTCGAGGAGGCCCGCGAGGAGGCTCTCGGGGCCGTCCGTACCTGCGTCAGACGCAGGCTCGTCGGAGAGGCGAACCTCGCCGACAAGTTCGGGGAGGCAGCTCGCCGCGCAGGCGACCTCAACGCCATGCAGCGCGTCGGCGCAGACTCCGTCTGGCGTGCCGGGCTGGCTGCGCTCGCCAGGGAGGAAGAGGGTTCCGCCCGCAGCAGGTCTCCGGACGACGGTGCACCTAGCCCCACGGTGGGCGCCAAATGTCGGGGTTGGGTGCGACATATGCCAAAGGATGGCTTATCATGGAGGGGGCAGAGAACGCGTCGCGGTGCTCGAAACGGATGAGGCGAAGACATGCACGCCGGCGAATCTTACCCAGCTTCAGGGCTCTCCGAGGAGATAACACCCCTACTGCTGCTCTGCGGGGTCTCCGCATGATCACTATGGCAAGGTGAGTACAAGATTGCTCCTTGAGTTGTTCGGGGTGAGGAAGGAGAAGGGCACGGCTAGCTCTTCTCTTCCCTCTATGTGTGTGTCAAACTACTAGCTTCCAACCCTTTGCATGGGTGCCCCGGGGGGTTTATTTAGGCCTAATCCGGCTGGGCGCGCGACCCAGCCATCAGTCTCTTAAGTTGCCGTCTTCTCCGCCGACTTCTGGGGCCGCCGTCTAGTGGGCCCCGCCGACGGTCCAGCATGGGGCCGACAACCCGTGTCCGCCGCGGGCGGGTCTTGCCGGCTGCGGGTTACTGTAGCCACTCTTCTAATGACGCGAGCTTGGTCGCGGGGTCACGACAACAGTGTCGCCGCCTGGCGGGCGATCACTGTCGCCATTCCCTGTCTTGTCTGGTTAATGGCGCACGGAGCCCGTGGGAGGGGCCAGCCGACTCTCGGAGGCCGACTCCAACGGGTCCGTCTTTGGGTGCTTCGCCAGATTCTGCGCTCCGCCGACAGTAGCCCCTCGCTTGCCTTCGGTCAGAGACAGCCATCGTGGGTACAGGAATCGCCCACGGGCTGACGCCGAGGCAGACGTGGCTCTGATGCCACGGACGGAGATCTCCGTCAAGACGGCACTCAGGGCCATGCTCGCTCTTTATGAGCGGGGCGGGACAGGCCGCGAGGCGGCTTTATCCCATCCCGCTCGTAGTCAATCAGGCAGGAAGTGGAGGGAGTTGCGGGCCGACTCCCCGTAGCCGGCTTCATCGGAAGTCGCTGGCTTGGAGCCGGCTTGTCTTGAGGTCGTCTCTGGGACTCGGCTGGGAATGGCAGTCGGCGACTCCGTCACCGACTCTCAGAAGGCGGCTCTTCGTCTTGGGGTCTTGAGGGGCGCAGTCTGCCCTGATGTTTTGAAAGTTCCAGGGGCTCGGGTTCACCTACCCGTGGCCCATTACTCTAACAGTAGTCCCCAAAGCTGGTGAGGCGCCGAGGGCGACATGTCGAGGAGGCTCAACAGTTTCATCCCTTCAATGGTAGAATCTGGGCTCGGCTCGCCGTCTCTATCTTGAGCCCATTACTCCGACAAGTATAGTTTATAGAATTGATGTATTAAAAGATCTTTGGTGAAGTGGTATAGGTCCATATCTTGATGCGCATGTTTCTCAAACTAATTTTTGAACTTGATATAGAATTAATGCACAAAGATGTATCAAGCACTGGTATAGATCTTTTATTCAAAAAAAAAGAAAACTGAACTTGAATCAAGCAGCACATATATCATTGATTCTGGTAAAATGATTCTCTAATTTGGTGAAGCATTTGGTAAAGCAAAGTAGATAGCAAAAAAGAAAAAATAACACGGTGTAGTTGAATTTAATTTCAGGACTTTGTGTACTAGTTTCTGAATTACATTCATGCATGACTCATAATATATAAGCATCTACCTCATGGATTATCACTTGTAGAACAAAAAAACAGAAGAATTAAATCCTCAAAAAAGAAGACTAATCTATAAATGTGTGTCTCCCCCCTTGTAGGCCCGAGCGCCTCAAAGACTTCCTGCAGGAGGAGAAATTGTACACATTTGTTGGTTTCAGCATTGGAGGTGACAAGCGGATGCTGGAAAAGTCTGGTTTGGAAATCAACCCCAACAACTTCATCGACATGCAGCGCAAGTGGAAAGATCCAAAGAACGACAAATACTACGACTCCTTGGCCGATGTTGCAGGCGGCGTCATCCACCCATTCTACGAAGGCATGAAGAAGAAGACGAACAGGGAAGACCACAAACTGTGGGGGAACAGCCCGCTGCCAGACAACCTCATCACGTACGCAGGAATAGATGCATACGCAACGTACAAGTCATGGAAGACAATCGACAACATCGTGATAGGTTGGGATTGTTCAAAAGAGCAGGAGGCTGACCCATACTACCACTGCAACTTCGCAGATGAAGATGCATGAAAGTCTGCATTTGTTATGTTGAACCAGATACCTTATGCTCTGTGTGTCCTTAGTATTGTTGTTTCAGATTTGTAATTTGCTTTCGTTATGTTGAACCACCTACCTTATGCTATGTGTGTCAGGGTTTGAACAAGTTTGCCTATGTCTATCAAGTACATCGTTTGCTTATGTCGTCCAACAAATTTGCTAGCTTCCTATTGTGTTCATCCATCATTTCAAGTTGAAGTAGGTTGAAGTTGAAACTTGATGGCTGCCACGCAGCAGCACTAGTCATGGAGAAAAAAAATAACACTTGAATATTTTCGCAAAAAAAAGTGGCAGACTAAATAAAGGCCAAAAGCAAATAGTAGCCTTCGACGCTCAGTACAGCTTAGACATGAACAGAAGTACTATCACGCTAAAAAAAATCAATTTTTAGTTTCAGACGAACACTAAAAAGACTAAGTTTGAGCCAAGGACAACATTCAGTACTAAAAAGCATCGTGGTAAAAAGTAGTTAGAAATTCACTAAGTACTGCATCAGAAAAAGCAAAGAAACACCAGTACGTATTTCCTAGTCACTAGCATCCTAGGACTGAAAAGTTCTGGTACAGTTGAACACACGATACGTTCATTCTACAAATATATAAGAAGGAACGGGAAGCTTCAGTTCGCATTCCTTAAAACAGTGACATACTAAGAATTAATAAGGCAATACAACTGAAGTCTCAAGACAACTTAGTCTATACAAACAAGTGCTAGGATTATACCAAACATTGCACGGAGAAGAACCACAGCCTAGAAAAAAGAAGGCCAATAACTTAATCAAAAGATATAAGTTCGACAAAAGAGAAAATCACAAGAAACACAACAGAAGACATACTAGCATCAAACAACACAAACAATAAATAATTAATCAAAAGTACTAGCACAATTGGAATCTCAGTACAACTAAGTTTATTCGGTAAGTGTTATGATGATACCAATTAATGCATTGAGAAAGAAATATTTTTGGACTTAATAGGACTATCTCTTAAACGTAGCTAATTTAAACCAGTAATTTAACTTTTACTATGAAGTTCAACTACTAAAGTTCAAGAAGTTCAAAAAGAAATTTGGCACTAAAATTTTGAAAGCCTTACGCTGAATGAGACTACAAATCAGTACTAATAGACCTATATCATAAGTACAAGAAAACGAGAGTACGAAACTATAAAGGTCCAAGTTAGGATGGAATCACATAAAATAAAATAAATCTCACTTTCGAGCAACAACGAAAATACACTTGAAAAAAATTGTTTTCAGTTCAACTACTATATAAGTCTTCATTACAAAAAAACTTCAAAACGAATTCCCGATGAAACATTGTGCCACACTTAAAACACAACACAAAATATACTAGTTATTACATAGTACTCGACAAGACATCAAACACTTCAAAATAGAGCCTACAATGTTTTCAAGAGATATATCACACAACTATCCAATTCACTATGCAAATGATGACCATTTATCCTATGCATCAGAGCCAAAGCCCTGAACCTCCTTGGGAAGCTCCGTCACCATAAGATGGTTATTCGGTTGAACACAACTCTATACAGATCCTCGGCGTCCAATCAACAATGCGTGGCTGCAAAACAATAAAACAAATTATCAAAAATCATGACACATAAAAAAAGGATGCACAATAAGCCAAATACAGAAATTGAAAAGCTCAACAAGAAACCCACGTCATTATTTCGAATGTTCTCAACGATCTTTTCACCATCATAGCATCCCACATACTTCACAAAGATAATGGCCACATTCATTTTTCCCTTGAAGTGGAACCTTGACAAACGTTGGTTTCTTTGCAAACAGCTCCCAATTGGGCTGCTTGCTTGCATTGTACTGAGCATCACCATACACAGCCTTCATTACTTTGACCAATCTAGAAATCTGTAAAAAAATAAAACAACCGACACAGTTTTAGGTCTCGAAACAGCGAAACAAAGATGCGTAAATATTAATCCAAAGACAGATAATAAATGTCACTCACAATCTTCTCGCAGTCTTTGTGATAGGTGTTCTTCGGAGGACGGTGGTTCTTCGGATAAGGTAAAGAGTCAAGGATGTCAACGCTACTTCGGTACCAATTCATGACATATAAAGAATAGTGGTTCACTTTCCTATTCTTTGATAAAACAATAGGCTTGAATAGAGGCATCATGATCTAAAAACAAATGACCAGAAAAGAGATGTTAAATATTCAAAGTAAAAACCAGCATCACAACAAACAAATAAAAACCAAAAATCAGCTAGTAGATCTCACAAGGTCGGCACTGAGCAAGTCTTCATTAGCTTTAACATAGCTCTTGAAATCTCTCGCTGCACTCTCCACATTAAACACTTTATTTTCATCCTCGTAATACTGAACAGTCAAGCACAACCTGCAAAAAGCCAAAATAGAAAATAGACAGCGGAAAAGAATCAACAAGCAAAGTATTATTAAAATCATAAAAACAATAGACAGTCTTGTTCAACATAAAGAAACCGATCGATTGATTACCGTGATGAAATATGGACTCAGCAATATCCTTTTCCCGAGATCACGAAATCAGCATTTCTATCGGAATCTTGCTTCCAATCATCAATGAGGAAGTCCATTACATCACCCTCCATCATTTGCCCAGTGAAAAAACTTCCCGATGCGATTCCCAAAGGAAGTTAGTTACATTTCCATCAGGTTGAGGTATCATTGAGAATGTATTCTGCAGCACACACAAGAACAAAAAGAAGAAGAAGCAAGATAAGGCATTCATAGCAGTTCGAGTTGTATAAAAAGAACAGTTCAGCCATATTTATCTAGCGATTACAAACAACACAAGAAAAGGAAGAGGAAAAATAATGAGAGATACTCACTCGGCATACTTCTCACGCCATTCATCACTAAGCAACAGATTATACAACCTGCGAGCCTTGTCCGGTGAGGGAATTTATAAGGGTGAAGCTGCACGCATGTGGGGGCAAAACTTTATAGGAGCTCAAGCGCACTTCGTGCTTACAACATTGCCGTAATCCAAAGCGGATATTTCCTAGCACCACTAGCTCTACGAGCCACTATTCCAAAGAAGGGAGATAAACCTTTGGCAGCGCGCTCGTGACTCTTCCAACGCCAACAATCTTGTCAAACACATCATCATCGCTGTCTACCAATTCCACAATGGGATTCTTGGGTGTAGTAGGGCTATCTGCACAAGCAGCCGTAAAACCTCTCAGAGCTCCCAACCGCCCCTTCATAACACCAGATCTTGTCTTTTCGGAGAACGCCTACAGCTAAGATCAATAGCTACGCCGAGCTCCAAGAACTGCTACCAAAGAACCTGTAGTCATGCTCACCAAGATCCAGCCACTCACCTGGAAAAAAAAGACCGCACAAAGCGTAAGTTCAAATACATATTTCATGACAGTACTAATAGAGAAGTACAAGCTGCAAAAAAATTACAAAAGTCCATGCACACTTACCGGGTTCGATGCCAAACAAACCCCGGAAGTCAACATCAAACAAATCGCTAGTTGCGCAGGTATACAGCAAAGTCTTCCTAATGTCCAAAATGTCTTCATGGCTGTAATCGACAATTTCAATTACACCATCCTCCCGACAATAATAGGTCTTGCAGTTTTGTAGCATAAAGAATCCACAATCATGCCTGTAAACAAAGGAAAAATCAAAAAATGGTACGACACAAAATCCAAAAAATACAGGAACAACATCCTCCAGCAACAAAAACAACCAGCAAAAATCATTAAAAACGGATACTCACGTGTTTTCCTGCTGAGGCACCCGCACAAACTCGCAAGAGAAACCATCAATATGCGCCGTGAGAACGGTTTGGCCTCGTCTACACTGGACTCCTCCAAAGCTTCTTTATATTATCCGTCATATTCCTTAAGAATCTAATCGCATCACCCTGTGTTTCATCACGGAGTGAATCAAGACACTCAAACGACGGAACTTCAAATTCGAACAACCAAGCACCAATGCCCAGATTCTTCACTAGGCTTCATGGCAGCCACAAATGACGGTGGATCAAATGTAGGAAATGAAGCTGAAAAAAAATCATCGCAGAGGAAAATGAATTTACCAAATCATAATGAAAACAAAAATTCAGCCTCCAAACAATAAAAAAGAGGAAATTGAAATTCATAAGTACAAACAAAAAATCACATAATCGTAAAGAAATTATATCCACCGCCCAAAATTGAGGAACAATCATATCAGTTCAATTCCCTTGCAACAATAAGTACAGCTTTAATAAAAGAAGCACATATCAAGTTCATTCCCCCCACATCCCAAAACTGCAAAGAAAACATGACAGTTCTAGTTAATGAGTACAAAAAGTCCAAGTTCACCTACTTGGTCAAAACCATCAGCACCTGATCTTATGAACCAATTTAGCACATTGGGATCAATATTTCCATCACGGATCTTGGTCTGTTGTACAAAAAGAACAACAATAGTTAGAAAATTCGCAAAACAAGTTATCATCCTATTTACAAAAAAAGCAAAATACTGACCGTCACCCATCTGGGAATATCAACTTGTCAGTGTCTCGGTACTTCTGACGTAGAGAATATAAAACAACATCAGCACTGTCTGAGTTGAGCATGCCAGTGGGGACAAACGCTTTAGCAATAGAACCAACACTGGCATCACATTCTTTATTTTGAAACATCGGCTTGTGACTAGAAAAACACAAAAGATTACATGAATTAAAACAACTGCAACAACAACAATAATCAAACTAGAGAAAGAAAAAGAGACAAAAAATGGTACGGGCAAAATCCCAAACTAACCATTTAAATACGGTTCATGCAACCTCGTAACAAATAAGAAAAACGATCAACCTTAACAACATTACCACTTTACGCTTGCGAAAAATGATGAAAAATAATAAGTTCAACAACTACAAGAGAAGATGTCCAAAATGCCAAAATTGAGAAGTACACCCCATTTACAAGTCCTTACCTGGACTATCAGGGTTTGACAACGACGGTAGTTCCTGTGATGAGACCATTATGCCTCCGGTTTGAGGGTTTGACGATGGGACATCTTGAGAGGACACCAATATTGATGCGCTTTCGTGGTCTGCAGAAAGAAAATCACGGGCGACAAGAGCGCCTCCTGCGTCAAGGGGTCAGAAGAAATTGATAGAAGTATATCATCATCCTCGGATGGCACCTCCTCCACGCTAGAAGCATCTTGCAATGCATCACCGTAATCAAGACCTCCAGTAGGGAAATTCTCCGTGACAAATCTTCACAAATGTAAACATTTTCATTCCCAAAGAATACCAACACCAGCGATTTGGCATCAAGTATCTTTGGCGGCACCAAAGATCCTCATCAAGAACTTTGGTACCAACATTGCGCCCACTACTCAATGGAACATCATGAGCATCATTTCCACCACTAAGGACAACCTCACGCTCAACATCGATGTCGATGAAAATAAAAATTCAGAAAAAGTGAATGATATGAACAAAACTAACAATAAAAATAAGCTACCAATAGGTGCACGAAAAATTAAACCTTGAAGCATTCACAAGAACATCATCGAACTTGCTATGCTAACATTCAAAGCGACATCACCAACAGGCAAACAAGGCTCATCGCCAACAATAGGACCCTGATTCAAATGTAATGAGACAAAAAACAATGCTATTATGAGCAACAATAAGCGGTGTGGGATAGAAAATGAACAAGCAAGACACATCGGTGCGCATGAAATTTTAGAAAAAATAATAAACACAATGAAAATAAAATAACCTTGCACTTATCGGTGGATAGATCATTAACTCCACCATCAATGTAACCCTCAACATTATGATTGCTCTCCGCATGAAAAGAAAAATTAATAAACAGATGTAGATCGGGAAGTTCAACTACAATCTTGACAATGAGAACAACATAGTAAAAACATACAAACAATGAGGACTGGCTCACATCAACAACAGGTGCTGCGAGCCAACATCGTCAGTCTGCTGATCGAAACATTAGCCTCGGTACCATCATCAGCCCTGCATCGGTGCCAAGCAGCCTCATCGTGATCAATATGCATGAAAGAAAATTATTAATAAATAGATGAACATGAGGAAGTTCAACTACAACACTGACATCAGGACAACAACATAAAAATTGCAAACACCAACGACTGACTCACATCAACATCAGGACGCTCAAAGCCAACATCATTCGTTTCGTGATCAAAACATTAGCCTCAAGACCATCACCAGCCCTGCTTTGTCGGTGGCGGCAGACCTCATCCTGCTCAAACTGCTTGATAACAACATTTGCACTTTCTTCATATGGCTTGCAGCGAGAGTTTTGCGTAGTTCTGAAACGCTTCATGTTGTTCAACAGACGAACCGAGCTCTGAACTAGATTAGCGGCACCGTCACGCATATCACCGATTAAAATCCTCTCCATCTCAATGTAGTTAACAGCTTCCTCAGCGTTAAATTGCTGACCTTCAGGAAGGATACCATTGATACAACGCAAACGCTCAACTGTCGTTGGGACCTTTTGCAGCTCGTAACACACATTACTTAAGATATGCTCAACAAGGCTCCAACGCTGAAACAAAGAACATCAATACCAAAACCCTGCCTCAGTGAAGCACTAGCATTACTAGGGCCAGGGGGCATAACCAGCACCCTCAACACCACGGACATCCCTCAACTCATCGGGCAGAGATGAAAACTTCGGAACCTGAGACGACGGCATCTCCAGGACTGGCCGTTTATACACTCAGAAAAAAAACAACCTCCTCTTGAGTTTTCCACTACAAACAAAAGGGAAAAATAGTTAATCAATCAACGCAACACAGAGGGAAAAATAAATCATGATATTAACAGATTTAAAATCAACACCACTAATGAAACTTTAACTATCATTGCCAATTTGTTAGTATTTACCAAGAGGCCGCTTGAACAAAGTTATTCAGTTCAACAACACACTAAACAACAAAGACTAAAAACCATACCTAAACCATACAAAATATAAGCAGACAACTCTACAAAGACACATGTCCACTACAGCAAAAAATAGCTATACCTAAAAATAAAAAAAAGGTATGCAAGACACAAAACAAACAAAACTCACCAGAAGCTTCCCAAACACCCAAGTCTTTGGATCTGCATTGCCTTTTTTTATCAAATCTGCATCAACCAGATCGAAAAGCTTGGCGGATCCATGTAGCATATCGGGGGACTCGCATGTCAGGCTCCGCAGTTTTGCCACGGATAAGGCAGTCAAGGTACATTAGTACAGGCCCTATGGCACAGCCTGTGATTGCCTTCCCCATGGTATGACCACTTTGGTACTTGGCAACAGCCCTTCTAAGCTCATCAACCATCAGCTGGCAATAATCCATATTTGCCATGTCTTCAAAGACGAGACCCTCAAACATTGCTGCCTCTCTGGAAACACGCGGGGCAGATCCAGGCAACACAACCTTCATAAACACAATAATGAAGAACACTTTCAGAGCAAGGTCATCTTTGCTAGGATCCTTGACGAGCACCTTGAGCTTATTCCTCAAATCCTTTGTCTTGATATCTTTGTCCCTGCTAATGTCAAGCTCCGATCTTAACTTCATCAGAGCGTCATCATATCCGTCCTCTGACGGCCTTGGCGCAGAACGACCACCACGAGGGAAACCAAATAATTGTTGTATACCATCGCTAGTGATGCGAAGCTTCTTATTAGCCTCACCCATATCAAGAGTCATTGTATCACAATCTATCCTCAGGTACAAAACTCCCATCAGAGGGCGGGAAATGTTAGACTTCACCCTCCACCCAAAGATAGAACCAAAACCAGATGCATGAACCCTAGCCACATGCCGACTCTCGAGCAATTTAGCACAATCTTCAACCTCTCTCAACGAACATCGCACAGTTAAGTTCAATTTCCGTTGGTCACCTTCATCCAAGGCAACTTTTCCGGCATTGCCTCCCACCGGCTTGACCGGACTCAGAACGCTAACAGGCTGTAAATGAAAACAAAAAAGCCACACCTTAAAAAAATGAATATACAAAACAACAAAAGCATATGAATGCACGTAAAAAGAAAAAAGAAAAGATTGCACAAGTTCAACTATTAAAACAACATCAGTACCACCCCTCAATTGATCCAAACAATAATCAGCCTAAACTGGCCGCAACACCAGCCGAAACATAATTAAATCATTGAAAGTACAACTAGTAAATCACATGCAGTACAAACACAAACCACTGCAAACAATGAATATAGAAAACACAAGAAGCATACGAATGTAAGTAAAAAAAGATTGCACAAGTTCAACTATTAAAACAACATCAGTACCACCCCCAATTAATGAATACAATGACAAGCCTCACCTGGCCAGCATACCACCCCAAACACAAATTAAATCATTACAATTACAATTAGTAAGTCACATGCACAACAAAACACATACCACTCCAAACAATGAATATAGGAAACAAAACAAGCATATGAAGGCAAGTAAAACAAAGAAAAGTTTGCACAAGTTCAACTATTAAAACAACATCGAGACCACAATCAAAATAGATGCAAAACAATGACCAGCCTCACACGCCAGATACCAGCCCAAACACAATTAAATCATTGCAAGTACAACTAGCAAGACACATGCAGACAAAACACTTACCACTGCAAATTCATCTTCGAATCAACTTCAATATCATCTTCTTGGATCAGATCTTGACTTCAACACGAGCACGCTTCTTCACACCTTTGTTCACTTTTGCAGGATGAACTTTACGCTTCTTATTTTCTTTCAACAAAGACCGCTCTTGAAGAGGAGATGAAGAAGGCTTCTTATTTGTCAAACCTCGTGGACTCCGACGAACAGAGGAGCCACCAGGTTTGCTTGGACCAATTTTCACAGCAACACTATCCGCGTCAGCTTTGCTATTACCAGGTTGGGAAACATCTTTCACACGTGGACTACGCCTCTGTGTGCTATCAGGATTTCGATCTGACATCTTCCTCTTCAAAACAACTTTCTTCTCCTTAACTCCATCACGATCAAACACTTGCGTCAAACGAGTTTGCATCAAGTTTGTCTTCATAGGCATGTCACTTCCATGAGATCCGACATGAATAGTTGAAAAACCCGCGTCACCACCTTCACCGCCTACACATTTAGGAGCTTGAGCAACATCAACATCACTTTCTGGCACACAGGCAGCCTTTTGACGCCGTTCCAATTCCTTTCTCTTCTGGAATTCATACTTCTTCTTTCTTATCCTTTCGTCCTCGAGCTGTAACTGCATAGGAACATCCTCAGCTTGGGTAACAGGCTCAGTGCCATCAACACTTTGAGACTGAGTAACAGACAACTGCAAGCTGCCATCACCATCATCAACGTTAAGTGAATACATTCCATCATTAATATCTTTAACAACATCAGCAATGTCCTCTGGAACACCATGGCTGTCATTAACTGCATAAACCAATAACATAACCACGCACATAAAAAATTAAAACACAATTAACATTGCAGACACAAAGATAAATAAAGCGCATAGCATCAGACACAAAACAAAACGGAACAACTGATGTAACTAAGCATATATATGTATTAAAGGCTGATAAAAATAGAGCAAATATAAGGGAAACACCAACAACATTCGCAAGTTCTTCTAGAGGATTTGGTGTCTCAAAAATAACATTCACAAGATCTTGAAAGCGTTCTGATTTGTCAGAATCAGGAGGCACCGGCACTCCAACATCTACAACAACATCATAATTAGCAAAAAAGTACAAGAACAATCAATCAGTTCAACTATGTGAACACTACAAGTTCACCGAATAAAACAAATATGAACCCACCACTTGCGAACAAACTTGAAAAACACAACTCTTTCAACACCATACTAGTTCTTCATTGACTACTACAACCTATTCAAATGCCAGGACAGCAGTTCAAAATACACATGGTGATAAGTACTACATCCTGTCTACAGGTTGCATCAACTGCCAAAACCATACACGCCATACAATCCAGGACAAAATTAACACATATCAAAATACAGACAACTTATAAAGTCGATACGGCAACAACTGTACAACATAAAAACCAGATCTATTAAAACATCATCCAAAATACAGGGAAAATCACCTGCATTCAATTTGTCCGGATTGGATGATGTACCCATTGAGATCTACAGTCCTAAAATCTGCCGAACCAGATCTGCAAGACACATGAACAAAAATTAGGGATTTGAACTATTTGAAAACGAAGCACGCCATACAAAAGCAAAACTCTTACCAAAGAACACAAAATCCGCCACGCAATCCAAAGATCACTTGCCGCCAAACGCTGTTCAACAAAAAGGAACCCTAGCGAGTGCAGCCTGGGAGAGCAAAGAGAGCAAGAGATTAGAAATAGAGAGAAAATCTGAACATAAGAGAACATAAGCAAAGTCAATGGCGAGCAAAAGAACAAAACAGAACACCCGACCTCCACCCACAGGGTTGAGGCCTCGACCGACGCAGCCCAGCGGAAACAGAGTAACAACTCCCCCCGAGAAGAGAAGAAGAGGGAACGAAGACGGAATCGATTTGGGGACGGAGAGGGCGCGGCACGGGAAGATCAGAGGTTAAAAGGTGAGTGGGAGGGTTAAAAGATGACTGGGAGAAAACGGACGGCTAAAGCTCACAATCGTGGCGAAGCCCACTATCTCTAGCCAGTTACAAAAGATAATACCAAAAATCAAATACAAATAAAAAACTAATATAGATGGTGAAAACAAATGGCTAAAGTACAAATAATAACTCACAAACAGTACAAAAAAATTTATCAAACAAGTACAAATGAAAAAATAATTCATAACGTTCATGTTTCTCCCCTAAAAAATAAAGATAAGATAATGGGGCAAGTCATGTTACGGACTCGCCTCCGCATGCGACGCCGCGGCACGCCGCGTCGTTGCCTGCTATGGCTCGTTCCTGGCTCGGCCTCGCCGGATGGGGAGGGTCCTCCCCCCCCCCGACTCGGCCTCGCTTAACGCGGCAAAGGCGCTTGTTTGACAGCGCAGTCGGTTATTCTGTTTCCCCCCACCCCACCCCACGCACCCACACCCCTAAAAAAGATAGATAATGGGGCAAAGTCCATACAAGGAAGATGTGTCAAGACAACTATGCCCCTCAAGATGCAGTTCGGTGCGGGCAAGTCCTAAAAGATAGAAAACGCGTTATTCTGCTCCCCACGCACCCACACCCCTAAGATAAGATAATGGGGCAAGTCATGTTACGGACTCGCCTCGCATGCGACGCTTGGCACGCACGCGTCGCTGCTGCTCTGCTCGTTCTGGCTCGGCCTCGCCGGGATGGGGAGGGGTCCCGACCCCCTCCCCCTCCCCGGCTCGGCCTCGCTTCTGGCAAGGCGCTCGTTGACAGCGCAGATCACGGTTATTCTGTTTCCCACCCCACCCCACGCACCCACACCCCTAAAAAGATAGATAATGGGGCAAAGTCCATACAAGGAAGATGTGTCAAGACAACTATGACCCTCAGTGCAGTTCGGTCGAGGCAAGTCCTAAAAGATAAAACGCGGTTATTCTGTTTCCCCACGCACCCACACCCCTAAGATAAGATAATGGGGCAAGTCATGTTACGGACTCGCCTCCGCATGCGGCCTTGCCACGCAGCACAGCGTCGTCGCCACTACTGCTTCGTTCTGGCTCGGCTCTCGCCGACCCCCCCCCGGCTCGGCCTCGCTTAACGCGGCAAAGCGCTTCGTTTGATGTGCACAAGGCGGTTATTCTGTTCCCCCACCCCACGCACCCACACCCCTAAGATAGATAATGGGGCAAAGTCCATACAAGGAAGATGTGTCGGTACAACTATGCCCCTCGATGCAGTTCGGTTCTGAGGGGCAAGTCATCTCTGCAAGACTATATTCAAACAAAAAAAAGAAAAAGAAAAAATTTTACAGCACAAGGACAAAAAAGTACCAGTCCAAGTTACTGGTGTAGTCAAGTACTAGATCCAAAAAAACAAAAAAAATTAACCGCCCAAGGACAAGCGCAGGCCCTGACAAATGCTAGATACTTGAACTCGAGCCCGTGGGCGAATCCCTAGTAATCCGCACACCCTTGAGCTCTGCCGCCCAGGCCCACAGTCAAGAGAGAGAGTCTGCGCCGTGTATAAGCGCTCTGGTAAGTGTTCAGAGGAGTTCGACTGGTGAGCGTCGGCTGCGCTTATAAACAAGTCTAGAGCCCCCTCGACTAGCGAGGTGGGACTAAACACATAGCTCATGTGCCTGCGTCTTTGCTTGCATGCAGCCAGCGAGAGAAGCTATCCGGGCCGAATACAACGACCCAGGCCGATGGCCCAACAAAGTACTTCGCCCCATTACAAAAATCCAGTAGATCACGCACGACAAAAAATAAAAAATGAAAATAATTTAAAAATAAAACTCACAAGAAAAATCAGTTAATAAACAAAAATATTGTGACAAAGTTCAAACACATCTTAATGGTAAGAAGTAAAAAAAAATATAAGACTATAAATAAAAATTTCAGAAACGAATTTACAAAAAAGTTCAACTACTACAATTCATAAGGTTCAAGTGCAAAATAAAAAGAAAGTACTGTGCAGCAAAGATTATTTTTTTATTTTATAAAATACCAAAACTATCATTATTCATCTATAAATAAGAAAAAAACGTGCTCCAAAATTCATGTAAAAAAGTAAGAAAAAAATATTATAC
Source organism: Aegilops longissima (assembly GCA_021605205.1). NCBI lineage: Eukaryota > Viridiplantae > Streptophyta > Magnoliopsida > Poales > Poaceae > Aegilops > Aegilops longissima. The sequence continues at coordinate 48,011,935 of CM038680.1, read as the reverse complement.
AACAAACAAATTTGAATGGTAATTGACAGCCTAAAATAGAGCAGTACTATCATTAACAGAATGTAAGTTCAGCAAACTCAATAACAAAAAGAGGTTCTAAAAAAATCATCAGCGTATTGCACCCATCTCCCTAGTTATGAACATGAAAAATATACCAGCCAAAACAAAGGATGCCCATCAGTTCAACTATAGAAATTGTTCCAGTACTAATATAAAGAATGTATAAATAAAACACTTATAATTGAGCGCGAACAATAGGAAAAACATTACATAACTAGTTCCATACCATTCGATAAAACAATACAATTCAACCATCTCACATGCAAATGTTTTAAAAGAAAAATACATAACATAATCAACCATACACAAATCTCAAAGCCGGCGTCATTTGCCACATTTAATCCTACATCACATAAATTCTGAACGTCAGAGAGTCGTCTTCTCTCAAGAACATAACCATAACCACATCACCATCCTCAAATCCATACTCAGCCACAAACTCCTTCCACCCAGTAGTTAGGTTGATGCAACCATCAAAGTCGATGTGGTAGGCAACATCCATCAACGATACCCATTCTTGTCTCAAGTCTCCATCTTGAACACCGAACTAGGAGCAACAATCCGATCACAGGTGACATTTTACGCAAATGGACGTGGGAGTACAAAACAAAATGAACACCTGACATAACTGAATTTTTACACAGATATAGGAACGATTTGCATAACAAACTAAAATGGAAAAAATTTGAACCAAAACAATAACACAAAACTAACTAGACATGTGAACTGACTAAACTGAAAAATATACATATCAATACACCTACAGTAAAAACATCTATTCATAAACAAATCAGGGATTATACAAAAAATGGTTTAAATACTGTTAAGTAATGAACAAATACACACAGAAATCCCTGTTGTTAAAATCCAACAAAACCTAATTAAAAAAATATAGACAAGCTATTCATAAGACAAAACTGCAGATCCAGTCCATGTGTTTCGAACAGAAACCAACAAGAAAGTAGAAAACAAAACGAATAGAAACACATACCCATGATTCCTTCAAGTCACCATCCGTCAGGCGACAAACATAGGGTGTACGAAACCCATGGTTGCCGTACAGCAAACAAGAAAGTTGCCCACGCCACTGAGTCTGAGTGAGCTCCAAACCAGACTCGTACACACATCCGTCAGCTATGCGCGCCATCTTTACCAGGCATCCGCATGAACAATCCTCCATCGAACACACAGGAACAGAGAAAAAGGCAACGAAGAGAAGAGAGAGGAACCTAGATCTGATTCTGGAAGAATGAATAAAAGGGAGGGGGAAGACTTGGCCACACACCACACATAGATGGATAACGTTTATAGTCAGGGACACTCGTAGATTATAAAAATAATAAATAGGCAGATGGGCAGCCAGCTGGTAGGAAATAGTTATTACACAAGCCATCCAACATTTGACCGCAAATCAGTTCAACTTCAGAAAACCAAGCAGTTCAAAGGTGCACATGTCGAACATATGCAGACAAAACAACACATTCAGAGACAAAAACAAAGTTGAATTCATTTAGTCATTCGAACATCTGCTCCCTCACAACAAAAATCTTAAAAACATAATATTCACTACTTCAGTCATAACGATCAAAGAAACGACGCCATTTTGCCCTGGTAGATGGATGTGGAGCCGTGGCTGCTCTCGCCCTAGCCCAACTAATGATCTGAATATGGTTCCTTCCCCTGCCCTTTGGGAAAAGGAGCTCCAATTCATTGGAGTTGCAAGTATCCATCACCTCACGCGCAAGTCGTCTGTTGAACTCTGCCTCCAGTTCCTCCTCGGCAACACGTCGCGCCATCTGCCTGCGCCTGCGCCTCCTCCTCCTCTGCTCCGCTACTGCAGCCCTCACATCTATGGCGTCCCCCTCCTCCTCTGTAACCTCTCCCAGCTCAGGATCCATCTCCCTTTTCTTTGGTTGCAACTCGTACAATGAAACTGACAAAGGGCTCGGCCTTTATAATCAAAGTGCAGAGCCATCGGTGCGGCTCCGATGTCAACACACAGTTACAAAACTTTGACACGGCCGCAGTCCAACTACACATACGGGCATTAATTCAAAACAACACTGAAAAACACGCAACTTAATTACACAGTTTGACCAGATTACCCGAAATCGCAGCTTACAGTCAGCCGCCATACACAACCTCCGCCAACGACAAAACAACATGGGAATCCGGGGTAGAAACAACTCAAAAAAGCAAAATTGACAACGCAAATCTTTTCATACAGTCCTTATATCTCTCCCTGCATCACCAATTCGAAAGTAAAACAACAGAAAAAGAAGAACAGATTTCCATGGCGGGCGTGGAAAACGACCAAAAACACAAAAACTTGTAATCATAAAATTACAGATGAAAAAAATCTCAAAAAACTATAACATACCGATAATTCTCACATCAAAAACGACAAACACGACATAAATTGAGGCCCACGAACACCACAGTCAACACTGACGCCCAAAATCACATCCGCCGCCAAAAATGCCCACGTCGTCACGTCCGGTGACTACAGATCGCAAAACTCATCCAGCTAAGCGCGCGGACGTGCGGAACCCCTTACATGTCTCCTCTAGCAACGAATGGCCCGCAGCATTGCGCCGGGGAACGACCGGAAGCTCCATGTTGCATCCCCTGTTTCTGTCCTCTTTCACGCAGGAAGATCAGTTCTTGTTGAAAAACACGTCCGTCCAAACTGTGAACCACGTCAGTTCAAAAAGGGTAACAGAATAATATTCTGTTACGCGTAACAGAATAGCCCAGATGTATATATAGGACAAATTTTATCTACCACCAGTGGTAGTTACCACCACTTGAGTTTTATATGTAGTATGTAGTATCTATCAAATCGGAGAGTATATACGTGTAGTATGTAGTATATAAGAATGTTTAGGTAGTATATATACTATTTTTTGGTAGTATGTATCATATTTTGAGTATGCTCTCTTTTATGTACAAATATGTACGTATTTCACAAATATAATAAAACCATGGGCCAACTTGAAATTTTTCATGCAACTCACTTTGGAGTATCTTATATATAGTATATGAACATACTTAAAATGATAAAGTAGGATATATAGTACCATAAGATAGTATATGAGACATGTGGGGTAACTACCACCAGGTATATATATATATATATATATATATATATGTACGGGACAGAGAAGTTCGGACATGATGTAGTCAAGCAAACTCAAACGTGTATATCAATTGACATCTTGAGGAATTTTTGGGGAAAGGATGACACTTTAAGATTTTATCACAAATTACTTAAGTCTGCACAACATGGGTCTTGCTAAATTAAGAACTGAATAATTTATACTACTGGTTTATACTAGTTGGCAGGTTGTCTTATGTAAAGGTAAGGCTCTTGAAGATATTCTCAATCTACTCATGAAAGAACAAATATACTGTAGAAACAGATGTGTCTCAAGTTCTAATACCTTGGAAAGTTTCTCTTGAGCTTCAAGTAGATAGATTTATCATTGAGTGGTGATCTACATCTTCTTGGAAGTTTCCAATGGTCCTGGTTTATAATTTGGAGAGGAGAAATCATTTCAAATAACAAGCAAGATAGATTAAATAACTGAACCTATCAAAGTCAATGGAACTGGTCATTTTCTTATGGAAAGCAAGAAAAAAAACTTAAAACCCCGACATTTTTTATTACAATGCAAAACAACAAAGAATCAACTACTGCTACAAAATAGCTAAAAATAAGTTCCTTGGCATAGCCAGACCAGACTTCTTAAACATCTTTTCACCATTTTTCTTGCACTTCAAAGGAGTTCCCTTACATATTTAATTCAGAATAATATGACATGACCGTAAGAAAATTAGTTGTTGTAATATTTCTTGAAAAAGATATTACCTATTGACTGTTGTAATTGACTATTTTGCCGTGCTATATATATCTTTACCATGAAATTGCCATCGATCTTAGGAAAATTAGGATTTGGAATTGATTGCCATGAAATTGAATTTTATTGATTGATAACGTGCTATCGGTTCATGTCCGTTTATAACGTGTCTAGTTAGGAAAATTTGGAAAGGTTAGGAAAGTTTCTATTGTGAGGGTAAAAAAATCAATGAGAGGAGATATGATGGTGGGATGTGAGACGAAAATACCAGACGAAAAAAAAACCGTGGAGGCTATTCTACCAACTGAGACATTAGGAGTAGAGATAGTAATTTTTGGCACTGCCACAAAGTGTTGGGGATTTAATAAAAACAGTTTGCATTTTCATTATTTAGAAAAAGGCATTTTAAATAAAGTTTTGGCCCCTATTTTACTTATTTTAGGGCAGTCAACCACTTTATAAAATGTTGGTTTCACCACGAAAATTACTCATTGATTATTTGTAATACAATGAACATTTTTTATTTTGTTGTTTGAATAAATATTAATTCTACTTTATTCTAAAATTTGAGTTTGAATTGAAGTTTGATCAAGTGACAAGAGGATTAGCAAAAATGTGATGGCATGGCATCATTAGGGAGAGATTACTGTAGCTTGACACTGGGGGTGTTACAGTAACACATCACACCAAACCTCGTCGTTGGGCAGACGAGACAACCAACTCCAACTTCCACTTTGAGAGCCTCCTGAGCACCCAGGCAGCGCCTGCAAGGAGGGGGATGACACCATGGTGTCGTAGCTACCTGGCTCGGCGAACCGGGCTAAGGGTTTAACCTGGTGCATAGGAGGGCATGGACAAGGTCATGACAACCCCTCCAAGGAGGAGATGGCGCTCACAAGCTTTCACATTGTCCGCATCAGGAGCCACCGAGCATTGATTTCCCCTCGGCCAAGTTCGAAATCCCTCGAATACCGCCGGAGTAGCAAATGGGGAGAAGAAACACACATGAGGGCGCCAGCCATGGCCGCCACCGCACCAGCACGTGATCCCCGCCATCCGGATCCGTCAAGAGCAGAGCATCAACAAGGCCGCCACAACGCCGCGTGCACCCAACCACGCACGAACCGGAAGTCCACCACACGGATACAGGACGGGGCTGGAATCCCATCGACCGTTGCCCCGCACGAACCGGAAGTCCACTCGCCGGAAGACCCCACCAGGAGGGAAGGGAGTGCATCCATGAGGTGTATCTATACTACTTATTAAAGAGCAAACATAATCTTTTCTAAGTGCACCCCACAAAACATACACGGATACATTACCACCGCATGATTAGTCCCACTAAACTCAATCTAATGGCTAGCCTTAACCTAATCTATTCTCTGTGTGCATTTAGCAATTTACATTGACTGACCGTATTCCACCGTGGAGGAAAATATGAAGTCCACGCCTGGTCAATTAGGAAACTATAATCACGGACACATTCAATTAAGAAACTAATCAGGGCGCATCTAATTATTAGGAAACCAATCACAAACGCATCCTATTATTAGGAAACTAATCAAGGGCACATCCTATTATTAGGAAAATAATCACGAGTGCATCCTATTAGGAAATTAATCACGAATACATCTAATTATTAGGAAACTAATCACGGACGCATCCTATTAGATAACTAATCAGGAACGCATCTAATTATTAGGAAACTAATCGTGAGCACATCTTATAGTCTCCAATCAGGGAATCGCGATCGCGAGTCGTGTGTCGTCACCAGCCCACCACCCACACGAGCCACAGTGGGAGACGCGCGAGGAGGAGCTGCGGCTTCCTCCAAACACACACACGTGCCGTCGCCGCCTTCGTCTTCTGCCTGGAGGGCAGGTCACTCTCCTACTGACTGCAACGACTTCGTCCACGTTGAAAGATCGTAGATGTCGCCTAGAGGGGGGGGTGAATAGGCGCTTTAAAATAATTACGGTTGAAGCTTGAACAAATGTGGAATAAACCTAGCGGTTAATTTGTCAAGCACAAAACCTACAACAATTAGGCTCACCTATGTGCACCAACAACTTATGCTAAGCAAGAAAAACTACTTAGGTGATAGCAAGATATATGACAAGAAACAATATGGCTATCACAAAGTAAGTGCATAAGTAAAGGCCTCGGGTAAGATATAACCGAGGCACACGGAGATGACGATGTATCCCGAAGTTCACACCCTTGCGGATGCTAATCTCTGTTTGGAGCGGTGTGGAGGCACAATGCTCCCCAAGAAGCCACTAGGGCCACCGTAATCTCCTCACGCCCTCGCACAATGCAAGTTGTCGTGATTCCACTAAGGGACCCTTAAGGGCGGTCACGAACCCATAAAATGGCAACCCTTGGGGCGGTCACCAACCGTACACTTTGGCAACCCTTGGGGGCGGTCACCGGAACCCGTCAAATTGCTCGGGGCGATCTCCACAACCTAATTGGAGACCCCGACGCTTGCCCGGAGCTTTACACCACAATGATTGAGCTCCAAACACCACCAACCGTCTAGGGCGCCCAAGCACCCAAGAGGAACAAGCTCAAGGGCACCAAGCACCCAAGAGTAATAAGCTTCTCAACTTGTAACTTCCACGTATCACCGTGGAGAACTCAAACCGATGCACCAAATGCAATGGCAAGGGCACACGGAGTGCCTAAGTCCTTCTCTCTCAAATCCCACCGAAGCAACTAATGCTAGGGAAGAAAATGAGAGGAAGAAGAAGAAGGAGAACACTAAGAACTCCAAGATCTAGATCCAAGGGGTTCCCCTCACATAGAGGAGAAAGTGATTGGTGGAAATGTGGATCTAGATCTCCTCTCTCTTTTCCCTCAAAAACTAGCAAAAATCCATGGAGGGATTGAGAGTTAGCAAGCTCAAAGAAGGTCAACAATGGGGGAAGAACACGAGCTCAAAGGATAAGGTTGAATGGGGAAGATGACCCCCTTTTATAGGAGCTCCCGAATCCAACCGTTATGCTCACAGCCCGCACAGAACGGTACTACCGTTCCAAGGAGCAGTACTACCGCTAGGGCGGTAGTACCCCTTCGAAACACAACAACGAGGAGGCAAGAAGGCCAGAAGAACCGTCGGAGCGGTAGTACCGCTCGTCCTCACGGTACTACCGCTCGACCTCACGGTACTACCGCAAATGGTAGCGGTACTACTGCTTGCGAGCGGTACTAAAAAAATACTTCTGTGCCTACTTCCGCTGAGCAAAACACGAGATTTTGGTCCGGAGTGGTACTACCGCTTAGGAGCCGCGGTAGTACTGCTCTGGAGCGGTACTACCGCTCAGGAGCCGCGGTAGTACTGCTCTGGAGCGGTAGTAAAAAATTACATCCACTCTAGTCGCGGTAGTACCGCTGCAGCCTTTACCAAAACAACCACAACTTTTGCAAACGGACTCCGAATTCAACGAAACCAAGTTTGTTGGAAAGCTAGCGACAAGGGCTAACACAATATTGAAAGAAATACCAATAAGAAGCAAATGAGAAAAGGCCCAAAGGAAAAAGGTGAGAACCCTTCCTCGGAAAAGACCGGTGAAACCTCCAACACCGAAAACATCATAGAAGACGCATGTGAACTCCGTTTTCGATGAACTCAAGCTTGTCATCAAGATGACCATAAGCTCTAAGACTCACAAAGAGAACCAAACAAGAACCAAGAAACATGATGCAAGGATGCAAGGGTTTGAGCTCTCTACTAACGATAAGATCAAGCTACCAACTTGAGAGCCCCCCTTGTTAGTACGACAAACGATCATATAACCCGGTCTCCCTACTACCACCACGAGACCGGTAAAATAGAAAACCTATCAAGGGCAAACCTTTGCCTTGCACATGATCCACTTGAGCTAGATGATGACGATCTTGTCCTCCGCAAGATGGACCACCTTTCTTGATTGCGTTGGGTCGATGGAGACTAGATGATTGCTCCCCCATACTCCACTATGGGTGAGCCACTCTTCGGCACATCTTCACAAGTCCATTGACACCACAATGGATGGCAAGCTTCAAGCACTTGATCTCTTCGTGATGCTACACTTGAACTTGCACATGACAATCTTGATGACGATCACTACTTGATGTCATCCTTTCCATGGGTTGTATGATATCTTCCTCTTGACGCAAGCCCATGGACATGTACCTAACCCCACATAGAACTCTCACATAGACCATGGGTTAGTACACAAAGTGCAATGGACAATGCTTACCATACCATGGGATCACTTGATCCCTCTCGTTACATCTTTTACACTTTGTGAGTTGATCAACTTGATTCACTCTTTACTTAGTCTTGATCAACCTTGAATCTTTCCAACTCTGTTTGTTTGGATGATGTCTTGAAGGTAAACATGAATGATCACACAATCTTCTTCTTTAAGACATGCTTGCAATAAGCTCAACACTCACATGACCAATCTTTGGATAATTCCTTAATAGCACCTTGGTCAACACATAAACTCCTTGAAACCAACGCATGGACTTCAAGAAATGCCTATGGACAAATCCTTCAAATATAACTCAATGCAACCATTAGTCCATAGAGAATGTCATCAATTACCAAAACCACACATGGGGGCACCGCATGTCCTTTCAATCTCCCCCATTTTGGTAATTGATGACAATCACTTTCAAGAGAGTTTATATAAGGAATTATGCATCACCATGCAATGCAACAACCAATAATGCATGCGTATGAGATGCAAATGCTTAGGAACAAAACCAAAGCAAGGAGAAAACTCTGAAGACTTCTCCACAAAAATCTCTGAAACTTCTCCCCAATTGGCATCGATTGCCAAAATGGGCGAAAAGCTAAGAAGACCAATATAAAAGGTGTTCCTCCAAAAGTTGTCTATTTCTCAACAAGAGAGTGGAATGCCATACACATATCCAAAGGTAATACTTGGAGGAAGACCAACTATATTGAGGCACCAAGATTGCAAAAGAGTGATATGCCACAAAGACATAACAAAGAGAGAAACAAGCAATCAAGCAATCAAAATATACCAATTGAACCAACTAGACCAATGAACCTACGTGTCACATGAATAAAGATATTATGATATGAGCAGAGGAGTGTTCTAAAGAAACTAGAGAAGCTCCCCATGATTTGTGCACATCAAGAATTTTTGTATTAGGATACAAAGTGCACAAAATAGGATCATGGCTCCCCCAAAATCAACAGAAACTAACAACAAGTGCAAGTGAGCATATAGGAAACTAAGCCTAGCGCTTGCAACAAGCACATGGTTGAGCAACATTGTAAAAGAGGCAACTTAAGAATAGGCTCAACCAAAAAGATGTGTGTGAGTCATGGCAAAGCACATGAGAAGACTAATATACGGATGAGCATAAGCATCAACATAGTCTCGAATGAATGAGATACACGGTGCAAAGCCTTTCATTCTCACACACAACAAGCAAATGGGTTCACAAGCTTACTAATAAGAAAATAGAGAACCTATGCTTGTGACAACCCGTGGTGAAGATAGACGATGAGAGGCTCATCAAGGCGAGGGTACCAATTAAGATGGCAAAAGCCTCGTAAAGATAAGCAAGAGGAAAATAATCTTCACCACACAAGAGTGCATCAAGATGCAACGATAGAGGACACGCACTCAAGGCAAAAGCTTTCACGGAGCCACCAAAGAAATAACATAAGAAAGACAAGGTGGACGTGAAAGAAAGGATATCAACTAGAGATGTAATTTCTCTCAAGTGTATAAGGTTCCAGGTAGACAAAATCATGATGATATATATCTACAAAGAGGGATGTACACCCGAAATAGTTACAACATGAAGGAACAAGATATCCACAAGGAAGTCATAAATATACCAATAAGATATTTGCTTGAAAGCATAACACTTGGCTAGATATGGTCTTATTGTATATAAATGAATTCCTACCGCATGAACATCAAAGACATCACAACTACCAACATGAGATCATCGTTGAGATGCTTTGAGAAAGGAAAAAAGTATCACAAGAAAGAATGAAATACATGCCATGATACAACCTACACAAGGTTGATGCAAGTAATGTGTGCATGTAGTAGATGATGATACTTATTACCGAGATACCATTGGAAGGATGTAGTAGATACCAATTGAATGTAGATAGTAGTTCATTGATCATCCTAGCTTGACTCCAATATGCACATGGTGACAACACCTTCCTTGTGAGTAAGCCGAGCATCCAATGCATCTCCAAATGTTCCTATAAGAACAACACAAACTAAACGGTACCCAAACTCATCGGGACCAAATAGTTAGAAACACCAATACATAGGACAAACTCCACATAAATATGTGCATATAGATATGAAAATGAATATCAAGCACATCTCATCCAAATTGAGACTAGGTGGAGTTTCTCCCATATTTTGAGTCAAAGAAAGAAAGCATGCCAAATAAAATACATGAAGAAAACATGCATGCTCAAGACTTCAAAACCCGAAACCAAAAGACAAAGAAATGCCAAGTGAAAAGGATACCAAATGAATAAAACATCACTTGGAGGATATCCATAAAAGATACATCAAGGAATGAGATATCCATTGATACACTCAAAATAAAAGATATCAAACTCCCAAAAGAGAGGATGGTTCCAAACAAACCAAGCTCTCTACAAAGTTTCATGATGGCACAAAGTACCAAAAAGAAAACGGCTTGCCTTCCACCAACACACACTTGAAAAGGATCGCAAGATGAGTGTCTTATAGAAAATAGGATAGCTCCCCAAGACTAGAGCATTATAGAGAATTTGCATTTGAATACAAAATGCACAAGGTGGGATCACCACTTTCACTATATCTAGAAAACACTAGACAAGGACGAGAAATAAACAAGATCCACAAGTGGTAGGGAAGACAAGGGAGTTAACACAAACCTTGGCGAGAGAAAAGGCAAAATAAAAAACAAAAGCCAATGTAAAGATGATCAATAAATTCTACCACAAAAGTGAGTACCAATTGTCAAAAGACAAGAAGTAAATGGAAATAATTCCCGGTGGTAGATAGTAAGGATATCCGACATCATCTTCACACCAAACACAAGCAAATTGCAACTTGTAGAGCTATCATGCCACCTAGGAACAAGATAATTTACAATATCAATTCTAGGTGACAATATCTCGAATGTACACATTTTCTAGGCTAGTAATACACACATAGCATATTACTCCCCCATAATGTGATACCAATTAAAGATAGACAAGAGGTTAAAAAGATCCAACAAGAGATAATTAATGGACAATTTAGAATTTGAATTTCTCATGAGATATATACCACCTAGAGACTAGATAATCTTGAAATATCAATACTAGATGGTATTACTCATGTACACACATTTATAGGATTGTGAGGTGCACAAAGCACATCACTCCCCCATAATTGGATATTCCATTAATCTCTCACAAGAGCCAACTAAGAAAAAAAACAAGATGAACAAAGGCTCAACGTACGACACACATGTACATGAAGTGCAAACCAACATACACCAACTTGATTACTCAAGATAAGAAATTTGGAGACACAACATATACAAACACATGCAAGGAACAAAATCAAAACATGCAAAGGGGCAAGTAACTTTCAATGTAAACAATTTAAGTACAAGTTACCGCAAGGAGGCACATTGGATATAAGATAGAAACTTGATAACCCAATTGACTTGGCTTGAGACAATAAGAATGATGAAGTCCCCTTAATTCTTCATAATGTAGCCAAATCTCCAATGACCTCCAACAACACCTATTGATCAAGTTTGAGCTAGTTGGTCCCCAACCAAGTTGGGTCCTAAGATGTTAGTCACAATAGGCTTGGCTACCCAAATGGTTCTTTGCTTCAGACCACTTTGAGTACCAACAAACTTGGCAAACACATTGCCTACCTTATCCTTCCCAAGAGAATAGACATCATCAATAACAATTGTGTTGGATAAGTTACCACTAGTGCATGAATAAGCGAGGTGACCTTTCTCACGACATAGATAGCAACGTCTACTCTTCACTTTCTTCTCACTTGATTTCTCAACTTGAGAAGCATTAGCTTGAGTCTTCTTGGGAAGAGGCCTTTCTTCAACTTGAGGTTGAGCATGAGAATGCACTTGTAGACGCTTCCCTTGTTGCTTGTCACTAATGGCCTTCTTCTTCAATGGGCAAGATCTAACATGATGCCCTTCAATTTTGCACTTGAAGCAAATAATCTTGGCCGGATTCTTGACTTGTTTTTGGCCCTTCTTCTTGTTGCTCTTGGACTTATTCTTCTTATTGGAGTTGAATCCAAGTCCAACTTTGTCATTGGGGGATTTTTGCACGCTCAAGATGTTGTTGAGTGTAAATTTCCCTTCATGACACTTTTCCAAGTCTTTCTTCAAAGAAGTGACTTGGGCCTTGAGCTCTTTGGTTTCCTCTACATGGTTAGTCTCAACACAAGTACTAGAGGAAGTATAAGCTTCATCGTTAGAGCAACAAGGCAAGGAAAGCAATTCATCACAAGATGTACCAACATTGTGAGTAGATGAATTACAAGGACTAGCACATGGCAATATAGCATTTTGACTAGAAGTAGTGCTAGTATCCACATGAGGCTCACTAGATGTTACCTTATCAATCATGGCCTCATGAGCTATCTTTAGCACATTATGGGATACTAGAAGATCATCATGAGAGCTTGAGAGCTTTTCATGGCTTTCTTCCAATTTCTCATAATTGCTAGATAGCAACTCAAGTTGAGCCCGAAGCTCAACATTCTCCTTCAAAATGGATGCTTCACAAGTAATAGAGTTAGTAGCACAAGCATCATCAATAATAGCAAGAGGAGAAGGCAACTTTACAAGCTCTTTTGAATACGAAGCTTTAAGTTGTGCATGAGACTCAGTGAGTTTGATGAGCTCACCCTTGATGACCCTTGAGCCATTTTCGAGGTGCTCAAAATCCTCAAGGAGTCTAGCATGAGAAACTTCAAGCTTAGCATTTTTAGTTTCTAAATCATTGGCCACCTCAAGAGCTCTATCATGAGATTCCTTCACTCTAGATAATTCTAGTGCAAAAGTCTCCTCAAGAGTTTCCTTGGTGGTTTGTTCAAGTTCAAGAGCTTGAGAGAGGTCCGCAATTTCATTAGCGTAATCACGCTCATGACCTTCCATTTTATCAATGGTGACCTCAAGCTCCTCAAGACGAGATTCCAACTCATCAATATATTTCTTGCCCTCAATAGCAATAGACATGATTTCCATGAAGTTGGAACGAGCAATTTTATTCTTAAGAAGAGCTTTAAAAATCATTTCGCCCTTAATTTTTAAGGAGGCAACATCATCATTCTCTTCATCATAATCAACATCATCATCACTCTTGCCATCATCAATATCATCACAAGATATATTGGGATTCAAAGTGGGACATACCTTTGAAGCCTTGGCCATAAGGCAAAATGCAATAGATGATGATGTAGGATCCCTTGAAGCACCATCCAAGAGCACATCTTGTTCCATGGAGTGTTGGGTTTCCTCTACATTGTTAGCATAACAACTCGAGGAAATACATGCATTTTTATCATGGCAACAAGATATAGCAAGCATATCATCATGAGATTTATTCAAGCAATTTCTACATGATATGCAAGGACTATCAACACAAGCATGTGAAATATGTAAGGTGCTAGAAGTGTTAAAGTCCAAAGATGAAGCATTGCAATAAGAAAGTGATGGAGGATTATCAACAATAAGCATAATATCATCATTGCAATGACCAACACTACTCACCATATCATTACCTTTTGGAAAACCACATGTAGGTGAAGTAGAAGAAGTTGAGAAGACTATACGACCGGAGGTGGAGGGAGAACAATCATCCCCACAAATCTTGGACACGCCATATTTATCTTGAAGCTTTGTCCACAACTCATGAGCATCCCGGAACGGCATGAGTTGAAATATAACTACATTGCTCAAAACATCGAAAAACACATTAGAAGCTTGAGCATTGAGATAAGAGTTTTTCTCATCCTCTAAAGATAATCTTTGGGGGTCCTTTGGAGGAGAAAAACCCATATCTACAATTCGCTCTAAATTTGGGTCCATGACCCTAAAGAGATTAAGCATGCGAATTACCCAAACATCAAAATTTGTGCCATCGAAAATAAGAGTGTCAGAGAATCCTAATCCCCTAGTCGACATATTTACTCTCTAGGCAGTTAAGCCTAACAAAGAGAGACGAGGCTTTGATACCAATTGAAAGATCGTAGATGTCGCCTAGAGGGGGGGGTGAATAGGCGCTTTAAAATAATTACGGATGAGGCTTGAACAAATGTGGAATAAACCTAGCGGTTAATTTGTCAAGCACAAAACCTACAACAACTAGGCTCACCTATGTGCACCAACAACTTATGCTAAGCAAGAAAAACTACTTAGGTGATAGCAAGATATATGACAAGAAACAATATGGCTATCACAAAGTAAAGTGCATAAGTAAAGGGCTCGGGTAAGATATAACCGAGGCACGCGGAGATGACGATGTATCCCAAGTTCACACCCTTGCGGATGCTAATCTCCGTTTGGAGCGGTGTGGAGGCACAATGCTCCCAAGAAGTCACTAGGGCCACAGTAATCTCCTCACGCCCTCGCACAATGCAAGATGCCGTGATTCCACTAAGGGACCCTTGAGGGCGGTCACCAACCCGCACAAATGGCAACCCTTGGGGCGGTCACCAACCCGTACACTTTGGCAACCCTTGGGGCGGTCACGGAACCCGTCAAATTGCTCAAGCGATCTCCATAACCTAATTGGAGACCCGACGCTTGCCGGAGCTTTACACCACAATGATTGAGCTCCAACACCACCAACTGCCTAGGGCGCCCAAGCACCCAAGAGGAACAAGCTCAAGGGCACCAAGCACCCAAGAGTAATAAGCTTCTCAACTTGTAACTTCCACGTATCACCGTGGAGAACTCAAATCGATGCACCAAATGCAATGGCAAGGGCACACGGAGTGCCCAAGTCCTTCTCTCACAAATCCCACCGAAGCAACTAATGCTAGGGAAGAAAATGAGAGGAAGAACAAGAAGGAGAACACCAAGAACTCCAAGATCTAGATCCAAGGGGTTCCCCTCACATAGAGGAGAAAGTGATTGGTGGAAATGTGGATCTAGATCTCCTCTCTCTTTTCCCTCAAAAACTAGCAAAAATCCATGGAGGGATTGAGAGTTAGCAAGCTCAAAGAAGGTCAACAATGGGGGAAGAACACGAGCTCAAAGGATAAGGTTGAATGGGGAAGAAGACCCCCTTTCATAGGAGCTCCCGAATCCAACCGTTATGCTCACAGCCCGCACAGAGTGGTACTATCGCTCCAAGGAGCGGTACTACCGCTAGGGCGGTAGTACCCCTTCGAAACACAACAGCGAGGAGGCAAAAAGGCCAGAAGAACCGTCGGAGCGGTAGTACCGCTCGTCCTCACGGTACTACCACTCGACCTCACGGTACTACGCAAATGGTAGCGGTACTACTGCTTGTGAGCGGTACTAAAAAAATACTTCTGTGCCTACTTCCGCTGAGCAAAACACGAGATTTTGGTCCGGAGCGGTACTACCGCTTAGGAGCCGCGGTAGTACTGCTCTGGAGCGGTACTACCGCTCAGGAGCCGCGGTAGTACTGCTCTGGAGCGGTAGTAAAAAATTACATCCGCTCTAGTCGCGGTAGTACCGCTGCAGCCTTTACCAAAACAACCACAACTTTTGCAAACGGACTCCAAATTCAACGAAACCAAGTTTGTTGGAAAGCTAGCGACAAGGGCTAACACAATCTTGAAAGAAATACCAATAAGAAGCAAATGATAAAAGGCCCAAAGGAAAAAGGTGAGAACCCTTCCTCGGAAAAGACCGGTGAAACCTCCAACACCGAAAACATCATAGAAGACGCATGTGAACTCTGTTTTCGATGAACTCAAGCTTGTCATCAAGATGACCATAAGCTCTAAGACTCACAAAGAGAACCAAACAAGAACCAAGAAACATGATGCAAGGGTTTGAGCTCTCTACTAACGATAAGATCAAGCTACCAACTTGAGAGCCCCCCTTGTTAGTACGACAAACGATCATATAACCCGGTCTCCCTACTACCACCACGAGACCGGTAAAATAGAAAACCTATCAAGGGCAAACCTTTGCCTTGCACATGATCCACTTGAGCTAGATGATGATGATCTTGTCCTCCGCAAGATGGACCACCTTTCTTGATTGCGTTGGGTCTATGGAGACTAGATGATTGCTCCCCCATACTCCACTATGGGTGAGCCACTCTTCGGCACATCTTCACAAGTCCATTGACACCACAATGGATGGAAAGCTTCAAGCACTTGATCTCTTCGTGATGCTACACTTGAACTTGCAGATGACAATCTTGATGACGATCACTACTTGATGTCATCCTTTCCATGGGTTGTATGATATCTTCCTCTTGACGCAAGCCCATGGACATGTACCTAACCCCACATAGAACTCTCACATAGACCATGGGTTAGTACACAAAGTGCAATGGACAATGCTTACCATACCATGGGATCACTTGATCCCTCTCGGTACATCTTTTACACTTGGTGAGTTGATCAACTTGATTCACTCTTGACTTAGCCTTGATCAACCTTGAATCTTTCCAACTCTCTTAGTTTGGATGATGTCTTGAAGGTAAACATGAATGATCACACAATCTTCTTCTTCAAGACATGCTTGCAATAAGCTCAACACTCACATGACCAATCTTTGGATAATTCCTTAATAGCACCTTGGTCAACACATAAACTCCTTGAAACCAACGCATGGACTTCAAGAAATGCCTATGGACAAATCCTTCAAATATAACTCAATGCAACCATTAGTCCATAGAGAATGTCATCAATTACCAAAACCACACATGGGGGCACCGCATGCCCTTTCACACGTCCTGGGCATGCTCTCCACGAACCACCGGCATCCGCGTCAACTTCAGCTCCGTCCACAACACCCACGCTGACAACCACCCACCGCCGACGCTCTTCAAGTGGGGGCAATGCTGAGTATCCTAGACCAGTATAAGCGGGCCAAAAAATCAAGTGGGGGCATTCGCCCCCACAGCTATGCATGTAGATTCGCCTGGTCGCCAACCATCGTCGTCCCCAGGGCCGCGCAGGTCTCGGCCACTGCGCAACAGGTGAAGCTAATCACGGCCTCTTCTCTCTCGCCCGAAGCCACCGCCGACTCCCTCAGCTTTGACACGTGCTGCTCCGTTAGACACGCTTGTCCAATACTCACGTGTGGACGACGTCGTCCAAAGACATCTTACCTTCGTCGGACGCTGGAACTCCCCACGCCCCGGTGCGTGGAGGCCGCCGCCTCAAAGCTGGACGACTAACTCACCTGCGTCGACAACGCCACCCAGCTGGTGAGAGGACACGGTCGCCGCGGCCGCTCGCAGGCCTGAACGACGGAGACGCTCGCCTTCACAAGAACGCGCCGCACGCACACACTAATCAAGTAAGTACCGAGTGTTGTTTTTTTACTGTCATCGCTACCTCGCCGGTGGTGACACATCTACAAGTACATGAACTAGAGATGAGGCAATGAGAAACAGAGGAGCGCTGGAGCACACACAGTTGGGTTGGGTTCCAGGCAACCAATGCCTCCTTTCTTTCTTTTATTTTTCACTGATTTTCGCGTACCTGCAACAGACATCCCTGTTTTTTTAAGTACTGACTACCGGTCATTACATGGTCAACTCACGACTACACGGTGAACTCACAGACAAATTCGCTGAACCAAGACCTTACTTATAGTCATGAAATTACGTTTCACTGAAAAAAACCCAGAAGTTTGCATAAGTTTTAGTGAAAAAAACTAAAGTTCGCATAAGTTTTACTAAGAAACCCTGAAGTTTGCATAAGTGTATTTGTTTGTCCGGCAGATAGATGGCAATTGTAGTTTTACATGAGCATTTTCATACCATGAGTATCTACAGTTGCGTTAACATGTTTTCCTGATAGAAAACTTGGACCACATACAAGAGAAGCAAACAATGCATGTTGATTATGATGATGACGAATGTAGGATATTTTTGTTGGAAATATGCCCTAGAGGAAATAATAAAAGTATTATTATTATATTTCCTTGTTCATGATAATTGTCTTTTATTCATGCTATAATTGTATTATCCGGAAATCGTAATACACGTGTGAATACATAGACCACAATATGTCCCTAGTGAGCCTCTAGTTGACTAGCTCGTTGATCAACTGATAGTCATGGTTTCCTGACTATGGGCATTGGACGTCGTTGATAACGGGATCACATCATTAGGAGAATGATGTGATGGACAAGACCCAATCCTAAGCATAGCACAAGATCGTGTAGTTCGTTTTGCTAGAGCTTTTCCAATGTCAAGTATCTCTTCCTTAGATCATGAGATCGTGTAACTCCCGGATACCGTAGGAGTGCTTTGGGTGTACCAAACGTCACAACGTGGCGGGTGACTATAAAGGTACACTACGGTATCTCCGAAAGTGTCATTGGGTTGACACGGATCGAGACTGGATTTGTCACTCCGTATAACGGAGAGGTATCACTAGGCCCACTCGGTAGTGCATCATCATAATGAGCTCAAAGTGACCAAGTGTCCGGTCACGGGATCATGCATTACTGATGCGAGTAAAGTGACTTGCCGTAACGAGACCGAACGAGGTATTGGGATACCGACGATCGAGTCTCGGACAAGTAACATACCGTCTGACAAAGGGAATAGTATACGGGGTTGCTTGAATCCTCGACATCGTGGTTCATCCGATGAGATCATCGAGGAGTATGTGGGAGCCAACATGGGTATCCAGATCCCGCTGTTGGTTATTGACCGGAGAGCCATCTCGGTCATGTCTACATGTCTCCCGAACCCGTAGGGTCTACACACTTGAGGATCGGTGACGCTAGGGTTATTAGGAAGACTTGTATGTGATTACCGAATGTTGTTCGGAGTCCCGGATGAGATCCTGGACGTCACGAGGAGTTCCGGAATAGTCCGGAGGTAAAGATTCATATATGGGAAGTCATCATACGGTTACGGAAAGGTTCGGGGCATATCGGTATTGTACCGGGCCACCGGAGGGGTTCCGGGGTCCACCGGAGGGGCCACCTCTCCGGAGGGCCTTATGGGCTGTATGAGGAAGGATCCAGCCCAAAGTGGGCTGGGCGCCACTCCCCTAGGGCCCATGCGCCTAGGGTTGGGGAAACCTCGAGGGGCCCCTTGCTTGGGGGCAAGCCCTTCCCTTGGCCGCCGCCCGCCTCTAGATCCCATCTAGAGGGGCCGCCCCTCTCCTTCCCCTATAAATAGAGGCGAGGGGGCTGCAACACACTTCAAGGCGCAGCCTCCCTCCCCAACACCTCTCCTCCTCCGCGTGTGCTTGGCGAAGCCTGCCGGAATCACACTCCACCATCATCACGCCGTCGTCTTTGCTGCCGGAGCCATCTTCCTCAACCTCTCCTTCCCCTTGCTGGATCAAGGAGGAGACGTCATCCGCTCCGTACGTGTGTTGAACGCAGAGGTGCCGTCCGTTCGGCGCTAGGATCTCCGGTGACAGGATCACGACGAGAACGACTACTTCAACCCCGTTCTTTTGAACGCTTCCGCTCGCGATCTACAAAGTGGTATGTAGATGCAATCTCTCTCCCATGACTCGTTGCTTAGATGAAATCATAGATGGATCTTGGTGAAACCGTAGGAAAAATTTTATTTTCTGCAACGTTCCCCAACGGTGGCATCATGAGTTAGGTCTATGCGTAGTTCTCTATTGCACGAGTAGAACACAATTTTGTTGTGGGCGTAGATCTTGTCAACTTGCTTGCCGCTACTAGTATTATCTTGCTTCAGCAGTATTGTGGGATGAAGCGGCCCGGACCAACCTTACACGTACGCTTATGTGAGACCAGTTCCACCGACTGACATGCACTAGTTGCATAAGGTGGCTGGCGGGTGTCTGTCTCTCCCACTTTAGTTGGAGCGGATTCGATAAAAAGGGTCCTTATGAAGGGTAAATAGAAGTTGACAAAATCACGTTGTGGTTATTCGTAGGTAAGAAAACGTTCTTGCTAGAACCCAATTGTAGCCACGTAAAAGATGCAACAACAATTAGAGCACGTCTAACTTGTTTTTGCAGCAATTGTCATGTGATGTGATATGGCCAGAAGTTGTGATGAATGATGAATGATATATTGTGATGTATGAGATCATGTTCTTGTAATAGGAATCACGACTTGCATGTCGATGAGTATGACAACGGCAGGAGCCATAGGAGTTGTCTTTATTTTTTTATGACCTGCGTGTCATTGAAGAACGCCATGTAAATTACTTTACTTTATTGCTAAACGCGTTAGCCATAGTAGTAGAAGTAATAGTTGGCGAGCAACTTCATGGAGACACGATGATGGAGATCATGATGATGGAGATCATGGTGTCATGCGGTGACAAGATGATCATGGAGCCCGAAGATGAAGATCAAAGGAGCTATATGATATTGGCCATATCATGTCACTACTTTATATAATTGCATGTGATGTTTATTATGTTTTATGCATCTTGTTTACTTAGAACGATTTATAGTAAATAAGATGATCCTTATAATAATTTCAAGAAAGTGTTCCCCTAACTGTGCACCGTTGCTAAAGTTCGTCGTTTCAAAGCACCACGTGATGATCGGGTGTGATAGATCCTTACGTTCACATACAACGGGTGTAAGACAGTTTTACACATGCATAAACACTTAGGGTTAACTTGACGAGCCTACATGTACGCACATGGCCTCGAACACAAGAGACCGAAAGGTCGAACATGAGTCGTATGGAAGATACGATCAACATGGAGATGTTCACCGATGATGACTAGTCCATCTCACGTGATGATCGGACACGGCCTAGTCGACTCGGATCATGTAACACTTAGATGACTAGAGGGATGTCAAATCTGAGTGGGAGTTCATTAAATAATTTGATTAGATGAACTTAATTATCATGAACATTAGTCTAAAATCTTTGCAAAATGTCTTGTAGATCAAATGGCCAACGCCATGTCACCATGAACTTCAACGCGTTCCTAGAGAAAACCAAGTCGAAAGACGATGGCAGAACTATTCGGATCGGGTCCGAACCCGAGGATCATCCTCATAGCAGCCAGAAACAATATGTCCTAGAAGGACCACTAGGTGATGCACCGTCCCAGAGAACCAAGACATTATGAATGCTTGACAGTCTCGTCTTGATGATTACTCCCTCGTTCGGTCGGGCATGCTTTACAACTTAGAACCGGGATCCAAAAGCATTTTGAGCAACACGGAGCATATGAGATGTTCGAGGAGCTGAAACTAGTTTTCCAAGCTCATGCCCGGTCGAGAGATATGAAGTCTCCGACAAGTTCTATAGTTGTAAGATGGAGGAAAACAGTTACACGGTGAACACATACTCAAAATGTCTGGTTGCACAACCACCGTCCCACTGGACATAAACCTCCGGATGAGGCGGTCATCGACAGAATCCTTGATCGCTCCCACCAAGCTACAAGAGCTTTGTGATGAACTACAATATGCGGGGATGGTGAAGACCATTCCGAAGTATTCTCAATCTTTGAAGTCGGCAGAGGTTGAAATCAAGAAAGAACATCAAGTGTTGATGGTCAATAAAACCACTAAGTTCAAGAAGGGCAAGGGTAAGAAGAACTTCAAGAAGGACGGCAAGGATGTTGTCGCGCCCGGTAAGCAAGTTGCTGGGAAGAAGTCAAAGAATGGATCCAAGCCTGAGACAGAGTGCTTTTATTGCAAAGAGAAGGGCCACTGGAAGCGGAACTGCCCCCAAATACTTAGCGGACAAGAAGGCTGGTAACACTAAAGGTATATTTGATATACATGTAATTGATGTGTACCTTACCAGTACTCGTAGTAACTCACAGGTATTTGATACCGGTGCCGTTGCTCATATTTGTAACTCACAGCAGAGCTGCGGAATAAGCGGAGACCGGCAAAGGACGAGGTGACGATCGCGTCGGGAATGGTTCCAAGGTCGATGTGATCGCCGTCGCACGCTGCCTCTACATTTACCTACGGGATTAGTTTTAAACCTCAATAATTGTTATTTGGTGCCAAGTTTGAGCATGAACATTGTATCAGGATCTCATTTAATGCGAGATGGCTACTCATTTAAATCCGAGAATAATGGTTGTTCTATTTATACGAGAGGTATGTTTTATGGTCATGCTCCAATGGTCAATGGTTTATTCTTAATGAATCTCGAATGTATATTACACATATTCATAGTGTGAATACCAAAAGATGTAAAGTTGATAACGATAGTCCCACATACTTGTGGCACTGCCGCCTTGGTCACATTGGTGTCAAGCGCATTAAGAAGCTCCATTCTGATGGACTTTTAGAGTCTCTCGATTATGAATCATTTGACACATGCGAACCATGCCTTATGGGCAAAATGACCAAGACTCCGTTCTCCGGAACAATGGAGCGAGCAACCAACTTATTGGAAATCATACATACCGATGTAAAGTGCGGTCCAATGAGCGTTGAGGCTCATGGAGGATATCGTTATGTTCTCACTCTCACGCATAACTTAAGTAGATATGGGTATGTCTACTTGATGAAACACAAGTCCGAGACCTTTGAAAAGTTCAAGGAATTTCAGAATGAGGTAGAGAATCAACGTGACCGAAAAATAAAGTTCTTACGATCGATCGTGGAGGAGAATATTTAAGTCACGAATTTGGTACACACTTGAGGAAATGTGGAATCGTTTCACAACTCACGCCGCTGGAACACCTCAACAGAACGGTGTGTCCGAACGTCGAATCGTACTCTATTGGATATGGTGCGATCTATGATGTCTCTTACTGATTTACCGCTATCATTTTGGGGATATGCTCTAGAGATAGCTACATTCACTTTAAATAGGGCACCGTCTAAATCCGTTGAGACGACACCGTATGAATTATGGTTTGGGAAGAAACCTAAGCTATCGTTTCTAAAAGTTTGGGGATGCGATGCTTATGTCAAGAAACTTCAACCTGAAAAGCTCGAACCCAAATCGGAAAATGCGTCTTCATAGGATACCCTAAGGAAACCATTGGGTATACCTTCTACCTTAGATCCGAAGGCAAGATCTTTGTTGCCAAGAACGGATCCTTTCGGAAAAAGAGTTTCTCTCGAAAGGAGTAAGTGGGAGGAAAGTAGAACTCGATGAAGTACTACCTCTTGAACCGGAAAGTAGTGCAGCTCAGAAAATGTTCCTGTGGTGCCTACACCAACCGGAGAGGAAATTAATGATGATGATCAAGGTACTTGGATCAAGTTGCTCTTGAACCAGAGGTCCACTAGGACACGTTCCGCACTGAGTGGTATGGCAACCCTGTCACGGAAATCATGTTGTTAGACAACGGTGAACCTTGAACTATGAAGAAGCGATGGCGGGCCCGGATTCCAACAAATGGCTTGAAGCCATGCAATCCGAGATAGGATCCATGTATGAAAACAAAGTATGGACTCTGACAAACTTGCCCGATGACCGGCGAGCGATAGAAAACAAATGGATCTTTAAGAAGAAGACGGACGCGGATGGTAATGTCACCATCTATAAAGCTCGACTTGTCGCTAAAGGTTATCGGCAAGTTCAAGGGATTGACTACGATGAGACTTTCTCTCCGTGGCGAAGCTTAAGTCCGTCCGAATCATGTTAGCAATTGCGCATACTATGATTATGAGATATGGCGATGGACGTCAAAGCGGCATTCCTTAACGGTTATCTTAAGGAAGAGTTGTATATGATGCAGCCGGAAGGTTTTGTCGATCCTAAGAATGCTAACAAGGTATGCAAGCTCCAATGATCCATTTATGGGCTGGTGCAAGCATCTCGGAGTTGGAACATTCGCTTTGATGAGATGATCAAAGCGTTTGGGTTTATGAAGACTTATGGAGAAGCCTGCGTTTACAAGAAAGTGAGTGGGAGCTCAGAGCATTTCTCATATTATATGTAGATGACATACTTTTGATGGGAAATGATATAGAACTCTTGGACAACATTAAGGCCTACTTGAATAAAAGTTTTTCAATGAAGGACCTTGGAGAAGCTGCTTATATATTAGGCATCAAGATCTATAGAGATAGATCGAGGCGCCTCATAGGTCTTTCACAAAGCACATACCTTGATAAGATTTTGAAGAAGTTCAAAATGGATCAGTCCAAGAAAGGGTTCTTGCCTCTTGCAAGGTGTGAGATTGAGCTCGGCTCAATGCCCACCACGGCAAAAGATAAAGAAGAGATGAGCGTCATCCCTATGCCTCGCCATAGGATCTATTATGTATGCCATGCTTGTGTACGGACCTGATGTAAACCTTGTCGTAAGTTTGGTAGGAAGGTACCAAAGTAATCCCGCAAGGAACACCGGACAGCGGTCAAGAATATCTGAAGTACACGAAAAGGACAAAGGACATGTTTCTCGTTTATGGAGGTGACGAAGAGCTCGTCGTAAAGGGTTACGTCGGCGCTTAGCTTCGACACGATCTGATGACTCTAAGTCACAAACCGGATACGTGTATATGTTGAATGGTGGAGCGATGGTAGTGCAATGCAAGCGAAGCGTCGTGGTGGGATCTACATGTGAAGCGGAGTACATGGCAACCTCGAGGCAGCGCATGAAGCAATTTGGGTGAAGGAGTTCATCACCGACCTAGGAGTCATACCCAATGCGTCGGGGCCGATTAAACTCTTCTGTGACAACACCGGAGCTATTGCACTTGCCAAGGAGCCCAGGTTTCACAAGAAGACCGAGCACATCAAGCGTCGCTTCAACTCCATCCGTGAAAATGTTCAAGATGGAGACATAGAAATTTGCAAAGTGCATAAGGATCTGAATGTCGCAGATCCGTTGACTAAACCTCTTCATGGGCAAAACATGATCAACACCGAACTCTATGGGTGTTCGATTCATCACAATGTAACTAGATTATTGACTCTAGTGCAAGTGGGAGACTGTTGGAAATATGCGCTAGAGGCAATAATAAAAGTATTATTATTATATTTCCTTGTTCATGATAATTGTCTTTTATTCATGCTATAATTGTATTATCCGGAAATCGTAATACACGTGTGAATACATAGACCACAATATGTCCCTAGTGAGCCTCTAGTTGACTAGCTCGTTGATCAACTGATAGTCATGGTTTCCTGACTATGGGCATTGGATGTCGTTGATAACGGGATCACATCACTAGGAGAATGATGTGATGGACAAGACCCAATCCTAAGCATAGCACAAGATCGTGTAGTTCGTTTTGCTAGAGCTTTTCCAATGTCAAGTATCTCTTCCTTAGACCATGAGATCGTGTAACTCCGGATACCGTAGGAGTGCTTTGGGTGTACCAAACGTCACAACGAATCGGGTGACTATAAAGGTACACTACGGTATCTCCGAAAGTGTCTGCGGTTGACACGGATCGAGATCGGATTTGTCACTCCGTATAACGGAGAGGTATCACTTGGGCCCACTTCGGTAGTGCATCATCATAATGAGCTCAAAGTGACCAAGTGTCCGTCACGGGATCATGCATTACAATCTGAGTAAAGTGACTTGCGATAACGAGACCGAACGAGGTATTGGGATACCGACGATCGAGTCTCGAAAAAGTAACATACCGTCGACAAAGGGAATAGTATACGGGTTGCTTGAATCCTCGACATCGTGGTTCATCCGATGAGATCATCGAGGAGTATGTAGGAGCCAACATGGGTATCCAGATCCCGCTGTTGGTTATTGACCGGAGAGCCGTCTCGGTCATGTCTGCATGTCTCCCGAACCCGTAGGGTCTACACACTTAAGGATCGGTGGCGCTAGGGTTATTAGGAAGACTTGTATGTGATTACCGAATGTTGTTCGAGTCCGGATGAGATCCCTGACGTCACGAGGAGTTCGGAATAGTCCGAGGTAAAGATTCATATATGGGAAGTCATCATACGGTCACCGAAAGGTTCGGGGCATATCGGTATTGTACTGGGGCCACAGGAGGGGTTCCGGGTCCACCGGGGGCCACCTCTCCCGAGGGCCTTATGGGCTGTATGAGGAAGGATCCAGCCCAAAGTGGGCTGGGCGCCACTCCCCTAGGGCCCATGCGCCTAGGGTTGGGGGAACTCTGAGGGGGCGCCTTGCTTGGGGGCAAGCCCTTCCCTTGGCCGCCGCCCTCTAGATCCCATCTAGAGGGTCGGCCCCTTCTCCCTTCCCTATAAATAGAGGCGAGGGAGGCTGCAACACACTTCAAGGCGCAGCCCTCCCTCCCCAACACCTCTCCTCCTCCGCGTGTGCTTGGCGAAGCCTCGCCGGAGAATCTGTCCTCCACCATCATCACGCCGTCGTCTTGCTGCTGGAGCCATCTTCCTCAACCTCTCCTTCCCCCTTGCTGGATCAAGAAGGAGACGTCATCCGCTCCGTACGTGTGTTGAACGCGGAGGTGCCGTCCGTTCGGCGCTAGGATCTCCGGTGATAGGATCACGACGAGAACGACTACTTCAACCCCGTTCTTTTGAACGCTTCCGCTCGCGATCTACAAAGTGGTATGTAGATGCAATCTCTCTCTCATGACTCGTTGCTTAGATGAACTCATAGATGGATCTTGATGAAACCGTAGGAAAATTTTTATTTTCTGCAACGTTCCCCAACAATTTTATGGTCATGGTAAATTCTCATATCATTTATTTTATTTCATTATTGCACTCTACATTACATACTACGCACGACCACTTTGGTAGAGGTGACGAGTTCGCATCATACAGAGAGACCAACCATGTTTCTCCGAATATCTTGAATCATGATCCTTATGACTGCATCTCTACTACTTATAAGAAGTACATTTTTTCATTTGACTATTTCCTAACTTGAGAGGTAAGGTATGTTTTATCCACTAGAGTTGCTAAAATTGGAAGCATGTTTGCAGTTTTTTTCTTTCTAAACCGGCATTTGTTGGCCTTTTTTTGCCACTGTTATTCTTACAAGTGGTAGCCTACACATGTTTAAGACCGTTTGCAAATTTTTTATCTTCGTATCATTATTACTACAAACTAAGAGGATATTTGTTATATTGTCAAAATTTTAGAATGTTGAGCCCTTAAAGAAATGTGTAGTACTCAAGTAACTGTCTCAAGTTGTCATATTAATGCTTTTGTCCAGTGAATAACAAGTATAATTATGCAATTTATCACTGTAATTTTTATTTGGTTTACATGTTCTATTTTCATAATAAAGTAAGTCACTTTTCTTGCTTCCAGACATAACGACACTTGTGGTGCAATAGTAGAATCGGATGGTCCAACTAGCATTTTTTTGTCTTGTTTCAGAACTGATTCTATGCAGTCAAGACGTCTCTACACTTCTCTATCTGACAATGGCTTCCTCTTTTGAACAAACCATAGAGGTCTCTTCCCACTATTGTGTGGTTGACACTCAATTGTAGTAATAATTCTTGAATGGAGTTTGTTGGCACTGAAACGACTCCTTAGCTTGTCCTAAGTGACATGTTCTTGTGTGATTATACTTGCATAAATGTGTGCATATGAAGAATCATGATGAATCTTCTAAATAATTTTGAGTTTTATACATTGGAAAAAGTGGGTGGTCTTTCAATGCAGGAGACATGTTGATTAAGGAGAAACGATATTTCAAATTATTTGTACGAGTTGGGAATAAGAGATTGTGTATTTTATAAGAAAATTTTAAATTTATGAATAAATTGTCTTGTATTAAGTATAGCACAATGTGTTAATCCAAATAGACGCGTGTTGCAGGTGCACATTTATTAGTCCAAATAGACGTGCGTTGCACGTCCATATTTACTAGTAGAATTCAAACCCCCCTATTTTCGCACGGGGTTGACCTTGCGCTGAGATCCGTGCGACGGCAGGGAAGCAGGGTCATACCACGTGGCATTTCTAATCAGCTGTCACCCGGCTACGGGTGAACCAGCCACGTTCCAGCCGCTCGCTGCCTCTCCCAATCCATCCAAATGGCCCGAGCCGTCTCTCGCCTCCTCCCCTTCCTCCTACGGCGGCCTCCCCGACCTCTCCTCCGCCGCCGCCCGCCAAACCCTAGCCCCAAACCCCTGACCACGCGCGCCAAGGCCCTCGCCTCCTGCAGCTCCCTCGTCCTGCCCGGCGACGACGAGCGCTCGCCTCCGCCTTCTCCCTCGCGCCGCGCGCCGCCGAGCTACGGGGGCGGCGGATCTCCGGGGACGATCGCCGCCATCGTCACCTCCCTCGGCGGGGGCCCCGCGGCCGTCGGCATCGTCCGCCTGTCCGGCGCCGACGCCGTCGCCGTCGTCTCCCGCGTGTTCCGCCCGGCCAGGAGGGAGGAGCCGGCGCCCTGGAGGCCCCGAAGCCACTTCGTGGAGTACGGGGTCGCGCTGGACGGAGATGGGGGCGTCATCGATGAGGTAACCGCGGCTTTACCGCTCTGCTTTCGGTTGGTTAGCGTTCCCCGTGCAAACTAGTGCGGTGATTTCCCATTTTGTTTGCCAAATCTGAAGGTGCTGGTGGTGCCCATGCTGGCTCCGAGATCCTACACCCGAGAGGATGTGGTGGAGCTCCAGTGCCATGGGAATGACCTTTGCTTGCGCCGTGTGCTGAGGGCCTGCTTGGAGGCCGGTGCCAGGCTCGCCGACCCTGGTTAGTTGCTTGCTCACTCACCTCCTACTGGTCTAAGTCGTTTATGTCTGTAAACAAATAGTTCAGTTAGTTACGGCTATGATTGAAGTTCAATAGAAACAGTTCTGTTAGCTACGGATGTAGTTATAGTTATAGGGAAACAGTTTTGTCAGATAGGCAGACACTTTTTGTTTCAAGAATGCTGAAGCTATCTTGGGATGTACTCCCTCTGTCCGGAAATACTTGTCATCAAAATGGATAAAAGGGGTTGTATCTAGACGTATTTTAGTTCTAGATGCATCTCTTTTTACCCATTTTGATGACAAGTATTTTCGGACGGAGGGAGTAGGTGTCTTATCTTGAACAAACTCCTACCTCAGGGTTCATGTTCACTTTTCAGGTGAATTCACTCTTCGCGCATTCCTAAATGGGAGATTGGACTTGGCTCAAGCGGAGAACGTCTCGAGGCTTATTTCAGCCAAGTCCGTAGCTGCAGCAGATTCTGCCTTGGCTGGCATCCAGGCATGTCACAAAAATATGCTGTTGATAAATTAAATCATGTTAGCCTGTTGGGTAGGCCCTGAGAAACGATATACATGTGGCCATGTTGGAGTTTTTTTGTGTGTTTAAGCCTGGAAGTACCAGAAACCAATTGTTTCCAGGTCAGGAGTAGCTGAAAGAACTCTTTATGGAGGGTAGTAACCAGGGGTTGTGTGGTAGCAGGGCCTGCTCCCGTTACAGGCAACCCCCAAAAAGATGAAGAAGGAGATAGCAATTAGAGTATGAGAGTGATTAGTGAAATGGGGAAAGGAAATTGAATATTGTTGTTCTGATCACTAAAATGTGGAGGGGAAATTTGCATTTATGTGCAAGACTTGCTTTTTTCTTTGTGCATGCCGATAACAAATTCCTGACTCAGACACTACTTGAAGCCCTTTTGCATTGTGAAGTTTAATTTCATCAGCTCCAGTTTCTTTGGGAAGCACAATATAGATGTGTTTTTTTTATAATAAGTAGGTTCTCCAATCTGAATTATATGTGTCCTCTACTGTAGGGAGGCTTTTCTACTCTAGTGAAATCTTTGAGATCAAGGTGCATAGAATTGATCACTGAAATTGAGGCTCGTTTAGATTTTGAAGATGAGATGCCTCCATTGGACCCTATGATGCTGCTCAGCAAAATTAACAGCATGAGGCAAGAGGTTCAGGATGCTCTGGATACTGCAAAGTATGATAAGCTGTTGCTGTCTGGTCTACAGGTACTTTATTCTATGCGTTATACTGAATTGTTAAAGAAAACATAATTAAGAATGAAAAATGCTCTTACAATTTTGCACAGATAGCAATAATTGGCCGTCCAAATGTTGGAAAGTCAAGCCTCCTGAATGCATGGAGTAAGGTATACTCATGGATATCTCTCTGTCATTATTTCTGTTGGATAATTGTCCAGCATATCTTTTTTAGTATTCTATTTTGTTGTTACCATGCTTGTTAACCTATGTTGTTTTCTCTTTTTATATGCGAAGTTACATGAGCTAATCTTATTGTTACGGGTTCAAGGCTAGTTAAGGCATGGGGTCATTAACCGGTATACAAGGCAGCATGACGGCAACTCCCTTAAAAATAGATTAGTTAGGATTAAGATATGGAATTAATTAATATTAGTTAAGTACGCTGTGTATTCTCCTTTCACATATGTTTGGTTGTTAGCCATCGAGATTAATTAAGCAAGAAAACGCAAGGGATACCATCCACTTTTCATCGTCCCCTCAAGAGCACTGGCCCATCTTTCTCTCCACAAACCTCGACCCCTAGAACTTTTATGATACCTTTCTGCTGTGACTTCAAATGAGCCGTACCGAAACTCCGGTAGATGCCTAATGCCATGTAATTTAAGGGGATTTTACTCAACATACTGTGTCCTGAACTTTATCCTGCTTCTCTGCTGTGCGTCATGCCCAAAGTTTATACATCGAACGTTATCGCCATATAATCTTCTTATATGAATACTAATTGTAATCTATAATTCTGTATACTTTATATGAATCCCATGTCCATTGGATAGTTTGATTTATTTCGTGTTGCAGCCATAATAGTTGATACTGGAACTTAAATGCTTAGCTTGCAGAGTGAAAGAGCTATTGTTACCGAAATAGCTGGAACTACAAGGGACGTAGTTGAAGCAAATGTCTCAATTCATGGAATCCCTGTTACCCTTCTAGACACGGCTGGTATAAGAGAAACTGATGACATTGTGGAAAAAATTGGTGAGTATTATTATTCTCATAAACATATTGCAAGATGATAAAGATGTGAATCTCAAAATACGAACTGACGTTGGGTGGCATAGCCCATCAGGGGTAGGAACATATTTCCCAATATATATTTGATTTTGTATATGGAATAATGGTAATAGCGTTGTTAGTCTTGATGCTTGTCTTCTGTTCTGCTCTTAAACAGGTGTAGAACGATCAGAGACTGCTGCACTGGGAGCTGATATGGTTATTATGACAATAAGTGCAGTTGATGGGTGGACTGAAGATGACACTAAACTTATCAGACGTGTCATGATTGATAAGGTACCATCAGTTTCATTTTCTCACAAATTTTGTTGATGATGTCTGATTGCCTGGTTGTTGGTTTGCATACCTTCTGTTTGAAATCCTCTCTGTCCCTTCATCATCTGTAAATAAATTAGAGAGTGACTGTTCTTTCTTTGTCCTTTTTGATGATCAGAAATGCTCAGGTTCTGAAGTGCCAATGGTTCTGGTTATCAACAAGGTAGACTGCACCCCATTTGTTTCAGGAGAAGAGTTTGAGAAATTCAGTGGAATTTTCAGAAAACATGTGCACACGTGCGCAGTCACTGGTAAAGGCATTTCTGAGTTGGAGAGGGCTGTAATAGAGGTTAGAGGTCTTGAGTCCATACCTTCCGGGGGACGACGGTGGACTGTAAACCAGGTAAATATTTCCGTATGCCATCAGTAGAAACCCCAGTAGTTGTTCTCTTAGAATTGTTGCTTCAGTTGTTACATGAAAGATTGTTGACTTTGATCCAATTGTGTTGTGTTGTCCAGAGACAATTGGAACAGCTCATGAGGACCCAAGAAGCTTTCACAAGGCTAGAGTCGTCGATCAATGAGCAGCTACCCTTAGATTTTTGGACTATAGACTTGAGGGAAGCTGCATTGGCTCTGGCAACAATCAGCGGAGAGGACATATCTGAAGAAGTCCTGAGCAGTATATTCAGCAAATTCTGCATTGGAAAATGATTCGTCTTTCAGAATCACGCTGGTCCTCGGCCATTCCGACAATTTTGACTTTTGAGCAGGGCAGTAACATAGAACGACCTGAACGCCCAGTAGCTATCCAAAGAATGAGCAATGAAATTGAACCCATTTTCTGGATGGGATCAAAGATTTATAGGTCGGGATTACTGCTGTCACTGTTCTACAGATCTGTGTTGTACCTGGACAATCTTCCAAATTTGTACTCTAGGTCTGAGATGTGTTTGGGCCCAGTTTAACTTCATAATAGGAAATTGTATTTTTAGATCATGCACAAATCGAAAGAATGTAAGTACCTATTACGATCATGCAAAAACAGGAATAATGACTGTAGCTCGTGTTTGTGATGCTAACGTCTGCATGCCACAACTTCCCCAATTTCTCGCATAGTATTAGCAGTTGTAAATCATGGTTGCTCTTATTACAGCTGATAATAAAAAGTTTGAATTTCAGTTCATTTGAAGGGGTGTACCCATTTGCCGGGTTTTATTCGTTTTGACAATCTTCTCAGCCGGTTTAATTTTCTTTTCTTCTTTTATCCTGTTTTGCCACCTTTTTTTCTTGATTATTTATTCCCTTCTTTTTAGGTACTCCCTCTGGAAAGAAATATAAGTGCGTTTAGATCACTAACGCTCTTCTAACTCTTTATAGCGGGAGTACTTCATAATGGCATACATATCAAAACAAAATATGACATGATAACTAAAACTTTGCAGGATCACAAAACACATAATCAACAACATATCAAATTCAAGTTCAATCATTCATATATCAAATTCAAATTCAAATGCAAACACAACCATTGTGCATCACAAACAAAAACAAAAACAGAAGTGCATAAAACGTGAATGGATAGCCTCTCAAACATGGCTGGTTAACCCACCCATTGTTGGGTGACAGACAATCTCTCTTCATCTTCATAAAAGTAGATGCCCAAAAAGTTTTGAGAAAAATTTCTGCAATTTGGTGCCGTAAAAATTTGGCCTTCTTTCTTTTTACTTCACAATTGCATACATATTGAAACAAAACATGACGGCATGATTAAAACTTTGCAAGATCACAACACATATGATCATCAACATATCAAATTCAAGTTCAATCATCCGTTTATCAAATTCAAATTCAAACCACAATCATTTTGCATCGCAAACAAAAACAAAAGTGCACACAACATGAATGCATAGCCTCTCAAATGGCATTGCCTCCATTGCCATTAGTTGTGCTTGCATCGTCTTCATGGCTTGCTTCCTCTCCATTGATTGCTTCTTCTCCAATGCCACCATTGACATCATTGGCAGTTTGGCACCATTGTTTTTCATTCCCATCCATTGCACCACCCATGCCTCCTCCCATGGCGCCCATGGCACCTATGAATCCTCCCATGCCGGCTATGGCTCCTCTCATGCGTCCCATGAGTCCTCCCATCATGAAGCCTCCCATAGACCTCATCGCCAACACTTGATCGCGACAAAGGTCCACGTATGCTTTCGCCTTGCCATCAAGACACTTGTGTCCATGAACATGAACTTTTGCTCTTGTTTGATGCTTTTGATTCTCTCTTCCATGACCACATTCCTCACCTCAACCTCCGCCTTCTTCTCCTTGGTCGCCGCCCTCCTCTCCTCGGCGTCCGTCCTCCTCTCCTTGTCCTTGATATATATGATGCATAGTAATTTGATATATATTTTTCTTAGTGACATTATTCCACTTGTCCTGAAATGTTTCCTGAGTTGGTGTTGTTTGTAGTGCTGCACAAAGATATAATGGTGGATATAATTAATTGGGCCAGATGCTAAAGCATATATCTCTAGTTACAGTTCACTCTATTTACCATGAGAGGGCTTAAGAACTATCATAGGGTAAGGTTGTCATACTTATGAGCTCATTAGGTTGAACAAAATGACATGTTAAAAAGATAACTGAGACTGCAAGAATTGACAACATTAAAAAGACATGGGTAGGTGGACGTGTGCAAAAAAGTTAGATATTTACCATTCATGGCGGTTGCACTCTTAGTTGTAACACATTGCCCTGCAAATAAAATATATAAAAAGGAAGATTAGCTTGCAGTGCTGCAGCTGAAACTGACATATCTACAAATGCCTCCAAAGAAACAAAAAACCTGACCAACATATCTGATCCTAAAAAGGGAAAGATATAATCAAATAAAATATTGAAAGAAGAACACTAATCAGAGGAGGAACCGTCTATTTCCAGCATCGGTACTCACTGCACATGCTTGGAAAGAAAAAAACATTGCTTAGTAAGCGCGGATCTGGGAGTTAACAAATGACATTAATGGGAATTAATGATTGACGGCACCAACATATTCTATTATTTTGCTGATTACCAAATAAAGCTAAATAAAATGCACTCTTACTTTGCTCAAACTGAATAGATGGTGTGCATCCATGATTATCTGTATGAACATTACTGAATTTTTGTCCATCTTTAGTTACAGGCGTAGCTTTACGGTCACATCAGCCCAAGTGAAAAAAAAAGTGCAGCATGACTTAAAATCAAAAGAGACAGAAGAAAAAGAGTGGCAATATGGCGTAGAAACATATAGAAGATACACGAGGGGAGGGGAGCTTATCGAGTTACAAAGGGAGGGGTAGGGTTCGTGGGGGATTATGGGGACTGAACCCATGTGAAAACGGCCCACCGAACAGTCCATTGACGTTCTACGGGGTTTTTGGGATGGGCCGGGATAACCGCGTAAACACTCTCCTAAAACTCTAGTGCCAAACAAGGCCTTGAGGAATTTGTTGGCATTCACCATCACTTGCTCCCTTCGAGTATATCACAAACCTTTCGTGAACAGTGTGACCATGCGGGTGCATTTACTGCCATGTTTGGGAGATGACAAGTGCTCTCTCCTACCAAGTTGATGTGCTGCAGGCGTCATTTACAAAGTTTAATTATCTACGAGTTGAACTTGCTGATACTTTATATTTTATCGTCTCATTACTTGGTTTGCTTAAGAGTGAAAAAGAATGAGGATACTGAACGAAGTACCAAAAAAAAACTCTGGAAAAGGGGATTTACACGTGGTGTACAGCCAAAAATAATTTTATTGGGAAAACAATATCAAGCTAGCACTTTTGCTATTCCAAACCAGGACGATTTTATTCATAAAACTGGGAAGAATTCTAATGGCACTAACACTGAGTTACACAGTAGGAGCACATCAACTAAATTAATGAACGCCAACTAAAATGCCACTTAACGATGATGCATAGAAACAGTGAATTCGTTTTGCACAAAGTAAGTTCAGCATAAATACTGCCACAAAATTTCACGGCATAGCTTTTGTTAGTTCCATTTTCCAAATTCAAGAAGAAACAATTAAAGTACTCACTGTTCTTGTCATTTGAGAAGTCAGCTAGAAACTGCCGATATCAACTCGAATTGATCTTCTTCATGAGATTCTCTCAATGTATCCAGTTCTTCATCCCATGAAAATTTAGATGTTGGACGGTACCCTTCGTCCTTCATGTGTTTAGCGAGCCTTCTCAACTCTGTATTTATATTTTCCACCTCAGGATGTTGCTGCTCCCCAACAACAAACACATGAATTCTGCTGTTAAGCTCAACCCAGCTGCATCCTGGATCTTTGCTAACTCCCCGAGATCTCATCAAATGCCTCACCCGCTCAACATCAGTCCATTTTCTCTGGGCAGCATAGATGTTTGACAACAATATATACGCAGAGGAGTCCCCAGTACCTAATTCCATCAGCTGCTCACCTGCATATGCTCCGACATCAAAATCCCGTATACTGCGACATGCTCCCAATAATATACGCCACAAACATGTTCCATGATCAATACTAATGGACTCTATGAAATCTTTTGCTTCATTTAGCATCCCTGCTCGGCTAAGAATATCAACCATGCAAGCATAATGATCCAGTCTAGGAGTTAAACCATAGTCTTTGGTCATTGACCTAAAGTAAATCCATCCTCTGTCAACTAGGCCCATGTGACTACAAGCACATAACACGTTAATGAATGTTATATGATCTGGAGCAGTGCCCTCTAGCTTCATCTCCTCAAACAGGTCAAGTGCTTCATTTCCACGTCCATTTTGAGAGAATCCAGAAATGATTGAGTTCCATGCAATAACATCCTTATGAGGCATCCTTCTGAATACAACCATGCCATCGTCAAGGTTTCCACACTTTGAATACATTGTAGACAAGGCACTTCCGACAGAAGACCCCAAACCAAACCCGAACTTCAGGATCTGAGTGTGCAATTGCTTCCCTGGCTCCAATGCTGCAAGGCCAGCACATGCTTTCAGAACACTAGTTATAGTCAAGTTAGTCGGAATGATGCCCTCCTTGTCCATCCTGGCATACAACCTCAAGGCTTCCTCATACTCCCCATTCTGCACATGCCCGGCAACCATAGCCGTCCAAAGGACAATGTCAAGCTCATGAAATTGATCAAAACCTTCCTTTGCATCAGTAATACAGCCGCATTTGGCATACATGTCCACCAGTGCGCTCTTCACATACACCTGCACCTCAAACCCAAGCTTCACCATCAAACCATGTGTCTGCTTTCCTTCCATCAACGCTCCCACATCACTACACGCATTGAGCACCCCAACCAAAGTGAACTCAGTTGGTGAAAACCCTGCAGCAAGCATCTGTAAGAACATTCTAAATGCGCTTTCTGCATTCCCATTCTGTGCGTAGCCAGTGATCATCGCGGACCAAGTGATGGAGTTCCTCTCCTTAGACGACGCAAACACATGTAATGCTGCATCCATACACCCAGCCTTTGCATACATCGTGACAAGCGAGTTTTCAACCGACACAAACACCACCAATCCATCCTTCACAGCCAACCCATGCAGCTGCACCCCCATCGGCAAGCCCGACGGCACACTGACCGCACTAAGAACCGCCGTGGCCACAAACTCATTTTTCTGCGACGGGCACTCCGCAAGCATCAACTGGAAGATATCAAAGGCCTCCTCCGAGCACTTTGTGGCAGCATAGCCCGCCACCATGGCGGCCCAAGAGAACTCGTTCCGCACCGGCATTTCGTCGAACACCCTCCGGGCATCAGGGACGAGGTCCAGCTTGCAGTACATGTTGAGCAGAGCGGTGGACACAAACACGTTGGAGGTAGCCGAGGGGAGCTTGCAGGCGAGAGCGTGGGCGGCGGCTCCGGCGGACGCGGAGCGCGCGCGGGCGGCGGCCGTGAAGACGGCGGCGAAGGAGTGCGGGGACGGGAGGATGGCGGGCGAGGAGGAGAAGAGCATGGAGTGGAAGTGGGAGAGCGCGGCGCGCGGGTGGTGGTGCGAAAGCGGGTTGAGCAGGGAGTTCCAGGAGGCGACGTCGCGGGCGGCGGCGGGGATGCCCGCGAAGACGGCCAGGGCCGCGGCGAGGAGCGGCCGCGGGAGGGAGGCGTAGAAGGTGATGAGGCAGTTGGAGACGGGCGCGTGGGACGCGGCGCCGGACTTGAGCGCCCAGGCGTGGAGCGCCTCGCCGTCGCGGGCGCGGGCGGCGCGGCGGAGCTGCTCGATGAAGTGCGTGTGGGATATCTGGCGCGCGGAGGCGGAGGGCGCCACGCCTGCCATTCACGCGCGGGCGGGCGGGGCGGGCGGCTACCGGCGAGCGGGCGGGTGGCGCGAGCGGCGACGGCGAGCAGGCGGCCGGGGTGGCGGCGACCGGCGAGCGGGCTGGTGCCTCGAGCGGCAGCTATAACCTGAAAACAGAATAAATAAAAAGAAATAAAAGAGGTTCAAACGGTGTACTATCTCCTTTCTGGTTAAGAAAAAATTCAAGGACAATTTGACAAATAAAATGCAAATTACTGTATATGTCATTTAAAAAAGGGAAACGTTTGGGCCGGCAGACCGGCTGGACTTTCGGCCGGTCGCGCTCACGCGCACATGCACCGCGTAGTGGACACGTCATCCCACATGACCCCACGCACCGTCCTGCTTTCCGTCTTATCTTTTCAGCGCAGCTGTTGTCCACAAATTTGAGACGCAAACTTCATTCTCCTTCTTTCTTCCATCACGCGCATGCCGCTGCTCCTATTGAATCTTTTTATCTCAAACGCCATTACTTGGAGTTGCTGCACAGGTCGTACTCCCCATGAAAGCCGCATCATCGTGTCTGTGTATCGCCATGGTGAAGGGGAGTCAAAAAAGCTGCAAGCCATGATGCGCCGCGGCCGCCGTTTAATCAAGCCGAAGCTGAAAGAGCTGCGACGGGTTGGGGTGGCGTGCGGCGACGACGCAGACGATGCTGGGACCGGCCGGCTTTTTTGCTGGAACGGGCGACTGGAAGTGCTACAACCGTGGCAGCAAAATGCTGGAACCAACAACCGCGATCTTCAGCAGGTTTTTTTGCGTCAACCAGTCATTGTTGTTGCTGGAACCATTAAGCATTTTTGCTGGAACCAGTGATTGCCATGGATACGAGTACATATCTATTTTTTTTCTTTTTTGCTGGGATTGCAATTTTTGGTGCGGTCGGCAAGAAAGTCTGCTTCAACCAGACATTATTTTTGCTGGAAGCATTAAGATTTTTTGCTACCACCTTGTTTTGTTTTGTTTTTGGCTGGAGCCAGCCTAAATTTTGCTACCATCGTCATTCAATTTTGTCGGAACTGGCATTTTTTCCTGCTTCGATCAAGTAACTGGATATTTTTGTTGCTTTCAATTTCTTGCTGGATGATGCGAACCGGGATGCCGGAGGTCTGCGACAGCGACGATGGGGACTGGTGGTGTTGGAGCCGGAGACGCACGCCCGGTGGCACAGCAGCTGGTGCGTGTGGGCCGCACTTCATTCACGATCCACTTTTTCCGCGTAGGGAGAATTTGTGCGTGGAGACGATGACTTTGACGTGGTTATCTAACGGCCATCAGCACATTAATCTAATGGTCTAAAAAGGACCGGCCCAAAGTTTCCGCCGGCGCACCGGCGCCCATCACTCGCCTTTAAAAAATGGCACCTCGCCTATACAGTAGGCATTTGGAAAAATTATTTCATCAATCACTTTTATCCTTGACCTCCATCCAACGGCCCAAAACAGATTAAATATTGTTTATCTTAACCACTTATCCTTCTTCCTCACGTAGGACAGGCCTATCCAGACCTACCCGCATGCATATGCCCGTCGTGGCGAGCGGCTACCGTCGCCTCGTCACCCCGCCCTTTCCTCGACCTCACCCCATTGTCGTGCTGGCCGCTGCCCTGGCCATATGTCATCAGTCCCGCTCTGATGAGCAACCCCTGCAACATCCCTGACCCCCCCCCCCCCCTCCCCACATAAGTTTCTTCCTTGCCTCCACGTGAGACGTCGCAGCTCGTTGCTGCTCCCAGCGCCGCCTCCGGCTACGACGAGGTCCTAGCTCGGCCTCATTGTGGCCAACGCTCGTTGCTCCTCCTCCTCACGCCATCCCCATCTTCGGCTTCGTGTTGAGCATAATTGACAGATACGCTGAAAAATTAGGTGCGTCACAATTAGCAAAATCGATTTAACATACATAAAGTCTGTTATGTTGGTCAAAACTGTCGATTTAAGGCTAGACATGTGCCTTTGTATAAAACAAATAAAGGTGTAGTAGTAATCAAGACATTAACGACCTGAGTGGCAGTTTTTGAAGGAAATCTCTAGAGTATAGATTTTGCGAAACCACATAAAAAAGCTCAAAATTCTCTCGTTTCACATCTCTTAAGACTCATAAACAACCTTACAATGTCACGTGTCATTTTTCTATGTGGAGGGCTAGCCCTAGTCCATCGATACGAAGAACCCATTGCAGCGAGTGAGTGGACACCAACAATAATCGCAACAAAACCTAAGCAACATGCTCACGGGTGGAAACGGATTGGTGCGAATCGAATAATGCTCTTACCACTCGCGTTTTCATATTTCAAAACAAATACGGATGTTGTTGGATACAAATGCGGATTGGCAAATACATATCAGATGTTACTCGAATACAGATACATATCGGATGTTACTCAAATATGACGGACGTTACTCAATTCGAAACGGATACGAATAATAGCGACATATTAGTTA
Source organism: Aegilops longissima (assembly GCA_021605205.1). Taxonomy (NCBI): domain Eukaryota; kingdom Viridiplantae; phylum Streptophyta; class Magnoliopsida; order Poales; family Poaceae; genus Aegilops; species Aegilops longissima. Next base: position 47,971,950 of record CM038680.1, on the reverse strand, counting down.
GTTAAAGGAAATAAGTCAATAGCTATGTGATACAAAATAATCAACTTGCAAGGTATAATAAGTCAATAAATACTACCATATTGCATAATAATACCCAAGTTTAATCATACAAAACTAAATTTTGACAAGATATTAGGCTTTGTTTTAGTGCACGGAATTTTATTAGGATACGAATATATCCACTCCCATATTCATATTTGTGTCAAAATCCCGTACTATATTTTTGTGTCCAATTACATATTCATATTCGTGTCAATTTTTTTTCGTATTTGTAAAATAAACTCGGATATCTTTCAATTCCATTTCCATTTTAATTTGGATGCAGATGTTTTGGATTCTTTTTGTTTTGCAAAGAGCAGATGTTTTGGATTTGAATATGCATTTTCTCATACAGTATTATTCACTGTCACTTTCCACCCTTACGCCCACCAAACACCTCTCAGAGGAACAGATATGCCAAATGCAAACGCACCGAATCAGTACTTTGTCATCTGCATCAGGAAATAAAATTGAGGCCTTGTCTGTTGATCCTCTCTCCAAAGAGATTGGAGAGGATTAGAGGGGAGTGACAAGGATTTTGACTTGCAAGGGGACTCCCCTTCAACCTCCTTCAAACAGAACTTGTGCTCAACACCCATGCCCGCCGAACAACACAAACACCCCCGCCACGATGACGAGTCCTGCAGTAGGCAATGAAAAATTTGCAACCTTCAAAATATTTCCATCTGGATAATCTTGCGCCAAGGACACACGCACATAAATATTCTAGGTTCTGTATTAGTCACCAACACCGCTTTGCTAACACAATGCGATTAAATATAAAGGTCTCTAAATCTCACCCCCTTCCTTTTTCTTCGACATGCACATCTTCCATCACGCAAATCAATGCATTTTATTTCCAAGACCATCATCTCCGCAATAAAAGGCAGCTATCTCATTCTGCTATGGCCTTCCAGATCCCCCTTGGCAACTTGAAAACTACTGCCATAAGAGCATCTCTAGCAGATCCTGCATCCCACCCCGACCTGCAAAATAACCGCCAAAATGCGGGTCGGGGCGGGAAAACCTGCCCGACCAGACACCGCATTCGCGGCCAACCCGAAAAACTTTTTACGGGGCGCGGCAAAACATCTCCCCTGACCTCTAGATTCACGGGCTAGGAGGATGACCCGATCTCAGCCCCTATCCGTAGTGAGATTTGGCGGGAGGGACATTTCCGCGCGGCCGTTCCCGTTCCCCCCACCCTCCGCCACCATTGCCCCGCCACCGCCTGCTCCGATGCATCTTCCCCGGCGATCCTTCGCCGCCATGGATGACTCCCTGTTGTCCCCCGTCATCGTCTAGGTCGCGCACGCTCAATCCCCTTGGGCGGATCTCGTCGCCCCGCCGTCGCCCAAGGTACCGCCGCGCCTGCCCGCAAGCGGCAGGGAAACGTGGTCGTGCAGGGCGGGAATCCGGCTACCCCCGCCGCGAAGGCCCGCGCTCTGGGCGCCAACGCCGTTACGCGATCCTGAAAGTGCGTTATATCGACTAGAGGGGGTGAATAGGCGATTTTTACAAATTCACCACTGAGGAATTTCAGGGTGAGGAAATTCCTAAGCAATGAACTACTTAGCAGCGGAATAAGTACTCAGATGCAAGTATAACAGAGCAGTAGCACAATCATCATGATGAAATGGAAACAAGCACAGAGTACAAGTAGCGTGAACACAGGATAAGTAGGCTGAAGACAAACTGACTGAAGAAATAGGATTGAGGAAATTGAGAAAGTCTTCAAATAGTAACGATCAAGTACTTCAACACATGAATGAGGAAATGAAAGGGTTGAGGAAATAGAATCAGTAGCTTGGTGAAGACGATGATTGGGTAGACCAGTTCCAACTGCTGTGACAGTCGTACGTCTGGTTGGAGGGGCTAGGTATTTAAATCTGAGGACACACAGTCCTCACCGTATTCTCCTTGAGCTAAGGTCACACAGATCTCGCCCAATCACTCATGGTAAGTCTTCAGGTGACTTCCAAACCTTCACAGAATCGGTCACTCAATGATCCAAAATTTCCTCTTGGATGCTCTAGACCATGATGCCTAACCGTCTGGAGGATGCACAGTCCTCAAAGGTAACAAGCGTCGGTTCCACGCAGGAACAATCTCTTTAGTGATGCTCAATCACTTTGGTTTTGTAGGTGTTTGGGTTTGGGTTTTCCTCACTTGATGATTTTCGCTCAAAGTCCTCGGAGGATGGGATGCTCTCAATGACAAGTGTCAGTTTCTCTCGGAGCAGCCAACCAGCTAGTGGTTGTAGGGGGCGGCTATTTATAGCCTAGGGAGCAGCCCGACATGATAAGACATAAATGCCCTTCAATGATATGACCACTAGGTGGGTAGATATTTTGGGACAATTGGCGCATAGCACAACAACAGTCGGAAATATGAGAATCAAATTCCTCAGGGCTATCATGTTCCTCACTTGTAGGTAATCCACACTGGCGAATTCCTAACTCCTCAGTCAGAACAAATTCCTCAGAGACTAGAAGATCTTCGTCTCTGTCACTGAAGAAATTGACTGAACTGTATGAGATTTCCAATGGCTTCACTCGAAAGGATTGGGTAGGTGCAGGATTTTGAGATGAGCATCACTTAGAAACTTTTCCTTAGTTTTACCTCGACCCCCTTTAACAGTACGATGTTTCCTATGACTCACGAAAGAGAAAATGAAACTACGAAAACAAAAGTCTTCACGCTTCGTAATCCTCACATGAATATCAAGTCTTCGCGGTCACACCAATTTCCTTACTTTCAAAGTCTTCAAGAAAACCAAAGTCTTCAGCTGAAGACATTCATTTTTAGGGGTCGACTTTTATCGTAAATATCAAACTCCTCATAGACTTATAGACCTATGTACACTCACAAACACAATAGTCCATTAACCTATAAGTCTTCAATACACCAAAATCTCTAAGGGGCAGTAGATGCACCTACAATCTCCCCATTTTGGTGATTGATGACAATATATGTTAAGTTTTCAACTGGGAGAAACATAGGAAGTGTAAATACTGGTATTGAGGAATTTGATTGCAAGATATAGAAGAACTTCCCCTGAAGATGTGCATATGTGAGGAATTTGCTTTGAATAGCAAATGCACATTGTAGAGTAGAATCATGGAGATCTCCCCCAATATCTTGTAATTCATGCACGCATTTAACATATGATATGAAGAATTTGAAATGCATGATGAAATATGGTGTCTGATGAAATTCAGCATGCGTGCATTAACGAATTTGAGGAAATAGCATGCAGAAAACAAAGCAGAAGTATCAGACCACCATAGGACTTAAGTTTACAACTCGATCAACAAACACTTCAGAAGAGCGAGAGTTGTAACTTAACAAAAAAATCCCATATATAGAGTCCCGCTTGAAGACTAACTCAAATTTCTCCCCCTTTGTCATCGAATGACCAAAAGTGACAAAAAGTGAGGACTAACGCCCCTGAAGAATATCATCATGAAGTCGATGGAGGAGCGCCAGCGTTGTTGGGGTCGTCCGTTGGAGTAGGGCCTACCGCGGTGTCATTCAAATCTTCAGCTTCATCCGTCTCGCGCGATGAAGAATATGAGCCGGCGACCATGTGAGGAACTTTGACCTTCTTGAATTTCTTCGAAGGTGGATGAGACCAGTCAAAGTCCTGTTGGAAGCCCATCTATTTGAGATCTTCATCACCCTAGAGGTGATACAATACAACCCAAGTGCAGTAAAAAACTTCATGCAAGTAGTAGTGGTTCTTCTTCACAGTGTTTTGCGTGATCGTCATATTCTGAAGAATTGAACCAAACTGACGCTTGACCCACTTGTGGTTGTGATCGACTTTCTGATGAAGACTTAGGAAAAGCTCACGATCAGTCATTACACGCGGAGCAGTGGCTTGAGGATATTGCTTTGAAGCATTTGCGGCAGTATCATGCGTGGCAGAGTCATCATTGGTGGAATAAGATACAGCTCTGCGAAACTGTCCATCCAATGGATGAGTGCTTTCATCAATTACAGCAGCCTTGCCCTTCTCATCAGCTGAGGAAATAGTCCTTTTGAGGACTTCAATTGGTGGCAAGTGGTTGAGATGATTTTGACAGTCAGCCTTATAGTTGATTGAAGACCTTGATCTGATGAATCTCATAATCCAGGGAGCGTAAGGCTTCAATTCAAACGGTAACAGAGCTACATTGGCCAAAGTCCTCATGAAGAAATCGTGGTAGTTGACAGGAATACCATGGATGATATTGAACAACAGATTCTTCATGATGCAAACAACTTCTTCATCATCAGAGTTGTGGCCCTTGATTGGACTGAGGGTTTTGGTCAAAATTATGTAGATCGTCCTTGGCACATAGAGCAATTCCTTCACTAGGAACGTGGTTCTTGGAGCTTGGCCTGGCTTCAAAGGCTTCATCAGCACTTGCATCAGATGATTTGAAAGTTCAGGTTCATCATAGATGCGCCTTGCACCTTCAGTGGAAGGACTGATTGGGACGACGTGAAGCAATTCAGAGGCCGGAGCTTTGTAGTGAGTGTTTTCAGTCATCCAGTCTAGTACCCATGAATTGACATTCTCAACGTTTCCTGTGATGTGCAGCGTGGCAAAGAATTGAAGAATGAGTTCTTCATTCCAATCGCAGATGTCGGTGCAGAGGTTGAGCAGCCCAGCGTCGTGAAGAACACTGAGGACTGGAGTGAAGCACAGTAGAGACTCCATATCCAGATGAGGAATTTGCTCATGGTCAAAGATCTCGTCCTTATCAAACAACATCGAGGAATAGCAGTTTTTTGATAGAAAGACTGTAAGGGAACCCCTACAGTATAATTGGTGCAACAAACCCAAATTGCAAGTACCATGCCTTGAACCTGGGTGGGTGGGAAGGCATCAACCCCCTACAGCGAGGAATAGAAGTTCATCTGGCTAGCAGTCCAAAAACGCTTGCGACGAAGTCGAGCAGAGTTGTATGGATTGTAGTCAGTGAAAAAAATATGCTCAACAAAGAAGTCATCAGCCTTGAACTTCTGCTTCCTATTGTGAGGATTCTGTGGCTTGGGCTGAAGATTTGCAGTTGGTCTTCATAGCCTCTTGAAGCATAGCGTCTGGAGCCACAGGCTAAGGATTTTCAGGAGTAGATTCATCAGTAGCAACCTTGGCCTCCATTTCTTCAGCACTAGCGGCTGGTACTTATTCTGGAACAGAAGGAAGTGAAGCTTGGCATCCATCAGAACCCGTATGAATTTCTTCAGTGTGGACAGGGGACTGAGGAATCTGTTGCAGAGGGGTGTAAAGTGGTGAATTGGGGTGATGACTTTCCCAGTAGTCATCATTTAGAATAGGAGTTGTTGACCCAATGTCCACATCCTCATCTTCTTCATCAATTTCTTCTACCCTGCCTCTTCAGCTGTGAACTGAGGCATGGGCGATGATACTAGCAGAGTTGAAGGGATGTTATCCACTTCAATTTCTTCATCCAACTGCTCTGACGTAGCAGCAGAGGGATCTTCTCCATCTGATTCACTAGGAACCATATATTCCTCACCAAAGGGAACAATTTCCTTTGATGGCATGCTTGATATTGGAACAACATCTATGGGATTGGCACAAGAGTTCGTCAAAGTCTTCACTTTATTTGGTGCTGAAGACTCTGAGGATGCAGATGCTTTCCTTTTCTTCACAGCTTCTCGCTCCCCAGCTTTGGTTTTCTTAGCTTCTGATGCAGAAGGAAGATTGATGCTTGTCATCTGTGCAAGAGGAGCAGAGGAAATAGGTGCAATTTCTTCAGGCGCAACTGATGCAGTTGCCCTGGCATGTTCTGTTTCCTCAGGCATAGTAGCAGATGCTTCAACTGGCCTGACTTGTTCTTCAGGTGCAACACTAGTGGTTGCTCTGGCAGTTTCTTCAGTGACTGGAATTTCTTCAGCAGCCCTGGTATTCTTAGAATCATCAACAGCCTGATTGTCATCAGTTGTGCTTGCATGTTCTTTAGTAGGCTGAGCAGATGCTTCAGCCTGAGGAATTTCATTTTGCGATGAAGCTGCAACATTTGAGGTAAATCCCTTCGCCATTTTGACGAATCTGACTTTGGCTCCCAGCCAATCTGCACGGTATGCGTCAAATTCATCACTGAGTGCTTTGATCTCAGTTTGCATGGTCACAAGTTCATCAGTTGTAATTTTGACAACATTCTTCTTCAGAAAACACTCCTTTTTGTACTGAGCTTTCTTCAGTTGCCTGGCCTTCTCAAACTTCCATTTTTCTTCACCTATAAAGGCCATCAACATATGACTTTGGTCAGGTGTGAGATTGAAATCAGGCATAGGAGTGTTAGGGTCCTTGTGCCAGCGATCAATGAAATCGAGGATCAACTTGGGATCCAGCAGAAGTGGCACATTACTGCCTTTGGCTCTAGCGGCCCTTTGCTGTCTGTCTCTGATGATTTCAGCAAATTCTTCATCATCAGCTTCGTCTTCACTAGAGGGTACTTGGAAGGCGACCTGCTTCTTGCGAGGACTTGGTCTTGTGCCTCGTCCAGCAGTGGCCTTTTTATTCAGTAACATTGGGCCAGTTGAGGATTGCGGAGGAGCTAAACAACTTGCAGATGCTCCTGATGCAATAGAGATGCCTGTGGTCCTTTGGCAAGAGGCGAGATGCGTAGGTGCTGAGGACTTTGCAACAGCCACTGAGGGTTTTGCAGAGGGGGCTGGAGCTGCTTTTGAGGATGTGGCGTGAGGCACTGGCCGTGAGGGCTTTGAGGAACTTGGCCATAAGGGCATTGCAGCTGAGGAACATGGATTGTGAGCAGGCTTCTTGGGCTTGCTAGCAGAGGCCTCAGCAGCGGCAGCAGCAGAATCTTCACTGCTTCTTTGGCCATTTTGGCCAACTTGGCTTGCCGCTTTGCCCACTCTTTCGGCAAGTCCTCACCATGCTTGATGCTAGTGGTATCAGCTTCTTGGCCTGGTGCCAATGGAGGTCTTGGGCATGGAGGGTGTACTGTGAATTTCTTCATGTACTTGGGAGTCACATATCTGTACTCCCCCCATTCTCGTGCACATATCCTCTCTATCCTCTGAATGCACACTTTGCGCTCATTCTTCATCTCCTTGCCATGAATTCCTTCATCAGGAGTGCAGTACCCTGCATAGATGTCATCAGGGATCTCAAAAGCAGTATTCACTTCTGGTCTCTTGCCTCCCTTCCGAGGTCTTTTGTCATCAGCCATTTTCTTCAACTGAGGATTTTGAACAACTGAGTTCTCTGACGAGGTATGCAATTTGTCTTCAAGGAATGCTACAAATGAGTTAATTTGATGAGAACCTAGAGATTCAGCACTGGATATGTGTATCTGTGAATAGAGTATAGGTGCGAAGAATTTGGAGAGGTCATATGCGTTCTTAGAAGTTTTTTTTCAAAAGAATCAAGTTTGAGGAATTTGACCAGGGGTGTCTTGAGGAATTTCACTAAGAGGTCTTTGACTTAGGTTCCAGAGTTGTATATATTGAAAATCCACACAATTGAGGAATCTTGAGGAAAAGCGTTGCTTAGAGAAACAGATCAAGAACAGATGCAACTGTGGTGTTTAAGATTGTGGAAGTTGAAGAATAAACATCTTCTGAAGATTTTGTGGAAATCATCATAATCAACAAGGGCAGTAAAAATACATTTTATTTACCCTTTATGAAGAATGCAATGAACTGAGAGTTGAAGTGGTGAAGTTCGTCATTTCAGATCTTCCACACCCTAACTTGGCGGCGGTGAAGTGAAGATTTTCGCGGCCAGTGCGAGTACGACGACGACGAGGTTAAGGCAGTGAAGCACTTCCTCACCTGTGACGATAGAAGTAGCGGCGGTGCTAGGTCAGAGAGCTTGAGCGAGGGAAGTGAGGCCGAGCAAGGTAAATAAGGTCAGAGGAGGGTGACGGGTATTTATACCCGAGGTGAAAAACCGTTCGTCCGAGGAAAATGGACGAACGTGCCCCTGACGCTTCTCATCCTAGTGACATGTGTCACCCACGTACTGAGAAGTGGAGATCATGTGAGATCGTGGGTGAATAGAATAATCTTATCGTGGGATGCGGAACGGTTTGAGCGGCAAAAGCCGAAAATTGAGATATGAAAATTTTAATATTTCCTTCGCAAATTCTTCAGCTGACAAGGACACAGTGAAGATTTTGAACGGGTTTCAAATAGAACGCACATGAAGAATTTGTGAACAGATTGGGTTGAGTTTAGCATAGAGGGGGAAGGGTCCGATGTAACGCCCTCGATGCGGCTATAACTCCCACGTGTCGAAGCACGACTTAGAGGCATAACCGCATTGAAAGCAATGTCGCAAGTGAGGTAATCTTCACACAACCCATGTAATACATAAGGGAAAGAGATACATAGTTGGCTTACAATCGCCACTTCACACAATACATGAGTAAAACATTACATCATACAGATACAATCAAGGTCCGCTCACGGAACCAAAATAAAAGAAGACTACCCCAAATGCTACACGGATCCCGATCGTCCCAAGCTGGGCTCCACTCTGATCAACTGAAACGAAACAACACAAAGAACAAGATCTTCATCGAGCTCCTCCTTGAGCTCGGGTCCAACACCTGCACGGTTTCATCGGCACCTGCAAACTGGTTTGGAAGTATCTGTGAGTCACGGGGACTCAGCAATCTCACACCCGCGAGATCAAGACTATTTAAGCTTAAAGGTAGGGCAGGGTAGTGAGGTGGAGCTGCAGCAAGCGACTAGCATATATGGTGGCTACATACGCAAATGAGAGCGAGAAGAGAAGGCAAAAGCACGGTCGAACAACTATGATCAAGAAGTGATCCTGAAACTACTTACGTCAAACATAACTCCAACACCGTGTTCACTTCCCGGACTCCGCGAGAAGAGACCATCACGGTTACACACGCGATTGGTGTATTTTAATTAAGATCAACTTCGGGTTTTTACAACCGGACATTAACAAATTCCCATCTGCCACATAACCGCGGGCACGGCTTTGAAAGTTCAAACCCTGCAGGGTGTCCCAACAACCCATGATAAGCTCTCGCGATCAGCGAAGAATAGACCTTCTCCCGGAAGCCCGATCAGTCTCGGAATCCGGCTACAAGACATTCACAGCAATAAAACAAGACCAGCAAAGCCGCCGGATGTGCCGACAAATCGATAGGAGCTGCACATATCTCGGTCTCGAGGCACACTCGGATGAGCAGTCCGTACAACTAAAACCAAACCTCAAGTTGCCTTGAGGGGCGCTGCAGGGCTCTAGTTCGGGCCAGCACTCGAGGCGCTTTGGTCCGGGGCTAAAATAAAGATGACCCTCGGGCTCCGAACCCAAGGGAAAAAGGGCATAGGTGAGGCAAATGGTAAAACCAATGTTGGGCCTTCTTGGAAAAGTCTTATTCAAAGCGAACTGTCAAGGGGTCCCATAAATCACCCGACCGCGTTAGGGACAAAAAATCCGGGAACATAATACCGATATGACGGAAACTAGGGCGGCAAGAGTGGAACAAAACACCGGGCATAAGGCCGAGCCTTCCACCCTTTACCAAGTATATAGATGCATTAATTAAATAAGATATATTGTGATATCCCAACAAGTAAACATGTTCCAACAAGGAACAACATCTCCATGTTCAACAAGGAACAAACTTCATCTTCACCGCAACTAACAACGCTATAAGAGGGCTGAGCAGAAGCGGTAACATAGCCAAACAACGGTTTGCTAAGAAAGGATGGTTAGAGGTTTGACATGGCAATATGGGAGGCATGATAAGCAAGTGGTAGGCATCGTAGCATAGGCATAGCAAAAGAGCGAGCAACTAGCAAGCAAAGATAGAAGTGATTTCGAGGTATGGTCATCTTGCCTGAAATCCATAAGGAAGAAGAACGAGTCCATGAAGAAGACAAGCGGACGAAGTCGAATGAATCCTCACAACTCCGGAACGGAACCGAAGCTAACGAGAGAAGCAAACCGGAAAGAAGCAAACAACATAGTAAACAACCAAGCATAAACATGGCATGATGCACAATCAAGTATGATGCATGTCCGGTTTAATGAGGCATGGCATGGCAATGTGCACAAACAAAACTACAAGTTAAATGGAGCCCAATATGCAACGAGTTGCATATTGACGGAACACCACATCACTTATTTAGTTCTCTCCCGATTAGGTACTCAACAATATTAAATGTTATTAAACATGGCAAGAGGTGAAGCATAATTAAACTAGCTATTTAGGCAAGTTTAAATGAGGCCGGAAATAAGAAACAACAATTCCGGAAAATCCCCATACGCATATTATGGATTTGGAACAGATCTGACCTAAAGCATATTTTAGAGTTGTTAAACATGCAAAGTAATGCTACCATGTTAAACTAGGCATTTTTCTACCCCATTTACATATATAATTTATTTAAAATGGAGCTACGGTTATTTAGTTATGAAATAAATCATTTTAGCATGGCATTTAAGCAAATTAATGCAAACAACAATTTTAAACATTTTAATTGTTGTTATCATGATGCGGATGACATGAGCAAGTTTTATGCAATATTATGAAAATGTTGACAAGAGCATGATATGAAGCATTATGTCACCGTGGTGGAAGAAAGGGGTGCCACGGCAACGAATCCGAAAATGATGCCACGGCAACATATCGGTTCCGATAACTCGATTGAGATATCGGTACAAAGGAAAGCGTGTGAGCGAGTCATGCAAGATGGTGGGTGCTCCCTATTACGGGTTCCCGCGGAACGATGGCATGGCAAAAGAGGGGCATCGCAAGAACAATTCGGACACGGCGGTCGTCACGGGTTATACCTTCGGAACGTTCAAACGGGACGGGTCGAGTTGTCGATGGAAGTAGACGTTCACGGGTCGTCGAGGGAAGTAGAGGAAGTAGTTGTACTCGCGATGATGGCTAAGGGAAGTAGAGGAAGTAGTGTTTCACGTTCGTTTTCGAAGAGGTACTTGACGGGTCCGAAACCCTTCGGGGTTGTCGTGGTACTTGTCGACTCGCGATGGTAGTCGTACACGGCGTAGGGGAAGTAGACGTTCATGTTCGATGGTAGTGGTACATCTCGTCATCGGAAGTAGTTGTTCAAGTCCCGTGGATGTTCGGGGTCCACGGGGTCTTCGAGGGTCGACGGTAGTGGTACACGTGTCATCGGGATACTTGTCGTTTCCGGTTCGGTGGTCGTCGGGTCGTAGTGGTACTTGGCGTTTCCGGAGACGACGGTAGAGGTACTTGGCGTATCGTCGGGGCACTTGTCGCATCATCGTGTAGTCGAACTTAGCGGCCTTGAGGAACCCACGGTGTCGGTACTTGGCGTTTCCGGTTCGGGTCTTGGAGAAATCCTCGGAGATGATAGTGGAAGACGAACTTGGCGGCCTCGGTCTTAGCGTCAACAGTGCGAGCAGCGGAGAAGCGCATAACAGAACACGGCAGCCACGGTTCATCAAAGAGGCAGAGGCGGGGCAGGGCCCATCTGGTCCCGGCGGTGGGACTCAAGCGGCGGCCATGGCGTCGGGCAGGACCTCCCGAGGTGGGCAGCAGAGGCGACAGGCGGAGCAGAGGGGACGGCTGGGGCGAGGCCGCAGCAACCGGGCGAGGCAAGCGGCGGCTGGCGTGGTGGTCGCGAGGCGGCGACGAGGAGAGGCCAGCAGGTGAGATCTGGCGCAGTGGAAGGATGGCGGCGGATCCGGCCCGAGGGCCGCGGAGTTAGCCGTCCGGTGGTGGCGGAGGCAGGCGCGAGGCAGGGAGGCGAGTGACCGAGGGCGACAGGGCAGGTAGGTCGAGGCGGCGAGGAGGTTGAGGCGCGGCGAGGAGGGTTGAGGCGCGGGAACGGGTGGCGCCGGTGGAGGAGGGCGAGGAAGGGGCCGGCTTGGGCGCCATGAGAGGCGAGAGGAGAAGGAGATCGGGAGGAGGGAGGCGAGGAGATCGAGCGGGGGTGATGGGGTCGGGAAGGACGAGGGGTTCGGGCGAAGCGGCGGCGTGGGAGGACGAGGGAGAGAGTCCTGCGGGCTAGGGTTAGAAGCAGGGGCGGCTGGGCCTTGGGGTTTTGGTGGGCCGGCCTAGTGGAGGAGAAAGGCCAGGGCCGGCTGGGCCTGCGGGAGGCGCTAGGTGGGCTGATGAGGGGGGGCTGGACTGGGCTGGCTGCCTGGAGAAGGCCGAGCTGGGCTGGCACTCTCTTCTCTCTTCTATCTACTTAAGCAGAAAACAAATAAAGAGAAGAAAAGAAAGAGAGGGTTAGGGAAAGGACTTGCGGGCGCGGATAATTTTCCCGGACTCATAAAAATATGAGGAATTTAACAAAAATGGCCCGAAGATTTTTGGTGGAACTCCGGAAAAAGATAGAATAAAAATGGCAAGGTTTGGGGACCAAACTTGAAGTAGAAGGGCATGGGATTTATTATGCAAGTGGGTTATGATGATTCCAAAACGAGGAATATTTTATATAGCTCCCTAATATTGGGAGGGTATATTATAAAGAGAAGTCAACCTTCCCTCGATTTAAATGGATCGAAAAAATCCATACAATTTATTTAGATGAGTTTTTAAAAATAAACGATATGATGGCATGATGACATGATGCGATGCAAGAGATGACATGAAGAAAGCACAGACAAAACAAAACACACGACAAAACTCGGAAACCCTGGAAGGCAACTGAAGCTCCGGTCTTGGGGCGTCACATCCGATCACATTCACTTAGCAGAAAAGCCAACTTGAAGAATTAGCAATAAGTGAATGCTGTAGAGGACTGAAAACTCAAATATATATATAGTCAATGAAGAACACAGTCGGAAAAAGTGAAGACTTTGCAAAGTTGAAGAATTTGAACAACTAAGGAATTTCAAAAATGAAGAAAAACTCAAATTGAAGATTTTCAACTTTTGTTGGTGGCGTAGCCCACCGTATAAGAATGATGATTTCAGACGCCGCGTACAATTGTCGTAGGGCTCCGAGAATCAAATTCTTCATTAATTTCTTCACACTTAGAGGGTTAGTCCTCATTGATTGAAGAAAAACGTTACTTCGTGTGTTGCACATCTAAGTCATCAATTTGCATAAGTGTTAGGATGTGTGTCCTATTCAAAGAACATTCGAAGATTCTAAGATATTTAGCTCACACCGCAACTTGCTAAATCTCTTCTCATCCAAGGGCTTTGTGGAGATATCGGCTAGCTGTTCTTCAGTCTTCACATGCTCAATAGAGATGTCACCTTTCAACACATGATCTCGAAGAAAATGATGATGAATCTTGATGTGCTTTGTCTTCGAGTGCTGAACTGGGTTACGAGCAATCTTGATGGCACTCTCATTTTCACAGTAGAGTGGCACATTCTTCACATTGATGTCGTAGTTCTTGAGGGTTTGTTTCATCCATAGCAATTGAGCACAGCACGAACCAGCAACAATGTACTTAGCTTCAGCAGTAGAGAGTGATACGCAGTTCTTCTTATTCGAGGACCAACATACTAAGGATCGTCCGAGGAAATGGCATGTGCCTAATGTTGACTTGTGGTCCACACGATCACCAGCATAGTCAGAGTCAGAATATCCCATGAGATCAAAAGCCGAGCCCTTGGGATACCATAATCCAAGTGTTGGAGTGTGAGCTAGATATTGAAGAATATGCTTCACAACCTTATGGTGTGATTCCTTTGGTGCAGCTTGAAAACGGGCACACATGCAAACACTAAGCATAATATCTGGCCTAGATGCACATAGATACAATAAAGAGCCAATCATGGAGAGGTATACCTTTTGATCGAAGTCTATACCATTTTCATCAGTGCATAGATGGCCATTTGTGGGCATAGGGATTTTGACGCCTTTGTAATCTTGCATGCTGAATTTCCTCAATACATCCTTGAGGTATTTATCTTGAGATATGAAGATGTCATTGTGCTGTTGATGAATTTGAAGACCTAAGAAGAATTTCAGTTCTCCCATCATAGACATTTGATATTCCTCACTCATCGTATAGGCAAATTCATCACTGTAACGTTGGTTAGTACAACCAAAGATAATATCATCAACATATATTTGGCACACGAATAATTCATCATGATAGGTTTTGGTGAAAAGAGTTGGGTCAAGTGAACCGGGTTTGAAGCCTTTCTTCATGAGGAATTCCTTCAAAGTATCATACCATGCCCGAGGGGCCTTCTTGAGGCATAGAGGGCCTTATTGAGTCTGAAGACTTTGTCAGGATGCTTTGGATCTTCAAAACCTGGGGGTTGAGCAAAATATTCTTCCTCAAGCCTACCATTGAGGAATGCACTTTTCACATCCATTTGATATAAGATGATATTATGATGGTTAGCATAAGCAAGCAATATGCCAATAGCCTCAAGTCTAGCAACAGGTGCAAAAGTTTCATCGAAATCAATTCCTTCAACCTGTGTGTAGCCTTGAGCTACTAGACGTGCCTTATTCCTCACCACAAGGCCATTTTCATCTTGCTTCTTGTGGTAGATCCATTTGGTGTCGATGATATTGTGCTTGCGTGAGTCTAGTCGCTTGACAAGTTCCCAGACATTGTTGAGCTCGAATTGATGTAGTTCCTCTTGCATTGCTTGAATCCACTCAGGCTCCAGAAATGCCTCATCTACTTTGGTTGGCTCCGTGATAGAGACAAAAGTAAAGTGCCCACAAAACTTAGACAAATGTGAAGCCTTTGAGCGTGTGAGAGGACCGGATGCTTTGATGTCGTCGATGATTCTCTCAATCTACACTTCATTTGCGACGCGAGGATGAGCGGGCTGACGATGTTGAGTGGGTTCAGCATTTTCTTCAGAGCCATTTTCCTCAGGTGCACCAGCATGATGTTCTTCATGTTCTGGAATGACTTCTTCAGCAGATTCTTCGGTAGGAATGACATCCTCAGTAGCCTTGAACTTAATGGATTCTCAGGTGGCATTTCATCTAGCATAGGAGGTAGGTGCTCTCTTTGCGAGCCGTTAGTTTCATCAAACCGCACATCTACAGTTTCAACAACCTTGTGGTGATAGGTGTTGAAGACTCTGTAGGTGTGCGAGTCCTTTTTGTAACCAAGCATAAAACCTTCATGTGCTTTCGGTGCAAATTTAAAATTGTGATGAGGATCTCTAATCCAACATTTAGCACCGAAGACTTTGAAATAACTCACACTAGGTTTCTTGTCAGTGAGGAGTTCATATGAGGTCTTTTAGAAGAATTTGTGAAGATATACCCTGTTGATGATGTGGCACACAGTATCAATTGCCTCAGGCCAGAAGCGAGGAGGTGTCTTGTATTCATCAAGTATAGTGCGGGCCATCTCAACAAGAGTCATGTTCTTGCGCTCCACGACGTCGTTCTGCTGAGGAGTATAGGGAGCAGAAAATTCGTGAGTACCAAGTTCATCAAGATAGTCATCAAGACCAGTATTCTTGAACTCGGTCCCATTGTCACTTCTAATGTGCTTGATCTTCACACCGAAGTTTGTTGAAGCCCTCGAGGAAAATCGTTTGAAGACTTCCTGCACTTCAGTTTTGTAAGTGATGATATGCACCCATGTATAGCGAGAATAGTCATCAACAATAACAAAGCCATATAAAGATGCAACATTAGTGAATGTGGCATAGTGAGTAGGGCCGAAGAGATTCATGTGAAGCAATTCAAATGGACGAGTGGTAGTCATGATAGTGTTTGAGGGATGCTTGGCCTTGGTCATCTTTCCAGCCTCACAAGCTCCACACAGATGGTCCTTGAGAAATTTGACACCCTCGATGCCAATGACATGCTTCTTCTTCGCAAGTGTGTGCAAGTTCCTCATGCCAGCATGACGTAGTCATCGATGCCATAACCAGCCTTCTGAAGCTTTTGCTAGTAGACACGTGGCAGGCTGTGGTCCTGTAGAGAAATCAACAATATACAAGTCTCCTCTCCTAAAGCCTTCGAAAACTTTGGAATTGTCAGCTTCCATGATCACAACACAACGATACTTGCCAAAGACAAAAACCATATCAAGATCACAAAGCATTGAGATAGACATGAGGTTGAATCCTAAGGACTCGACAAGCATGACTTAGTCCATGTGTCGATCCTTTGAGATTGCAACCCTACCTAGACCCAATACCTTGCTTTTGCCTTTGTCAACGTAGGTGATATGCTTTAGATGTGATGGAGATAAAGCAGTGTCCATCAATAAGTTCTTGTCACCGGTCATGTGATTTGTACATCCACTATCGAGGACCCACTCAGTGGCTTTGGGTTGATCATCCTGCAGATGAATTAGTGCATCTTACGAACTCATATACTTCATCAGTGAAGAATATGACATCAAATTCATCAGATTGAATTTCATCAAACAGTACAACAGAAATAGCAGTATGAGGACGTGAGAAATGAAAATTCATTTCTTCATGATTAGCTTGCGTCCTTTCAAGCATATTCAGGTCTCCAGCAAATTCATCAGACGTTCATGTTCATCTGGAGACCTGACCCTACATAAGAGATTAGTTCTTTTTCTTCACCACCCACATCTGGAGGGGTGGCAAAGAGTTCATCATTCTGCGAGCTCCATAAGAGAAAGGTGGCATAGAAGCCAGTCCACTTCGTTTCACAGAAGAGGGGTTAGGATAATCATATGAATAAGCAGAGAAATTCTTCGTGGACTTATGTGAAGGAAATATGCCCTAGAGGCAATAATAAAGTTATTATTTATTTCCTTATTTCATGATAAATGTTTATTATGAAGGAAATATGCCCTAGAGGCAATAATAAAGTTATTATTTATTTCCTTATTTCATGATAAATGTTTATTGTTCATGCTAGAATTGTATTAACCGGAAACATAATACATGTGTGAATACATAGACAAACAGAGTGTCACTAGTATGCCTCTACTAGACTAGCTTGTTAATCAAAGATGGTTAAGTTTCCTAACCATAGACAAAGGAGTTGTCATTTGATTAACAAGGTCACATCATTGGTTGAATGATCTGATTGACATGACCCATTCCATTAGCTTAGCACCGGATCGTTTAGTATGTTGCTATTGCTTTTATCCATGACTTATACATGTTCCTATAACTATGAGATTATGCAACTCCGTTTACGGAGGAACACTTTGGTACTACCAAACGTCACAACGTAACTGGGTGATTATAAAGGAGTACTACAGGTGTCTCCAAAGGCAGATGTTGGGTTGGCGTATTTCGAGATTAGGATTTGTCACTCCGATTGTCGGAGAGGTATCTCTGGGCCCTCTCGGTAATGCACATCACTAAGCCTTGCAAGCATTACAACTAATGAGTTAGCTGTGAGATGATGTATTACGGACGAGTAAAGAGACTTGCCAATGAACGAGATTGAACTAGGTATTGGATACCGACGATCGAATCTCGGGCAAGTAACATACCGATGACAAAGGGAACAACGATGTTGTTATGCGGTCGACCGATAAAGATCTTCGTAGAATATGTAGGAGCCAATATGGGCATCCAGGTCCCGCTATTGGTTATTGACCGAGACGTGTCTCGGTCATGTCTACATTGTTCTCGAACCGTAGGGTCCGCACGCTTAAGGTTTCGATGACGGTTATATTATGAGTTTGTGTATTTTGATGTACCAAGGAGTTCGAGTCCCGGATGTGATCACGGACATGACGAGGAGTCTCAAATGGTCGAGACATAAAGATTGATATATTGGGCGGCTATATTCGGACACGGAAAGGTTCCGAAGTTTCCGGAGAAAACCGGAGTGCCGGAGGGTTACCGAACCCCGGGAAGTAATGGGCCTTATTGGTCCAAGAGGGAGAGAGAGGCCGCACCAGGAGGTGGCGCGCCCCCCATGGGGAGTCCGAATAGGACAAGGAGGGGGCGCCCCCCTTCCTCTCCTCTCCTCTCTTTCCTTCCCCTTCCTCCTTCCTAGTTGGACTAGGAAAGGGAGTCCTACTCCCACTAGGAGGAGGACTCCCCCCTTGGCGCGCCTCCTAGGGCCGGCCGCCCTCCCCTTGCTCCTTTATATACGGGGCAGGGGGCACCCTAGAACACACAAGTTGATCCTTGAGATCGCTCCTTAGCCGTGTGCGGTGCCCCTCCACCATATTCCACCTCGGTCATATCGTGGCGGTGCTTAGGCGAAGCCCTGCGTCGATAGAACATCAAGATCGCCACCACGCCGTCGTCTTGGAACTCTCTCTCCCCGGAGCTTTGCTGGATCGGAGCCTGAGGAGCGTCACCGAGCTGTACGTGTGTCAAGAACTCGGAGGCGCCGGAGTAACGGCGCTGGGATCGGTTGGATCGCGAGGAGAACGTACGACTACTTCCTCTACGTTGTGATCGCTTCCGCTTCGGTCTACGAGGGTACGTAGACAACACTCTCCCCTCTCGTTGCTATGCATCACCATGATCTTGCGTGTGCGTAGGAAATTTTTTGAAATTACTACGTTCCCCAACAGTGGTATCCGAGCCTAGATTTTTATGGTTTGATGTTTTGCACGAGTAGAACACAAGTGAGTTGTGGGCGATACAAGTCATACTGCCTACCAGCATGTCATACTTTGGTTCAGCGGTATTGTGAGATGAAGCGGCCCGGACCGACATTACGCGTACGCTTACGCGAGACTGGTTTCACCGTTACGAGCACTCGTGCTTAAAGGTGGCTGGCGGTGTCTGCTCTCTCACTTTAGTTGAACTGAGTGTGGCTACGCCGGTCCTTGAGAAGGTTAAACGGAGTCTATTTGACGAAGTATCGTTGTGGTCTTGATGCGTAGGTGAGATTGGTTCTTGCTTAAGCCCGTAGCAGCCACGTAAAATTTGCAACAACAAAGTAGAGGACGTCTAACTTGTTTTTGCAGGGCATGTTGTGATGTGATATGGTCAAGACGTGATGCTATATTTTATTGTATGAGATGATCATGTTTTGTAACCGGTTATCGGCAACTGGCTGGAGCCATATGGTTGTCGCTTATTGTATGAAATGCAACGCATCTGTAATTGCTTTACTTTATCACTAAGCGGTAGCGATAGTCGAGAAGCAATAGATGGCGAAATGACAACGATGCTACGATGGAGATCAAGGTGTCGCGCGGTGCCGATGGTGATCACGACGGTGCTTGGAGATGGAGATCACAAGCACAAGATGATGATGGCCATATCATATCACTTATATTGATTGCATGTGATGTTTATCCTTTATGCATCTTATTTTGCTTTGATTGACGGTAGCATTTTAAGATGATCTCTCACTAAAATTATCAAGTAGTGTTCTCCCGAGTATGCACCGTTGCCAAAGTTCGTCGTGCGAGACACCACGTGATGATCGGTGTGATAAGCTCTCGTCCATCTACAACGGGTGCAAGCCAGTTTTGCACACGCAGAATACTCAGGTTATACTTGACGAGCCTAGCATATGCAGATATGGCCTCGAACACGGAGACCGAAAGGTCGGCGTGAATCATATAGTAGATATGATCAACATAAGATGTTCACCATTGAAAACTACTCCATCTCACGTGATGATCGGTTATGGTTTAGTTGATTTGGATCACGTGATCACTTAGATGACTAGAGAGATGTCTGTCTAAGTGGGAGTTCTTAAGTAATATGATTAATTGAACTTAAATTTATCATGAACTTAGTACCGATAGTATCTTGCTTGTCTATGTTTGTTTATAGATAGATGGCTCGTGCTGTTGTTCCGTTGAATTTTAATGCGTTCCTTGAGAAAGCAAAGTTGAAAGATGATGGTAGCAATTACACGGATCGGGTCCGTAACTCGAGGATTATCCTCATTGCTGCACGTAAGAGTTACGCCCCGATGCACCGCTAGGTGCCAGACCTGCTTCTGATGCAACCGACGACGTTAAGAACGTCTGGCGAGCAAAGCTGATGACCACTCTATAGTTCAGTGTGCCATGCTTTACGGCTTAGAACCGGGTCTTCAACGACGTTTTGAACGTCATGGAGCATATGAGATGTTCCAGGAGTTGAAGTTGATATTTCAACAGTAATGCCCGGATTGAGAGATATGAAGTCTCCAATAAGTTCTATAGCTGCAAGATGGAAGAGAATGGGTCTGCGGTGAGCACATACTCGTAATGTCCGGTATTACAATCACTTGACTCAACTGGGAGTTAATCTTCCGGATGATTGTGTCATTGATGTAATTCTTCAATCACCGCCACCAAGCTACAAAGGCTTCGTGATGAACTATAATATGCAAGGGTTAGTAAAGACTATGCTCGAGCTCTTCGCAATGCTAAAGGCTGCGGAGGTAGAAATCAAGAAGGAGCATCAAGTGTTGATGGTCAATAAGACCACTAGTTTCAAGAAGAAAGGCAAAGGGAAGAAGAGGGAACTTCAAGAAGAACAGCAAACAAGTTGCTGCTCAGAGAAGAAACCCAAGTCTGGACCTAAACCTGAAACTGAGTGCTTCTCTCGCAAGCGACTGGTCATTTGGAAGCGAACTGCCCCAAGTATTTGGCGGATAAGAAGGATGGCAAGGTGAACAAAGGTATATGTGATATACATGTTATTGATGTGTACCTTACTAGAGCTCGCAGAGCACTGGTATTTGATACTGGTTCTGCTGCTAATATTTGCAACTCAAAAGGGGGACTATGGATTAGCGAACACGGCAAAGGACGAGGTGACGATGCGCGTGGAAATGGTTCAAAAGTCGATGTAATCGCGATCGGCACGCTACCTCTACATCTACCTTCGGGATTAGTTTTAGACCTAAATAATTGTTATTTGGTGCCAGCGTTGAGCATGAACATTATATCTGGATCTTGTTTGATGCGAGACGGTTATTCATTTAAATCAGAGAATAATGGTTGTTCTATTTATATGAATAATATCTTTTATGGTCATGCACCCTTGAAGAGTGGTCTATTTTTAATGAATCTCGATAGTAGTGATACACATATTCATAATGTTGAAACCAAAAAATGCAGAGTTGATAATGATAGTGCAACTTATTTGTGGCAATCGCCGTTTAGGTCATATCGGTATAAAGCGCATGAAGAAACTCCATCTTGATGGACTTTTGGAGTCACTTGATTATGAATCACTTGGCACTTGCGAACCGTGCCTCATGGGCAAGATGACTAAAACCCGTTCTCGGTACTATGGAGAGAGCAACAGATTTGTTGGAAATCATACATACAGATGTATGTGGTCCGATGAATGTTGAGGCTCGTGGCGGATATCGTTATTTTCTCACCTTCACAGATGATTTAAGCAGATATGGGTATATCTACTTAATGAAACATAAGTCTGAAACATTTGAAAAGTTCAAAGAATTTCAGAGTGAAGTTGAAAATCATCATAATAAGAAAATAAAGTTTCTACGATCTGATCGTGGAGGCGAATATTTGAGTTACGAGTTTGGTCTACATTTGAAACAATGCGGAATAGTTTCGCAACTCACGCCACCCGGAACACCACAGCGCAATGGTGTGTCCGAACGTCGTGTCGCACTTTACTAGATATGGTGCGA
The DNA here is from genome assembly GCA_021605205.1 of Aegilops longissima. Classification (NCBI taxonomy): domain Eukaryota; kingdom Viridiplantae; phylum Streptophyta; class Magnoliopsida; order Poales; family Poaceae; genus Aegilops; species Aegilops longissima. The sequence continues at coordinate 47,950,435 of CM038680.1, read as the reverse complement.
TCTATGATGTCTCTTACAGATTTACCGCTATCGTTTTGGGGTTATGCTCTTGAGACGGCCGCATTCACGCTGAATAGAACACCGTCAAAATCCGTTGAGACGACACCTTATGAACTATGGTTTAGCAAGAAACCAAAGTTGTCGTTTCTTAAAGTTTGGGGATGCGATGCTTATGTGAAAAAGCTTCAACCTGATAAGCTCGAACCTAAATCGGAGAAATATGTCTTCATAGGATACCCAAAGGAGACAGTTGGGTACACCTTCTATCACAGATCCGAAGGCAAGACATTTGTTGCTAAGAATGGATCCTTTCTAGAGAAGGAGTTTCTCTCGAAAGAAGTGAGTGGGAGGAAAGTAGAACTTGATGAGGTAATCTGTACCTTCTCCCTTATTTGAAAGTAGTTTATCACGAAACCGTTTCTGCGACATCTACACCAAATAGTGAGGAAGTTGATGATGTTGATCATGAAACTTCAGATCAAGTTACTACGTAACCTCGTAGATCAACCAGAGTAAGATCCGCACTGAGTGGTACGGTAATCCTGTTCGGAAGTCATGCTACTAGATCATGATGAACCTACGAACTATGAAGAAGCGATGGTGAGCCCAGATTCGCAAAATGGCTTGAGGCCATGAAATCTGAGATGGGATCCATGTATGAAAACAAAGTGTGGACTTTGGTTGACTTGCCCGAGGGTCGGCAAGCAATAGAAAACAAGTGGATCTTCAAGAAGAAGACTGACGCTGACGGTAATATTATTGTCTACAAAGCTCGACTTGTCGCAAAGGGTTTTCGACAAGTTCAAGGGATTGACTACGATGAGACCTTCTCACCCGTAGCGATGCTTAAGTCTGTCCGAATCATGTTAGCAATTGCCGCATTTTATGATTATGAAATTTGGCAAATGGATGTAAAGACTGCATTCCTGAATGGATTTCTGGAAGAAGAGTTGTATATGATGCAACCAGAAGGTTTTATCGATCCAAAGGGAGCTAACAAAGTGTGCAAGCTCCAGCGATCCATTTATGGACTGGTGCAAGCATCTCGGAGTTGGAATAAACGCTTTGATAGTGTGATCAAAGCATTTGGGTTTATACAAAATTTTGGAGAAGCCTGTATTTACAAGAAAGTGAGTGGGAGCTCTGTAGCATTTCTGATATTATATGTAGATGACATATTACTAATCGGAAATGATATAGAATTTCTGGATAGCATAAAGGGATACTTGAATAAGAGTTTTTCGATGAAGGACCTCGGTGAAGCTGCTTACATATTGGGCATCAAAATATATAGAGATAGATCAAAACGCTTAATTGACTTTCACAAAGCACATACCTTGACAAAATTTTGAAGAAGTTCAAAATGGATCAAGCAAAGAAAGGGTTCTTGCCTGTGTTACAAGGTGTGAAGTTGAGTAAGACTCAATGCCCGACCACCGCAGAAGATAGAGAGAAATGAAAGATGTTCCTATGCCTCAGCCATAGGCTCTATCATGTATGCAATGCTGTGTACCAGACCTGATGTGTGCCTTGCTATAAGCTTAGCAGGAGGTACCAAAGTAATCCAGAGTGGATCATCGGACAGCGGTCAAGAACATCCTGAAATACCCGAAAAGGACTAAGGATATGTTTCTCGATATGGAGGTGACAAAGAGCTCATCGTGGCGGTTACGTTGATGCAAGCTTTGACACTGATCCGGACGATTCTAAATCGCAAACCGGATACGTATTTACACTAAACGGAGGAGCTGTCAGTTGGTGCAGTTCTAAACAAAGCGTCGTAGCGGGATCTACATGTGAAGCGGAATACATAGCAGCTTCGGAAGCAGCTAATGAAGGAGTCTGGATGAAGGAGTTCATATCCGATCTAGGTGTCATACCTAGTGCATCGGGTCCAATGAAAATCTTTTGTGACAATACTGGAGCAATTGCTTTAGCAAAGGAATCCAGATTCCACAAGAGAACCAAACACATCAAGAGACGCTTCAATTCCATCCGGGACTTAGTCCAGGAGGGAGACATAGAGATTTGCAAGATACATACGGATCTGAATGTAGCAGACCCGTTGACTAAGCCACTTCCACGAGCAAAACATGATCAGCACCAAGACTCCATGGGTGTTAGAATCATTACTATGTAATCTAGATTATTGACTCTAGTGCAAGTGGGAGACTGAAGGAAATATGCCCTAGAGGCAATAATAAAGTTATTATTTATTTCCTTATTTCATGATAAATGTTTATTGTTCATGCTAGAATTGTATTAACCGGAAACATAATACATGTGTGAATACATAGACAAACAGAGTGTCACTAGTATGCCTCTACTAGACTAGCTTGTTAATCAAAGATGGTTAAGTTTCCTAACCATAGACAAAGGAGTTGTCATTTGATTAACAAGGTCACATCATTGGTTGAATGATCTGATTGACATGACCCATTCCATTAGCTTAGCACCCGATCGTTTAGTATGTTGCTATTGCTTTTATCCATGACTTATACATGTTCCTATAACTATGAGATTATGCAACTCCCGCTTACGGAGGAACACTTTGGTACTACCAAACGTCACAACGAATCGGGTGATTATAAAGGAGTACTACAGTGTCTCCAAAGGCAGATGTTGGGTTGGCGATTTCGAGATTAGGATTTGTCACTCCGATTGTCGGAGAGGTATCTCTGGGCCCTCTCGGTAATGCACATCACTAAGCCTTGCAAGCATTACAACTAATGAGTTAGCTGTGAGATGATGTATTACGGAACGAGTAAAGAGACTTGCCAATGTGAGATTGAACTAGGTATTGGATACCGACGATCGAATCTCGGGCAAGTAACATACCGATGACAAAGGGAACAACGATGTTGTTATGCGGTCTGACCGATAAAGATCTTCGAGAATATGTAGGAGCCAATATGGGCATCCAGGTCCCGCTATTGGTTATTGACCGGAGACGTGTCTCGGTCATGTCTACATTGTTCTCGAACCGTAGGGTCCGCACGCTTAAGGTTTCGATGGCGGTTATATTATGAGTTTGTGTATTTTGATGTACCAAGGAGTTCGAGTCCCGGATGTGATCACGGACACGACGAGGAGTCTCGAAATGGTCGAGACATAAAGATTGATATATTGCACGGCTATATTCGGACACCGGAAAGGTTCCGGAAGTTTCGGAGAAAACGGAGTGCCGGAGGGGTTACCGAACCCCGGGAAGTAATGGGCCTTATTGGGCCAAGAGGGAGAGAGAGGGCCGCACCAGGAGGTGGCGCCCCCATGGGGAGTCCGAATAGGACAAGGAGGGGCGCGCCCCCTTCCTCTCCCTCTCCTCTCTTTCCTTCCCCTTCCTCCTTCCTAGTTGGACTAGGAAAGGGAGTCCTACTCCCACTAGGAGGAGGACTCCCCCTCCTGGCGCGCCTCCTAGGGCCGGCCGGCCCTCCCCTTGCTCCTTTATATACGGGGCAGGGGGCACCCTAGAACACACAAGTTGATCCTTGAGATCGCTCCTTAGCCGTGTCGGTGCCCCCTCCACCATATTCCACCTCGGTCATATCAGTGGCGGTGCTTAGGCGAAGCCCTGCGTCGGTAGAACATCAAGATCGTCACCACGCCGCCGTCGTCTTGTGGAACTCTCTCTCCCGAGCTTTGCTGGATCGGAGCCTGAGGAGCGTCACCGAGCTGTACGTGTGTCAAGAACTCGGAGGCGCCGGAGTAACGGCGTTGGGATCGGTTGGATCGCGAGGAGAACGTACGACTACTTCCTCTACGTTGTGATCGCTTCCGCTTCGGTCTACGAGGGTACGTAGACAACACTCTCCCCTCTCGTTGCTATGCATCACCATGATCTTGCGTGTGCGTAGGAATTTTTTTGAAATTACTACGTTCCCCAACATATTATTCATGCTAGAATTGTATTAACCGGAAACTTAGTACATGTGTGAATACATAGACAAAACATAAGTGTCCCTAGTATGCCTCTACTCGACTAGCTCGTTTATCAAAGATGGTTATGTTTCCTAACCATAGACATGTGTTGTCATTTGATGAACGGGGTCACATCATTAGGAGAATGATGTGATGGATAAGTCCCATCCGTTAGCTTAGCATTCTGATCCTTAAGTTTTATTGCTATTGCTTTCTTCATGACTTATACATGTTCCTCTGACTATGAGATTATGCAACTCCCGAATACCGGAGGAACACCTTGTGTGCTATCTGCTGGGAATCGTAGCAGAATTTTAAAATTTTCTACGCATCACCAAGGTCAATCTATGGAGTTATCTAGCAACGAGGGGAAAAGGAGTGCATCTACATACCCTTGTAGATCATGAAAGCGAAGCGTTCAAGAGAACGGGGTTGATGGAGTCGTACTCGTCGTGATCCAAATCACCGATGACCGAGTGCCGAACGGACGGCACCTCCACGTTCAACACACCTACGGTTGGGAAGACGTCTCCTCTTTCTTGATCCAGCAAGGGGGAAGGAAAGGTTGATCGATCCAGCAGCACGACGGCGTGGTGGTGGATGCAGCGGGGATCTCGGCAGGGCTTCACCAAGCTCTACGGAGGAGGAGGAGGTGTTGGAGAGGGAGAGGGAGGCACCAGGGGCTAGGGTGAGGCTGCCCTCCCTCCCCACACTATATATAGGCCCCCTGGGGGGGCGCCGGCCCTAGGAGATCCAATCTCCAAGGGGGGCGGCGGCCAAGGGGGGTGGCTTCCCCCAAGCCAAGTGGGGTGCCCCCCACCCCTAGGGTTTCCAACCCTAGGCACAGGGGAGGCCCAAGGGGGGCGCATCATCCCACCAGGGGCTGGTTCCCTTCCCCACTTCAGCCCATGGGGCCCTCCGGGATAGGTGGCCCCACCCGGTGGACCCCCGGGACCCTTCCGGTGGTCCCGGTACAATACCGGTGACCCCCGAAACTTTCCCGATGGCCGAAAACGTACTTCCTATATATAATTCTTCACCTCCGGACCATTCCGGAACTCCTCGTGACGTCCGAGATCTCATCCGGGACTCCGAACAAATTTCGGGTTACTGCATATTAATATCTCTACAACCCTAGCGTCACCGAACCTTAAGTGTGTAGACCCTACGGGTTCGGGAGACACGCAGACATGACCGAGACGACTCTCCGGCCAATAACCAACAGCGGGATCTGGATACCCATGTTGGCTCCCACATGCTCCTCGATGATCTCATCGGATGAACCACGATGTCGAGGATTCAATCAATCCAGTATACAATTCCCTTTGTCAATCGGTACGTTACTTGCCCGAGATTCGATCGTCGATATCCCAATACCTCGTTTAATCTCGTTACCAGCAAGTCACTTTACTCGTACCGTAATGCATGATCCCATGACCAGACACTTGGTCACATTGAGCTCATTATGATGATGCATTACCGAGTGGGCCCAGAGATACCTCTCCGTCATACGGAGTGACAAATCCCAGTCTCGATTTGTGCCAACCCAACAGACACTTTCGGAGATACCCGTAGTGCACCTTTATAGTCACCCAATTACGTTGTGACGTTTGGCACACCCAAAGCACTCCTACGGTATCCGGGAGTTGCACAATCTCATGGTCTAAGGAAATGATACTTGACATTTGGAAAAGCTCTAGCAAAACGAACTACACAATCTTGTGCTATGCTTAGGATTGGGTCTTGTCCATCACATCATTCTCCCAATGATGTGATCCCGTTATCAATGACATCCAATGTCCATAGTCAGGAAACCATGACTATCTGTTGATCAACGAGCTAGTCAACTAGAGGCTCACTAGGGACATGTTGTGGTCTATGTATTCACACATGTATTACGATTTCCGGATAACACAATTATAGCATGAATAATAGACAATTATCATGAACAAAGAAATATAATAATAACCATTTTATTATTGCCTCTAGGGCATATTTCCAACAGTCTCCCACTTGCACTAGAGCCACTAATCTAGTTACATTGTGATGAATCGAACACCCATAGAGTTCTGGTGTTGATCATGTTTTGCTCTAGGGAGAGGTTTAGTCAACGGATCTGGTACATTCAGGTCCGTATGTACTTTACAAATATCTATGTCTCCATCTTGAACATTTTCACGAATGGAGTTGAAGCGACGCTTGATGTGCCTGGTTTTCTTGTGAAACCTGGGCTCCTTGGCTAGTGCAATAGCTCCAGTGTTGTCACAGAAGAGTGTGATCGGCCCCGACGCATTGGGTATGACTCCTAGGTCGGTGATGAACTCCTTCACCCAGATTGCTTCATGCGCTGCCTCCGAGGCTGCCATGTACTCCGCTTCACATGTAGATCTCGCCACGACGCTTTGGTTGCAACTGCACCAGCTTACTGCCCCACCATTCAAAAGAAACACGTATCCGGTTTGTGACTTAGAGTCATCTAGATCTGTGTCGAAGCTAGCATCGACGTAACCCTTTACGACAAGCTCTTCGTCACCTCCATACACGAGAAACATGTCCTTAGTCCTTTTCAGGTACTTCAGGATATTCTTGACCGTTGTCCAGTGTTCCATGCCGGGATTACTTTGGTACCTTCCTAGTTCCTACCAAACTTACGGCAAGGTTTACATCAGGTCTGGTACACAACATGGCATACATAATAGACCCTATGGCCGAGGCATAGGGGACGACGCTCATCTTTTCTCTATCTTCTGCCGTGGTCGGGCATTGAGCCGTGCTCAATCGCACACCTTGCAATACATGCAAGAACCCCTTCTTGGACTGATCCATATTGAACTTCTTCAATATCTTGTCAAGGTACATACTTTGTAAAAGACCAATGAGGCGTCTCGATCTATCTCTATAGATCTTGATGCCTAATATATAAGCAGCTTCTCCAAGGTCCTTCATTGAAAAACACTTGTTCAAGTAGGCCTTTATGCTTTCCAAGAATTCTATATCATTTCCCATCAACAAGATGTCATCCACATATAATATGAGAAATGCTACAGAGCTCCCACTCACTTTCTTGTAAACACAAAGCTTCTCCATAAGTCTGTAAACCCAAACGCTTTGATCATCTCATCAAATCGAATGTTCCAACTCCGAGATGCTTGCACCAGCCCATAGATTGAGCGTTGGAGCTTGCATACCTTGTTAGCATTCTCAGGATCGACAAAACCTTCCGGCTGCATCATATACAATTCTTCCTTAAGAAAGCCGTTAAGGAATGCCGTTTTGACGTCCATTTGCCATATCTCATAATCATAGAATGCGGCAATTGCTAACATGATTCGGACGGACTTCAGCTTCTCTACGGGTGAGAAAGTCTCATCGTAGTCAACCCCTTGAACTTGTCGATAACCCTTAGCGACAAGTTGAGCCTTATAGATGATCACATTACCATCCGCGTCTGTCTTCTTCTTAAAGATCCATTTATTTTCTATGGCTCGCCGATCATCGGGCAAGTCAGTCAAAGTCCATACTTTGTTTTCATACATGGATCCTATCTCAGATTTCATGGCTTCTAGCCATTTGTCGGAATCTGGGCCCGCCATCGCTTCTTCATAGTTCAAAGGTTCACCGTTGTCTAACAACATGATTTCCAAGACAGGGTTGCCGTACCACTCTGGTGCGGAACGTGTCCTTGTGGACCTACGAAGTTCAGTAGGAGCTTGATCCGAGGTACCTTGATCATCATCATTAACCTCCTCTCTAGTTGGTGCAGACACCACAGGAACATCTCTTCCTGAGCTGCGCTACTTTCCATTTCAAGAGGTAGTACTTCATCAAGCTCTACTTTCCTCCCACTTACTTCTTTCGAGAGAAACTCTTTCTCCAGAAAGGATCCGTTCTTAGCAACAAAGATCTTGCCCTCGGATCTGAGGTAGAAGGTACACCCAATGGTTTCCTTAGGGTATCCTATGAAGACGCATTTTTCCGACTTGGGTTCGAGCTTTTCAGGTTGAAGTTTCTTGACATAAGCATCGCATCCCCAAACTTTTAGAAACGACAGCTTAGGTTTCTTCCCAAACCATAATTCATACGATGTCGTCTCAACGGATTTAGACGGTGCCCTATTTAAAGTGAATGTAGCTGTCTCTAGGGCGCATCCCCAAAATGATAGCGGTAAATCGGTAAGAGACATCATAGATCGCACCATATCCAATAAAGTGCGATTAGGACGTTCGTACACACCGTTACGCTGAGGTGTTCCAGGCGGCGTGAGTTGTGAAACGATTCCACATTTCCTTAAGTGTGTGCCAAATTCGTGACTCAAATATTCCCCTCCATGATTTGATCGTAAGAACTTTATTTTCCTGTCACGTTGATTCTCAACCTCACTCTGAAATTCATTGAACTTTTCAAAGGTCTCAGACTTGTGTTTCATTAAGTAAACATACCCATAGCTACTCAAGTCATCAGTGAGAGTGAGAACATAACGATAGCCACCGCGAGCCTCAACACTCATTGGACCGCACACATCAGTATGTATGATTTCCAATAAGTTGGTTGCTCGCTCTATTGTTCCGGAGAACGGAGTCTTGGTCATTTTACCCATGAGGCATGGTTCGCACGTGTCAAATGATTCGTAATCAAGAGACTCCAAAAGTCCATCTGCATGGAGCTTCTTCATGCGTTTGACACCTATGTGACCAAGGCGACAATGCCACAAGTATGTCAGACTATCATTATCAACCTTACATCTTTTGGTATTCACACTATGAATATGTGTAACATTACGCTCGAGATTCATTAAGAATAAACCATTCACCAGCGGGGCATGACCATAAAACATATCTCTCATATAAATAGAACAACCATTATTCTCAGATTTAAATGAGTAGCCATCTCGAATTAAACGAGATCCTGATACAATGTTCATGCTCAAAGCTGGCACTAAATAACAATTATTGAGGTTTAAAACTAATCCCGTAGGTAAATGTAGAGGCAGCGTGCCGACGGCAATCACATCGACCTTGGAACCATTCCCGATGCGCATCGTCACCTCGTCCTTCGCCAGTCTCCGCTTATTCCACAGCTCCTGCTTTGAGTTACAAATATGAGCAACGGCACCGGTATCAAATACCTAGGAGCTACTACGAGTACTGGTAAGGTACACATCAATTACATGTATACCACATATACCTTTGGTGTTGCCGGCCTTCTTGTCCGCTAAGTATTTGGGGCAGTTCCGCTTCCAGTGACCACTTCCCTTGCAATAAAAGCACTCAGTCTCAGGCTTGGGTCCATTCTTTGGCTTCTTCCCGGCAACTGGCTTACCGGGCGCGGCAACTCCCTTGTCTTCCTTCTTGAAGTTCTTCTTACCCTTGCCTTTCTTGAACTTAGTGGTTTTATTCACCATCAACACTTGAAGTTCATTTTTGATCTCCACCTCCGTGGATTTCAGCATTGAATATACCTTAGGAATGGTCTTTTCCATCCCCTGCATATTAAAGTTCATCACATAGCTCTTGTAGCTCGGTGGAAGCGACTGAAGAATCCTGTCAATGACCGCGTCATCCGGGAGATTAACTCCCAGCTGAGTCGTGGTTGTGCAACCTGACATTTTGAGTATGTGCTCACCGACGTAACTATTTCCTCCATCTTACAACTCAAGAACTTGTCGGAGACTTCATATCTCTCGACCGGGCATGAGCTTGAAAACCATTTTCAGCTCTTCTAACATCTCATATGCTCCGTGTTGCTCAAAACGCTTTTGGAGCCCGGTTCTAAGTTGTAAAGCATGCCGCACCGAACGAGGGAGTAATCATCAGACGAGACTGCCAAGCGCTCATAATGTCTTGGTTCTCTCGATGGATGCTTCACCTAGCGGTGCTTCTAGGACATCATCTTTCTTGGTAGCTATGAGGATGATCTCGTGTTCCGGACCCAGTCCAGATAGTTGCTGCCACCATCTTTCAGCTTGGTTTTCTAGGAACGTTGAAGTTGAGGGCAACATTAGTGTGGGCCATTTGATCTACAAGACATATTGTAAAGATTTTAGACTAAGTTCATGATAATTAAGTTCATCTAATCAAATTATTCAATGAACTCCCACTCAGATAGACATCCGTCTAGTCATCTAAGTGAAACATGATCCGAGTCCGATCATCACGTGAGACGGACTAGTCAACGTCGGTGAACATCTTCATGTTGATCGTATCTTCTATACGACTCATGCTCGACCTTTCGGTCTTCCGTGTTCCGAGGCCATGTCTGTACATGCTAGGCTCGTCAAGTCAACCTAAGTGTATTGCGTGTGTAAATCTGGCTTACACCAGTTGTATTCGAACGCTAGAATCTATCACACCCGATCATCACGTGGTGCTTCGAAACAACGAACCTTCGCAACGGTGCACAGTTAGGGGGAACACTTTCTTGAAATTATTGCGAGGGATCATCTTATTTAAGCTACCGTCGTACTAAGCAAATAAGATGAAAAACATGATAAACATCACATGCAATCAAATAGTGACATGATATGGCCAATATCATTTTGCTCCTTATGATCTCCATCTTCGGGGCGCCATGATCATCGTCGTCACCGGCATGACACCATGATCTCCATCATCATGGTCTCCATCATCGTGTCTTCATGAATTTGTCATGCCAATGATTACTTCTACTTCTATGGCTAACGTGTTTAGCAACAAAGTAAAGTAACTTACATGGCGTTATTCAATGACACGCAGGTCATACAAAAAATAAAGACAACTCCTATGGATCCTGCCGGTTGTCATACTCATCGACATGAAAGTCGTGATTCCTATTACAAGAACATGATCAATCTCATACATCACATATATCATTCATCACATCTTTTGGCCATATCACATCACAAGGCATATGCTGCAAAAACAAGTTAGACGTCCTCTAATTGTTGTTGCATGTTTTTACGTGGCTTCTATAGGTTTCTAGCAAGAACGTTTCTTACCTACGTAAAACCACAACGTGATATGCCAATTTCTATTTACCCTTCATAAGGACCCTTTTCATCGAATCCGCTCCAACTAAAGTGCGAGAGAGACACCCGCTAGCCACCTTATGCAACTAGTGCATGTCACCGGTGGAACCTGTCTCACGTAAGCGCACGTAAGGGTCGGTCCGGCCGCTTCATCCCACGATGCCGCCAAGCAAGATAAGACTAGTAGTGGCAAGAAAATTGACAACATCGACGCCCACAACTGCTTTGTGTTCTACTCGTGCATAGTAACTACGCATAGACCTAGCTCATGATGCCACTGCCGGGGATCGTAGCAGAACTTTAAAATTTTCTACGCATCACCAAGATCAATCTATGGAGTTATCTAGCAACAAGGGAAAAAGGAGTGCATCTACATACCCTTGTAGATCGCGAGCGGAAGCGTTCAAGAGAACGGGGTTGATGGAGTCGTACTCGTCGTGATACAAATCACCGATGACCGAGTGCCGAACGGACGGCACCTCCGCGTTCAACACACGTACGGTTGGGAAGACGTCTCCTCCTTCTTGATCCAGCAAGGGGGAAGGAGAGGTTGATGGAGACCCAGCAGCACGACGGCGTGGTAGTGGATGCAGCGGGATCTCGGCAGGCTTCGCCAAGCTCTACGGAGGAGGAGGAGGTGTTGGAGAGGAGAGGAGGCGCCAGGGCTGGGTGCGCTGCCCTCCCTCCCCCACTATATAGGCCCCTGGGGCGCCGCCCTAGGAGATCCAATCTCCAAGGGGCGGCGGCCAAGGGGGTGGCTTCCCCAAGCCAAGTGGGTGCCCCACCCCTAGGGTTTCCAACCCTAGGCACAGGGAGGCCCAGGCGCACCAGCCCACCAGGCTGGTTCCTTTCCACTTCAGCCCATGGGGCCCTCCGGGATAGGTGGCCCCATCCGGTGGACCTCGACCCTTCCGGTGGTCCCAGACAATACCGTGACCCCAAACTTTCCGATGGCTGAAAACGTACTTCCTATATATAATTCTTCACCTCCAGACCATTCCGGAACTCCTCGTGACGTCCGGGATCTCATCCGGGACTCCGAACAACTTTCGGGTTACTGCATATTAATATATCTACAACCCTAGCGTCACCGCACCTTAAGTGTGTAGACCCTACGGGTTCGGGAGACACGCAGACATGACCGAGACGGCTCTCTGGCCGATAACCAACAGCGGGATCTGGATACCCATGTTGGCTCCCACATGCTCCTCGATGATCTCATCGGATGAACCACGATGTCGAGGATTCAATCAATCCAGTATACAATGCCCTTTGTCAATCGGTACGTTACTTGCCCGAGATTCGATCGTCGATATCCCAATACCTCGTTTAATCTCGTTACCGGCAAGTCACTTTACTCGTACCGTAATGCATGATCCCATGACCAGACACTTGGTCACATTGAGCTCATTATGATGATGCATTACCAAGTGGGCCCAGAGATACCTCTCCGTCATACGGAGTGGCAAATCCCAGTCTCGATTCGTGCCAACCCAACAGACACTTTCGGAGATACCGTAGTGCACCTTTATAGTCACCCGCTTATGTTGTGACGCTTTGGCACACCAAAGCACTCCTACGGTATCCGGAGTTGCACAATCTCATGGTCTAAGGAAATGATACTTGACATTTGGAAAAGCTCTAGCAAAACGAACTACACGATCTTGTGCTATGCTTAGGATTGGGTCTTGTCCATCACATCATTCTCCCAATGATGTGATCCCGTTATCAATGACATCCAATGTCCATAGTCAGGAAACCATGACTATCTGTTGATCTACGAGCTAGTCAACTAGAGGCTCACTAGGGACATGTTGTGGTCTATGTATTCACACATGTATTACGATTTCCGGATAACACAATTATAGCATGAATAATAGACAATTATCATGAACAAAGAAATATAATAATAACCATTTTATTATTGCCTCTAGGGCATATTTCCAACACTATCAAACGTCACAACGTAACTGGGTGATTATAAAGATGCTCTACAGGTGTTTCCAAAGGTGTTTGTTGGGTTGGCAATGTGACTAATGAGTTAGTTGCGGGATGATGCATTAAGGAACGAGTAAAGAGACTTGTCGGTAACGAGATTGAACTAGGTATGAGGATACCAACGATCGAATCTCGGGTAAGTAACATACCGATGACAAAGGGAACAACATATGTTGTTATGCGGTTTGACCGATAAAGATCTTCGTAGAATATGTAGGAGCCAATATGAGCATCCAGGTTCCGCTATTGGTTATTGACCGAAGATGTGTCTCGGTCATGTCTACATAGTTCTCGAACCCGTAGGGTCCGCACGCTTAACGTTCGATGACGATTTGTATTATGGGTTATGTGATTTTATGACCGAAGTTTGTTCGGAGTCCCGGATGATATCACGGACATGACGAGGAGTCTCGAAATGGTCGAGAGGTAAATATTCATATATTGTAAGGCTATATTCGGACACCGGAAGTGTTCCGGGTGATACCGGTCACCGGAAGGGGTTCCGGGCAAACACCGACAAAGATATGGGCTTTATGGGCCAAGTAAGGGAACACACCAGCCCACAAGGGGCTGGTGTGCCCCCTATAGGGCCAGCCACGTGGGGAGAAAGGAAAAGGAGAGCAGGAAAAGGAAAGTATGAAGTAGGACTCCTACTTCCTTCCCCTCCCCCCTCCTTCCTTTCCCCCTTGTCCAAATATGGTAAGGGGGGGCCGAATTGGACTAGGGGCCCAAGTAGGATTCCTCCTACTTGGGCATGCCCTAGGCTGCCTCCCTCCCTCACCCCTAGAACACACATCAATTGTTCCTAGCCGTGTGCGGCGCCCCTGTCCACAGTTAACACCTCGGTCATATCGTCGTAGTGCTTAGGTGAAGCCCTGCGTCGGTAACTTCATCATCACCATCGCCAAGCCGTCATGCTGACGAAACTATCCCTCGGCCTCAACTGGATCAAGAGCACGAGGGACATCATCGAGCTGAACGTGTACTGAACACGGAGGTGCTGTACGTTCGGTACTTGGATCGGTTGGATCGCGAAGAAGTTTGACTACATCAACCGCGTTACTAAACGCTTCCGCTTTCGGTCTACGAGGGTACGTGGACACACTCTCCCCTCTCGTTGCTATGCTTCTCCTAGATAGATCTTGCGTGATCGTAGATATTTTTTTGAAATACTACGTTCCCCAACATTATGAACATAATGATTTGAAGAATAATGCACATATTCATAGCCCTTAGGCTTTCCCTATGAAACAGAAGTGTTAGCACGATGATGTTCATATGAGAATCTGGACCATATGAGGAATTTGATCCTCGTGAGAAATTTGGTCCATATGAGGACTTGGATCCATATGAAGACTTTGGTCCATATGAAGAATTTGATCTGGGGTTCCTATTCTTCACAGGTGGTCTCATGATGACATTCACCTGAAGACTTTCAAGGCACCTTTTGGGAACCCAGATTTTCTTCATAGGGAGACCGTTCCTGCAGTTAGTTCCAACATATCTAGCAAATACTTAACCATTCTGATTTTTGAATAGTTTATAGTTGGAGTCAAATGACTCATCAGAAGAATATGAAGATTCACATGTAAAGATAGATAAAGTGGATGGATCTACTGGATGTCCTTTTGCAGCAACCCGTGAGGTTTTTGGATACTGCTCAGGTTTCCAGTAGGTCACATCAGCATTGAGTTTCCTCTCAAAGGAAATACCCTCTTTCCTAGGGTTCTTATTGAGGATATGCTTTTAAGCACATCACAAAGAGCCTGATGCCCTTTGAGGCTTTTGTACATGCCTGTCACATACAATTCCTTCAACCCTGCATTGTCAGTGATACTAGTGGTATCCTCAGATGAGGAATTTGTGATAACAGAGACAGTTGAAGAATTTGCAGCAATAGAAGCATTTGAACTTTTAGGTGAAGAATTAGCAGGTTCTCGTTCAATGCATTTCAAACATGGTGGAATGAATTCAGCCTGAGTGGAACTGATCTGTTGAGCAAGCAATGAATCACGTTCCTTCTGAGGATCTTCATAAGTCACCCTCAGCTGCTCAAGATCTTGCTTTCTTTGAAGAAATTCATAAGAAAGTTTCTCATGATCAGCTAAGAGAGTGTTATGATGACTCTAAAGGTTGTCAAACTTAGTCTGAAGTCTCTGAAGATTTTCAGTCGAAGTTTGAGTTCGATCCATTTCTTCACCCAACAGGCCATCGCTTTTGTCTAGCATATTTTAAACCTTTTCAAAAGCCTTTTGTTGTTTCACAGCAATCTTAGCAAGTTTAGAATAGCTAAGCTCGAGGTTTTCATCAGATTCATCCTCACTTGATTCAGAGGAGGGATATTTGAGTACCTTGGCACCTTTTTCCATGAAGCAATAGGTGGGAGCATAGTCATCATCGCCATCGTCAGCTGTGTTGGGGAAGTCATTTTTCTCAGAATTGAAGATGGACTTGCTGACGAAGGTAGTAGCGAGGGCCGAGCTCGCCGCACCAGAGTCTGACTCCTCAGATGCCTCCTCTTCCTCATTTTCCTCAGATCCAGCTTCAGAGTCCATTTCCTTGCCAATGAATGCTCGATCCTTTTTAGAGCTTCTCTTCTTGTGAGATGAATACTTTGAAGATTTTGACGATGACGACTTTGAAGATTTCTTCTTCTTCTTTGAGTCATCAGAACTGTAATCCTTGTATTTCTTCTTCTTTGATTCCTTCTCCCATTGAGGACAATCAGTAATGTAGTGACCAGGTTTTTTGCATTTGTGGCAAGTTCTTTTCTTGTAGTCACGGGATGAGGAATCTGATCTCATGTCATCACCTCTTGAGGATTTACCAAAGTGACCACGTCTTGAGAACTTCTGGAATTTCCTCACAAGCATTGCTAGCTCCTGACTCAGTTCTTCAGGATCACCAAGACTGCTACCAAAATCCTCTCCTTCAGATTTAGAGACTGCCTTGGCCTTCAGTGCACATGATCTGCCATAGCTCGGTCCATAGAGATCTCTCTTCTCAGCAAGTTGGAACTCATGAGTATTTAGCATCTCGAGGATATCAGCAGGATCAAGTGACTTGTAGTCTCCACGTTCTTGAATCATTAGTGCAAGAGTGTCAAATGAGGAATCAAGCAATCTCAGCAGTTTCTTCACCACCTCATGGTCGGTGATGTCAGTGGCACCAAGTGCTTGAAGCTCATTTGACATGTCAGTGAGGCAATCGAAGGTTTGCTGAACATTTTTGTTGTCAAGTCTTTTGAAGCGGTTGAAGAGATTGCGAAGAACGTCAACTCGAGAGTCACGTTGAGTTGAGACTCCTTCGTTGACCTTTGACAGCCTATCCCAAATAAGCTTAGCTGTCTCCAAAGCACTCACTCTGCCATACTGCCCTTTGCTCAGATGGCCACATATGGTATTCTTCGCTTGAGAGTCGAGTTGTTTGAATCTCTTCACATCAACAACGTTAATGTTAGGAGTGACGGAGGGAACGCCATTTTCCACAACGTACCAGAGATCATTGTCAATTGCCTCAAGATGCATCCGCATCTTATTCTTCCAGTAGGGGTAATCCATCCCATCAAAGGTAGGACACCCAGCCGAGATCTTGATCATGCCTGCAGTCGACATAACTAAAACTCCAGGTGGTTAAACCAAATTCACACAGAACAAGGGAGTACCTTGCTCTAATACCAATTGAAAGTGCGTTATATCGACTAGAGGGGGGTGAATAGGCGATTTTTACAAATTCATCACTGAGGAATTTCAAGGTGAGGAAATTCCTAAGCAACGAACTACTTAGCAGTGGAATAAGTACTCAGATGCAAGCATAACAGAGCAGTAGCACAGTCATCATGATGAAACGAAAATAAGCACAGAGTACAAGTAGCGTGGACACAGGATAAGCAGGCTGAAGACAAAGTGACTGAAGAAATAGGATTGAGGAAACTGAGAAAGTCTTCAGTCAAAGTCTTCAAACAGTAACGATCAAGTACTTCAACACATGAATGAGGAAACAAAAGGGTTGAGAAAATAGAATCAGTAGCTTGGTGAAGACGATGATTTAGTAGACCAGTTCCAACTGTTATGACAGTCATACGTCTGGTTGGAGCGGCTAGGTATTTAAACCTGAGAACACACAGTCCCAGACACATAGTCCTCATCATATTATCCTTGAGCTAAGGTCACACAGATCTCGCCCAATCACTCGTGGTAAGTCTTCAGGTGACTTCCAAACCTTCACAAACTCGGTCACTCGATGATCCACGATTTCCTCTTGGATGCTCTAGACCATGACGCCTAACCGTCTGGAGGATGCACAGTCCCCAAAGGTAACAAGCGTCGGTTCCACACAGGAACAATCTCTTCAGTGATGCTCAATCACTTTGGGTTTGTAGGTGTTTGGGTTTGGGTTTTCCTCAATTTATGATTTTCGCTCAAAGTCCTCGGAGGATGGGATGCTCTCAATGACAAGTGTCAGTTTCTCTCGGAGTAGCCAACCAGCTAGTGGTTGTAGGGGGCGGCTATTTATAGACTAGGGAACAACCCGACATGATAAGACATAAATGCCCTTCAATGATATGACCGTTAAGTGGGTAGATATTTTGGGACAGCTGGCGCATAGCACAACAACGGTCGAAAATATGAGAATCAAATTCCTCAGGGCTATCATGTTCCTCACGTGTAGGTAATCCGCGCTGGCGAATTCCTAACTCCTCAGTCAGAACAAATTCCTCAGAGACCAGAAGATCTTCGTCTCTGTCACTGAAGAAATTGACTGAACTGTATGAGATTTCCAATGGCTTCACTCGAAAGGATTGGGTAGGTGTAGGATTTTGAGATGAGCATCAGTTGGAAACTTTTCCTTAGTTTTACTTCGACCCCCTTTAACAGTACAGTGTTTCCTATGACTCACCAAGGAGAAAATGAAACTACGAAAACAAAAGTCTTCACGCTTCATAATCCTCGCATGAATATCAAGTCTTCACGGTCACACCAATTTCCTCACTTTCAAAGTCTTCAAGAAAACCAAAGTCTTCAGCTGAAGACATTCATTTTTAGGGGTCGAATTTTATCGTAAATATCAAACTCATCATAGACTTATAGACCTATGTACACTCACAAACACATTAGTCCCTTAACCTATAGGTCTTCAATAGACAAAAATCACTAAGGGGCACTAGATGCACTTACAGATCCCGGCCGGCGGCGGAGAAGGTTGCCTAGCCGCCGGTGTCAAGAGGAAGAGGATTCCGGCTACAAAGAAGCCACCTCCTTCATCCACTCCCTCCGCCCCGGAAAGAGGTTCCTCGGCGATGCCGTTCAACGGTGCTGCTCCCCCCGCAAGTGAGGTGTTTGACGAAATGACCGAAGGTATGCGTCTTCGGTCATGGCAATTTTCTTTGCTTTTCGCCATTTTGCGATAGCTCGTGACTTGTTGTCCTTCACTATAGCGGTGGTTCGAACAATGCAACCACCGAGTTCGTGAAATTATTAGACACCAACGCCGTTGACATCGATCAAGCCCTGTTCGCCGCATTCGACTACAATGAAACAGAGGGCGGCGTGGATGATCATGGTTGTGATGAAGAATTGGAGGAGATCGATGAGATAGCGTATAAGCAATCGCAAAGAAAAACTGGGAAAATCCATAGATCGAAGAACTACACGATCTTGGAAGATCAAGTTCTGATCAATGCATGGAGTGCGGTGTCTCTTGATGCATGCACGGGTACTTCTCAAACCGCCAAGAGGTATTGGCAAAGGATCGAAGATCAATACTTCCGCATGATGGCAAAGTACCCCAATAGGACTCCACGCACATTTCGATCGCTTCAAGGGCGTTGGGAGGTGATCAAGCCTATGTGTAGCCGTTGGGAAGCTTGCTTGGAGCAAGTACGCAATGCACCTCCAATTGGAACCGTGGAATCCGACTATGTGAGTTTGTTTTTCCTTTGTTCAAGTTGTGCATCATCATATTGCATCATATGAAATGATTGCATCATTTCACTTTGTTCACATTGTGTAGGACAAAATTGCCCAACATAGATACAAAGACATGGAAGCTTCGGAAGGAAAATTCTTCAAACTAGAGCATTGTTGGGACTTGCTCAGAAAGTGCGAGAAGTGAAAGTTGATCGACAAAGAATCCCCACCGAAGAGAGATTCACTTACAAACATGGATGAAGATGAGGATGATGATGGCCCAAGAAATTTGAACAAGCCCGATGGCGACAAGAAGACTAAGGAGAAGATGAAGAGAGAGCACGAAGCATCGAGCTTGAGGGAGAAGATTGATGTCATGGTGCAATCAAATGAGTTGATGTTGTTGGAGATCAAGAAAGAGTTGGCCGAGAAGAAGGCAAATGAGAAGTAAGAAAAGTGGCAATTGCTCAAGGAAGAGGGGCTGCGCAAAGCGGACATTGGGGAGATAAGAGCATGTGCCGCTGAAAACAAAGCCATGTCCAAGTTGCTCGCCGAAGAGAACAAGATCATGACAATGAACCGCAATGACATGGACGACCTCAGCAAAGAATGGCATGATATGGCAAGGAGAGAAATCTTGAAGAGGGGAATGGTTGCGTCGGCTAGTGCGTGTTACGGTGCCGGAGATGTTTTCTCTGCTCCATATGGTGGCAATGTCGATGATTTTGGTGCGGGAGTTGGAACAAGCGCCGGAGGTGGATTCGGTGGTGGCGATGAACTTTAAGATGGAAGATCACCCAAGATGATGCCGGACGTGGTCGTCACTTTTGCAAGACCCTCTTTTGTGTTTGTCCTACTAAAATGAAGCTTGAATTTGTGCGTAAACTATGTTATGTTGTTTGAATTTGAACTTATTTGTGGGAACCTATGTCAAATTTGAGAATTGGGCGTTTTCGGTTTGCGGATTGACACGGTGGTGCCCGAGCACCCTGCAAAAAACCGACCCGTAAAAAAGTATATTCCGTGAATATCGTTTTATACGGGTTCGTTTGGGGGTCTGCATCTGCGGACGTCCGAGCCAGCCCGCAAAGGCCGTTTTCCGCGAACTGCAAACGCGTTTTGCGGGCTGGCCGAATGCGGGGTCTGCTGGAGATACTCTAAGGGGGGTTGTCAGAATAACTGACTTCAAAAATACTCACTCCCTTGGTCTCATAATATAAGAGCTGAGTCCCCCGTTGTACACTGAACGCAACAAAAGAACACAACTCACATGCTTAACTGACGATGCATAAGACTTCTCAGTTCTCACACTCAGGCCGGAAGCACTTGCAAACCTGATGAGAATCAGCAAATTTGTTTCGTGGGCAGATGATGACATTTCATCTGACAGCCAGAGGCTCCACCACTCGCCAAATCTCTATAAGAAATAAAAGAAGAAGAAACCCAGAGCTGTTCTCTCACAATAGGCGAGAACTCAAACTCAAACTCAAAACTATAAACATCTAACCTTTTTTCCCTACCCAGACAATCTACAGATCCCTTCTTCATCACCAGAGCTCAGCTGGCGGCCGGGCTGGTGCCTCGAGCGGCAGCTATAACCTGAAAATAAAACAAATAAAAGAGGTGCAAATGGTGTAGTTTGATCAATAAAATACAAACTATATATCATTAAAAATGGAACTTTTTACATGGGAGCGCCTATACATCAGACACCTGGAAAAATTATTCCATCATTCACTTTTATCTTGGACCCCTAGATCTTCATCCAACGGCCCAAAACAGATTGGATATTGTTTATCTTCAACCACTTATCCTTCTTTCTCGCGTAGCATGGGCCTATCCAGATCTACCCGCATGCCTATGCTCCGCGGCTATCGTCGCCTCGCCACCCCGCCCTTCCCTCGACCTCGCTCCATCGCCGTGTTTGCCGCCTCCCCGGTCATCTATCAGCAGTCCCATGCTGATGAGCAGCCCCTTGCACCCTCCCTGCCCCCCACATTAAGTTTCTTTCTCGCCTCCACTGCTCCACATGAGACGTCGCAACTTTTTGCCGCTCACATCGTTGTCCCCGGCTTCGACGATGTCCTAGCTCGGCCTCATTGTGGCCAATGCTCGTCGCTGTTGTTCCTCACGCCATCCCCACCTTCGGGCTCGTGTTGCGCGGAATTGACTGACGCGCTGAAAAAATTAGGGCGTCACAGTTAGCAAAACCGATTTAACATACATAAAGTTTGTTATGTTAGTCAAATTATCGATTAAGACTAGACATGTGCCTTTTTATAAAACAGAAAATGATGTAGTAGTAATCAAGACATTAACGCCCCGAGTGGCAGTTTTTGAAGGAAACCTCGAGCATAAATTTTGCGAAACCACATAAAAAACAAATTTATCTCATTTCACATCTCTTTAAGACTCATAAACAACCTTACAATGTCACGTGTCGTTCTTCTATGTGAAGGGCTAGCCCTAGCCTGTCGATACGAAGAACCCATTACAGCGAGTGAGTGGACATCAATAATAATCGCAACAAAACCTAAGCAACATGCACACGGGTGGCAACGGATTGGTACGGATCGAATAGTGCTCTCACCACTACCGTTTTCATATTTTTAAAACAAATATGAATGTGAATACGGATGTTATTGGATACAAGTGCGGATTGGATGTTACTCGAATACAGATACATATCGGATGTTACTCAATTCAAAACGGATACGAATAATAGCAATATATTAGTTAAAGGAAATAAGACAATAGCTATGGGATACAAAATAATCAACTTGCAAGGTATAATAAGTCAATAAATACTACCGTAATGCATAATAATACCCAAGTTTAATCATACAAAAACTAAAATTTGACAACATATTAGGCCTTTGTTGTTGGATAATTGGCATACTGGGGCTAGAATTACTTAATTTAGCGCATGGAATTTTATTTAGATGCAAATGTAATCCACTTCCATATTCATATTCGTGTCAAAATCCCATGCCATGTTTGTGTCCAATTCGGTATTCATACTTGTGTCAAAAATTTATTCGTGTTTGTGAAATAAACTCGGATATCTTATAATTCGATTTGACTTGAAAGGGGACTCCCCTTCAACCTCCTTCAAACAGAGCGAGGCTGCCGCTTTGTGCTCAACACCCGCGCCGCCGAACAACACAACACCCGCGCCACGATGACGAGTCCTGCAGTAGGCAACGGAAATTTTGCAACCTTCAAAATATTTCCATCCGGGTAATCTTGCAATCTTGCGCCAAGGACACACGCACATAAAAATTCTAGGTTCTGGATTAGTCGCCACGCAAATCAATGCATTTTATTTCCAAGATCATAATCTCGGCACCAAAAGCCAACTATCTTATTTATGCATTTCATTTCGAAGGTCATGATCTCCCCGCTAAAAGCCAGCTATCTCATCTGCTATGGCATTGCAAAGCCCCTTCCACAAGTTAAAAACCATTGTGATAAGATGAGATTTCCTTCCCACAAAGAGATAACATCTTTTCCTTCCATCCTTTACTTCTCTGACAGACAAGAGTTCGGCTACGTGTCTAAAACACCCACCATGATAAGTAGGCCCAAGGGTGAGATTATAGGATCAACCCCAAAATTTCATATTTAGACAATCCGAAAAAACTGGGGAAAAAAATCACAATATACCTGCAGGGTATGTCTACAACTCTAAAAAAATCAGCTCAAAACTCTATTTACAGTTAGAAATTCAGAAAAGACAAATTCAAAAAAGACAATCGATTTTCTCTTTTTTGGTTCTCTAAGTGTAGTTTGAATTAGGAGCTGAAACTTTCTAAGATTGTACATGGATGTGTGTCTGCAAATATTTTCAGATTTTTTAAACATATTTGTGATCTCTCCTAAGGGCAGATCCTATACTCTTGATTAGTGTAGAATCTGCCCTTTAGGTGAGATTGTAGGATCAACAAAAGAAGACAACTCAAACCCAGAGAGCCCCCTTTGTACTACACTCAACGCAACAAAAGAGCACAGCTCACATGCTAAACTGAGGATGCATGTAAGACTTCTCACACTCAAACCGGAAGCACTTGCAAACCTGATGAGAATCAGCAAACAGTTTTGTTTCGTGGGCAGATGATGACATTTCATCTGACACTCGCCAAATCCCTATAACAAATAAAAGAAGAAGAAACCCAGAGCTGTTCTCTCACAATAGGCGAGAACTCGAACTCAAACTCAAAACTATAAACATCTAACCTTTTTTCCCTACCCAGACAATCTACAGACCTCTTCTTCTTCACCAGAGCACAGCTGACTGACGCCCCTTCATCATCGCCATCATCATCAGTGGTTCCAGCCTCTCTCCTTGTCCCTGTTCTGGTGCACGCCCCTCGGCGCACCGCCGCCGGGGCCACCGCTCATCGGCACGCGCCGCCGCCGCCCGGGCGAGCGCTGTCGATGCCCTGTGCAGCAGCGGCGGCGGCGGCGCCGGCCCTCCTCCCAGCCTGCCCCGACTGTGGCGGCCTGATGACCACCTTCTTCTGCAGGCTGCGCCGCAGGATGCTGTTGATCCTCTTGCTCCTGCTGCCCTTGTCGTTGGACATAACAGGCGGTGAGCTCAATGGCGGCGAGGAGTACTCCTTGATCTTGTCAAGGGGTGACGCCGCCGCCAATGCCGGTGCAGGCGTCTTGGCACCGCCGCCGGCGGGGAGCGGCATCAGCGAGTTGCGGCGCGGCAGCGGGATCAGCGAGCTGCGGCGGGGCTGGTGTGCTCCTCCGTTGCAGAGCGAGACACGCCTGGCCTTCGAGGCGGCGTCTGGGTTGGCGTTCTCCTTCTCCTCGGCCAGAGACATGAGCTGGTTGAAGCTGTAGGTGTCACTGTTGTTGCTGTCCGAAAATGGCTGCTTCGCCATCATCCCGAGGTCCTTTTTGGGTGCTGCTGATAGTGGCGGTCTCTCCATGGTGCTGTTGAGGTTCCTCTCTGACATGGGGCTTCTCATGTAGGTGTTGTTCTCTTCCTTGAGGCTTTGCTGCTGCTGCTTTCGCTCGACATCTTGGGCGATCTTGTTGTCGACGTGCTGCCTCGCTATCTTCCTCTCGACCAGCAGCTGTGATTCCAACTCCTTGATCTGAAAAAGATCACAAAACCATAAACCAATGGTCAGTAAACATCGATGCTAGAAAATGTTGAAGGCAGCAACTAGCTCCAAGTAGTACCTTATCTTGGAGATTCATAGTGAGCAGGTCCTTGGCCTTGTTCTTCGCCTCGAGGGATTGGATTGTTTCTTCCATGCTCTTGATCTGAGCATCTTTGCTCTTGCAGTCCTGTTTGGCTCTCCCAACCTAGCATGCATTCAGATTAAACATACAGAAGCAAAACTTTGTACTAAGATATGAATTAACAGGAAGGGCAATGGAGTACCATAAGCTTATATCTTGATAGTTCTCCGACATCAACTTGTTTTCTTGCCTGTCCAAGCTCTATCCCCCTCACTCTGCTTGCAAAGTTCAGCGAGCAGAGAGTTTCGCCCACGTCATTCTCGTTCGGGCTAATTTGAACAAACATCAAAGTTTTGGAGTCTCCGCCTGCAGTGATTACACACATTATTACCAAAACAGTTCAAATCATGCCAGCATAAGGAGAAGAGAAGAAAATTGCATACTTAGTGAGTCTTGCAGCAAGTGCGTTAACTTTGAGTTCCTGCCAGTTTGAGAATAGATATGTTAGTGAGATCATATAATCACCTTAACCACCAAGGTCTGAAAGTTGCAAACCTGAAGGGTATATGCTGGCTCTTAGTTGCAAGAGCAGATATGACATCTCCAAGTGCAGAAAGGGACTTGTTAATATTCTGTGCTTCTTTCAGTCGTTCACCTTGAGCATCTGTCTTTGCCACACGCTCACTTCCAGCTAGGTCAATGAGCCATAGTTTACTGTTTGTGCGCTCTCCATTCATCAAGTTTTCTCCTTTGACCATCACGCAATGTATGCTGTATGGAAGATTAGTGGGGTCAGGATATTACAATCTACAACTTAGTGTAAGTGAATGAAAATCTGGTGAACGACGTTGAAGGCAACAAGGTACTGACCAGTGTGACCGGCTGCTGTGCTCGTTGGCATTTGTAGAACCAACAACTCTGGCTTTACTTCCAGTTTGCAGGACGTCCCAGGCCTCATCCATGTTAGCGACTCGTGCTTCAACCAGTCCTGGTACATGATGAACTCCCTCTGCAACTTGTCTTACTTCTAGCCTGTGAATAAGGTATCATGGCATACCGTGTCTGTCTTCGCACAATGTTGATCTAATGATATACTAATTCACAAGTGACATACCTTTTTGTTGTTGTGCCTGGCTGGGACCCTGTCAGGAGCAAATCATGAATTTGTTCGTTGTATACTTCCAAGGCACTAACAGTAATCTCGTATTGGAAGAGGTCATGTCTGTCCTTGACTACTCGAAAGAGCTCATCCAGAATTCTGTAGTTAACCCCTCGAGCACCTTCAGTTCCTTCCATCGTAAATGTTTTGCCAGTGCCGGTTTGCCCGTAAGCGAAGATACAAACATTGAATCCATCCAACACCGAAGTTGCAAATGGGGCAGTTTTCTCAAACACTTTCTCTGTATATAAGTTGAAGAAGATAAACTGTTAAAAACATGAGGAACGATGCAAGGTGAGTAACTGCATCTACAAGTGAATTACCTTGGTCTTCTTCAGGGTTGAAGACTGAATCGAATTTAAAGACTTTCTTCGATGATACATGGCCTCTAACAATGAGCTCTCCATCTTTTGCAGAATCAAAGTCGATCGCCATTGACGCTCCTTCTGCTGTTTCTTCCGTGTTTAGTGGCCGACAGCGGCAAAACACTCTTATATTACCTAAGCAATGTGCAAGTCGCGTTAGGTCCTATTGTCAACATTTCTTGCAGTAACAATGTATAAACTGATACCAGAATAAACAGCTTACCTTTGAGCTCTATAAGCTTGTTATAAAGATCCTTGCGTTCCTTTGCTTCCTCGCTGAACTTCTCTTTCAGGTCCTTAAATTCAGATTCTAAACTTGCATATTGGCTCACTGTTGAAATAAAAAAAAGAAACCATGTTTGTTTCCTTTAGTTGGAGGTAGATACAGAAAAGAAAACTGAAGAGTACACAACTAGTTCAGTTTGGTTAATCACTCTGCAAACATACCATATTGATGAATTGTTGTAGTCATCTGTGTAGCATCTGACAAACACTTTTTGTATTCCTCTGATTCCTTCAGTAAAATCTGGTGTTCTGTCTTTAGCGCCTGCAGATCATCACAATAAAGTGCGTAAGTCCATTCACTCTGCCAAGCTTAAGAGTGTACTGTAAAAACAAACAAAAACTTGAGGTCAAATATACACCTTAAATTTCTCACTCAGGTCTTTCAGTAGTTGGCACCAACGAGTCTTCTCTTTCACTTGCCCTTCCACTGCAAATGCTGCATGAATAGCAAAAGTTTCACAAAATGTTCCCAATCAGCAAGGGAAAACCTAAATATGCAAGTTCTAGTTGTAACAATTATCAAGACCAACACCATTGTCTGATTACAGATGATAGAAGTGATAAAAGTCAGTTTGTTGCAACTGCCATGGAACAACTGCTGTGGGTTTGTTTTGATCATCACAGAAGAAAGAACTGATAAAATAAGGTTGCTGCACTCTGTCGTGGATTTGTTTGTTTTAACCGCAGAAGATAGAATTGGTAAAATTCAGTCTGCTCCTACTGTCACTGAACAAGTGCATCTGGAGTTGAGACAAGTTCTTGTTACCGAGAGAGCCGACGTGCATGGACTTGCGCATCAGCTCCATCTGCAGGTCGCGCAGGGACGTCTGGGCCTCGCGGCACTCCTTGGTCTTGAGCTCATTCTCCCTCATGAGATCCTCCAGCACCCTCCTGCACTCGCCTTTCTCCCTCAGAAGTGAGTCGTACTCCTGCCTCAGCTGGTCACAGCAGTCGCCATTGCCCTGCAACAAAATGGAGCGATTTGATTTGTATACTAGCGACCACCAAGGACAACAGCAGCAGGAGAATTCTGAGGTGAATCTTGAAGCCGTTACCTTGTCAATGTGCGCGATCTGACAGCCCATGGTCCCCTCCTGCGCCCCTCCGCCCGCACCGGCCTCCGGCGCGGCAGCGACGTCTTCGGTGGCGGCTTCGGCGTCTGCAGCTTTGGCGGGAGGACGGGGCACCGCCGGAGACGACGGGGCCGCGGAGAAGAGCTCGAGCGGCGCGATCCTGAGGCGGCCCGCGGCGCCCCTCCGGGCGTAGTCGGGCGTGTGGTGGATCTCCGCGTCCGCGTCGTCGCGCGGGGCGGCCTCCGACGAGCCGGTGTAGCTGGCGGCGTCCGGCAGGGCCGCCGCCGACGACGACGACCCCGAGGATCTGGAATAATCCCCTGAAGAAGCGAAAAAGAACCGGTGAGATAATAATTAATCCCCCGAAACACGGCGACCTAGATCCGCTCACGCTCGCGCAGGCACGTACCCTCGCTGGCGTCGGCGCAGGGGATGAAGTCGCGGGTCTCGGACATCTTCACCGTCTTCCTCACAACCGCCGCCGCCGCCGTGACCGCCTCCGTCCCCACCGACGCGGCGGACAGGGCCCCGCCGTCCTGGACGGCCTCGCTGCTCCCCTCCTCCATCGTCCGGAACTCCGGATTCGAGCGAAAGCGAAGGCGAGAGGGAGAGGGGGGGAGGGAAAGTGGGGTGGGGAACGGATCGCGAGTTCGTCGGAGATGGGAGGGGAGGAGGGTTTTGAATCGGGGATTTGTGGGGGGAGGCGACCGTTGGGCGGGCGTTTCCTTCCTTCCTCTTTCGAATTTGGGGGTGCGTTTCCAGCCGGGCTCGGGCTCGGCTCGGGTCCTTGTTAAATGGCGTCGCGCCCGTGCGTGCTGGCGGCGGACGGACGGAGGAGCCTCGGACGGGGACGAAAAGCGGAGGTTTGTCTGGCATGTCGACGGAGTTAATGGGGGGAGTAAATCCTCACAATCTCCTTGAATTACTACCGTAAATGTGAGATTTTGCTGGGCTGTCAATAGAATTTATGAGATTTTGCTGTGCTTTCAACAAAATTTATTAGATTTTGCCGTGCTGTCAACACGATTCATGAGATTTTGCTGGGTAGAGCCATGCTGTCCATGCTCTTGTAGCATCTTTAAATGGAATGGGCAAATTTGAACCCCGTAAATGCTTATCGGCAAGTCGGCCCCGCCCCCGCGTCGTCCTTCTTGTCGACACAGTGGAAACCCTAGATCGAGTGCGCCGCCACCCTCTCCTCCCTTCACCTGGTCTTGCCGTCGATGAAGGAATGGCCGACGGAGTCCGCACCGGACCCAGGAAGGCGATGTTGGGGCCCTTCGTCTGTTTCGTGAGTAATGGCGGCCTATGGATTGCACAGTGCCGGCGCGGGTCGGCGTGGCGGGGTGGTGCAAGGTGTGGGTCAGGCGCTGGTGAGCGGTGTGCGGCTTGCGGGCGTGCGCATCCATGCTAAGGTGTGTCTGTTATAGTTGTCGCTGGAATTAATAGGGAATAAATCCAAAGAGCCTCATTGAATTCTTACCGTAAATGTGAGATTTTGTTGGTAGTCAATTTTTTAATGAGATTTTGTTGTGTTGTCAACTAAATTTATGAGATTTTGCTGGGCATAGGCATGCTCTCCATGCTCTTGCATGGCAGACCAGATTGCTCTTGATTAAAGATCCCGGGGTTTGTACCAGCATATTTTTGCCCAAAAGTGAACAAGGAAATTTGTTTTGGGCAGCAAACTCCGAAAAATAAAAGAATGGGAAGCCCCAGAGTCAAATAAAATTACGGCAGGTATGTCATTAACAGAAAACATACCAATGACGACTTCGGGGTTCTCTTGGGCTTTGTCGGCTGAGAGATGATGCACGTGCCCAGTAAAGTTTTGCTGGGACGGGCATGACTCTATAAAGTTGACTTGTGGTCTGAATGGGGCATTCGCCTTGTTGTTCTTGGGGCACCGTATGCGGCATAATGTCCGTTCGCCCACAACCGAAGTAAGAATTATTGCGCCGACGCCCTCGTGCCTTTGGGTTGGTCACGACATTCTTGACTTGAGTGGTGGTCTTGTTAACATTTTGTTGCCAATTGGGCTTGTATTCCACCCGAGTCTGCTGCCAGGTACGAGCCTTTTGCACTGGTTGTCCATCCTTCTTTGGCTCAAACTTACGCTTGTTGTCATTAGTAACAGGTCTATTATCTGATATAAGCTTGTGCTCCCGTTCAGCAATGAAAGCCTTGTTCACCAGAGCTTGGAAATCTGGGAAATCAAACATACTGAGAGTACACCGGAGTTGCGGATTTAAGCCTCCAAGAAATCTGTCAATCTTCCTTTCTTCGGTGGCCACGTCATAAAGGAAGTAACGGGCCAGATGATTAAAATTTTTGCAAATATTCACCAACTGGCTGACTTCCTTGGATGAGTGCAAGAAATTCACGCTGCTTAGTCTTCATAACTCCAATAGGGATATGATATTTCCGGAACTGATCCTTAAATTTTTCCCAGGTGATTTCTTCATCAACATGCCACATGGCTTTTGCATTTTCCCACCATATGGTAGCAACACCTTCAAGGTAATGAGTTGCAAATGGAACTTTATCATTTTCTTCAGTACAAGCAATCTCAATTTTTTTCTCAATGGTACGCAACCAATCGTCTGCATCCAATGGGTCAACAATCTGACTGAAACTGGGTGGCTTGGTCCTTTGAAAATCTGACAGCTTTGAGTAATGACCGTTCTGATTTCCATTCTGTCCAACCATAGCTTGCACACTTCTTAATATTTCAATCAGATCATTGTTCCTTCTTTCCTCAAACATACGCAGAATTTGCTCGGTGGAGGGCAGATTTGGCGGTGGAGGAGGTGGCGGAACGTACGGCTCGGGAGAATGTCCTGCCTGTCGTGCGGAACGACGAACAGGAGTTCCCTCACGAATGTTGCTACTGCTGCCTTCCCGCGTCATCCTATTGTGGATTTTTTCCAAGACAACGCAATCGAGATGAGAAACATCCAAGAATAAATCTGGGGAAAAGCTAGCAACAAATCCCGAAAAAAGCGAAGAAAATACGGCGAATAAAGTCCCAACATAATTATACATAGACTCATACATGAAAGATAATCAACATGCCAGGTTCAACTACTCTCATACATGCAACGAAACATCATGACTCGTACGACTACATCCGTACATCATCCGGACGACTGCGAATACTCAGAGGTACTACGGCTCTGCTGGTGCTGCGATGTCCTCCCCTGAAGCGGACTCGGATCCTGAGCTGACGAGGTTAACGGAAACCTCCGGGTTAAAGGTAACACGACGACGCTGCCTCGAGGGCTCTCCCTCAGGGGCAGGGGTAGGGTGAATCATCGGAGCTACATGAGTAGTGAGAAGTGAAACCCACTCGGCAGGAGTACTGAGAGGATTCACGGCCGAGACGCCCGTGCTACTCGGAGGAGTAACCGGCGAAATAGGGGAACTAGAACTGGCTGGAATATAAGGAGTAAATCCCAGAGAGGATGGAGTAGTAGCAGATCTAGTAGTGACTAAAGCAGCGGCTAAAGCAGTACGGGCACGAGTCAGCTCTCGAGCCAGCTCGTGGATCATAAGATAGCTAGCAGTGACATAACGAGCAAGGTGGCTAGCAACACTATCAGACTCCGGATCAATGATAGGGAAACGGACACGACCATTGTCGTGCAGAGAAGGGTAGTAATAGAAACCTGGGTGGTTTTGCATTCGGACCTCGTTGTAGCGAAGCTCGACAAGGACCTCGAATGCAGCAAACTGGACAGCCTGAGAAGCGGTAGAGGCGTAACCGCTCCGAGAAGTACGAGTGTAAGAGCTGGAATCGGAACTAGTGAGCAGAGTAACCACTGCGTGATACTCATACACTGAATCAGCTAGACGCTCCCGGTATACACGATAGACTGGATCATCTCCGTTGGAAAGAAGTGCCACACGTTGCGAAGGAGGTGCGGTGACGTGTACAACATCAGCTGCAACTGGCAAGGATACAGCACCGGAGCCATCTACACTCACAACCGTTAGCAGGTTAGCATAAAAATATAAATCAAGTGCATGCAATGCAACAATCAACTCCTATCGCTACCGGCACTCAACTTAAACTCATATGTAACGTCCAGTTAACACGTCGTAGTCTAGCGTGGCCTACAGTCAGCGCGGCTCTGATACCAAGCGTTGGGGCACCCCGGCTCAGAGCGACCGGTTTACCATGCATTGCCAGCCCAGAGACCATGTCTTCTGGCAACACTCAACATCTCGGTACAGAAAACAACCGCTTTATTGAAGTTAGCGGATCAGAGTTTATATTACAACAGGGGTCGAGGCCAAGCGACACACACGGTGCGGCTGAACAATATGTACATTATTTAGTGAACATAAAGGGCCTCGATCATAACAACTACGCGGCAGCGGAATAACGTCGTAGCGGAAACTCCATAGCACAGGGACACCGATCTGGACACGATCTAGACTCGAGCAGCACTTCTTTCAAACGAGACTTTCCTGAATTCTGGCATGACACGCCAGGTCAGTACATTGAATGTACTTGCAAGCTCACAACAGTCATAATCATAATGACAAGCAATATCATGATAATTAACCAATTAATAATGCAATAATGTTCCAACATGTTGTGATCATGCTCTTGTGATAAACGTCCCTCGGGACCGACTTACCAACCGTGATCGTTCTCGGATCACAAACAAACCACCATCATGGTCTTGACCAGAGTAACTCGTGATCCTTACGGCGATCACAACCACGACCAATATTTGGTCTCGAACATCTCGATGGCCTTTCCGCCATCATCAACAGTGCAAAGTTCATAACTTAGTGTGCAAGTTTATTAAACGTTGACTCATGGTGGGACCTACTACAAGGCGTCTGTGACCATGGACTCGGCTATCGATAGATTATACACTCTGCAGAGGTAGCACACTGTACCCACACCACGGAACCCATGGCCTCGCACTCCCATTCAGGTGGACCAACGACATCCCGACAAAACCCTTCCATTGCCATGACACTCTCCCGGCCATTCCGACCCAATCCCAACGGACTAGTCCTGAGTGGCCCCGTGTCTACCAAAGACACAACGACCACCGTCGTAGCCAAAACGATCCCACTCGGGGACCCGGTACCATAATCTCAACAACGGGCACACAAGATTATGCCTTCTTACCGGGCCAGGGTAAGCATGCCATAACCTTCCCTAGTTGTTGGCACCGACCAGAGGTATGTCAATGGACCGAATCAAGGCCTTCCCACAAAGGCAAATGTGGTTGCACTGGGAAAAACTCGATGCAGCGGCACCATGACCCAGTCAATGATATATTAAAGTTGAGTTATATTCAGGTTCAACTTAAACTGAAAATGACCGGTGTCATAGCATGCCATGAAATGCAATACTACACATGCATCACATATTAACGAAAATGACTGATGTCAACCATATTCACACTAAGCATAAACATCAACAACTTATATTACTTTCCTGGTCAGGGTAACTCTCACTTTAACAAGATATTTTGTAACAAGTTTTATTATTTTCTCATGCAAGAAAATAACTTTTGATTAATTTCTCATATGCATAGCAAAAATTATACTATCATCACCACAAGCAAATCCTAATTTCTTTACCAACCAAGTTAGGTTCAAACATTCTGTAAGTCAAGTAAAATGGCTAAACAAGCACTTAACAGAATATTTTCTATCAAATTTTACTATTTTATTTGTGCAAGAAAATAATTTTAAGTAATTACTCATATGCATAACAAATCATTTTATCATTTCCACAAGTAGATCTTAACTTTGCTTTACCAACTAAACTAGTTTCAACATTTTGTAAATCAAGCATAATAACTAACAAACACTTAACAGAATATAAATAAAATAATAGTTATTTAATTGCATGGATTAATCATTTCATTCAAGTAAGAAAATCATAAATATTGAAATGACACCATGAAAATGTTGATGTGGCTTGCGTTAGTGCAGATGAGGTTCACAAGCCTTCTGGTGATCCTCAAGACAAGCCTCACCCTCTGAAAATAATTTTAAGCACAAGAAGAAAATATCAAGAACACTTCTGAAAATCACCAGAAATTCTAGACAGCTTAGAAAAATCTCATCTTTGGTGAGCTGCTATATTTCTTTGCAAAGAACACAATGCAAAAAGAATCAATTCATTTGGACTTATGGTTGAAGAGTTATAGCTGTTTGAAGCTCTCTGGAAATTAATTGAATTTGTATTTAAATAAAGCAGACTAGGGGGGGTGACGTCGAAGGTGTAAAGCCTTTGGGCACCACCACTCGTACCGCTTCACGCGCGTACAGAGTGGCTGACTAGCGGGGCCCGCTAGTCATATGAGGTGGAGGGGGAGAACGAAACAGAGGGGGTCGCGGCTTTGCCGGAGCTCTCGCCGGCGACGAGGGCTCCTTGGCCAAAACGAGAGGGGGGGGGGGATTGTGAGAGGGGACGGAGGCGCACCTGCCCGTACCCGTAGCGTAGCTAGGGGTGGTCGGACGGCGTCGGAATCGACCTCGCAAGTGGAGGCAGAGGGCGGTGGTCGCCGGAGACGAGGAAGACGGCGAGCAGAGGCAACTTCAGGGGCTCCAAGGGGACGGGGTGGCTTCACCGGAGAGAGGCATAGGCTCTTGAAGGGTCGCCCTGGCTCGGGAGGGGCTGGAGCTACCGCGGCGACCCGAGGGGATAGCGGCGAGCTCGAGCTCGGGGACGGCGGCCCGCGGCCTGCCCGGCCGGGCTACGGCTATCTACACTCTTGTGGAGTCTGTGGGAGTGGAGGATGGTGCTCGAGGAGGCTAGGGGTTGCTCCTTTTATAGGCGAGCGTCGGGGGTGGATCGGGGCTCTGCCAGCGACACCTGGACGCTGCGCCCAGTGACGAGCGGCGTCAGTGAGAGGGGAAGAAGGCGACGCAGCTCACGCGGGGACTGTGGGCGAACGGGGACAAACACAGGATCAAGAGGAAGGCGGCGAGCACAGTGCAGAGCGCACTGTGGCGTTGGCCGGACCGTGCCCGTGCTCGCTGCGGCAAGCTCTGGTGTCGGCGAGCGCTAGGGGGGAGTTAATGGTGTTGAGACGAGGATGGTGGCGAAGTTTGGCACGCTCGGGTGGGCGGGGGAAGCGAGCACGCGCGAACAGAGCGCTCGGCGGGACTCAGAGCGCGTCGACACGCATGCTGGCATTGTGGACACACGTGGTCACCGCGTGAACTCTCCCCTCAGGCCGACCAACGTCCAAAGATCATGTCTGGCTTGTTGTTCGTGGTAGTTTTAAAGATTACCACACTTTGGTTTGGCTCTAGATGCAATAGAGAAGGTTTTACAAGCCAGGTAAGTTTCTGATCGTAACTTTGAGAGATTACTGAGGTCAAATGGCTGGGAGTTGGGGGTTGTGCTTTGGAGGCTAGCCATCATCTACTAAGGTGATGATGCACAAGAAAATTCAGGCACAATGGAGCAAGTAAAATGGTAGTTGCTGTAGAAACCACCATTTCTGTCCAGAACAGAAAATATTTTCTATAGCAAAAATATTCCAAAAAGTGATGAAATGTTTTTGCTCAGGAAGGTGCCCTAGGGTTCAAAGAATATTTGTGAATTTTCTCAGATTTTTGTGGGCAAGAAAAATTAGGGTTGCTTTGGAGCTCATTGAACTAGCTAGGGTTTTAGAGAGGAAAAATGAATATTTTCCGTTTAAGAAAAATATTCCCAAGATTATTTTGAGGTGGATTAGAAGGGGAATGATGATTAGAGAGGGAATGATGCACTTGGGTGAAAGCCAAGGGTACCCAAGTGTTTAAGTCCATATGAAAAGATTCAAAAACTCCAAATTTCAAAATAAAGCCAAATGAAAATCGGGCAAATAAGAGAGGGAAAAAAATCAAGCTGTCATAGTAACTAAGGGACCAATTGAACCAAAAACAAACTAAGTAACCAAATTATCACATCAAGATTCTAACAGTACATAAGTGAAATCATTACATAAGACAATTATAAATATTGGGAGCGAGTCTGTCTAGCATAATAAAGTTCAACCTAATTTTAACCAGATTAAATCAAGGACCAACAACAAACAATAAATATCAAGAACAAATTATATGCAATAAAGATATGAAAGAGAAGAAATCTGTACACAAGACGGCTATAAACAGTGGAGCATAAATAAGCGACACCTTTAAATACAAATAAAGGGTCCATTGCATGGTGGGCTCAGATTCACCTTTCCTCGATCATATAACCTACTCCCATAATCTCTTATCACCAGATCAATCTGTTTATACAATGGAGTGATACGTCTCCAATGTATCTATAATTTATGAAGTATTCATGCTATTATATTATCCATCTTGGATGTTTTATGGGCTTTACTATGCACTTTTATATTACTTTTGGGACTAACCTATTGACCCAGAGCCCAGTGCCAGTTCCTGTTTTTTCCCTTGTTTTAGTGTTTCATAGAAAAGAAATATCAAACGGGGTCTAAATGGAATGAAACCTTCGGAAAAGTTATTTTGGAAAGAAAGCAATACGAGAGACTTGGAGTGCACGTCAAGGATCAACGAGAAGGGCACGAGGCAGGGGGGCGCGCATACCTCCCTGGGCGCGCCCTCCACCCTCGTGGCCCCCTCATGGCTCCCCTGACGTATTTCTTCCTCCCATATATACCAATATACCCTAAAACCATCGGGGAACAGAATATATCAGAGTTCCGCCGCAAGCCTCTCAGAGCCACCAAAACCCAATCGGGACCTGTTCAAGACACCTGAGGG
Source organism: Aegilops longissima (assembly GCA_021605205.1). Lineage (NCBI taxonomy): Eukaryota > Viridiplantae > Streptophyta > Magnoliopsida > Poales > Poaceae > Aegilops > Aegilops longissima. Next base: position 47,914,766 of record CM038680.1, on the reverse strand, counting down.
GGGAACCTTCACCGTGGCCATCTTCATCATCCGGCACTCTCCATGACGAGGAGGGAGTACTTCACCCTCGGGGCTGAGGGTATGTACCAGTAACTATGTGTTTGATCTCTCTCTCTCTCTCTCTCGTGTTCTTGAGGTGGTACGATCTTGATGTATTACGAGCTTTGCTATTATAGTTGGATCTTATGATGTTTCTCCCCCTCTACTCTCTTGTAATGGATTGAGTTTTCCCTTGAAGTTATCTTATCGGATTGAGTCTTTAAGGATTTGAGAACACTTTATGTATGTCTTGCCGTGCTTATCTCTGGTGACAATGGGATATTCAGGTGATCCACTTGATGTATGTTTTGGTGATCAACTTGCGGGTTCCGCTCGTGAACTTATGCATAGGGGTTGGCACACGTTTTCATCTTGACTCTCCGGTAGAAACTATGGGGCACTCTTTGAAGTACTTTGTGTTGGTTTGAATAGATGAATCTGAGATTGTGTGATGCATATCGTATAATCATACCCACGGATACTTGAGGTGACATTGGAGTATCTAGGTGACATTAGGGTTTTGGTTGATTTGTGTCTTAAGGTGTTATTCTAGTACGAACTCTTGAATAGATCGATCCGAAAGAATAACTTTGAGGTGGTTTCGCACCTACCATAATCTCTTTGTTTGTTCTCCGCTATTAGTGTCTTTGGAGTGACTCTTTGTTGCATGTTGAGGGATAGTTATATGATCCAATTATGTTATAATTGTTGAGAGAACTTGCACTAGTGAAAGTATGAACCCTAGGCCTTGTTTGCTATCATTGCAATACCGTTTGTGCTCACTTTTATCATTAGTTACCTTGCTGTTTTTATATTTTGAGATTACAAAAACCTATATCTACCATCCATATTGAACTTGTATCACCATCTCTTCGCCGAATTAGTGCACCTATACAATTTACCATTGTATTGGGTGTGTTGGGGACACAAGAGACTCTTTGTTATTTGATTGCAGGGTTGTTTGAGAGAGACCATCTTCATCCTACGCCTCCCACGGATTGATAAACCTTATCATCCACTTGAGGGAAATTTGCTACTGTCCTACAAACCTCTGCACTTGGAGGCCCAACAACGTCTACAAGAAGAAGGTTGTGTAGTAGACATCAAGCTCTTTTCTGGCGCCGTTGCGGGGGAGGCTAGGTAAGCGGCACTCACACCCCGTCAACCAAGCTCTTTTCTGGTGCCGTTTCCGGGGAGGTGAGTGCTTGAAGGTATAACTTTAGATCTTGCAATCGAATCTTTTTGTTTCTGTTAGAGTTGTGTCGAATATTGTGTGCAAGGTAGGTTACAGTTGGACTAGGAGTTGTATTGTGTTTACATAGGATGTGGAGTCGTGTCCTAATAGGACACTTGTATCCTAGGCCTTTTATATATAACGTGGGTAGACACACGATGTAACCTATGCCAACATAATAGCACAGGCGTGCAAGGGGGAGCCGGCGGCATGTGCCGGCGCCCGGGTGGCCGGTGTGCGGTATTGTGACGGTGTCACGGGGAGGAGCGCCCGTAGTCAGGCCCCGGGGATGTAGCCATATCGGTGAACCTCGTTAACAAATCCCGGTGTCGTGCTCGTGTGATTGCTTGGTCCTCGGATGATCGACGGAGTGCCTCAGATTTATTCTATCAAGTGGTATCATGAGCAAGGTTACGAGGAAGCTGCGGATTGTTGATCTAGAGGAAGTATCGAGTTTGAGATGCAGCCAGCTGCGGTGTGGTTCTCGGCGAGATTGGAAAAGCGATCGGAAGGCAAAGCGTGGAGGCGAGCATGGACTTCGGCCGATCGATCGGTTTCGATCGATCTAGTTTCGCGAGACGGGCGTAGCAGCGGATTCGGAAGCGCCACGGACGGGTGTGTTGTAGACATGCAGGAGCCGTAGCTAACGTGGCTCGTGGGCATGCCTAGGATGTGACAGCTGGCCTAGGTGGCTGGTTGTGTGCGTTCTTGATGGGCTAGGCCCTTGTGCAGCCATGAGGTGGGCGGACGATCGGGTTATCGAGGAAGGAGCAACGGTCGGCGTTGACGAAGGCTCGATGCTGCCCACGCGTCGCAGAGGTGTCTGCGACGTGTGCTATGCTATGAGACACCGGATTGTTTTGGACAAAAGGAAGGACACCGAGTCTTCGATATGACATGGAGGCAGGCAAATCAATAAGCGATACATATCCATCGGAGTACTACTTGCGAGGAAATTGGCAGGAAAGCAATTGCTAGCATCGGAATTGAATGCCGTGGAGCTACACGTGAAGACCGTAAGATTGTTTTGGTTGGAATTTGCTACTAGTACAGATTTGCTTGTGTACTTGGGCATCACGTGAGAAAGCTCGGATAATTTTTCACGTGGTCGGTCGTACAAAGAACTGTGGTGCCATTCGGTACTAGGTTTGAGGTGGAGAAGTTTGATGGGACCGAAAACCTTGAGTTATGGCGCACAATGGTGAAAGATTTGTTGGCACAAGAGGGATGCTTGAAGGCGTTGCGAGGAAGTCATGTCACCGTGATGGATGAAAATTCGTGGAAAATGATTTGGGAGCCTTGAGCGTGTCATACTGATCGAGCGAGTTTGGCTGGATCGGATGGGCGATCTGACGGGATCGACGTAAGTCGGTTGGTACTGATAGCGGTGGTGGGATCAGCGACGACGACATAGGAGCGTCTGCTGATGGTGACCGACTTCTGGGCGTGAAAACACGTGGCGCAAGCCTGAGGGCTTGTGTGGCTTCGACAAGACTATGGCGCAGGATTGATTCAAGGTGGTGTATACACGGAGCTTGAAGTCAATGAGTCGCGGGGGTGGATTGATCATCTACCATGGAGTCATATTGAAGGTGGAGCTGAATTGAGGGTCTACGGCGTAAGTCGACAGAGAATTGAAGTCTATTCAGCGGAAAAAAAAGCGAGGGACACGTAGTTCGGACTGGAGCCCAGTGGTCTGATGGAAGCGTGAAACTCGTCATCGGTCGGTGATGATCGATGGTACTCTGCAGTGGGGGTTGAGTGGTGTGGGTTCGCGACCCTTGAGACTCAACCGGAACAGCGGAGGCTCGACGCGGTAATAGCGGCGAGGCGTGCGGTACGCACGGTGCATGGAGACGGACCAGGGCTCTGGTGGTCATACATGTGGTGAGACAATTGCGAATTTGACTCGGGATGACTACAAGCAATGGTGAAATTCCTTCATGTTTCAGACAGGCGGTCAAGAAAGGAGTGGTGATGTTGAGTTCAGGTAACTCTTATGTGTGATACCCAATATATGAGTTGTTCACTTTCATGCAGGTCAGTGATTGGTGTGTGATGGCGTTGACGGATACTCTGGAAGTTGGTAGCACGGACTAGAGTAACAAGGAACTTAATTTTGCTCGAGTGTTGATTGTGTTCAAGAAAAGAAAGGAACTACAAGTTGCAGGTGGAGTCATATGGAGTATTTGGAGTAGCAGCAGTTCTCATGGGATAAGCTCAAGTCCAATGTACATGAAAGTTTGACACATTGACGAATTCAAGGTGGTGGAGAATATTCGCCAAGGTGGAGTTTGTTAGAGTTGTGTCGAATATTGTGTACAAGGTAGGTTACAGTTGGACTAGGAGTTGTATTGTGTTTACATAGGATGTGGAGTCGTGTCCTAATAGGACACTTGTATCCTAGGCCTTTTATATATAACGTGGGTAGACACACGATGTAACCTATGCCAACATAATAGCACAGACGCGCAAGGGGGAGCCGGCGGCATGTGCCGGCGCCCGGGTGGCCGGTGTGCGGTATTGTGACGGTGTCACGGGGTGGAGCGCCCGTAGTCAGGCCCCAGGGATGTAGCCATATCGGTGAACCTCGTTAACAAATCCCGGTGTCGTGCTCGTGTGATTGCTTGGTCCTCGGATGATCGACGGAGTGCCTCAGATTTATTCTAACAGTTTCTTGTTTTAGCACTAGTTTAGTTTATAAAATAAAACTACAAAAAATGGAATTGAGTTTACCTCATACGCTTCATCTTTTTAATATCTTTCGTGAGTATGACGGGAAGGAAAATTGCGCTCAAGTGCTAGAAGAAGAATTACATAGAATGCTTGGCATAAAATATGTGAATGATGAGCATGATTGCAATGTTGTTAGTATGAATTCCTTGAATATCCATGATATGCAAAGCCACAAGCTTGGGGAAGCTATGTTTAATGAAGATGATATTTTTTGTCCCCCAAGCTTTGATGAGCAAATTTACTATGATGAAAGCATGCCTCCTATCTATGATGATTATTGTGATGACACGTATGCTTTAAAGAATAATGATAACCATGAAAATTGTCATCTTGATCTTAATTTTCAATCACATGATAGTTATTTTGTTGAGTTTGCTCCCACTATTATTCATGAGAAGAATTTTGCTTATGTGGAGAGTAGTAAAAATTCTATACTTATAGATCATGAAAAGAATGCTTTAGGTGCTGGTTATATTGTTGAATTCATTCATGATACTACTGAAAATTATTATGAGGGAGGAATATATGCTTGTAGGAATTGCAATAATATCAAGTTTCCTCTCTATGTGCTCAAAGTTTTGAAGTTATGCTTGTTTTTCCTTCCTATGCTAGTTGATTATTGTTCCCATAAGTTGTTTTCTCACAAAATCCCTATGCATAGGAAGTGGGTTAGACTTAAATGTGCTAGTCATATTCTTCTTGATGCTCTCTTTATGTTTCAATTCTTATGTTTTATGTGAGCATCATTGAAATCATCATGCCTAGCTAGGGGCGTTAATAGCGCTTGTTGGGAGGCAACCCAATTTTATTTTAGTTTATTTCTTTTTAGTTCTGTTTAGTAATAAATAATCCATCTAGCCTCAGGTTATATGTGGTTTTATGTTTTAGTTAGTGTTTGTGCCAAGTAAGACCTATAGGATCTTCTTGGATGATAATTATTTGATCTTGCTGAAAAAGACATAAACTTTCTTCTCACGAAAACAATTGTTAAAAATCACCAGAACGTGATAAAATACTGATTCCAATTGCAGCAGATCAATAAAAAAATTATATAGGTCGTCCTATTTTGGTAGAAGTTTTGGAGTTCCAGAAGTTTGCGTTAGTTACAGATTACTACAGACTGTTCTGTTTTTGACAGATTCTGTTTTTCGTGTGTTGTTTGCTTATTTTGATGAATCTATGGCTAGTAAAAGAGTTTATAAACCATCGAGAAGTTGTAATACAGTAGGTTTAACACCAATATAAATAAATAATGAGTTCATTACAGTACCTTGAAGTGGTGTTTTGTTTTCTTTCGCTAACGGAGCTTACGAGTTTTCTGTTGAGTTTTGTGTTGGAAGTTTTCAAGTTCTGGGTAAAGATTCGATGGACTATGGAATAAGGAGTGGCAAGAGCCTAATATTGGGGATGACCAAGGCAACCCAAGGTAATATTCAAGGATAACCAAGAGCCTAAGCTTGGGGATGCCCCGGAAGGCATCCCCTCTTTCGTCTTCGTTCATCGGTAACTTTACTTGGAGCTATATTTTTATTCACCACATGATATGTGTTTTGCTTGGAGTGTCAATTTATTTTGTTATTACTTGCTTTATGTTATTTAGAATAATGTTTTTCATCTTTATTTTCATTAAAAATGTCAAGGATATCCTCTACTATGCTTATTTTGCAAGTATACATGTTGCTGTTTGAAAACAGAAAGTTTACCGCTGTTGCAAAAATTCCCTAGAAAAGTCAGAATGTGATAAAATATTGAAACCTTTTGCATACTAAGATCTGATAAATTTACTACAGTTGGAATTTTATTGAAACCTTATCATTTTTGGAGTTAGGGAAGTATGATGAATCTTGCATTCTTTACAGACTGTACTGTTTTGGCAGATTGCTGTTATGTTTGCATTGTTTGCATATGTTTGCTTGTTTAATGATTCTATTTGAGATAGGAGTATTTAATATGTAGAGACATTTAGTATGAAATGTTGAATAATAATTTTAGTGATTTGTTACAGTAGAAAATGATAAGGTTTTGCATTGGTTTATACTAACTTATCTCACGAGTTATTGTTGAGTTTGGTGTGGATGAAGCTTTCGAGATTTAGGAAACCGAGATATAAAAGGAATTAAGGAGACACAAAATCTCAAGCTTGGAGATGCCCAAGACACCCCAAGATATTATTTCAAGAAGTCTCAAGAATCTAAGCTTGGGGATGCCCCGGTAGGCATCCCATCTTTTCTCTTCAACAACTATCGGTTAGTATCGGTTGAACCTAAGTTTTTGCTTCTTCACATGAGTTGTGCTATCCTTGCAATGTAGTTTTATTTTGTTTTGCTTGCTGTTTGAATAAAGTATCAAGATCTGAAGTTCTTAAATGAGAGAGAGTCTTCACATAGCTACATAATTATTTAACTACTCATTGATCTTCACTTATATCATTTTGGAGTAGTTTGTCATTTACTCGTGTGCTTCACTTATATCCTATGAGTAAATGGTTGAATGATTTGAATGTCATAAATCCGAAATTATATATGTTTCATATGCTTATCCCATGGGTATTAATGATTTTACATATAAGAAGTAGAGGTGGTAATTTATTGAAGGTTAGCAAACATTGTATTGGTCACTTGAACAATTCATGAAATAATATTGAAGGAAGAGAGATTTCACATATAAATATACTATCCTGGACATCTTCTATGATTGTGAGCCCCATTAATTATTTTCACACCTGAGCAAATTAGTTGAAGTTGGACAAAGAAGACAACATAATGAGTTATGCTTGGGTATATTTGTATAGAAGTTATATCGTTATGGATCCTCTAACATGTGGTGCTTGCTTTTTAGAATCCTTTGCTAGCCAAAATATATGTACTAAGCGGGAATACTGCTTGTGCATCCAAATCCCTTGAACCAAGTTTCTTCCATGAGTGTCCACCATACCTACCTATATGCGGTATTTACCTGCCGTTCCAAGTAAATTTGCATGTGCCAAACTCTAAACCTTCAAATAATAATCTGTTTTGTATGCCCGAATCGCTCATGTAGCGACTAGGGGCTGTCAGTATCTTCCATGCTAGGTGGGTTATTCTCATGATGAGTGGACTCTGCTCATCATTCACGAGAAAATGGCTGGTAACTGGGATGCCCAGTCCCATGATCAAAAGATCAAAATTAAATCAAAAATAATTGCAAACAAAACTCCCCTAGGATTGATGTTAGTTGGAGGCACCCGTTGTTTAGGGCAAGCCATGGATTGATGATTGTTGGTGGAGGGGGAGTAAAAATCTTTACTTTCTGTTTGGGAACTGCCTATAATGTATGTAGTATGGAAGATATTGGGAACTCTTGGTCGTTATGTTGACAATGAAAGCATATCTCTCAAAATTATTTTCATCTCTGTTTTGCTTCGAGCTTTGGCACCTCTGCAAATCCCTACTTTCCTCTGCGAAGGGCCTATCTTTTACTTTTATGCAAGAGTCAGTAGTATTCCTTCTCATTCCAACCTATCTTTAGTTGGCAAGCATCATGTGATGGAAATATCTAGGCATATATGGCCATTCAAATATATTTGAGCATCAATTATTACTATTGACATTACCCTTGAGGTAAAAGGTTGGGAGGCGAAACATTAAGCCCCTATCTTTCTCTGTGTTCGATGAATACTATTTGTTCTAAAAATATGCTTTGAGTGGTAGCAATCATGGAAGACTAAATGATAGTTGAGTATGTGGAGTTTGCTAAATCAAAGCTCTAACATAGACTCTTCCTAAAAATAAGATGAATTGTAATTGTTTGATGACTAATAACATGGTTTGTTAGTTTTCAAGAAAGTTTATTGTCCATACTTTAACATGTGAATAGTTTGTTACTTGATCATGAAAAGTTCTATGAGTTGAGCTACTGTTATGACATATGATGATGCTAGAAAAGGTGATTGAAATTATCATTGATTAAACTTGTGCACCTGCTAGCATTCACACTTCATAAATTATTTCTTTTATCATTTACCTACTCGAGGAAGAGCAGGAATTAAGCTTGGGGATGCTGATACGTCTCCAACGTATCTATAATTTATGAAGTATTCATGCTATTATATTATCCATCTTGGATGTTTTATGGGCTTTACTATGCACTTCTATATTACTTTTGGGACTAATCTATTGACCCAGAGCCCAGTGCCAGTTCCTGTTTTTCCCCTTGTTTCAATGTTTCGCAGAAAAGGAATATCAAATGGAGTCTAAACGGAATGAAACCTTCGGAAAAGTTATTTTTGGAAAGAAAGCAATACGGGAGACTTGGAGTACACGTCAGGGGATCAACGAGGAGGGCACAAGGCAGGGGGGCGCGCCCACCCCCTGGGCGCGCCCTCCACCCTCGTGGGCCCCTCGTGGCTCCCCTGACGTATTTCTTCCTCCTATATATACAATATACCCTAAAACCATCGGGAACAGAATAGATCGGGAGTTCCGCCGCCGCAAGCCTCTCAGAGCCACCAAAACCCAATCAGACCTGTTCGGCACCTGCTGGGGGGGAACCTTCACCGTGGCCATCTTCATCATCCCGCACTCTCCATGACGAGGAGGGAGTAGTTCACCCTCGGGGCTGAGGGTATGTATCAAGAGCTATGTGTTTGATCTCTCTCTCTCTCTCTCTCTCTCTCTCTCTCTCGTTCTTGAGGTGGTACGATCTTGATGTATCACGAGCTTTGCTATTATAGTTGGATCTTATGATGTTTATCCCCCTCTACTCTCTTGTAATGGATTGAGTTTTTAAGGATCTTATGAAGTTATCTTATCGGATTGAGTCTTTAAGGATTTGAGAACACTTGATGTATGTCTTGCCGTGCTTATCTCTGGTGACAATGGGATATTCAGGTGATCCACTTGATGTATGTTTTGGTGATCAACTTGCGGGTTCCGCTCGTGAACTTATGCATAGGGGTTGGCACACGTTTTCATCTTGACTCTCCGGTAGAAACTATGGGGCACTCTTTGAAGTACTTTGTGTTGGTTTGAATAGATGAATCTGAGATTGTGTGATGCATATCGTATAATCATACCCACGGATACTTGAGGTGACATTGGAGTATCTAGGTGACATTAGGGTTTTGGTTGATTTGTGTCTTAAGGTGTTATTCTAGTACGAACTCTTGAATAGATCGATCCGAAAGAATAACTTTGAGGTGGTTTCGTACCCTACCATAATCTCTTTGTTTGTTCTCCGCTATTAGTGTCTTTGGAGTGACTCTTTGTTGCATGTTGAGGGATAGTTATATGATCCAATTATGTTATAATTGTTGAGAGAACTTGCACTAGTGAAAGTATGAACCCTAGGCCTTGTTTGCTATCATTGCAATACCGTTTGTGCTCACTTTTATCATTAGTTACCTTGCTGTTTTTATATTTTGAGATTACAAAAACCTATATCTACCATCCATATTGCACTTGTATCACCATCTCTTCGCCGAACTAGTGCACCTATACAATTTACCATTGTATTGGGTGTGTTGGGGACACAAGAGACTCTTTGTTATTTGGTTGCAGGGTATTTTGAGAGAGAACATCTTCATCCTACGCCTCCCACGAATTGATAAACCTTAGGTCATCCACTTGAGTGAAATTTGCTACTGTCCTACAAACCTCTGCACTTGGAGGCCCAACAACGTCTACAAGAAGAAGGTTGTGTAGTAGACATCATGGAGCTGCCCTGGTTACCTCTCAACAAGAGTGGCCATCCAAGGACAGAACAATAAATATCACCTGATCAAAAAGGATTCGAGAGACAGGAGGAAGGATCCAACTCGATACCCACAGGTACCTCGATTGCTCAAATGCACACTTATTTCAGTCACGGTTAATCACCATCGCCCTAGAAAGAATGGCCTCCTTCACCTCATCGACGCACAGACTAACCAGGAGCCAGCACACACAGGGGTAAAAGCTGAAAAGATGAAAATGCCCTCGGCAGGGCACGATAATTATCAGCGGTGGCACGACATATTTGACCGCTGGAGCGTGCCGACTGGCCGCACATATCACGGTAACGAGTCATTGCTAGAGTGCAACGGCTTCGATCCAACGGCCTAGCTCGTCCCACCGTGAGATACTACGGCCGGAAATGCATCAAGCAGTTCAATCGGATGGGCGAGACTCGCTAAACTCTGAGAGAGCCAGGAACCTACTGTGGTTCTTATTTTTGGATGTGTTCTTAAATTCCTACAAACCAAAGAGGCGCTAAATACAAATACAGAACGACAACAGCATAATACACTGTGCTTGAGACCAGAACTGCATTTGAATGGGCTCAGATTCGCCTTTGCTCGATCATGACCCTTTCCCTAGTGTCTCCATCGCTAGATCAATGTGTTCTCACAAGGGTGAAACTGTCCTGGTTATCACTCATCAGAAATGACCATCCAAGGGCAGAGCCACTAAAATAAGCACATGATCAAAATGGCTTAAAGAAACAAGGGGAGATCGAACTTAATACCCACAAGCGCCTCGATTGCTAGAGAGCATGTTTATATCATCCATAACCGATCATCATAGCCCTGCGCCAGCTAAGTGTCTCTTTTTGATCCAGCGGGTGGGCAAGATCCAACGGCCCAAAATGCATCCGAAATCAAATCCAGGAGCATAGCTATAGGACCAGGGCATCCACATGTAAACCATAGCATCACATGAGCTCCTATGATAGCAAGTAAACATGAACATCAGCATACAAACCCTAGAATAGCATGGATCCACAACTACAGAGCTCAGGTAGGAACTGATGCATGAGTAGGGCATAGAGCATCAACCAGACGAGCACCACATAACATAGCCACGTCCATGCCCTATACAGTAGCCGAAGCAGAGGAGCGGGAGGAAGAGGGAGCTCACCGAGGGAGGTTGTAGCAGAGGCAGTACTCAGTGGGTGTCGGGGTTGCGCCTGAACGCCGTCCAATCGGCGCATAACTGCAACAAAAAACAGATCCACAAACTGTGAGATTTGGGTAAAAAACAAACTTTGCAGAAGAATCCAACGGGTGCAACTCAAACGATAAATTATATGAACTAATTGACAAAATAATTGTTTTGCATATATTTCTTAAGCCCAACATCCCAAAAAATAGACAAGTTTAGTCTGCCAAGCAGATAAATTAATCTAGACAGGTAAGTTTAGCATCCCAAGCACAAGGGAAAAAATAGAAGCAAACAAATAAAGCAAGGAAAGGAACAAAAGCAACAATCCTAGGCCCTACCAGGAGGGAAAAGGCACATATACTTATACTCCGGTAAAAACAAGCAAGGAAGAGAATCGTCTGAGGCCTATCCTTGAATCATCAAAGGTAAAGAAGGAGACGAATAAGGGGTAAAGATGAAGAGGCACAGTTAACTGATCAATGCCTAACCCAATCAATAATGCTGGTGGATCAAATTATTTCTAGGAGCAAAGTACATAACATAAAAAAAATCCTTTTTACAAAGAGAACTTCTTATCCAACAGTAGACCGATATTTCCTGATCAACAAAGTAAATATTTTGGAAGTTAACGCAGTTAAGAAAATTAGCATGTAAAATAAACAGATGTTGCCTGCATAGCAATTGTTTAGAAGCTGTATCTCATTGAATAACACATACCAAGCTCTGATGTCTTATTTCTAAGGATATTATTCATCTTTTGACAGTTGGAAACGAAATGTAAAATTGACATCAAATGGGAATTAATATTTTATATGGGAATGCCTACTGGTCTTGGAAAAACATTCTTACACTTTGTTATGCTACCTTGCAAGATAATGGAAATAATTTTCTAAACTGAATATCCTCAAAAGAGAAAAAAAATCTAAACTGAAAAATGGAGAATAAATATTTACGATGGACTAAACTATCTGTCATTACATTATGAACCATGGCCTTTGATGGCATATAATCCTAGCTTGGATGCCGAAGAATCAATTTGTTTAACATCCGTATAAAACAGTGCGAAGAGGCTTATCTCTCTACATGAATTGAGTAAGGAGACAGTCACAACATACTATTTGTAGAGTTCTATGATTCTGCTATCCAACTTCTGTAGCTTTAACAATGGTGGAAGAATAAGCTAAATGAACCATGTAAAAGCAAAGGAGCAGATGAAGATCACGTTGATATTATCAAACATATAAACAAAGATCCCTCTTCCTTGGATCCTAGCTAGACTTTTAATCATGCACAAAGGAACAAGACCACCAACATTCCATGCACAAAGAAACAACAAATGCAGGTCCTACCAGGATTCAGACAAGGAACAAAAGGCATATAGGTACATACAAAAAAACAAGCAAAGAGAATAATACACTTGACTTTTCCACAAACAAGACAAGAAACAAAAAGCCCTCATTGGCCAGCCTGCACACCAATCATATGGCCATAGAACCATGCACCAAGCCCTGGAAACGAAGAGGAGTGGAAAGGAGGAGGAGAAGAGGTATTGACCTGCAGATCCATGAAGGGAGATGCACGAGGCTGCTACCAGACGATGCGCAAGCACATATCAAAGCAGGCACCAACCAGGGGATAGACTAAAAGCACAAGAATCCAGTAACAACGGACCAATCTGCAGGAAAACAAAGAAATATCATTGATGAGCAGCAGCCAATGAGCGAGAATGGAAAAAAATAGACTCGTGAAGCAACTGATAAGGCGAAGTGACCAGAAGAACAAGTGGCGTGCAATGAAATTACGCGAACAAAATTAGGAACGAGGGGGACATCTTCTTCCTCCCTCGTTGCCTCCTATTCCTTTCCGGCTCTCCCCCACAACCTCCATGTCCTCCTCTTCTTCCTTCCCCCATGACCTCCATGGCCTCCAGCCCTTCCTCCCAGCTCTCACATGTTGGCGTATGAACAACAGGAGGCAAAGAAAGGGGGCACACCTGGAGCAGCAGCAGCAATGCTAGGGTTAGGGTTGGAGTAGGGGGAGGCGGCGTCCCAAGCAGGCCATGGCATGAGCGTGAAGCAGGCAGCCCGTACGTCACGCTGCTGAGCAGAAGCACTCGGAGGCCGGGGTCGGACAACAGCTCTGGCGGATCTGTGAGTGCCATGGCCACCGCCTGACCTGCTCACTCTCCCTCTTCTCTTCCCATCCCTTCTCATGACGAGAGAGGGGAGATTGCGGGAGGCGTGGTGCGAGGGAGATGAGGAGAGAAGTCCGTGGCGGCAAGGTCTGACGAGCGGCGTCGGCGGTGATGTGGGTGGGGCGGTGAGGTCGAGGAGGAATGAATCGGGCGGGTGGGAGAGGGTTGGGGGCCTCTGTTGCGGTGCATCTGGACGGCACCAGAGCAGTGGATGGATGCCGACAGCGTGGTTCGAGGCAGTGGGTGGCGGTGGCGGCGCCGGCGATGTGGGCGGGAGGAGAGGAGGCACGTGGGAGGGAGGGGAATGAGAGAGAGGGGGAGAGGATGCGCACGGGAGGGGGAAGGGAGCCGTCTAGGGCTGTCTCCACGGGAGCCGGCCCTTTTATACCCCCTGCGAATGAAATGACGAAAATGCCCCCGGCGGGGCAGGCTATTTACGCGCGGTGGAACGAAGCGGGAGTAACTATTCATTCCTATAGTGCTCATCCTAGATCCGACGGCCGAGGTCATCCAGCGGGTCGATCCGACGGCCGAAAATGCATCAAGCAGTACGATCCGACAGCCGAGAGTGCCTGAGCTCTGAGAGAGCTCGGTGGAGGTTTCATCTCTTATTTCTGGATATGGATTATGTGTATTATATTTGCCACCACAACTGATGGAATTAATTTCATGTAAATCGGCCAGCCACAACTCCAAGAATACGCAGAGGAGGTGGCCCGGGTCGGCGTCGGATCCATCCGGCGTGGGCCACGGGCCCGCTTCTAAGTGCGTCTGCGCGCCGGCCACCCACGCTGGGTCCTTCAAGTGCCGCTTCCACCGCACCAACTCCTGTACAGCCACGGCCAGGCTGTGGAAGCCGCCCTTCTTCGCCCCCTTCACCGGCCGCGGCCAACGCGGTGCCGTGGCACCCGGCCTCACCGTCCTCGTCCTCCGGCACCGTCGCGACCCAGTGACGCAGCCCAAGCATCAGCCTCGAGAATCAAGAACGCTCGACAACGGAGAGGGAAGGGAAGATCATATACATGTCATAAGAAAGGGAGTTTATTTACTGCTCCCTCGATGTATTGTTTCCTTTGTTTGGAGATTGATTACCATCAGTGAGTTAAGGTAAGGTTAATGTGATTGAGTGATTTTTCTGAAAATCAATTATTTGTTTTCTAATTAATGTGATTGAGTGATTTAAGGTAGGGTTAATTAATTTAGATTTGATCTTTAGAGATTGTTCGTGATTGATTCTACATTACTAAATAACTTGCGCCAGTATGGAAAGTTCTGATCTATTCAGATTTCTTTCGTTGTGTGAGTGGGTGATGCGAAGTTAAACCGATAAAGTGGGGGAGGGGACAAAAAAATCTACGAAAAAAACGAGCGAAGGTGGGAGGAGGTACAAAAAAACCATGGAAGGTGGGAGAAAAAAACCTGGAAGCAAGTAGGAGTAGAGATTGTTTCAATTTCGTTTTAGTTTTCTTGGGTTGGGCTTTAGGTATGATGGATGTGGTGGTGTTTTCTTTTGTCAGTACCGGCTTGGCTTGCTATTCCATGTAGTTTTTGTTTTGGGAGAAAGGTAAAAATGTCCAATGTTTGGTTGTACTAGTATTGTTGCACATTTGAGTCTTGATGGACACCGGTGATGGTTATATGAGTTTATTGTAGCCCTCAAAACCAATCGATCAAAAGCAAACAACACATCCACACATGAGTAACACAAAGAGCACCATACAACCACTACGACATCCTGTGAATGGTCCCAAACAATTTGAACGTGCCAAGAGTCACCACTCCTAGCGAACTTAGAATTTTAGAATAATTTTCAAATTCACAAACATCTTATTTAATTTGCAACATTTTAAAATTTGGAAACATTGTAAAGAGAACATTCTAGCATTTAAAAAAAATCCATGGGCATTTTTCAAAATGTCATGATTTTTTTAGAATTTACAAATATATTTTTCATATTTGTGAAAAAAATTTAAATACTTTTTTCATGAGAAAACAGCTCAGACCCAACCCCTCAAAACCTAAGTGGAGGAGAATCTGTTGGTGAGATGAAATAAAAAGCCCAGCATACAAATATCTGAAGACGTGTCGACAGCGTTCAAGCGGTGCACGAGGTGGAAAGTCCGGGCTTTCTTGCCAAGCTAGGCGTCCATTCTTTCGACAGTTGGCGCGCATGAAGGCTGGCCCGATCGCCACCTCAACCCCGACACCTGCCGTCTTTGACATACTTTTTTTCCCGAAAGATCCAGCAAATCGCCGGCATTTCATTTATAGGTAGGAAGCAGTATGTACATGGCGTGAGCGCTGTCACAGGAGGCAGGAAACAGAGAGAAAAAAAGAAAAAAAAAGAGCTACTGCCTAGGCCATTTTTTTTCAAAACTATGACATATTTTATAGCAAATTTGGAAACTATAGCAAAGGGTGGAGAAAAATCAAAACTAGCACCCCATCGGCCACGCGTGGGCCGAAAATGGTGTTTTCAGCCTCTCCTTGGCCGAAATGGACTTTTCGGCCATGCCTTGGCCGAAGAGGTGCGTACCTGGGCCGAAAAGACCTTTTTGGTCAGGAGTAGGACGAAAAGTACTTTTTGGTCAGGAGTAAACCGAAAAGTACTTTTTGGTCAGGAGTAGGCCAAAAAGTTCCTTGGGCCCACCTTTTCACGTTAATGGTTGGCCGAAGTTGCATGGCTCCACTCTTCAGCTTATGTTAGGCCGAAGAGATTTTTTTTAAAATTTTGGTATATAAATACTGTGCAACCATTGCCCATTTTAGACATTGAAAAAAAAATATTTTCGCGCAACCCTTTCCCCTCAATATTTTCCCGCCACTAGCTTCCCGCCAACCCCTTCCCGCCATATGTTCCTGCCACCCGTTTCCCGCCAATCCCTTCTTGTCATATGTTCCCGCCAACCCTTTCCCGCCATAACACAGTCGTTCTTTCCCGCCATTTTCTCCTCTTGGGGGAAATACGACGTAGTCCTAGCGACACCATCAAGTAGAATTTCTGGTGCCATTGCCGGGGAGGATCTTCAACATAACCAGGTTCCTAATCACAAATCTCATCTCCTCGCAATTTAAATTATTTGCCATTTGCCTCTCGTTTTCATCTCGACTACACTACACTGGACTGCTTATCCACCTTCGTCTGAAGGGGGTTTTATAGGTAGAGGAGAAAATGGCGGGAAAGAACGACTGTGGTATGGCGGGAATATATGGCGGGAAGGGGTTGGCGGGAAACGGGTGGCAGGAACATATGGCGGGAAGGGGTTGGCGGGAAATGGGTGGCGGGAAAATATTGAGGGGAAAGGGTTGCACGAAAATATTTTTTTCAATGTCTAAGATGAGCAATGGTTGCACAGTATTTATATACCAAAATGAAAAAAATCACTTCTGCCTAACGTAAGCCGAAGAGTGGAGCCATGCAACTTCGGCCAACCATTAACATGAAAAGGTGGGCCCAAGGGACTTTTCGGCCTAACCCTGACCAAAAAGTACTTTTCGGCTTACTCCTGACCTAAAAGTACTTTTCGGCCTACTTCTGACCAAAAAGGTCTTTTCGGCCCAGGTACGCACCTCTTCGGCCAAGGCATGGCTGAAAAGTCCATTTCGGCCAAGGGGAGGCCGAAAACATCCTTTTCGGCCCATGCGTGGCCGACGGGGTGCTAGTTTTGATTTTTCTCCACTCTTTGCTATAGTTTCCGAATTTGCTATAAAATACGTCATAGTTTTGAAAAAAAATCTAGGCCAGCAGCGCTAAAAATAGGACATGATCTCTCACGGCGGATCCCCATAGGGCAGCAGCAGGCTTGATGCACCGGCAGTTCTCCATGCCTCCATGTTCTCTCTGATGGTGTGCAAGATACCCTAGATGGGCAATGCATTGTGCTTGAAAGTACTGTTGTTTCTTTCCATCCCCAGCTCCCAGACGACTAAGTGCAGCAGGGAGAACACACCCTTTCTGTGATCTGTGCCTGCAAGCTCCACCACTTTTGTCCAGATGGAGACGGAGCGATCTTCGGCTTCCCAAAGTGCAGGATTCATGGACTGGCATCGTCTCCATGTGGCGATGACCGTGCACACCTGGCGAGCCACTGGGCATTCCCAGAAGAGGTGTACTGAGGTTTCAAGGTTCCTGACCCATAGGGGGCAGAAATAGCAGTTTTCCCAACCCCGTCGCTGTAGTTGGTCAGCGCACCAAATTCTGTTCTGCAACATGAGCCAGGTGAAGAATTTGCACTTGGTAGGCGCCCAAACTTTCTAGATGATTCCAGGAAAGACGGAGTCCACCTGGCCTAAGAATTGCATGGTGTACGCAGATGTCATGCTGTAGGTGCCATTGGGGGAGGCTTTCCATGCTATCTTATCACTATCTGATGGCCGAAGGCTGATGTTGGCTGCATGTATCAAATTCCAAACATTGAGGAATTCTGTCAATGTTTGTTAAGAGAGATCTTGATGCCCAATGTCAATGATCTAGTTGTTATTCCGCAGAGCAACTCCAGCACACGACCTCAAATGGACGTCCGTTTTGCTCAGATTCTGTCCGTTTGGGTAGAGCAATGGGGTCATGTTCGGGCCTTTTCTGGGATGCGGTGGCCGTGCGCCCAACGCACAGACGCATCCTTTGGCCCCATCCTATCCGCCACGACAAAAAATGCCCATATATTCATATTTCAATGTTCAAAACTAGTTTGCACGTTCATATATTAATTGTCTGAAATAATAATTTTACAACCTAATCGAAATTGTCTCTAAAAAAATAGTTTTACAACCAAATCGAAATTGTCTTGAATGAACATAATGAACCAATACATCTATTGGTTGCCAATGTGATTCCACATGTGCTCAACCAAGTCATTTTGAAGATCCAAATGAGTGTGCCAATCATGCATTTCACGATAAAATTGGGCAAACTGTTCAATGGTGGCCGGTTCTTGGTGCAGGGGCTCAACATTTTCACCTTGAAAATCAAATCCTTGGTCGAAGATGCTGTTATCACGCTCATCCTCGACGATCATGTTGTGCATGATCACACAAGCAGTCATCACCTCCCAAAGCTTCCCTTCATCCCATGTCAGTGCAGGGTTTCGAATGATACCCCATCGGGATTGAAGCACACCAAAGGCACGTTCCACATCCTTTCTAGCACTCTCTTGCATTTGGGTAAATCTCTTTCTCTTCTCACCTTGGGGGTTCGAGATTGTCTTTAGAAAAGTTGACCATTGAGGATATATACCATCAGCTAGGTAGTATCCCTTGTTGTACCGGTGGCCGTTGATCTCAAAGTTGACAGGTGGGGAGTGACCTTCTGCAAGCCTTGCGCAGACTGGAGAACGCTGCAGTACGTTGATATCATTGTGAGAATCTGACATGCCGAAGAAAGAATGCCATATCCAAAGATCTTGCGAAGCCACTGTCGGTGACAAAACCGGCGGATCTCGGGTAGGGGTCTCGAATCGTGGCCTAAAAGGCGGATGGTAACAGGAGGCGGGGACACGATGTTTACCTGTGTTCGGGCCCTCTCGATGGAGGTAATACCCTACTTCCTGCTTGATTGATCTTGATGATATGAGTATTACAAGAGTTGGTCTACCACGAGATCGTAGAGGCTAAACCCTAGAAGCTAGCCTATGGTATGATTGTTGTTGTCCTACGGACTAAACCCTCCGGTTTATATAGACACCGGAGGGGGCTAAGGTTACACAAAGGAGGAGATCTACATATCCGTATTGCCAAGCTTGCCTTCCACGCGAAGGAGAGTCCTATCCGGACACGGGACAAAGTCTTCAATCTTGTATCTTCATAGTCCAACAGTCCGGCTAAAGTATATAGTCCGGCTGTCCGAGGACCCCCTAATCAAGGACACCCTTAGTAGCCCCTGAACCAGGCTTCAATGACGATGAGTCCGGTGCGCATATTGTCTTCGGCATTGCAAGGCGGGTTCTTCCTCCGAATACTCCATAGAAGATCTTGAACACAAGGGTAGTGTCCAGCTCTGCAAAACAAATTCCACATACCATAGTAGAGAGAATAATATTTCCACAAATCTAATCTGCTTACAACTTTTGTAGCATGACATCACACCATGGCCCGGTCATTATTCAAACCGTTTTTCTCAACCTGCCACTGCACGTATTGCGAGGCGGTTTTCTTGGCACGTCTTGTCGAAGCAGAGATCGTGTCCCTCTTATTATGGGATTCTCATCAATACGGGTGTGGGTAACCCAACCACGCCATCAATTACGGCGTTTGGGGAATAAGCGAGTTTACCAGGCAGGTGGGGAGGCGCATAGTTTCTTCCTCCCTTATAAAGGGACAAGGATTCCTCTTTTTCACCCACGCCTTCTTCCTCCTTGCTCATCCATTATTGCGCACTCGAGCTCCAGCACCCAAGTTCGCATTTTCTCCTCAAACCACTCCAAGCATGTCCGGAGCGGGAGGCAAGTGGATGGTCTCCTCCGTTACGGTGGAGGACATCACAAAGCTACGGGGAGCCGGATATCTGGCCGCGGATATCGCACACCGGCTGCCTGATGCGGGGAAGATCATCCCTACTCCAGAGCCCCATGAGAGGGTGGTATTTCTTACCCACTTCGTCCGCGGACTGGGATTTCCTCTCCACCCTTTGGTCCGCGGGCTCATGTTCTACTACGGGCTGGATTTTCACGATCTGGCCCCCAATTTCATCCTCAACATCTCGGTGTTCATCGTCGTGTGCGAGGCCTTCCTCCGCATCAAGCCCCACTTCGGCCTGTGGCTGAAAACCTTCAATGTTAAACCGAAGGTGGTGGTCGGCCAGCAAGCGGAGTGCGGAGGCGCCATGGTGGGCAAAATGCCCAACGCCACTCGCTCAAGGCTCCTATGTGGAGACCATAAAGGTGGCAATCGGGTGGTTCTACATCACCGAGCCGCGACACCAACTGGGTGGCGGCCCCCGAATTTCGATCCGGAATCCCCATGCGGCTCACCTCCTGGAAAGAGAAGGGTCTGTCCTGGGTTCCTCGGTAGAGCTGACCGGACTCCAGACATGTGTCAAGAACATGATGAGCAAGAAAATCAAGCTCGTCAACGTGGTCCAAGTCATGCTCTTTCGCCGGATCCTCCCGTGTCAAAGACGGGCATTCAATTTGTGGGAGTTCAACCCGGCCGAGCATTAGACGCTATGAGAGCTCTTCGACACGACGCACAAGGACGTCTGGAGGTTGCTGTTCAAGGGCGCCGAGGTACCTCCTCCCCTTACCGAGGATCGCAGACTCTGCGCAAAGCGCCCTGCCAATCCGGTAAGTCTTTTATATCTCATAAGATGTTCTTTTCCCCAGTATGACCACGTGCGGGATCTAAGCCTCCACGCCATTTAACAGGACTGGGTAGCGACAACGGAGCAGATCGATTGTCCAGCCCCCCTGCCCGAAGATCCAGCAGATGCTCTTCTAGCGAAGATGCTGGTTCTGGTGCCTTACGAGGTGCCTGCGAAGAAGGCTAAGAAGAAGGCCACGGGGACCCGGAAGGGTCTCCGGTGAAAGTTTATATCGGACTCATCGTCCGAAAACACCAAGGCGCACTCCTCCCACGAAGACGAGGAGGAAGAAGAGGAAAGTTCTCCCACCCCCAGCCGGGGGGGGGGGCAAGAAAAGGAAGGCCGCCCCATCCGGGGAGGCCGAAGGGTCCAAGAAGGGAAGGACCCTCCTCCCGGACTGCTTCACGACGGCCGTGTTCAGCGGCGAGGAGTGGTTACTCAGGGACAAGCCCCTCGCCAAGTGTTGAGTATCCGGATACCGTAATAATTCTTGATATGTTTTATTGCACTGCTTCTCATTACACCGAACATGATTATGCAGTCCGTCCCGAGCCCATATCAACGTATCTTCGTCGGATGGTTCTTTGGACCCGTCGGATATGAACAACGATTCGCTCCCGACCGCCTCCTCCCTCCGCCCTACGGATGACGCCGAGGTGTTGTCTCGAGGGGCACCGAACCAAGGGGAGATAGTTCCGAAGGCGCCCCTAGGCGACATTCCAGGCGCTGGGCGCCTGAAGGGCAAGACTCCCCTGGGCCCTAACGCCCGGGGCAGCAATTCTAGCCCCAAGCCGAATACGGCGCCGGAACCTCCAGTGGTTCCGGATTCTGTCAGGCAACCCCTCACTAAGGGGGCAAGCCGCTCAGGCTGGTGGCCTCTCCGTCCGTCAGGCATCGACAACTTGTCGGAAGTGCTTGGGCGCCCATTGATGAAGAGTACCGCACTATTATGAGTGCGGTGGTCAAAAAGGTCCAGTCCGCCAAGAGCGGACTGACTGAAGCCTGTGTTAGCCTCCTAACAGGCTTTGAGGTGAGTAACCAGATTATAAGAGAATGTTAATGCATAGACAAGAGCCCCGACACTGCTTATGTCACAAGAAAGACCGAATAGAGGATCAAATAATAACCGCAGGAGTCTAATCTGAATATGTCTATGTGCATATGCAGGCTTCACTGTTGGCCGCTGCCGCACGTACTGCGGAGGTCGCCGCACTAAAGTAGGACCTTGAGTGGTCCAAGGAAGAGCTCGGCCTTACCAAGAGGCAGCTCGAAGAGAACAAAGGTAAGTGATACCCCGTCTGTATATTGATAAAGAGAAATATGGTTTTGGAATGATATGATCGTCATGAATTTTGCTAGGGGCCACGACAGAAGTGGCGGCCCTGAAGAAGGCGCTATTCGAGCCCGAGGACAAAGCGGCCAAGGAGCGCCTCGAGCGAGAGAAACAAGAGGCCCGAATAGGCGAGCTGCAGCAAGATCTCCAGGCTCTTGTCAAGAAACATGAGTCCTTGGAGCATGACTCGAAGACGCAAGGGTCCGAGCTTGCGAAGGCCCTTGAAAATGCGCGACATGCCAAGGCCGAAGCCCAAAAGGCCCTCCAGGAAATTGAGGCGGTTAAGAAGATAGCGGCGGGTAAGGCATTCTTTATGCAAAGCAAGCATGTGAAGGAAACTTTCTTTTTACTTACCCGAGTTCGGAGCTCTCCAGGAGCATTCGCAGGTCTACCCCGCAGTGTGTCGGATGCCGCGGAGTTCTACCGGGCCGAGGAGGGAAGCTTGACAGAGACGTTGTTCTGGTCTCAATATACTGGGACCGAACACCCAATGCCCTTGAGCGACCAGCTGAAGCAACTGGTCGAGCTCCACAAGGCCCCTGCCTGATAGCTACTTCGGTCTGGTGAGGCGGCTTGTGAATGCTTGCCCATGGCTTGAAGTCATAAAGCGGTCCGTCTGCATCGAGGGTGCGCGCAGGGCTTTTGCCCGAGCGAAGGTGCACTGGGCGAAGCTGGACGCCGAGAAGCTGGTGAAGGAGGGGCCGCCGGAAGGCAAGGAGCACCGCGACCCCGAAATGTATTATGACGGCGTCCTGAAGGGTGCTCGCCTTGTGGCGGAGGAATGTGCTAAGGATGTAATATTCGAATGAATGTACTCATGTGATCCTGTAATATGAAACGAGTTCATTTGCGCTATGCAACGCTTGTTAATTTAAAACATTACCTTCTGTGTGGCCGTTTATAAAATCTGAGAGTTGGCCAGTCGTCGGCTTCTGCCCCCATGTAACTAGTACTGAGGTGTTCAAGATAATCTGAGCACTCTTTATCCCAATTTTGGGTCCTTCAAAGGAGGTTTTCAGCACAACGAACCAGGCAATCGGACTATATAGCTTTATCACTCTCACTTAGCCATAGAAGTCTACAATTTTAAATTTTGGCTATGCCCCTTGTATTCGGAAGGCCGAATTTGGGGCGCTATATACGCCTAAGTCGGGCAAGGCCGACTCCTCGCCCGAAGCGGAAAAAGTCTTCAAGGACTTGAGACCTCTCGAACAGCGACCAGCTCTCGCCACATCATGGCAGTCAGTTTTCGGCTTTCTCTACTGAGGTGCTCGTCCGGAAGAACCGGGACACAATCGCAGTAGTTCTCCCAGCGCTACCTTAGCCGATTTGCAGAACGTAAGGTACCAAAACATGGGAGCCGGGCATACCCAACTATTGACCCAAGACATGATTCAAAGCTGATGCATATAATGCTATAAGCTCGGGGTGCCGCACTGTCGAAAGTGTTCGGACTTCTCACGCCGTGTTATGGGGTATACTGAAGCCCCTGGTGTACTAGTCGTACCAGAATGTACAGGTGCAATCTGTCATAAATAAGCAGACAAAAGAAAAGAAAAGGTAATGCAATAGTAGGCTAACGCTATGTACTGTTTATTAAATAGTACGCCGAAGCGTACGGATACAAGTAGTGCAATAAGCAAAAAATAGGACTATTTGACATGTCCTATCCAAGGGCAAGCTGCGTATGGGTATGTAAAACAGGTATATCGATCGTTATCAGAGACCACCTGAGGATTCCCTTGTACGTCAGACCGTCTTGTTTCCTTGGTATTTCCTTACCGCAATGAGTCCAATCAACTAGACTGCCGAAAAGTGCTTCCAGGGAGTAAGGTCCTGAAAGAGAGAAAAATGATAAAGGTATACCGCCCCTGGGGCGGTTGAGCCGCATTGTGGGACGTGCCTTAGTGTTGCCTCCGCCTATGCCCATGGTATCTTGAGTGCGTAGTTATGTACGCGTGGCGCAGATTTCGCCGCTTGGCTGGGACTAGGACGGAGGCCGAATTGCTAGTCGAGCTCAAAACGTGCCTGCCGATCCGCCTGTGGGGTATTCCGGACTCGCTTGAAGGTGTCTGGGGTCTTTTTCACCGAATTGTCGGCTTGCCTAACAAGGATGCGTTGCGCTTCTGTTGCGAGAGCCGCAGTGTGCTCCTCCATGCGGAGCGAGCGCTCTGTTTCATTAACTTTTATAACCCCGCATGGTCCTGGCATTTTGAGTTTTAGTGGGAGGTACTTGATGGCATGTAGATCGTCACCGCGGGCCATGTGGATGTGCAGGAGGAAATCCTCGATCCATACCGCGGGTTCTGTTGTGCCATCGTATGACTCAATGTTCACGGGTTTGAATCCTTCTAGGAATTCATGATCCATTACTTCATCAGTGAAGCATAGGGGGTGTGCGGCGCCTCTGTGCCGGGCTATGTCACGACGCAGTTCATACGAGTCCTGTCTGCTGTGTTCGGCCCGGCCGGATTTGCTTTTAGCGTATCCGGCGTGACGATCATCGTCACGCGTTGGGGCGCGGCCCCGTGATCCGTAGATTGATCTTGTATGTCCTGCTTTGTTGTCCAGTATGTCTCACAGGTCCCGCGTGTTGCCCCGGGCCTTGGTGTTTTTGTTTGTCTGGCGACGGGGTGCGGGCTGGACTTCGGGCTGATATGCCCCTCTGTCTCGGCCACGAGGTGGCCAATCAGCCGCATCATACGCTGGTGATGTAGGTTTTAATGCTTCCTCCTCGAGTTGGGTTAACAACCTGCGCTTTGGGTAACTCTTGGTTGGGCGTTCGAGTTTGTATTCCTCGGCCGCAAGGACTTCAGTCCATCTATCCGCTAGCAAATCCTGATCAGCTCGAAGTTGTTGTTGCTTTTTCTTCAGGCTGTTTGTTGTGGCTATAAGCTGGCGCTTGAAGCGCTCCTACTCGACGGGATCCTCAGGCATGATAAATTCTTCATCGCCGAGGCTTACCTCGTCTTTGGAGAGAGGCATGTAATTGTCATCCTCTGATTCTCCATCTGCTGCCTGTTCCAGAGGGCTAGCTTGTTCATCCTCCCGCTCGAGGTCTGGCTGGAGGGGATTGTCGTCGTCGGCACTGTCCGGAGCGTTATTGTCTCTTGTGCCGGTATCGCTGCTTTTGCTATGGCGGGACTTAGAGCAGCGCTGCTGACGTCGATGCTTGGATTGCTTCTTAGAAGGATTATCCTCTGTTGTCTTGTCGCCATCCCCTTCTTTGGGGGTATCGACCATGTATATGTCATATGATGAGGTGGCAGTCCAGCGCCCTGTGGGCGGTGGTTCTTGTTCGTCTCTGCATCGCCGCCCATACCGCCGATGTCTTTGGAGCCGGTTGAGCATGTCGGTTAAATCGCCGACGGTGGCTACTAAGTGGGTGGTGGGTGGGTTGCGAATTTCTTCGTCGTCCGCATCCCATTCTAGCCGTACATAGTTCGGCTAAGGGTCTCCTGACAGGGAGAGAGACCTCAACGAGTTTAGCACGTCGCCAAAGGGCGAGTGCTGAAAGATATCCGCGGAGGTAAACTCCATGATCGGTGCCCAATCGAATTCGATAGGCACGGACGCAGGCGGCTCGGAGCCCATGGCCAGGGACGAATCCCAGTGTCCGGCAACACAGGTCTCATAGGAAGTGACGTCAGCATTCGGCTCTATCGCCGCTGAGTGCGCGCCCTTCGTGGCAGGGTCCATTCACCCGTCCTCAGGCGGCGCAATTTGTACCGGATTGAGGGCCGGAGTAGTTGCAGGTGTGATTTCTCAAACACCGTCCGACGGTAGAGCTAAGTCATGCTCGTCGTGACTGTGCGGCGCACCAGACATGGGCTCGAATCCGTCGAAGATCAAGTCTCCGCGGATGTCGGAAGTATAGTTCAAGTTTCCAAACCTGACTTGATGGCCAGGGGCGTAGCTCTCGATCTGCTCCAGATGGCCAAGCGAGTTGGCCCGTAGTGCGAAGCCGCCGAATACGAAGATCTACCTGGGGAGGAAAACCTCACCCTGGATCGCATTGTTACCGATGATCAAAGGAGCCATCAAGCCTTATGGTGACGACAAGTGGAACTCTCAATGAAAGCACCAATGTCAGTGTCAAAACCGGCGGATCTCTGGTAGGGGTCCCGAACTGTGCGTCTGAGGCGGATGTTAAGAGCAGGCGGGGGACACGATGTTTACCCAGGTTAGGGACCTCTCGATGGAGGTAATACCCAACTTCCTGCTTGATTGATCTTGATGATATGAGTATTACAAGAGTTGATCTACCACAAGATCATAGAGGCTAAACCCTAGAAGCTAGACTATGGTATGATTGTTGTTGTCCTACGGACTAAACCCTCCGTTTTATATAGACACCGGAGGGGGCTAGGGTTACACAGAGTCAGTTACAAAGGAGGAGATCTACATTTCCGTATTGCCAAGCTTGCCTTCCACGCCAAGGAGAGTCCTATCCGAACACGGGACGAAGTCTTCAATCTTGTATCTTCATAGTCCAACAGTCCGGCTAAAGTATATAGTCCGGCTGTCTGAGGACCCCCTAATCCAGTACTCCCTCAGCCACCGCTTCTAATATGACAATGCATGCTTTAACATGCCCCTTGTACTGGCCCTGCTAAGCAAATGGACAGTTCTTCCACTCTAAGTGCATACAACCTATGCTGCCAAGCATGCCTGGAAAGCCTCTAGTGGCGTTGATCACCAACAACCTTTTTGTATCAGCGGCGTTTGGCTGCCTCAAGTACTCAGGGTCAAACACTGCCACCACGGCCTTGCAGAAGTTGTACAGTGACAACAGACATGTCGACTCACTCATGCGCACGTACTCATCCTCCAGATCGCCTGGAATTCCATACGCAAGCATGCGTATGGCCGCGGTGCATTTCTGGTAAGAGGAGAATCCAAGCTTGCCAAGGGCATCTGTCTTGCACTCGAAGTATGGGTCATGAGCAATCATTCCCTCTCAGATACGATTGAACAGATGCCTTGCCATACGAAAATGGCGACGGAATTTATCTGGCTTGAAGAGCGGGCTATTCGCAAAGTAATCGGCATAGAGCAGGGTGTGGCCTCTCTCTGTGTTGCAGTTCAGGTTGGGAGCACGGCCAGGGGCTGACCCCCTGTAGCGAGGATGCTACCGTTCAATGTGGTCGTGAACGACCAATGCAGCCACCACAAGATCTTCGTCATCCGAGGACGAATCGTCCAATGAATAAATGAAGTGGTGGAAGAAAAATTCATCTCCACTGTCCATACCTTTGTGGGCAAAGTGTCAAACATCTTGCGGTCGTGCTGGCAAAGAGGCCGCGATGATCACCTTGATGCAACAGAGGTGGTTGGCGACGGCTACAGGCTG
The DNA here is from genome assembly GCA_021605205.1 of Aegilops longissima. Taxonomy (NCBI): domain Eukaryota; kingdom Viridiplantae; phylum Streptophyta; class Magnoliopsida; order Poales; family Poaceae; genus Aegilops; species Aegilops longissima. The sequence goes on along the minus strand of CM038680.1, from coordinate 47,887,684 downwards.
CTCTGGAGCACCCGACAGAAGCTGCCATGGTCCATAGCCGTCGCCGGCGGCCGTATGCCCTCTGGCACCAGCTACGACGTCGACGGCCAAAACTCCTCCAACCAACGACCAAAACTCCTACGAAAGCGCGAGCGTGGTGGCTGTTAACGTGTATATCTTATACCTGTACTCCTAGAATATAGGATCATGGAGCACGCCCTGGCCCGCGTGCCACTTCCTTCGGGCTCACTATAACAGCTCCAGCCGTGTATATCTTATACCATGTGTGGATGAATCAATCACAGTCAGCATTTGATCGTCCTACTTGTCAGACTCCAGGTGCTTCCCCCATGGCCGAGAACTCTACCTCCTCCGCCACCTCCCCGTCCACCATCTCGGCCACCTCGCCGGGGGCCCTCTCCAGCTCGGCCACCGGAGCCGGCACTACTATCGTCAGCACCACCTCCCCTCCCTTCATCTTTGGCACAACCCCCTCCACCCACAGTGGCCCTTCCCCATCGCTCAGATCTCAGTTCACACCCTCTTCCCATCTCCAACGGCGCCACCGCTCTCCTTCGCAGCTGCTCCTTCCCCACACCCCATTTTCCGAGACATCATCCAGAACCACATCGAGTTTCTCCTCAACCCCGCCGACCACAATCACCACAAGTGGAAGTCCTTCCTCCTCGTTCTGATCCGGTATGGCGTCGCCCAGTTCATAGAACAACCCCTCGCCGCCAATGCCACCGCCTTCCAGCGCGAGCTCGACACCCACCTTGTGCTTTGGATCTACTCCACCCTCACCGACAACCTCGTTGATCACGTCATCGGGGCCACCGCCACCTACGATCTCTGGAACAGCATCCACGACTACTTCCTGGCAAACCGCGCGGCTCGGTACATGCTGCTGAACTGGCAATATCGCAACCTCAAATAGGGAGATCTCTCCATCGCTGAGTATGCTCGCCGCATGAAGCTTCTGACCGCCGGGTTGGCTGACATCGAGCACGCTGTTACTGAGGTGGATCTCACCACCCAGTTTCTTCACGGCATCGACAAACGCCTCGACACCATCTGCGTCATGCTCGGGGACACAGTTTCTTTGCCGCTGTTCAAGATGGTGTTCTCTCTCTTGAAGCTCGCCGAGGAGAACCTCGCACAGCGCGTGCCTGATGAGCCGGCCACCATCCTCGCCATCACCGGGGGCGGCGACCCCTCTAGCAGGTTCTCTGGATCTGGTGGTTCCGGTGCTCATCCGGTCGACTGAGCTGATCTTTCCAACGATCGGGGCACTGGCTCTCCGGCAGGCCGCGACTCTAGCAACTGCCCTGATGGTGGTGACCGCGATGTTCGTGGTCGCGGTGCGGACGTGGGCGCGGTGATCAGGGCCGCCACGGCAACCCTCCGCCCATGTTGTACAATCCCTACATGGGGTTCTTCGCGCCCTACGGGATGGCTCTCCCGAACCCGCTTCCTGGCTGGGTCCCTCCGAACGTTGCCGGCGTGCTTGACCCGCGACCTGGGTACCATGCGCAGGCGTACCGGATGCAGTTCTCCGACTACAACACGATGGCGCCGCCCCAACCACCCTCTTGGGATCACCTCGCCATGCTCCAGGCCGCCTACAACGCCCACGACATCCCCAACAGCGGCTCCGCTCTGCACGAGTGGTACCTCGACAGCGGCGGCTCATCCCACGTCACCGGCAACCCTGGCAACCTCGACCTCTTGAATCCTTCTTTAAATCCTCGTTTCACTAGCATTGTTGTTGGCAATGGCACCCATCTTCCCATTCATGCCACTGGTTCTACTACCCTCCCCCTCACAACTTTCATCTCCGGGATGTACTATTTTCTCCTCATGTCGTCACTAGTCTCATTTGGTTCGCCAGTTCACTAAAGATAACTTATGCTCTATTGAATTTTCCCCCATGGCTTTGTTGTGAAGGATCTTCGAACCAAGAGGGTAATCATGATCTTCGCTAGCTCCGATGACCTCTATCCGTTCTTCGGTCATAACAAGCCTTGGAGCATAACCCTATCCGCCACCACCTCCACCGTCGACGTGTGGCACCGACGACTTGGCCACCCCAGCCCTCAAGTTACTTCTTCCTTAGCAGCCAATGATTTTCTTCCCTCTTGTAATAAGCTTGCGCATACACCATGTAATGCATGCCAATTAGGACGCTAGCCGCGCCTCCCTTTCCCTTCTTCTCATAGTCGCACGTTTGCACCATTTGAATTACTACATTGTGATTTATGGACTAGCCCTGTTGTAAGCTTTTCCGGTTATCAATACTAATTGATTATGCTTGATGATTACACCCACTTGTCATGGTCATTTCCACTTCGAAACAAGTCGGACACATCCCTTACTCTCCAACGTTTCTTCCCCTTTGTTCGCACTCAACATAATGTGATCATCAAGGCTTTACAATGTGACAATGGCGGTGAATTCATCAACTCCACCCTACATGCTTTCTTCTCCGTGAACGGCATTGCTTATCGCTTTTCGTGCCCTCACACATCACCCCAAAATGGCAAGGCTGAACGTCTTATTCATATTGCAAAAAACATCGTCCGCACCCTCCTCGTACAAGCCAATCTCACCCCTCCCTTTTGGGCTGAAGCCTTGCATACGGCCACCTGTCTTCTCAGCTGACGCCCCTCCCGTGCCATCCATGATTATACCCTGTACTACATGCTCCATGGCATTCACCCCACGTACAATCACTTGCGAGTGTTTGGGTGTCTTTGTTACCCCAATCTCGATGCCACTTCTCCACATAAGCTCTCCCCGCGCTCCACCCGCTTTGTTTTCCTTGGTTACCCCCTCAAGCATAAGGGTTATCGATGTTATGATCTCGCACAATGTCGCGTCATCGTCTCCCGTCACGTCACTTTTGACATGAGCATTTTTCGATATGAACCGCCCACATGGTCACCCACATCCCCCCTTTCCACATAAAATCCCATCCGAACCACCATGCCAGATTCGCCTTCCTGCCCACCCACTACCTCGTACCAGGTCCACCAAATCTCCCTGACGGGATAGCCCCATGCACGCCACTCCTACCTCGCCAGCTCCCCGCTATCCTAGCTAACCCGTCCACATACAGGTCCCCCTCGGGCTCCTACCGGTCCCCCGCACCCGCCTTCCCACTACCGACGCCCCCACACGCTTCCTTGGGCCTCACGCCCATCTAGTCTGCCGCGCCCATTACCTCGGATCGCGCCCCCGATTCGCCTGCCTGCGCATCCTGCTTGGATCTCGCGTCTGGCAGTACTGCACCAAACTCCACGCCATCCACCTCTAATTCCGCACCCTCCACTCCCGTGCAGCCACGTCTCCCCGCTCGCTCCCAGCACGTCGAAGAGGTATCTCTGGGCCCTCTCGGTAATGCACATCACTATAAGCCTTGCAAGCATATTGACTAATGAGTTAGTTGCAGGATGATGCATTACAGAACGAGTAAAGAGACTTGCCGGTAACGAGATTGAACTAGGTATGAGGATACCGACGATCGAATCTCGGGCAAGTAACATACCGATGACAAAGGGAACAACATATGTTGTTATGCGGTTTGACCGATAAAGATCTTCGTAGAATATGTAGGAACCAATATGAGCATCCAGGTTCTGCTATTGGTTATTGACCGGAGATGAGTCTCGGTCATGTCTACATAGTTCTCGAACCCATAGTGTCCGTGACGCTTAACGCTCGTGGACGATCGGTATTATGAGTTTATGTGTTTTGATGTACCAAGGTTGTTCGGAGTCCCGGATGTGATCACGGACATGACGAGGAGCCTCGAAATGGTCGAGACATAAAGATCGATATATTGGATGGCTATGTTTGGACATCGGAATGGTTCCGGGTGAGTTCGGGCATTTACCGGAGTACCGGGAGGTTACCGGAACCCCCCGGGGAGTGTATGGGCCTTATTGGGCCTTAGTGGGAGGTAGGAGGAGGCGCCCCCCCAAGCCCAATCCGAATTGGGAGGGGGGCCTGCCCCCTTTCCTTCCTCCCTCTCTCCTCCTTCCTTCCTCTCCTACTCCTACTTGGAAGGGGGGAATCCTACTCCCGGTGGGAGTAGGACTCCCCTAGGGCGCGCCATAGAGAGGGCCGGCCCTCCCCTCCTCAACTCCTTTATATACGGGGGAGGGGGGCACCCCATAGACACACAAGTTGATCATTGTCTTAGCCGTGTGCGATGCCCCCCTCCACCATAATCCACCTCGGTCATATTGTCGTAGTGCTTAGGCGAAGCTCTACGCCGGTAGCTTCATCATCACCGTCATCACGCCGTCGTGCTTACGAAGCTCTCCCTCGACACTCAGCTGGATCGAGAGTTCATGGGATGTCACCGAGCTGAACGTGTGCAGATCATGGAGGTGCCGTACTTTCGGTACTAGGATTGGTCGGATCGTGAAGACGTACGACTACATCAACCACGTTGTCATAACGCTTCCGCTTACAAGAGTTGATCTACCACGAGATCATAGAGGCTAAACCCTAGAAGCTAGCCTATGGTATGGTTGTTGTTGTCCTACGAACTAAACCCTTCGGTTTATATAGACACTGGAGGGGGCTAGGGTTACACAGAGTCGGTTACAATGGAGGAGATCTACATATCCGTATTGCCAAGCTTGCCTTCCACGCCAAGGAGAGTCCTATTCGGACACGGGACGAACTCTTCAATCTTGTATCTTCATAGTCCAACAGTCCGGCTAAAGTATATAGTCCGGCTGTCCGAGGACCCCCTAATCCAGTACTCCCTCAGCCACCGCTTCTAATATGATAGTGCACGCTTTAACATGCCCTTGCACTGGCCCTGCCAAGCAAATGGACAGTTCTTCCACTCCAAGTGCATACAACCTATGCTTCCAAGCATGCCTAGAAAGCCTCTAGCGGCGTTGATCGCCAACAACCTTTTTGTATCAGCGGCATTTGGCTGCCTCAAGTACTCAGAGTCAAACACTGCCACCACGGCCTTGCAGAAGTTGTACAGTGACAACAAACATGTCGACTCACTCATGTGCACGTACTCATCCACCAGATCGCCTGGAATTCCATACGCAAGCATGCGGATGGCCGCGGTGCATTCCTGGTAAGAGGAGAATCCAAGCTTCCCAAGGGCATATGTCTTGCACTCGAAGTATGGGTAAAGAGAAACCATTCCTTCTCAGATACGATTGAATAGATGCCTTGCCATACGAAAACAGCGACAGAATTTATCCGGCTTGAAGAGCGGGCTATTCGCAAAGTAACCGGCATAGAGCAGGGCGTGGCCTCTCTCTGTTGCGGTTCAGGTTGGGAGCACGCCCAGGGGCTGACCTGCTGTACCGAGGAAGCTACCGTTCAATGTGGTCATGAACGACCAATGCAGCCACCACAAGATCTTCGTCATCCGAGGACGAATCGTCCAATGAATAAATGAAGTGGTGGAAGAAAAATTCATCTCCACTGACCATATCTTTGTGGGCAAAGTGTCAAACATCTTGCGGTCGTGGTGGCAAAGAGGCCGCGATGATCACCTCGATGCAGCAGAGGTGGTTGGCGGCCGCCTACTGGCCGCTCTGGAGCACCCGACAGAAGCTGCCATGGTCCATAGCCGTCGCCGGCGGTCGTATCCCCTCTGGCACCGGCTACGACGTCGCCGGCCAAAACTCCTCCAACCAACGACCAAAACTCCTACGAAAACGCGAGTGTGGTGGCTGTTAATGTGTATTGTACCTGTGTATGTATGTGTACCTGTACTCCTAGAATATAGGATCATGGAGCACGCCCTGGCCTGCGTGCCACTTCCTTCGGGCTCATTGTAACAGCTCCAGCCGTGTATATCTTATACCATGTGTGGATGAATCAATCACAGACAAAATTTGATCGTCCTACTTGTCAGACTCCAGGTGCTTCCCCCATGGCCGAGAACTCTACCTCCTCCGCCACCTCCCCGGCCACCATCTCGGCCACCTCGCCGGGGGCCCTCTCCAGCTCGGCCACCGGAGCCGGCACTACTATCGTCGGCACCACCTCCCCTCCCTTCATCTTTGGCACCACCCCCTCCACCCACAGTGGCCCTTCCCCATCGCTCGGATCTCAGTTCACACCCTCTTCCCATCTCCAACGGCGCCGCCGCTCTCCTTCGTAGCTGCTCCTTCCCCACACCCCATTTTCCGAGACATCATCCAGAACCACATCAAGTTTCTCCTCAACCCCGACGACCACAATCACCACAAGTGGAAGTCCTTCCTCCTCGTTCTGATCCGGTATGGCGTCGCCCAGTTCATAGAACAACCCCTCGCCGCCAATGCCACCGCCTTCCAGCGCGAGCTCGACACCCACCTTGTGCTTTGGATCTACTCCACCCTCGCCGACAACCTTGTTGATCACGTCGTCGGGGCCACCGCCACCTATGATCTCTGGAACAGCATCCACGACTACTTCCTGGCAAACCGCGCGGCTCGGTACATGATGCTGAACTGGCAATATCGCAACCTCAAATAGGGAGAACTCTCCATCGCCGAGTATGCTCGCCGCATGAAGCTTCTCACCGCCAGGTTGGCTGACATTGAGCACGCTGTTACTGAGGTGGATCTCACCACCCAGTTTCTTCACGGCATCGACAAACGCCTCGACACCATCCGCGTCATGCTCGGGGACACGGTTCCTCTGCCGCCGTTCGAGATGGTGTTCTCTCTCCTGAAGCTCGCCGAGGAGAACCTCACACAACTCGTGGCTGATGAGCCAGCCACCATCCTTGCCATCACCGGGGGCAGCGGCCCCTCTAGCAGCTTCTCTGGATCTGGTGGTTCCGATGCTCATCCGGTCGTCTACGCTGATCTTTCCAACGATCGGGGCACTGGCTCTCCGGTAGGACGCGACTCTAGCAACCGCCCTGAAGGTGGTGACCGCGATGTTCATGGTCGCGGTGGGGACGTGGGCGCGGTGATCAGGGCCGCCACGGCAACCCTCCACCCATGTCGTACAATCCCTACATGGGGTTCTTCGCGCCCTACGGGATGGCTCTCCCAAACCCGCTTCCTGGCTGGGTCCCTCCGAACGTTGCCAGCGTGCTTGACCCGCGGCCTGGGTCCCATGCGCAGGCGTACCCGATGTTGTTCTCCGGCTACAACACGATGGTGCCGTCCCAACCACCCTCCTGGGATCACCTTGCCATGCTCCAGGCCGCCTACAACGCCCACGACATCCCCAATAGTGGCTCCGCTCTGCACGAGTGGTACCTCGACAGCGGCGCCTCATCCCACGTCACCGGCAACCCTGGTAACCTCGACCTCTCGAATAATTCTTTAAATCCTCTTTTCACTAGCATTGTTGTTGGCAATGGCACCCATCTTCCCATTCATGCCACTGGTTCTACTACCCTCCCCCTCACAACTTTCATCTCCGGGATGTACTATTTTCCCCTCATGTCGTCACTAGTCTCATTTCGGTTTGCCAGTTCACTAAAGATAACTTATGCTCTATTGAATTTCCCCCCATGGCTTTGTTGTGAAGGATCTTCGAACCAAGAGGGTAATCATGATCTTCGCTAGCTCCGATGACCTCTATCCGTTCTTCGGTCATAACAAGCCTTGGAGCACAACCCTATCCGCCACCACCTCCACCGTCGACGTGTGGCACCAACGACTTGGCCACCCCAGCCCTCAAGTTACTTCTTCCTTAGCAGCCAATGATTTTCTTCCCTCCTGTAATAAGCTTGCGCATACACCATGTAATGCATGCCAATTAGGATGCCAGCCGTGCCTCCCTTTCCCTTCTTCTCATAGTCGCACGTTTGCACCATTTGAATTACTACATTGTGATTTATGGACTAGCCCCGTTGTAAGCTTTTCCGGTTATCAATACTACTTGATTGTGCTTGATGATTACGCCCACTTGTCATGGCCATTTCCACTTCGAAACAAGTCGGACACATCCCTTACTCTCCAACTTTCTTCTCCTTTGTTCGCACTGAACATAATGTGATCATCAAGGCTTTACAATGTGACAATGGTGGTGAATCCATCAACTCCACCCTACGTGCTTTCTTCTCCGCGAACGACATTGATTATTGCTTTTCGTTCCCTCACACATCACCCCAAAATGGCAAGGATGAACGTCTTATTTGTATTACCAATAACAATGTCCGCACCCTCCTCGTACAAGCCAACCTCACCCCTCCCTTTTGGGCTAAAGCCTTGCATACGGCCACCTATCTCCTCAGCTGACGCCCCTCCCGTACCATCCACGATTATACCCCGTACTACATGCTCCATGGCATTCACCCCACGTATAATCACTTGCGAGTGTTTGGGTGTCTTTGTTACCCCAATCTCTATGCCACTTCTCCTCATAAGCTCTCCCCGCGCTCCACCCGCTTTGTTTTCCTTGGTTACCCCCTCAAGCATAAGGGTTATCGATGTTATGATCTCGCACAATGTCGCGTCATCATCTCCCATCACGTCACTTTTGACATGAGCATTTTCCGATATGAACCGCCCACATGGTCACCCACATCCCCCCTTTCCACATAAAATCCCATCCGAACCACCTTGCCATCCCTGCCAGATTTGCCTTCCCGCCCACCCACTACCTCGTACCAGGTCCCACCAAATCTCCCTGACGGGATAACCCCATGCACGCCACTCCCACCTCGCCAGCTCCCCGCTAGCCCACCTAACCCGTCCACATACAGCTCCCCTCGGGCTCCCACCGGTCCCCCGCACCCGCCTTCCCACTACCAACGCCCCCACGCGCTTCCTTGGCCCTCACGCCCACCTAGTCTGCCGCGCCCGTTACCTCGGATAGCGCCCCCGATTCCCCTGCCTGCGGATCCTCCTTGGATCTTGCGTCTGGCAGTACTTCACCAAACCCCACGCCATCCACCTCTAATTCCGCACCCTCCACTCCCGTGCAGCCACGTCTCCCCGCTCGCTCCCAGCACGTCGGAGAGGTATCTTTGGGCCCTCTCGGTAATGCACATCACTATAAGCCTTGCAAGCATATTGACTAATGAGTTAGTTGCGGGATGATGCATTACAAAACGAGTAAAGAGACTTGCCTGTAACGAGATTGAACTAGGTATGAGGATACCGACGATCGAATCTCGGGCAAGTAACATACCGATGACAAAGGGAACAACGTATGTTGTTATGCGGTTTGACCGATAAAGATCTTCATAGAATATGTAGGAACCAGTATGAGCATCCAGGTTCTGATATTGGTTATTGACCGGAGATGAGTCTCGGTCATGTCTACATAGTTCTCGAACCCGTAGGGTCCGCACGCTTAACGTTCTATGACGATCGGTATTATGAGTTTATGTGTTTTGATGTACCGAAGGTTGTTCGGAGTCCGGGATGTGATCACGGACATGACGAGGTGTCTCGAAATGGTCGAGACATAAAGATCGATATATTGGATGGCTATGTTTGGACATCGAAATGGTTCCGGGTGAGTTCGGGCGTTTACTGGAGTACCGGGAGGTTACCGGAACCCCCCGGGGAGTTTATGGGCCTTATTGGGCCTTAGTGGGAGATAGGAGGAGGCGCACCCCCCAAGCCCAATCCGATTTGGGAGGGGGGCCGGCCCCCCTTTCCTTCCTCCCTCTCTCCTCCTTCCTTCCTCTCCTACTCCTACTTGGAAGGGGGGAATCCTACTCCGGGGGAGTAGGACTCCCTAGGGCGCGCCATAGAGAGGGCCAGCCCTCCCCTCCTCCACTCCTTTATATACGGGAGGGGCACCCCATAGACACACAAGTTTATCATTGTCTTAGCTGCAGCGTGCCCCCCCTCCACCATAATCCACCTCGGTCATATCGTCGTAGTGCTTAGCCAAGCCCCGCGCCAAGAGCTTTATCATCACCGCCATCACGCCGTCGTCGACGAAGCTCTCCTTGACACTCGCTTGGATCGAGAGTTCGTGGGACGCCACCGAGCTGAACGATGTGCAGATCACGGAGGTGCCGTACTTTCGGTACTAGGATCGGTCGGATCGTGAAGACGTCTGATCGCATCAACAGCGTTGTTATAACGCTTCCGCTTCACGGTTCACGAGGGTACGTGGACTACACTCTCCCCTCTCGTTGCTATGCATCACCATGATAGATCTTGCATGTGCGTAGTATTTTTTTTTAAAAATTACTGCGTTCCCCAACAGTGGTATCAGAGCCAGGTCTATGCGTAGATGTTATAAGCACGAGTAGAGCACAAATGAGTTGTGGACGATAGTAGTCATACTGCTTACCAACATGTCATACTTTGATTTGGCGGTATTGTTGGATGAAGCGGCCCGGACCGACATTACGCGTACGCTTACGTGAGACTGGTTCTCTTGACGTGCCGCGCAATACGTGGGCGGGGTGTCAGTTTCTCCAACTTTAGTTGAATAGAGTGTGGCTACACCCGGTCCCTGCTGAAGGTTAAAACAGCACACTTGACGAAAAATCGTTGTGGTTTTGATGCGTAGGTATGAACGGTTCTTGCTCAGCCCGTAGCAGCCATGTAAAACTTGCAACAACAAAGTAGATGACGTCTAACTTGTTTTTGCAGGGCATGTTGTGATGTGATATGGTCAAGACATGATGCTAAATTTTATTGTATGAGATGATCATGTTTTGTAACAAAGTTATCGACAACTGGCAGGAGCCTTATGGTTATCTCTTTATTGCATAAGATGCAAGCGCCATATGATTGCTTTACTTTATCGCTATGCGATAGCAATAGTTGCAAAAGCAATAGTTGGCGAGACAACCATCACTACAAAATAAATACACTTCCGTGATGATACGTGTTTGTCACAGTAGGTCGCGTTTTTTGAAATGCATGTACATCCATGACAAATTTATGACAGAATCAAGATAGTCATACCTGTGCTGTCGTAGAAGTGTTGCATGACATTACCAAAATTATCATCACGGAAGTGTCCACTTCCATGACGATAAAGCGCGCGTCATAGAAGTGCTTTCGTCAAGGGTGACCGACACATGGCATCCACCGTAACGGAACGCCATTAAGCTATCGAGTCGGATTTTGGATCCGATAACCCGTTAACAGCCACGACCAATACCGATTTTCCACGTGTAAAATTCTCATTGGCCTTTAGCTGGGCCGGCCCACTACGGTCTGCAGAATCTTGTGGGCCTTTAGCTGGACCAGCCCAAAAGTGGCCCACAAAGTTTAAATGGGCCAGCCCAACCGAAGGCCCATAAGATTTAGTGGACCATAATGGGCCGGCCCAGCTAAAGGCCCACAAAATTTAGCAGACCATAATGGACCGGCCCAGCTAAAGGCCCACAAGATTCTGCAGACCATAATGGGCCGGCCCAGCTAAAGGCCCAACATTCTCTGTCAAATCGGCCCGTCAACGGCCTGGTCTAAACTTGTCATCAATGCAGCCCATGGTCACTTCTGGCCCGTTAATAGTCCGCTAAGTAACTGGGCCGAATTACGACCCGGTGTATTTTTGGCCTGTTAAAGGCCCGACTTCATTTGGGCCCATTTACAGGCCATCAAAACTTTCGGCCCATAAACGACCGTGAATGATTTGGGTCATATTCGGCCATGTCTATCATTCGGCCTATTAGAGGCCCACTAAAGATTTGGGCCCCTTTCGACCTGTTGTCATTTCGGCCTGTTAACGCCGGACGTAAACCATGGGCCATATGTGGCCCAACTTCATATCGGGCCCATTAACGGCCCATATAAAAATGACGATAATCTAGCCCGATCAAGTTCCGCCTGTTAAAGGCCCGTGTATTAGGTCGGCAAGATTTACGGCCCGTCCGATTTTGGATCACAAATATCCGCATCGTAAATGGGCCACCATTTCGGCCTGCTAAGTCCAATGGGTTATTTGGCACAATCAAGGCCCAATCTCACTTTCGGTCTATTAAAGGCCCATGTTTTTTATGGGCCGAGATATTTACACCTGTAAACGGGCTATTTTTACCGAGGGCCCAAATTATGTTTAGGCCTGTTAAAGGCCCACTATGGGCACATGCCTACCAGAAAATTTTGAAAGCTTATGCTAATTTAAGCCCAGATATTTTTAGTGGGCTACATGCCAATTTCGGCTCGTAATCGTTTTTAGCCCAATTGGAATGGGCCCGACGAATGTTGGCATGTTGGGCTCCTACGAAGCTTTCGGCCGAATACATTACTAAGATAAACCTACACTGTACAAAAACAGCATCGTTATTACTGCAGCCTGTGGCAGCATCATAAATGTTGTATCACAACAAAATAAATTCCAATCATACAACAAAAGGCCTGTTGGCATAAAGTTTACAGATCCTTCCGATAAAAGCACCATCGATGTATAGAAGCACGATCATTTGACCTGAGTGCTAATGTTTCAGTCAGAATCTGATGGAGCAAAGACGATCTCCACCTTTTTCCGCCATTGCTCTTCAACAACGGTTTAATGTCCGATAGTCTGGTTTCAAAACCATTCATATCTTGACGACATTTCTCAACCACTATTCTTGTTTCGAAACAACGTCCATTAGGGATTGGACTTGTGTCCGGAGCATAGATATATCACTGCATCTAGCAGGAAGATTTTGTTCAAGAGGCGATTTGGACGAGGTTACCTTGACAACCAACCCGAATTACGCAGAAGGTGCTTTTGCACTCTTAGTGGAGAGATACTTGACGACCGCAGCAAGAGGTGACATTGTGTCTCAGAGTGGCCTCGTCACCTTCGTGTGGTTGTGGCTGTTCAATCATTTGTTCCATAGCTTCCTAAAGTTTGAACTTGTAGATTAGTGTACCGGATAAGTTACTAATGAGATAAAAACAAACAAAGTAGGTTAAACGTTTATACATAACTTATTTTGGTGAACTACTGTAATACATTAGCATGTATTATAGTGCCAACTACATAATAAAATCACTTTCGGAACATATGTCCATGTAGCATGCCTACTGTATTGTCTATTTCCTCACATTCGTTGACATCTAAGGATAAAGAGACATGGTTTAAAGTAGGATGAACATAGTATGACATCATTCATATCATGGGCAAACAGATATAAAACAAACAAGCTATTTTATCATTGTGTGCGCACGTGAACATAACAACTAGATTATAGATCAAGACCAAAAGAATATTTAACTACTCGAGGACGAGCAGGAATTAAGCTTGGGGATGCTTGATACGTCTCCAACGTATCTATAATTTTTTATTGCTCCATGCTACTTTATCTACTGTTTTAGGCAATATTGGGCTTTATTATCCACTTTTATATTATTTTTGGAACTAACCTATTAACCGGAGGCCCAGCCCAGATTTGCTGTTTTATGCCTATTTCAAAGTGTTTCGAGGAAAAGGAATATCGACGGAGTCAAACGGAACGAAATCAATCGGAGAAGTTATTTTTGGAAGGAAACCCACCTAATGGACTTGGACCCCACGTCCGAAGATACGGAGGTGCTCACGAGGGTGGGGCGCGCCCACACCTGGGCGCGCCCCCCTCGTGGGGCCCCGTAGCTCCACCGACGTTCTCCTTTCACCCATATATACCGTCGTACCCTAAAACTTCCAGAACAGAACCTAGATCAGGAGTTCCGCCGCCGCAAGCCTCCAGAACGACCAAAAACCAATCGGGACCCCTTTCCGGTACCACAGCCGGAGGGGGATCCATCTCCGGTGGCCATCTTCATCATCCCGGCGCTATCCATGACGAGGAGGGAGTAGTTCACCCTCGGGGCTGAGGGTATGTACCAGTAGCTATGTGTTTGATCTCTCTCTCTCTCTCTCTCTCTCTCTCTCTCTCGTGTTCTCTCTCGTGTTCTATGGCACGATCTTGATGTATCCCGAGCTTTGCTATTGTAGTTGGATCTTATGATGTTTTCCCCCTCTACTCTCTTGTGATGAATTGAGTTTCCCTTTTGAAGTTATCTTATCGGATTGAGTCTTTATGAGAACACTTGATGTATGTCTTGCCGTGATTATCTGTGGTGACAATGGGATATCATGTGCCACTTGATGTATGTTTTGGTGATCAACTTGCGGGTTTCGTGACATTGGGAACCTATGCATAGGGGTTGGCACACGTTCTTGACTCCCCGGTAGTAGCTTTGGGGCACTCTTTGAAGTACTTTTATGTTGGTTGGATGAATCTGAGATTGTGTGATGCATAACGTATAATCATGCCCACGGATACTTGAGGTGACAATGGAGTATCTAGGTAACATTAGGGTTTTGGTTGATTTGTATCTTAAGGTATTATTCTAGTACGAACTCTTTTATAGATTGATCCGAAAGAATAGCTTTGTGGTGGTTTCGTACCCGACCATAATCTCTACGTTTGTTCTCCGCTATTAGTGTTTTCGGAGTGACTCTTTGTTGCATGTTGAGGGCTTGTTATATGATCTATCTATGTTATTATTGTTGAGAGAACTTGCACTAGTGAAAGTATGAACCCTAGGCCTTGTTTCCTATCATTGCAATACCGTTTACGCTCACTTTTACTGCTTGTTACCTTGCTGTTTTTATATTTTTAGATTACAAAAACCTATATCTACCATCTATTTTGCACTTGTATCACCATCTCTTCGCCGAACTAGTGCACCTATACAATTTACCATTGTATTGGGTGTGTTGGGGACACAAGAGACTTTTTGTTATTTGGTTGCAGGGTTGTTTGAGAGTGACCATCTTCCTCCTACACCTCTCGCGGATTGATAAAACTTAGGTCATCCACTTGAGGGAAATTTGCTACTGTCCTACAAACCTGTGCACTTGCAGGCCCAACAACGTCTACAAGAAGAAGGTTGCGTAGTAGACATCAAGCTCTTTTCTAGCGCCGTTGCCGGGGAGGCTAGGTAAGTGAAGGTATATCTTTAGATCTTGCAATCTAATCTTTTTGTTTCTTGTTTTAGCACTACTTAGTTTATAAAAGAAAACTACAAAAAAATGGAATTGAGTTTGTCTCATACGCTTCACCTTTTAAATATCTTTCGTGAGTATGATGGAAAGGAAAATTGTGCCAAAATGTTACAAGAAGAATGCATTAAATTGTTTGGCACTAAATATTTGAATGATGAGCATGATTGCAATGTTGTTGAATTCCTTGAATACCCATGATGCTAATGATATGCAAAGCCACAAGCTTGGGGAAGCTATGTTTGATGAAGATGATACTTTTTGTCCCCCAAGCTTTGTTGAGCAAAGTTATTATGATGAAAGCATGCCTCCTATCTATGATGATTATTGTGATGACACGTATGCTATAAAGAATAATGATAACCATGAAACTTGTCATCTTGATCTTAATTTTCAATCACATGATAGTTGTTTTGTTGAGTTTGCTCCCACTACTATTGATGAGAAGAATTTTGCTTATGTCGAGAGTAGTAAATTTTTTATGCTTTTAGATCATGAAAAGAATGCTTTAGGTGCTGGTTATATTGTTGAATTGATTCATGATGCTACTGAAAATTATTATGAGGGAGGAATATATTCTTGTAGGAATTGCAATAATATCAAGTTTCCTCTCTATGTGCTTAAAATCTTGAAGTTATGCTTGTTTTGCCTTCCTATGCTAGTTGATTATTGTTCCCATAAGTTATTTGCTCAAAAAATCCCTATGCATAGGAAGTGGGTTATACTTAAATGTGCTAGTCATATTCTTCATGATGCTCTCTTTATGTTTCAATTCTTATCTTTTATGTGAGCATCATTGAAATCATAATGCCTAGCTAGGGGCGTTAAACGATAGCGCTTTTAGGGAGGCAACCCAATTTTATTTTAGTTTCTTTCTTTTTGGTTCTGTTTAGGAATAAATAATCCATCTAGCCTCTGTTTAGATGTGGTTTTATCTTTTAATTAGTGTTTGTGCCAAGTTAAACCTATTAGATCTTCTTGAGAGATAGTTATTTGATCTTGCTGTAATTTCCAGAATATTTGCGCTCAGTGCCCAAATTGTTAAAAATCACCAGAACGTGATAAAATAGTGATTACAATTGCTTCTGATCAATAATTTTTTTCCAGGTCTTCTAATTTTGGTAGAATTTTTTGGAGTTCCAGAAGTTTGCCTTAGTTACAGATTACTACAGACTGTTCTGTTTTTGACAGATTCTGTTTTCATTGTGTTGTTTGCTTATTTTGATGAATCTATGGCTAGTAGAATAGTTTATAATCCATAGGTAAGTTGGAATACAGTAGGTTTAACACCTATATAAATAAAGAATGAGTTCATTACAGTACCTTGAAGTGGTCTTTTGTTTTCTTTCGCTAACGGAGCTCACGAGTTTTCTGTTAAGTTTTGTGTGGTTGAAGTTTTCAAGTTTTGGGTAAAGATTCGATGGACTATGGAATAAGGAGTGGCAAGAGCCTAAGCTTGGGGATGCCCAAGGCACCCCAAGGTAATATTCAAGGATAACCAAGAGCCTAAGCTTGGGGATGCCCCGGAAGGCATCCCCTCTTCCGTCTTCGTTCATCGGTAACTTTACTTGGAGCTATATTTTTATTCACCACATGATATGTGTTTTGCTTGGAGCGTCATTTTATTTTGTTAGTATTTTATTGCTGTTATTTATATTAGTGTTTTTCACCTTTAGTTTCAATAAAAAATTCAAGGATAGCCTTTGCCTTGCTTATTTTGCAAGTATGCATGTTGCTGTTTGAAAACAGAAAGTTTACCGCTGTTGCAAAAATTCTCTAGAAAAGTAAGAGAATGGTATAATGTTGAATCTTTTTGCATATTGAGCTCTGATAAATGTATTACAGTGGTAATTTTAGTTCATAATTTTTGGAGTTAGGGAAGTATTGATACTCTTGCACTCTTACAGACTATACTGTTTTGACAGATTGCTGTTATGTTTGCATTGTTTGCATATGTTTGCTTGTTTAATGATTCTATTTTAGGATAGGAGTATTGAATATGCAGAGGCACTTGGTATGCAATGTTGAATAATAATGTTAGTGATTTGTTACAGTAGAAAATGATAAGGTTTTGCATTGGTTTATACTAACCTATCTCACAAGTTCTTGTTGAGTTTGTTGTGAATGAAGCTTTTGATAAAAAGAGAAACCATGATATGAGAGGAATTAAGGATACACAAAAGTTTAAGATTGGGGATGCCCAAGGCACCCCAAGATAATATTTCAAGAAGTCTCAAACATCTAAGCTTGGGGATGCCCCGGTAGGCATTCCACCTTTCTTCTTCAACAACTATCGGTTAGTATCGGTTGAGCCTAAGTTTTTGCTTCTTCACATGAGTTGTGCTATCCTTGCCTTGTCATTTTGTTTTGTTTTGCTTGCTGTTTGGATACAATACCAAGATCTGAAATTATTAAATGGGAGAGTCTTCACATAGTTGCATAATTATTCGACTACTTATTGATCTTCACCTATTTCTTTTGGAGTAGTTTGTCGTTTGCTCTAGTGCTTCACTTATATCTTTTAGCACAATGGTGGTAGTTTTATTTTGAAGAAATAGATGAACTCTCATGCTTCACTTAGATTATTTTGAGAGTCTTAAATAGCATGGTAATTTTCTTAAATAATCATAATATGCTAAGCATACAAGATTTGTAAGAATTGAGTGTGTTGAATACTAAGAGAAGTTTGATACTTGATAATTGTTTTGAGATATGGAGGTAGTGATATTAAAGTCATGCTAGTTGGGTGATTATGAATTTAAAGAATGCTTGTGTTGAAGTTAGCAAGTCCCGTAGCATGCACGTATGGTTAAAGTTGTGTAACAAATTTGAAACATGAAGTGTACCTGGCTTATGCATCCTTATGAGTGGCGGTCGGGGACGAGCGATGGTCTTTTACTACCAATCTATCCCTCTAGGAGCATGCGCGTAATACTTGATTTTTGATGACTTCTAAATTTTTGCAATAAGTATATGAGTTCTTTTGACTAATGTTGAGTCCATGGATTATACGCACTTTTATCTTTCTACCTTTGCTAGCCTCTTCGGTACCGTGCATTGCCCTTTCTCACCTTGAGAGTTGGTGCAAACTTCGCCGGTGCATCCAAACCCCGTGATATGATACGCTCTTTCACACATAAACCTCCTTATATCTTCCACAAAACAGCCACCATACCTACCTATTATGGCATTTCCATTACCATTCCGAGATATATTGCCATGCAACTTCCACCATCATCATCATGACATACATTACCTTTGTCATATTGCCATTGCATGATCATGTAGTTGACATCGTATTTGTGGCAAAGCCACCATGCATTATTTTCATACATGTCACTCTTGATTCATTGCACCATCCCGGTACACCACTGGAGGCATTCATATAGAGTCATATCTTGTTCTAAGTTTCGAGTTGTAATCCTTATGTTGAAATAAATAGAAGTTTGATGATCATCATTCAATAGAGCATTGTTCCCCCCAAAAGAAGAAGAGAAAGGCCAAAAAAAGGCCCAAAAAAAGGGCAATGCTACTATCTCTTTTTCCACACTTATGCTTCAAAGTAGCACCTTGTTCTTCATGTAGCGAGTCTCATATATTGTGCTTCAAAGTAGCACCATGTTTTTCATATAGTGAGTCTCATAAGTTGTCTTTTCATACTAGTGGGAATTTTTCATTATAGAACTTGGCTTGTATATTCCTACAATGGGCTTCCTCAAATGCCCTAGGTCTTCGTGAGCAAGCAAGTTGGATGCACACCCACTAGTTTTCTTTTGTTGAGCATTCATTTATAGCTCTAGTGCATCCGTTGCATGGCAATCCCTACTCCTTATGTTGACATCAATTGATGGGCATCTCCATAGTCCATTGATTATCCTCGTCAATATGAGACTTTCTCCTTTTTTGTCTTTTGCACACAATCCCCATCATCATATTCTATTCCACCCATAGTGCTATATCCATGGCTCACGCTCATGTATTGCGTGAAGGTTGAAAAAGTTTGAGATTATTTAAGTATGAAACAATTGCTTGGCTTGTCATCGGGGGTATAGAAGTTGGGAACATCTTTGTGAGACGTAAATGAAGCATAGCCTAACTATATGATTTTGTAGGGATGAACTTTCTTTTGCCATGCTATTTTGAGAAGACATGATTACTTTGATTAGTATGTTTGAAGTATTATTATTTTTATGTCAATATGAACTTTTGTCTTGAATCTTTCGGATCTGAATATTCATATCACAAGTAAGAAGAATTACATTGAAGTTATGCCAAGTAGCACTCCGCATCAAAAATTCTTTTTTATCATTTACCTACTCGAGGACGAGGAGGAATTAAGCTTGGGGATGCTTGATACGTCTCCAACGTATCTACAATTTTTGATTGCTCCATGCTACTTTATCTACTGTTTTAGGCAATATTGGGCTTTATTATCCACTTTTATATTATTTTTGGGACTAACCTATTAACCGGAGGCCCAGCCCATATATGCTGTTTTATGCCTATTTCAGTGTTTCGAGGAAAAGGAATATCAGACGGAGTCAAAACGGAAGGAAATCAACTGGAGAAGTTATTTCTGGAAGGAAACCCACCTGATGGACTTGGACCCCACGTAAGAAGATACGGGAGGTGCTCACGAGGGTGGGGGGCGCGCCCCCTGCCTCGTGGGGCCCCCGTAGCTCCACCGACGTTCTCGTTTCACCCATATATATCGTCGTACCCTAAAACTTCCAGAACAGAATCTAGATCGGGAGTTCCGCCGCCGCAAGCCTCCAGAACCACCAAAAACCAATCGGGACCCCTTTCCGGTACCCTGCTGGAGGGGGGATCCATCTCCGGTGGCCATCTTCATCATCCCGACGCTATCCATGACGAGGAGGGAGTAGTTCACCCTCGGGGCTGAGGGTATGTACCAGTAGCTATGTGTTTGATCTCTCTCTCTCTCTCTCTCGTGTTCTCTCTCGTGTTCTATGGCACGATCTTGATGTATCCCGAGCTTTGCTATTGTAGTTGGATCTTATGATGTTTTTCCCCCTCTACTCTCTTGTGATGAATTGAGTTTCCCTTTTGAAGTTATCTTATCGGATTGAGTCTTTATGAGAACACTTGATGTATGTCTTGCCGTGATTATCTGTGGTGACAATGGGATATCATGTGCCACTTGATGTATGTTTTGGTGATCAACTTGTGGGTTTCGTGACATTGGGAACGTATGCATAGGGGTTGGCACACGTTCTTGACTCTCCGGTAGTAGCTTTGGGGCACTCTTTGAAGTACTTTTATGTTGGTTGGATGAATCTGAGATTGTGTGATGCATATCGTATAATCATGCCCACGGATACTTGAGGTGACAATGGAGTATCTAGGTGACATTAGGGTTTTGGTTGATTTGTATCTTAAGGTGTTATTCTAGTACGAACTCTTTTATAGATTGATCCGAAAGAATAGCTTTGTGGTGGTTTCGTACCCAAGCATAATCTCTACGTTTGTTCTCCGCTATTAGTGTCTTCGGAGTGACTCTTTGTTGCATGTTGAGGGCTTGTTATATGATCTATCTATGTTATTATTGTTGAGAGAACTTGCACTAGTGAAAGTATGAACCCTAGGACTTGTTTCCTATCATTGCAATACCGTTTACGCTCACTTTTACCACTTGTTACCTTGCTGTTTTTATATTTTCAGATTACAAAAACCTATATCTACCATCTATTTTGCACTTGTATCACCATCTCTTCGCCGAACTAGTGCACCTATACAATTTACCATTGTATTAGGTGTGTTGGGGACACAAGAGACTTTTTGTTATTTGGTTGCAGGGTTGTTTGAGAGAGACCATCTTCCTCCTATGCCTCTCGCGGATTGATAAACCTTAGTTCATCCACTTGAGGGAAATTTGCTACTGTCCTACAAACCTGTGCACTTGCAGGCCCAACAACGTCTACAAGAAGAAGGTTGCATAGTAGACATCACCCTTCATCTTGCTGGTGTGGCAATCCTTGAAGATTTACACTGCATTCGGTTCAGGTTCTTTTTGGTCCGCACGGGCTTTCCTCTGTATTTGGAACAAGTCAATATAGATACGATAATATGGCACAAAAAGAAGAAGGAAGTAGCAGCTATTTACATAAGCCTCGCAGTGTGCAATATAGCTACGAGATCCTGTTGTCTGTTGGAATTTCACTTTAGAACGGTTGGTTTTGTTCTTCAAACTGTTAGCCTAGAAGAAGATACACTTGTAAGGCACATACGTAAATACAAGTTCAATATGTGGTCTGATCAAATACATATAGCCTACCTGATACTTTGGATCAGACCAGTGTTTAACGAGGGCTGTCCAGTCTTCATCTGTAATATATTCCACTGGAGATGTTTGGGCGATTTCATTGTTAGCCTTGCCTTCAAAGTGAGATTTTCTAAGGTGGTACCAATCTTGTCAGAGAGCGATCGAAAACATGAGTGCATGCTTGTTTAGTTGCATCATCTTTCGTATCCAACTTGAACCTCATCTGTTGAAAAAAGAATGTGAGTATTATTAGGAGGAAGCTAGAAAGTATGGGATATAGCAAGACAATATTACTAATTGCGATGAATAAAATTACTTACGGATAAATGGTCAAGGAAGGTGTTAAACTGGGTATTGTCTTTCTCATTCCTGTACTGGATCCACGTTGGGAGGATACGCGCATGACACCTAACGGCAACGGCTGCCTCTGATACTAATTTGGCTGACTCTGTAGCATCACGTGACCTTTTTAAACCTGCCTCAAAATGGATCTCCATTCTTCCTCCTTTAGATTTTGTTAATCTGTCAAGCATTATCCCTGATGTCTGTTTCCGCTTGCGCATTGGTGCTAGTTCAACAACGAATATGGAAAGTGTTAGTGTACATCAAACTATGAGAGTATATATAAAGGAGCATGCAACTGCAACTTGACTCGGTCAAGTACCGTCTTGGTGTTGATGCTCATGAGGTTCATCTGATCGTGCCAAGTCCTGTTGTGTCAGCAGTGCTTCGGAAGTAGTGTTAGGTGTGAAGGCAGCTTGGGAACCGCCAGTTCGGAGCAAACGAACGAGTAACTGGTTGAGATGCTGGTACATGCAGTTGAAGCGGATGCTGCAGCTGGTGGAGCAGGTGATATCAGATTTAGCGGTGGACTTGGACCTTCTCTCGCACTATAAGTACCAGCAGAATCTCGACGGCGTAACCTTTTCTGTTTCACCCGACGAGTAACAACACTCCCTACTATATTATTTTCCTTGCTCTTTTTTGACTTTGCCATGTCAAGCTGTACCCACAACACAAAAAAATAAAATCACTCTGCAGAACTCATTGATGCATGATACAGGCAAGCAATACTTTGATGTAAGACAACCGTATGAGGATGGAATATGTAAGAAAAACAGACGGCTTGACATATTCACAGCTATGATGTGCAAACTAAGGTATGATTTTCAAGAAAATAGAAGTAATGCAAGCTAGACACCATATGAAAGATGCAACCAATATTACTCGCCAAGTTAAAAGTGTCTTGTCATAAGTGGCAATTCGAAAAATTAGAAGCAAGACAACGTAGAAATCAATGCAAGATGCAACCACTATCAAACTGCCATGTTAAAAGCGTCCAATCATGAGTTATTGATGCGGGATACACAACAGCAGTTCTTTGATGTAAGAACATGGTATGATAGATAGATGCAGTGTATTCTAGACACGTAAAGCCATGTCATATGCACATGTATAACGATAAACTCAGCAGGTGCAATTTAATCAAAATGGAAGAAATACAGGCTAGACAACATATGCAACATGAAACCAATTATCACACTTTGTCAACTTAGAGCAAGCACCTGCGATGGTGGAGTGCGGAGATGAACTCATCATGTAGACTTGGGACTTCAACTTCATTAGCGATAGCGATGGCAAATCTAGAGAGTCTCTATTTGCGTCGGTCATGAGTACCACCAACATCCCCTAACTTACTCTTTTCCTTCCTATTTTCGATATTGCCTTATGAAGTCAAAACCACAAGAAGATGAATAAAATTAGCTCTGCATAACTGGTTGATGCATGATATGATTTAACACTACTTTGATGTAAGGCAAGAACAGGATAGGAGGATGGAATATATACAAAAAAAGACAGCGTTTCATATTCACACGCATTTATAGGAGGATGGAATATGTATGAAAAACCAGAAGCGGAAGGCATTTCAACAAAATTAGAAGAAATGAAAGCTAGGCACCATATGAACATGCAACCAATATCACTGTGTCTGTCAGAAGTGCCATTTCAAGAAATTAGAAGCAGACAAGCTAGAAGACAATGCAAGATGCAACCTACATCACAGTCCCAAGTTAAATATGTCTTATGGGTAAGTGATCGCGGGTATAAGTTGTAAGCTACGCAGATGCAATTCTACATAATCGAAGCAATACAAACTAGACATCATACGGAAAACGCAACCACGTATAACAGTTCCAAGTAAGAGCAAGCACCTGTGATGGTGGAGTAGGGGAGATGTGCTCATCATGTACACGTATGTTCTAGAAACAGGAACACGTGTCATATTCACAGGCATTATGTGTAAAGTAAGCAGATGCAATTCAAGTTAGAAGCAATACAAGCTAGACATCATACGCAACATGCAACCACATATAATAGTGTCAAGTTAGAGCAAGCACCTGTGATGGTGGAGTAGGGGATATGTGCTCATCATCTACACAGCTACGTTGACTGTCCAGCCTTGTGTTGTCTTGCGAATCTTGTTGGGAGGATGGCGGAGTAGAATCTGTAGAGACCCCCTGTTTGAGTTGCTCCGAAGGACCACCATCATCCACTGCCGGACTAATTTCCTTCAGCTGTAATGATTTTGCATTGTGAAGTCAAACCGATAAGAAAAGGAATAAAATTCGCTCTTCAGAACTCATTCATGCATGATACTGACGAACACTACTCGGATGAAAGGCAAACACATGATGCGATGATGGAATATATATGAAAAACAGGATGGTGTGACATATTCACACCTATGATGTGGTAACTAAGAAGAAGGCATTTCAACAAATTAGAAGCACTGCAAGCTAGACACCATATGAAAGATGCAACCAATATCACTCTGCCAAGTTCAAACTGTATGGCGTTTCAACAAATTAGAAGCAGTATATGCTAGAAATCATATGCAAGACACAACCAATATCACAGTGGCGACTAAAAGGTGCCTTATCATAAGTGACTGATGCGGGATATGCAAGAATAGTAGTCTGATGTAGAAACAAGAACACATGTCATATTCACAGGCATTATGTGTAAAGTAAGCAGATGCAATTCAACAAAGTTAGAAGCAATACAAGCTAGAAATCATACGCAACATGCAATCACATATAATATTGCCAAGTTAGAGAAAGCACCTGTGATGGTGGAGTAGGGGAGATGTGCTCATCATCTACACAGCTACGTTGACTGTCTAGCCTTGCGTTGTCTTGCGAATCTTGTTGGGAGGATGGCGGAGTAGAATCTATAGAGAACCTCCGTTTCAGTTGCTCGGAAGGACCACCATCATCCAATGCCTTGCCAATTTCCTTCAGCTTTATTGATTTTGCATTGTGAGGTCATACCGACAAGAAAAAGGAATATCATTCGCTCTTCAGAACTCATTCATGCATGATACTGACAAACACTACTCTGATGAAAGGCAAATTCATCATACGAGGATGGAATATGTACGAAAAAATGGACGGCTTGACATATTCACACTTATGATGTGGTAACTAAGCAGAAGGCACTTCAACAAATTAGAAACACTGCAAGACACCATATGGAAGGTGCAATCAATATCACTCTGCCAAGTTAAAACTGTCTCGTCATAGGTGGCGTTCATCAAACTAGAAGCAATACATGCTAGAAATCATACTCAAGACGCAAACCAATATCACACTGCCAACTTAAAGCTGTCCAATCATAAGTGACTGATGCATGATACACAAGAAGAGTAGTTTCATGTAAGAACATGGTGTGATAGACAGATATAGTATGTACCAAAAACAGGAAAGCATGTCATATTCACATGTATCATGTGTAAGCTAAGCAGATGCAGTTTACACTAATTAGGAGCAATCTGAGCTAGACACCATATGCAACATGCAACCAGATATCACACTTTGCCAAGTTAGAGCAAGCACCTTGGATGGTGGAGTAGGGGAGCGGAGACTTGGACCATGTAATGCACTATCAGTACAAGGAGAATCGGTACAGATGCTCCGTTTACGTTGCTGCAGAGGACCACCATCATCGCCTTCCTTACTCTTTTCATTCCTCTTTCTTTGCCTTGTCAAGTCAAACCCACAAGAAAAAGGAATAAAATTTGCTCTTCAGAACTTATTGATGCATGATACCGATTTAACACTACTTTCATGTAAGGCAGCCGCATGATAGGAGGATGGAATATGTATGAAAAATAGGACGGCGTGACATATTGACATGTATGATGTATAAAGTGTAAACTAAGCACAAGGTGCTTGAACTTGTTAGAATCGATGCAAGCTAGAAACCATATGAAAGATGAAACCAATATCACTCTGCCAAATTAAAAGGGTGCCCTAACAAATGTATTTGACCAAATTAGAAGCAATACATGGCAACATGCTAGAAATAATATGCAATATGCAATGAATAAAGGTGACTCATCGTAAATGATTGATGCAGGATACAGAAGAGAGGTAGTTTCATGTAAGAACAAGGTTAACACATAGATGTAGTGTGTAAAAAAAAAGGAAGGCATGTCATATTCACAGGTATAGTGTGTAAACTAAGCAGATGCAATTTACCCTAATTAGAAGCATTTCAAGCTAGACACCGTATGCAACATGCAACCACATATCACACTGCGAAGTTGGAGCAAGCATGTGATGGTGGTGTAGGGGAAGTGCTGTCTTCACGTACAGAGCAACGTACAATATCTTCATTTAGGCTTGCTGTTTCTTGAGAATCATGTGGAGAGGATGAAATTGCATTCTTTATAAGAGTATTGCGTCTCATATTAACCCACACGCATGACTGTCTCATCATAAGCGATAGACGCAGGATACACAAGAACAATAGTTTGACGTAAGAACATGGTGTGATAGTCAGATGTAGTATGTACCAAAAACAGGAAGGCGTGTCATATTCACATGTATAATGTGTAAGCTAAGGAGATGCAATTTAACAAATTAGGAGCATTGATGAGGGATACACAAGAAAAGTAGTTTGATGTAAGAACATGGTTATTTGAAAGACGTAGTATGTACCAAAAACAAGAAGGCATGTCATATTCACAGGTATAATGTGTTAACTAAGCAGATGCAATTTACCCTAATTAGAAGCATTACAAGGTAGACACCATATGCAACATGCAACCACATATCACACTGCCAAGTAAGAGCAAGCACCTGCGATGGTGGTGTGGGGGAATTGCGGTGATCAACTAGAGAGCTACGTTGACTATCTTCATTTAGCCTTGCTGTTTCTTGAGAATCATGTGGGGAGGATGACACTGCACTCTTTAAACGAGTAGGGCATCTCACAGTAACCCACCCGGGTGACTGTCTCATCATAAGTGATTGACGAGGGATACAAAAGAGCATTAGTTTGATGTACGAACATGGTTAATAGACATATGTAGTATGTATCAAAAACAGGAAGGCATGTCATTATCAAAGGTATAATTTGTAAAGTAAGCAGATGCAATTTAACCAAATTGGAAGCAATACAAGCTAGACACCATATGCAACATGCAACCACATTTGACAACGCAGTTAAAGCAAGCACAGGATGGTTGTGTGTGGCAATTGAGATCATCAAGCTGCAGAGCTACGCTTCTCGCCTCCAACTGCGACATTGCACCCATTAGAGCGCTGAAAACGCTTATTGCTTATCTTGAATTACATCGAGCGACTTACATTTTTTTTTTCTGCATTCATCAACACTGCGTCAGAGTCTGAAATACCCATGCAAAAAAAAAAACAATAGTGTGAGTATGGGTGAAGTGTGTGCACAATTAGTACAGTGTAAAGGTAGCAGATAGCAGGTCGGTGAGAAATAAATGTCGGGAGACATATGATAGCTCTACAACATGCATGGCACACTCAATTACTACAGGATTCTATGAAAATAACAGTCGACTGAAGGCAAATAGGTCAGTCCATTTTTTCTGCACCGTCTGATGTACAAAGAATGGGCAGATCGCCTTCATCTACCTCCAGCCAGTCAGTGTTGACGATCTTCCTCGAAATGCCAGCGACCACCGGCCCAGTATTCGTCCCCTGCCTGCGCCCTCCCCTCGACCTCACCGCACCGCCGTGCTTGGCACCGCCCCCCCGGCCATCCATTCAAGCCCCGCCGACCTCCAGATCGGCGCAAGCAGCTCCTGCGCCCCACACCCCTATGATAGACACCGATGCGCCGCTTCCCCGGGGAACATGCGGACTAGGTGCTCCGCGCGCCTAAGCGAGTGCTGCTTCTTTTAATTGCGGTTTGACTAACCCTGAATTGAAATCCAGGCGGGCTACTGACCTCTAGCAAAGGTGAAATAGTAAAAGGGAGGAAACCTTGTGCATTTAGTATCACGAAGAAGATGCAGTAAGAAGCGCTCAACTAGTTTCTTTCATGGGATGAATACGGTGTGAGCGGAGACGTAAGATTTGCACGAATAAGGGAAGAGGAGTACCTCTTCTCTTTGGCGATCTTGTGTCCTCCTTCTTTTTCCGACGATCTTGTTGTTCGCCGGAAACCAGAAGTTATGGAGGACGGTGCAGCCTTGGACGAAACCATGGCCAAGTTGTTGAGTGTGGTGCGGTGGCCGTCTGTCGGCGGCGGGGAAGCAGATCCGAGGCGGCGAACGACGGCGTAGTGGGAACAACTCCGGTGTGGTGGACGGTTGCGACAGTGGAGCCGCAGCAGTGAGGTGCAGGACGGTGTGGTCGGAGTGGTTCTGGTACGGCGCACGTCGGCGTCGGCGTCGGCGTCGTGGAGGCAGCTCTGCCTCGGCTTCAGCTGCTAAGTCCTTGAGGGCGTTGCTGTTGCGGTTGCATTGGACGACGACGTCGAGGTACCGGCTCCGGCGTGATGGAGGAGGGCGGTGGTGGATTGGCCGCTACGGGGTGGAGGACGGAGGAGGCTAGGGTTTCGCGGCTGGTGGAGAGAGCGTTTTCGCGCCCACGGAGTATGAATGAGGAAACGGAGGGAGGCGGGGAACTAAGGGGGAACAATGTTTCGGTTTGAGACGCGCTTGTTTGAAATTTGGGGAAAGTTACAAACTTTGCCCCCATCTAAAATTTCGGACATATTGCGGGTTGGGGGTAGGACAGTCATGTCAGGTGTCCCAAAATGTGGGCGGGATAGATTTCGTCCGAGCGCATGGGTGTTTAGGCGCCCACGGCGTATGAATGCTTCTCGGAGGCGGTTGAGACTGGGCGTCTTGGTGAAGTTACAAACCTACCCCGGTTTAGACCTTTGGACATCGGGCCGATAGGCTACACGGGCCAGAGTCAGGACAGTAATTTCCTACCACCAAAACATTAGTCTCGCGCGGTTTCGGGTGAACAGAGGCCTATTTGGCGCTTTGTTCAATATTTGGGAGCAGAAGCATTAACGTTTTCGATTCTCTTGAATTGAACTTTCAGGATTTGTCAAACTTCACAAATCTTTACTCTTGAAAATACTAAAGCTACGATTATTTTGGAATGGAGGGGGTACATTTTAATATACATTGTACACAATTATATTAAAGAATATGCAACTTACACTACTAGGGACAACCCTAGCAGTAGCGCTGGTTTTGTGCTCACTAGTAGCGCGGGCAGGCGCGCTACTAATAAGGCGCTACAGCTATTGCTTAGCAGTAGCGCGTGCCCGCACGCGCTACTGCTAGGAAAAATAGCTGCAGCGTTTGTTCAGTCCCATGCTACTGCTAATGTAACTACTAGTAGCGTGTTTTCTCTCCATCGCTACTAGTATTCTTTTTATTTTTTTTATTTTTAGTGTATTTATGCGCCATCGTACAAATATTGGTACAATACTAGTTATGAGGTTTACATCATTATGTCCATAACAGTGTGTCAAATGAAGGTGGATTAAGTTCAAGTGGAGGCAATATGTGGTGCATGTCAAAAGTATACTACTAATCCAAACTTGATCTAGTTTGGACTATTAGTATTTTCGATGTGCACCCCATGTTTCCTCCACTTGAATCTACTCCGCCAGCACAAGCTATTTAATCATCATCATAGTCATTACCACCAACAATATTTATTTAATCACCACTAACACTAGCTAATAATAATCATCATAGTCATTACCACCAACACTAGCTATTTTATCATCATAGTAATAGTGTAGCACATCATCATCCTCAAACTCATTTCTAGCTAGCTAATCACTCCTGCTGCTCTCTCTTAGGTAAAATAACATAAAACATGTGTAGCTCTCCTCCTTGATCAAGTTGGAGCATGCAGATGAACCTGTCTCCTAATCGTGGGTAGCGCATCTGTTTGCTGCCCCCTAGTACTTCTCAGCGCTCCCCCATCACATATTTGGTCCAGTGCAATTAAGCATCCGTCGTTGATCTTGAATGCACTAAAGTAATCTGTAGGATATCTTGGCCGTAAGCTAATAATACTCATGGTACCTTTAGTCTCGATCCCATAAGGCACAACATTCATCGGGAGTTCCTGTTGAAGAACATCGTATGGTAACATACTTAGCAATGAAGTTTAGCTTCAAAAATAATGTATGGAAAAGATGCACTGAGGACAAATAGTAAAAATCTTACCATCCTTCCTAAATAGATGTGACCATAGTTCATTACGAACACTATTGGTCGCACGTTTTCAGTACTAATATTTCTAAATGCAGGAAGAAAATTTGTCTTGACAGTATCAAGATCCGCAAGCCATGAAACATAATGACTTAGCTCCTCGCAGTTGAGTTCAGCCCCGGGACAGTAGTAGGTCCTGTCTACCAAGAGCTGGACATGTTTGCTTGCACCGAAATAAGCTGACAATACAAATTAGTTGTCAACTATTTTTGAATAAACAACATCAAAGACATAAATATGGTTGAGAAACTTACATAATGGTATAATCGAGGCGCTCGCACATCGACCCGGATGTCGGTTTTACCTTCAATATCATCTTCCGGACGAATATCAAAGGTGATAACCATATCAGGCTCAAATGCATAAGTCTTGCATAGTGCTCGCCATGTTTTGCATCCAAAATAGGTGGTCGTCTTAATTGTATAATTTTGCGTTGAAAATATAACCATGCTCGGTCTTCAAGTAAACTTTCTTTACCTCCATAGTATGACTGAAACCTATCTTATCCAATACAAAAACTCTTGCATGGCAGGGGATACGCTAGTAGAATAGTAAAAAAATATATAAGTTGAAGCAAATGAAGCAGATGTCATGCTTAATTACGAAAAAAGACTTGTCGTTGTGACTTCATCAGATCCACTTTGAAGTTCTCGTCCAGCTTGATGTCAAGCGCCTATCATCATCTAGGAAGATTCCGTCAGACAGGCCAAGGCCGTCTTCGCAGTATTTGCAAATACCAAATCCTTTTCGTCCTCGACATTTCCTATGTTCATAGTTAAAACATTAATTGAAAATCGATCGAAGACAACTACCAGGATACTCAACACACAAATCCGGGGCACTCGATATTTCCTACATATTCTGGCACAAGTCATGCCAAAATTCACGGAAAAATCCGGCATGACCTTTGCTAAAATAGGACATATCGAGCGCCTGAAATTTGCCGGAACGGAAATGAATCAACACTCCGGCAAAACATAGGCCACTCGGAGGTGTAACCTGCAAACATGACCGTCCACTTGGATATTGAGCAACACAAGATATACATTTCAAAATATCTTATAGGACACAAATTAGCATGCATTCAATAAGCAAAAGTAAATCATCTCATCCGTCCGTACATCATCGAATATTATCACTAATACATCCCGAATAGTGTCATACATATAACATCACTAATACAACTAAAACCCTAGCACACGACGGGTATCGGTGCGGGCGGTGAACACCCACAGAGAAGGAACCATCACGGGATCATAGCTCCAGTGAGATCCCTGGAGAACCTGCCAGGTATTGGAGAACCTGTGCTCCAACGCAAACAAGTAGCGATGGACATGCGCGTCCTCCTCACTAACACGCTGCCGCGGAGTCCTCGAGCCTCTGGACCATCACTGGCCCACGCGACCGCCACCAAAGAAGGTTCGGGTCAATGACAGGCTGGCTCCTCACTAACCTGCGCCCCCCGGTAGGTAGCGCCTCCCAGTACCACCCCGGCGGAGCCCAGTCCCGGACATGGCCCATCTGGTCAAGCAGGTGTCGTCCTCCGCCGACTCGACGACGAGGATGCGGGATAGGCATCGTCCACGTCGATGCGGGAAAAATTTCTTTAACAAAAAAAATAGCACAAAGTTCTTACTAACTAGTTCTATTAATTCAACTAGTTCTTACTAAAAATAAACTTACTATAAATAAAAATAAACTAGTACCTAATTAGTACCTAGTTCTTACTAACTAATTAATACCTAGGAACTACTGCCCTAATTACCATCTAATTTGAAGAACTTAGGGGTGGAAAGTGGTAGCGGATATTCCAATTATCCAACTATAAAGTGAAATAAGTGGTCAAATTTTACTCGTTTTATGATTCATCTTAGAAATTTGATTCGTTTCCACCCTTACATGAACCCTAACTCATTTGAGCTGCATCCGCATCTGATTCGTTTCCACCCTTACATGAACCCTAACTAATTTGATGCAACTAAAATATAAAGAAACCCTAGGCAGAGGTAGGGGAGAGGGAGGAGCAGGCGTGCTCACCTTGGGTGCCTGCGACAAGGGAGGGGAAGGCGGCGTCGAGGTTGGGGTCGGGGTCGGGGCGCCTGGCGGATGGCGGCGTCGAGGTCGGGTCGGGGCGGCGCTGGGTGGCGTTGAGGTCGGGCGGGCGGCGTTAATCTGGGGTCGGGGCGGCGAGAGGTGTGGCAGAGAGCCTTGGCGGACGGGCGACGGCTGTGGCGAGTGTGGAGAGTTGGATTTGGGGAAAGTGGCCGTGGGGAAGGACGAACCCCGTGGTTAAGTCGAAGTAGCGATGGCGCGTTCGAAAGCGCTACCGGGCTAAGTTAGCTACAACGCTGCTCGGGATACACGCTACTGCTACTCCTTTCTCTTTTTTCCCCTTTTTCATTTAGTTTTCTTCACATTTTATTTTTTTCCTTTCACCTTATTCTATTTCTTTCATTTTCAATTACCTTTCTATTTGCTTTCCATTTAATTTTATATCCTTTAGCAGTAGTGAGTTTAGATTAAAACGCGCTGCTACAAAGAAAGTAGCGGTAGCGCGGTTCGTTGTAGGTCGCTACTACTATGTGTAGCCTATCGGCTAAGCCGTGGGAATTTTAGTAGTAACGTGTTTAGAACAAGACGCGCTACTGCTAGAACTTTATCTGCAGCGCGGTTTGCACAGGAGCGCTACTGCTACTTAGCAACAACGTGCTTTTTTGACCGTCGCTACTGCTAAAGTTCTGTGTATAAGGTTTTCCCTAGTAGTGTTACCTCAGTTCATGCATGGTTCCAGGTATAATCTCCTTGGTTGCAAAAAAAAGTTAGATATGCGTATGAATATATATAGCATGTTCAAACTTACAACAAAGATTGATGCCCCCTTTTACATCTGATTTACAAATGCCATTATCTCGGGTTCAAATAGATGAATGCACTTCCTCTGAATTCGAATCTTCGAAACCCCCTTTATGTTGAATTTGCCATGTATTTTATTTCATAGCTAGCAATTTGGAATGTATCCATGCAATTAACAAATGTATAAAGTGCTTCACACTAACAACATGGAGTGCACTAATTAATATTTATATATGAATTGCAAAAGCATCCATTGCCTGTATTTCAAACCGCTCTCACTCTATGGATCGATAATATGAAATAAACACATGCACATGCTAGAATTCAATAGAGTATGGGTGTATGATAGACTGATTTTCGTCCATACGCAATTTTGCAAAATTCATGATCTCATCCAAAAATAATAATGCCATTTATATTTTAATTTAATGCGCAGAACCGCCTTTTACACGCAGATGCACTATGCCTCGCCCCGTTCTCACAAACGCGTTATATATCTCTCTATCTAACGCATAAGTGCACACACTTTATATTCCTCGGCATTTCTCTTTCACACATGCTCACAATCTCTCTCAGGGTGTCGGGGTGTCTCACGCACATGCTCTCTCTGTTTCTCTCTCTCTCTCTTTCTGACTACTATGTACCACTCTTTTCACTAATCTCAATTGGAAAACACTATTTCTCTCACATGCATATATACACATGCACGGTCTCTACTAGCCCTCTATACGCACATATATGTGCCTACGTGTCTCCCTTACGCACATTATCTTTAGGCCTCTCTACACACATTGCCCCCGACACACCTCTCTAATAGTAGTTGGCAGATATGATTTCATCATATCATTCGTAGGATATCCCGGCTGTTAGGCTGGATGGTAATCTGAGGCAAAGTTTTACCCTAGTTCAGATCGGACCCTTGCAGTTGAAGAAAGAGCCTACTCCTGGTATGCAGTATATTAGTGATAGGGGTGTGTACAAAGTACACGTGAATACCAAGCATTGTGCGTGTGTGTATACTATCGACGAACTAGCCCCCAAGCTTGTATAACATACTAAGGGCCTAGGGTTACAAATCATATATAGTCGGCTTATCACCAGTGGGGATAGAGTCCTCCGCGACTCTGGTAGCTTCGTGTTGTACGCCGAGTCCTCCACATGGGTCTCCGTATAACACGTCTCGGTCCAACCTATATGTAGCGCAGGATGGAACCGACCCATGAGTCTTCATGTTGACCCACCACAACTAGAAATGATGTGCCCACCACACCACACACGCAATCGGCCACTAAGAAAATAAGCATATACAATAGTACAACGGTATCTAGCTCATGGTACGTCTCCATATTTTGTTGATGACACTGACGGACTTTGCATTTGATGCGTGCTCCGTATTTTGTTGACGACACTTAGGGTCATTGTATTTGAAGAGAAAGCACGATATGGTCACTGGACTTCAGAATAAGCTCATCACGGTCACCACATACATTTTGTCGTGCTAACCAACATGTGGTTGGATGGTTAGAGGACAGTGGTTTCTCGAGCCCACCAAAGTTAAAGTCCCGGTGCTCGCATTTATCTTTTGTTAATTTCAGTATTTTCCGGCGATGTACGTTCAGTGGGAGGAGACGTTCCACTCGACTACGAGGCACCTATGGTGACTTTGTAAAATCTCAAGATCATGTAGATGAAAAAGTCAGTCGACTGACGTGTAGCCTCACCCCGCACGTACACATGCACGCACGCAAGACACGCATGCATGTAGGCGTGTAACACTGACACGTACACATAATGTACACACGCATGCATGCTGGCGTGCAACACTGACACATACACATGCACTCACGAACACACGCACGTACGCACCCATGCATGCAACACTGAAACGCACCCTTGCACGCACGCAACACTCGCACGCCTGCATGCACACAGCACACGACGCAAGACACACGCTCAACCTATACGTGCATGCACCCTTTGTTAAGGACATGGATTGTTACGGGTATTAATCAATCTTATCTGTGATAAGCAGAACATTGATGTTTGCATCGGTCTTTATGAATCACAACGTATCGAATGGGCTATCAACATAGTAGGCTTAACTACATGAAAAAGATGATGTCACACTCAATGAACAATCATCGGTTTATGAAATGCCCGCTTCTGACCGCCCTGGCCCACCAAAGGTTCCTCTGCTGTGCGCTGCCAGCGTTGGGTCACTGACATGCAGGCCATGCACCCAAAGAGCCCACACGTCAGTGGAAGAATGGCACCGTGTCCTAGGTCAGAGTCGAGGGCGCCACTCGCAGCACGCCCGGCTGAACACGCCTCCGTACCGCATTCAAACGCCTCCATGAAACCCGCCCGTGTGGAAGCCGAGAAACCCACTTTGGACACACGTCCGTTCATGACCGGGCCGGCGGTAAACGCAACGCCGGCCGAGCTCCTACCGTCCACCGTCTATTTAATCTCCTATTTAAACGAGGCCAAACGCCGGCCAAGAATCGCACACCTCCGCCGCTCCCCTATCTCCTCCACCATTTTCTCCACTCTTACAATGGCTTATGAAGAGTAGTTATTCCGCATCCAAGCCGGCTGGGTAGCCCGCCGGATACGAGCTATGCAGCTCGCTGATCCACCTCCCTCCCCTCGCCTAACGGAGCCAGTTGCCGCCCCAAGCCGGTGCGCGGTTCAGCAACTCGCCGCTCCAGGCCAGCTCGACGAGGAGCGGCGCACGGGCGTCGTTGCTGCCGTCCACGTCGCCGCCTCGTACCGCGTCTCCCGTTTCTGTGGCCGAGACTCCCATGCCGGCGGCCGCGCCATGCAAGCAGCGACAGAAGCCGTGTGCGCGGAGAGCGACGAGTCGGTGGCCAGCGCCTCCGCGTCTGCCGCCATCATCAAGGAGAAGTAGAACACGGGAGGCCGCCGCCGCTTGGGTCCCATGAAGGCCACAACGGAGGCGACGCCAGCGTACACAACAGGTGTCTTGTCGGATCCTTTTATTGCGAGGACCTTCGTCGACCCTGCATGGGCTCCACGGAAGAGGTCAATGTTAGGATGAACTCGAGCCGGTGCCGGCCATGGCGAAGTAGTGGCCGGTGATGAACTCGTACCGGTGCCGGCCACCATCATCTTAGGCACCAGCTAATGATATTAGTTGGGCAGTGGGGAAGCGAGCCGTCCTTTGTGCTGAAGCATATACCTCCGGGGCTCCCGGCAGTCCGGTGATCGTGCTGCCGGACATGAGGAACACGAATCGATCGGCGGGTGACCATTTAGGCCAGGTATTATATACCTGTGCTGTCCAGAACTAGCACCGCGTAGTTCATTTGAATGTAACGAAATCCGTCATGTTTGTGTGAAAATCTGGTATTTTATATGATTTCCGTCGTTGTTTATATGAAATATCAGTTTGTCTATGTGTTTGCGTGAATTTCGTCCGGTTGGTTGAGTTGTTGTCATAATGTGTGCGGCTACGGTTGGATGGCGTAATTTGCGGGTCGCCGGTCAGTCTGCGGGCGGCTTGGGCGGAGTTGTGGGACAAAAAAACACAGCTCGTGCGAGCTCGTCTCCAACGTGCGCGCTGGAGGATGCATGACAGCATGAGCACCCGAGCCATTCCTCGTTCATCGGTGGAAAAGGCACCGGTGGACAAAAGGGTCGCCAATATTTTGGCTACCCTGGGCAAGATCCAAACAGCCCCTCCCAATAGATTCAAATCCCTCGTTCGCCGTGGAATTTGCCATGTGTTGTTATCATGGACTAGCAAGATGCCCGTGCATTGCACGGAACATCAAGATGCATTTTTTTACAAACTCCCGCATGCATGCAAGGGATAATTAATGTCCTCCTTTGCTAGTACCACGAGGCAAACACCATTTATATTGCATCGATTAGTGTTAGTGGCCTTGTATATCTGCAAATTGTAATTTTGATAGTGGCCCCTTGTATATAAAAATGGAGGGAGAAATATGAGAGATAAGGTGAGGAGGAGTGGGGCGTGGTGCCGTGGTGGTGACTGGTGGTCGGACTGGGCGGAGGCATGGGGATGGACGGCGCATTATGTCTAGGTTTGTATCTCTCTCTCACACACCCACGTAGGTGGGGGACGTGCACAAGAGAAGAGGTGCACACACGGCGCACGTACTCCCGTCTCTTTCCCAACCACATCCGCGCGGGTACACGGTGGAGCTCATTTCTGTACGAAAAAGGCAGCCCATGTGGTAATTTGGCACGTGTACTGGTTGTCCACTTGGTGGAGGGAGGATCGTCTACCACGGGCGAACAAACAAATTGCGACTTGACGCTTTATGTTAAACTAAAAAAAGAGGCAAACCATGTGGGGTCTACCTTAGAGGCAAGGCTCTATACACTGGAGTACTTTTGATGTGTCCCGTCAACTCGCAGAATGAGGAGAAACTTGCTTAGTACGCCGTCTCCCCCGCCCACGGGCGCGGTGGCTCGCAGGATGAGGTGAAGCTTACTACTACTATACGCCTTCACGCCCGCTCCTTCGCCCACGTGCGCGGTGGCTCGCAGCACGAGGAGAAACTTTTACTACTCCCTCCGTTTACTCCTCGTCCCTACTATGTACTCCCTCCATTCCTAAATATAGTGCGTATTAGTTTTCTAGAGAAATTCCATATTGTAGTGCGTAGTTTGAGTTCAACCCAATTCTGGACGAAACTAGCCCTACACCAACCCATCAAACGCAGAGGCTTCCTCCCTTGTTTATTTGCTCTCGTACACATCAGATGGCAGGAGGGTGCAGTAGTTTCCCTCTAATTTTCTATTCTACTGCTGTGTTGGGCACATGGGACCTGGAACAAATTGACCGGGGCTTTCTCGTCCAAAACATATCGCCAGCACATGCATTGGTATGTGGGCTTTTATTTATGCGCATTACATTTAGGAATGGAGGGCTTTGGTTAGTACACCCTCTATTTACTTATACAAGGCCACAAAAAAATTACATTTTGCATCTATACAAGGCCACAAATAGTAATCGAGACAAAAGTTACTACTCCCTCCTTTCCAGTTTATGGCTCAATTTCAAAATCTCTCCAACCAAGGTAGACGGTGAGTGGTTGAATTAATTTCGTAGTTTGCACAGTACGCTCGTTTTTCTGAAGAAGTTATGTTTACCGAGGCATTAATTAGAATGAATGTATGAATGACCACTAAATTTCCATGAACTTGTACATGCATTGGTTAGTTTCCTCTTGACACTGCTTGCGTCGGGTGATCTAACACACCTCGAAATCCAACATGCAATGGTACTACCACTAGTATAGTAGAATTGAGACTTACCAAACGGAAAAACGAATGTTTGTTAGATGAGCCCTATAAACCCTAGTGGGTACGTACTCCGTAAAAACAGATTTTTCCAAAACTAAGTCGCTCCCTTTCATGAACTCTGTAGTATACTCCTCCGTCGACGCTCCCTTTCATGAATTCTGTACTTCCTGTCGCCGACATGTGGGACATATAGCAACCAGGTCGATGTGTCAAGCACCAAATAACAGTGCAGAATAGCAGGGGGACGACCCAATCGCATCGCCCCGATGGTAGTAATGAGCAATGAGACGCCAAATCAGAATGCCGCACCTTCCCAGACGGACGAAGCAACCATTATTTCACACTTCGGTTCGACATCATCTCAAACCACGTACTAGTATTGCTTCTGCCTCAAGAGGGACACTCACATCGCCTTGGTACATCATGACACGTGGGACCGCATGACAGGCCATGCTCCCCCGCCGATCGCTCGGTAAAATCATCTCATTTTTACTATACTTCCTCCGTATCAGTTTACTACATGGCATGCACGTCGTTCTAGGTTGAGAATTTAACTGGCTATATATATGTGATGAACAGTACGCTAGCCTTTTAAAAAATGTGTACTTTTGTACAGTAGTACTCCACTATCGATGAATTGTGCCATGGAGCAAAAATTGAAATTTTAAAAAAAGGTGGTACATATAGAGAGCGCTCGTCGCCAAATTATGCATATAGTACTATTAAAAAAGCTAGTACGTGCTTAATTGGGGTGCTAAATTCTATTAAAGAAATACTAGTACTAGTATGTGCATATTAAAGAGTTAAAGTAATGAGAAGAAACATAACATAGTTC
The DNA here is from genome assembly GCA_021605205.1 of Aegilops longissima. Classification (NCBI taxonomy): domain Eukaryota; kingdom Viridiplantae; phylum Streptophyta; class Magnoliopsida; order Poales; family Poaceae; genus Aegilops; species Aegilops longissima. The sequence continues at coordinate 47,848,975 of CM038680.1, read as the reverse complement.
TGCTGGGGGCTCAGCACAACACACCCCTCAAATTAAACTAAGCACACCTGAAATTAAACTATGCAACTAATCCGGTAGACACTGCATTAGGCTAGTCATAGTGGGAGTAACTAAGCTAGTAACATAGCGCACTCCAAGAAATTTTTGCTTATGTGGCAAGTATTTAATGTGAGGTGGTAACATAATATGTTACTGTAACATAGCGCTTCCCAATACAAGATGAGTCTACAAGCTAATAAATGAAGCCATCTATGACACCACTATCATGTTACTTTGCATTATGAAGGTAGTAACTTAGACTAGTGTCATGCATATGACACTAGTCTAAGTTACTCCCCACTATGACCAGCCTTAGAACCACCATGAGCAACGACACTGCCACCTTACTCGGAGTCCTCGTCCACGTCCTCGACTTCGTCCTTGTCCCTCTTCCTCTTGGCCGATACTTCTTTGCTTGAACCGCCAACTTGGCTGTTGCTCTTCATCCAGCCCTTGTAGATATTGAAACAAAGGTGGCCATCCATTGCAGCGTACTGGATGTGGTCTATATCTAGTACATTCCGCTGCCATGCATGACGATGAAATGTGTATGGAGGTTTCTCCAGTTTACCGTACGAAGGATGAACCATGGCTCCTGCCAGGGTCAGCATTGAAGGCTGACGAGAGGGCACCGGCCGATTCTTCTAGAGGTCAAAGGGGTTGCCTACAACGAGGCCTATCCGACGCAGGACTTCTTTGTCGTTCTTAAAGTCTACAGTAACGAATTTGACTATTTTGTCCTCGAGGAAGTTCTTAAAATCCTGGCACTCAACGTCGGCATGGCATATGTGGTAGACCAAGCAAACGTTATGTACGCAAACCTGGATCACGGCGGGCTTCTTCCTCTCTTCGTCCTTTAGATCCTTCTCTCGTCCCACGACTGTGGTGTACTCAACATCTAGCCCAGCGACCCACTCATCATGTGAGTTTTTGAACATGCGTCTAAAGCGAGAAAGGCATCCTTTCACCATCGCGGAAGTACGGGTGTAGATGACGTCGAACTCATCACCGGTGATGGTTCTAACCTTGTACTCACCGCCGATCGGGAGATTTGGGACGCCATGGATTTGGGAGGAGGGTTAGGATTAGTGGAACTGCCATAATGTGAATGGGCGGGGACGACTAGGAGCGAACCGCCGTAGTATTAAAGGACGTGCGAGGGCGTAGTAGAAGCGAACTGCCGCGTCGCGAACGGCAGGGGTAGTGGCTTTCCATTCTCCCATGATACGGGCTTCCGAGAGCCCTTGGATCTGAGATCGAACGGTTGCATGGCGTGATTCTAGACCTATGGGTGAATATCCTATCCTGGAGGGTTATTCTGCAAATTTTCAGCAACTTAGCATGTGACCGTTTGATCTCAGATCCAAGGGCTTCCAGCAGCCCGTATCATGGTCGCGCCTACCACGACCGTCGCGTCGCTCGTGCGGTCGCGCCCTTGGAGATTGAACACGGTGCGTTAGGCTATCTGATGTCGGCAAGTCATACATAGTCATCACTTAGTCACTCATACTACAACAAGGTTGGCTATAAGGTTGGCTATAAGTGTATTTTTTACTCCTCTCTATCTCTTTCTTCAGATTCCTCCGTCCCATAATATAAGAACGTTTTTGACACTAGTGTAGTGTCAAAACGTTCTATATAATGGGACATGAGTACTAGTATTTATTGCATTTGCCAAGGAGTGACCTCTTCCAATGAAATGGCGTTGCTAAGTTTGCTTCATTTAATTAGCTATAGACTCAAAATTGTGTTTTCACCTAGGTACACACGCTTAGCACGGTTTCTTCCTTTGGTAACCAAACTAGTCTCTCTCTTCTTGATTAACTTGCCACATCAGACTTTATGCCTATGTGGCAAGCTTAAGAACCTGTAGGAGCAAGTAAGTACAATAGTGCGCTTTACATGGCATTTTGCATATGTGGAGGAAAGAGAGCAAGGAAAAGTGGAGAAGTGGGCTCTCATGCAAGAGCAAGCCTCTACTACTTCATGGTGGAGCATTGGGAGAGGCACCTGTATGGAGGTGGTCAGAATCGGGAGACTCACGCCCGTCGTGGCCTTGATTAAAATGATAATGGCAAGTCAAATCACAGGGCCCCACAGTCCAACATAACTTCATTGTCAAATCACACAGCCCTCGTTTGCAGCAGCCTACTCCCTTGTCTTCTCGCGTCTCTGTCGAACCGACTAGGCGGAACTGCCCGCCTACAGCGCAGAAAAGCCCGCCCTCGACTTTTAAATACAACTACTCCCTCCGTCTACGTGAGTAAGTCATCTTACGAAAACCAAATAATCCCAAAATACTAAGACGCAGTGCATTAACTTCTACCTCGTTTCTTGTTCCTTCACATATCAACCAATAAGAATCCAATGATATACTTTTTGTGACATAGTAACTCATATTTAGTTAGTCAAATGGATGACCTAGAACTACGTGCATGCCCTATAAACCGAGACGCCTACAAATAAAAAACCGAGACGGAGAGGGTAGTTCAGCGTATCTTTTGGATCAATATAGTCGGGATTCACCAAGGAGCAAAACCAAGTGGTGGGCTGCTCTGTCGTGTTAGCGTAACAACTCAAGCGGTCAGTCCGCTGCGAAATGGCGACACACTTAACAGACCCCTTTGGCGGACATGTGGCTCATCCATCGTCTTGTTCCACGTCGATGCACCAAATCACAATTGGAGCAGCGGTTGGAATTGGAGGCACCCGGTCGAAGCGCCGCGATAGTAGAAAATGAGCAATGAGGGTCAAATCACAAAGCCCCACCTTTCCGCATTAAGCTGGACGGACGAAGCAACCATCATTTCACTCTAGCGCGCAAGAGCATAAAGAAAAGAAAACAATGATGCATGGGGCAGCTACCTAGGGCACCCTAGGTAGGGGTCTACCTCTGATCCTTTTTTGAAAGCGCCTCCACTACAAATCAGCTTCTCCCCCGTCCTCTTGAAGAAAACCGATGATGAGTGCGGCGGTAGGGTTTGTAGGACTACTACGGCGTGCGGGGCCACGTCGTAGTAAACGGGTTCGAGTCGACGCGCTTAAATATGTGTGGGCCGCTTGGTTTTATGGGAACGAGGCAAAATTTTGGGTTCGGGGACCAGTGGAGATATAGCACGTACAAAAAATTGTGGACGTAGGTTCGACCGAAAGGCAATGATGCATGGGCCCTGCATTTTGATATACCCGGGGCCGCGTGAAATTTGCTACTCTACTCAAAACTAGTAAGGTACACATGTATTGAACGCATGAGATTTCGAAACCAAATTATGAATAAATACACACTATAGCATGTAAAGCTTTGAGTCATATATGCATGATGTAGATGTTCGTTTAGTTCTTATAGTTCATCTCATTCAAAATCAATTAGTTTTATAAAATGTTAAGATTCATGGGGTTGTGCATTGTAAATCATAAAGTAAAAAACAAATAATGGCAATTCATTTAGAAAAATAATCAATTATGATACGTAAGATTCTAGAACAAAGGAGAAGTGCTTGTGTTTTGAGGTTTGTGCATTATGCTTAAGTTCAACCATGGAGTCTTCTAAATTGTACATGTGGCAGATCTGGTGGAATGTTGATGATATCCAACGGCAAGAGTGCTCGGATTTGCCCATCTCTCGCATTGTCGGGTTAGCTTCATCCAGCGACCATCTTTCAAAGTTATTGGCACACTATATAGTTCTTGTGCCATAGTTGCATGTTTTGGAAAAAAGCTACTAGTGGGTTGTACTATCTATTTAGGAATAGAAGATGTATACATGGAAGTTGTAGGGAAAGAGATGACATGGAGGATCTCAATTCCTATGAGTAGGGATTGGAAAAGAGATGTCATTTGGTTCACATCATAGGAACTTTTCTATTTAATCTAGAGATGACATGTATCTCAAGTCCTATGAGGAGGGATTAGTAAAGAGATGTAATTTGGTTCATGTCATAGGAACTTTTCTATTGAATATACACTAATGTTTATTTTCCTTTGAAATTAAGGGAGTATAGAAATCCATTCATATGAACCAAGTGGCTCTAAAGCTATAGAGATGATATCATGTTTATTTCCTTTGAAATGTAGAGTATATGAATCTATTCCTATGAACCAATTGGCTCTAAAGGAAAAAATCCTATAAAAATCATATAATATACAGTTCCTATGATATTCCTCGACACTAAAGGATGGTTGAAATTGCTGTGGGTGATACGATGGTCTTTCTTTGTAGACTCCTCACCCATCTTTATAGTTACCTCTCGAAGATGAATGAAATGATATATACAGGGTATTCTACATGTGCAATTTGGTACACGAAAACTCGGTAAAAGTTTGCGAGGTTCTAATTTTCATTAAAGCTATATGCACTGCATTTCAGAACGGAGGGAGCAAACGGCAGTTGCTAACACTCACGTGGAAGATTTGTGTGTAGGAGGAGTGGCTGTTCTGTTAAATGACATGGCAAACCGACATTTGCTGGATGCCGATCTAACGGTTCTTCGGCGTTAAATCGGGAAAAGGCTTGTGGCAAGCGTTTGTCGGATAATGATTTACGCACACATGCATTGCATTGATCGTGCCCCCTCTCTCTCACGCACACGCACCCTCACGAGTCACAACTCTCCCGAGTCCTCTCGCAGACTCAAGACGTGGCACCCATCGTCTATCTGCAGGTAGACGTCACGCACATATGTGCTCTTCACACCCTACCCTCAGAACTTCTAAAAAACAAAAGACGACGTGCACATTTTATTTTAGCTCACACGTCACACACTTATATTATTACTCTTGCGGCGAACGTTCTTTGGGCATAGTATATATTGTACTCTCACGAAGAGAAGCGGTGCACACACGCACTAGTTCTCTCACACCCACTCGCGGGTACACGTAGGAGCGCATTTTTTTGAAGCCGGTACAACAAAATCACTCCACTATATATAAAACAGGAGCCTTAGCACTTGCTTTACTAGGGTTCCTCTCGTTCACTCTCTCATGCTCTCCAGATCTAAGCAAGACATAGGTGGCCACACTCTCTCTCTCAGCTCACGGCTGGTCACAAATCCGGCCGGACAACCTCGACCGGGGCAAGGGGTGTAGGTGCATCGTTCACGCTGTCGTCGGCGGCGAGGGAGGAGACCAATGGCTGCCCGCGCGTCCCGACCGGCGGCCGTGCCGTTCTCTCCGAGAGAGCGCCGGCTCAGGAGGGCCTTCGACCCCTTCTTCCTCTCTGCGGTATTGTGGCCAATATGCGGCCTCCCAACGCCGTCTTTGCCACATGCCAACGACCCTCAGGTATATATTCCTTTGAAACCTGCCTTGCTCTACTGCCCCAGCTCTTCCCCCTTCGTGCGGATCCTTTTCTACTTCTGTCCGGTGTTCCAAAGCCACCTAGACTTCTACTATTATTAGAAGTAAAGCTAGTTCATACAGTCAACTCAAAGCATTGGTTTAAACAGGGAAGAAAGTGGGAAAGCTGTAGCATGAATCTAGGACTTGGTTCTAAGAGGAAATGGGGGAAAGTAGTAATATCTGTCACTGTTTAAATAACCGTATTTCGTATTTGCGGAAACAGGGATGTCTGTCTCCATATCGTTTCGGGATGTCTATCTCCGTATCGTTTCTATCCGCGCAATCAAAAGCACACACCTCAGTTTTAGTACAACTGCGCAAAATGAGATGGCTATCCCTCGTTGTCGTCGTCTAACCTCCCGTCTTCAAGGTATCCCTACATTGGTAGTAACTAAGGTAGAATGACCAACGCAATCTAAACGAAGCTGATTCATACGTTTTACTTCCTGATTGCAGTGCAGGGAGGAGCGAAAACAACTGCATCCTAGTCCGGAATGCACTTTCTACCAGTTCATCCATGGACCGAGGACTAGCTGGCATGGCTGCACGGCGGTTTTTTGGACAGGTGCGCGGACAAGAGGCATTGTGGTCTGCTTATTTCTGCAAATAGCGGTGCTTAAATTTAGTGGAATGCACAAGAATTTCACCTGGTCGAGATACCTCGCATGGTTCAGTTCAGCATTCCAGTGAGACCACAATTATAATTGGTTATTCGGAATGAGAGAACCTAACCACGGATGGTGGCAACAAGAAAAACCAGAGTGAACTCCAGGAAATTTAAGCTCGCCGGGAGGCCCTTTGCTCGAGAAGCCTTGCTTGTTTTTTCCTGATTTTATAAACCTTCTCACAACTTTGTCTTTTGCTGTGAACTAGTATATGTTTGTTATGTTCTATGAATCATTGAGATGTATAAAACTGCTTAACTTATGCTTTTCAAGATTTTTATGAAGACGAGTTTAATGTGAGTGTTCCACATGAGCGCTGGACTAGCATTGAACGTTTGAAATTTATTACATTGTGGCCTCAATTAACTGCACTAACCACTGTAACAAGATACATAGTTGCTTATATGATTCATGGGCACACAAAAGTAGCAGTAGTTCCCATAGACGGATTCAAACCGAGTACTAGCCCCAGAGGGGTCGATAACAGGCAAGGTTCGGATAATTAGACACAATCCAGACTACTATTAAACACTAGCTGGGGCAACTATTTCATGCCTCGATCTAATTTGGGCTGGACACAAGACGGACCTTGCCATGAACATCATCGAGGACGTCCCGCAGCAGCTCTATCCTGTGAACCTTCATGAAGACAACCTTGTGGCCTTGCCACTTGTAAACTTGTTTGTGGAGGCATGCCATGTCATCTTCCTGCGTAAGCTTGACAAGAACAGTATGCCTCACAAACGAAGGAGTAGCTTTGAACTTCTTGTGCTTCAAAGACACCTCGGACAACACGCTCGACAACAAAGAGGCTGGAATACACCTCTTCATTGGTATAACCGCAAATGGCTTCCAGGATCCAACAGCCTAAGAACTCTGTTTTCCCGGTCGTATATTCAGGTCGTCCGCCTCATAGCGAGTGACATGCACAACCACACAATCCTTATGCGCATCGTGGCTCTAATTGAAATGAAACAAATTCTGAATTACTTTTCAAAGATAAGAAACACAAGTTATTTAAACCACTATGTATAGCATGGCATCAAGCTAATAAAATTTTGCATTATTAATCACCACATACTTCCTTTTCTAAAAAAAATCACCACATACTTAGATGAAAAACCACAATCGAGATCGGCAAAGAAGGAAATCACCTTGGGCAGCTCAGCGGGGGGGGGGGACACATCCTCGAAGGGGAAAACTGCTCCTGCAGTGCCACGGGGCTGTAACCTCAAACGGGGCGTTGACCATCTCAGTAGTGGCCGTGAGCGTATCTTGGGTCGCCTCGGTGGTTGCCTCCATCTTCTTGGAGCTCTCTGTCTCGTGGGGATCAGCCTCCCGCGTCTGCTCCAATATCGGTCGATCTTTGCCTGGTTCTCCTTGGTCCATCATGAAACTGACGAATACTAGGATACCACTGAAAGGAAAACACAATCGCAATGACAATATACTGCTTTGCAAAAGATCTGCCAACAGAGTGACGGTTTCATGAAGAGAGTGAGGATCGGTTACTGCTTTGCAAAAGTTCATTTTTTTTCTCTAAACGAAAATATACCAACATCATGGATCCGCTTACCTTCCCTTCGTTGGGAGAGAAGAACAGTGGCAGATGCGAGTGTTGCCTTTCTTGAAGACGGTGAGGGAGAAGAGGATTCAGCGAAGAGTGAAATGATGGTTGCTTCGTCTGTCAAACTTAGACTGCGGGGAGGTGGGGTATTGTGATACGACGGCTCGTTACTGCCGCGCTACGACCGGGGTGACTCTCCGCCTGCATCCTGCCTTCTAATTTGGTGGATGGCATTTGGGCCCGCGCGCTGCATGGCCCGCATGTCGGAGAAAAAAGTATAACGGCATTCAGTAGAGGGAGACGTTTCAGTGACCTAGGAGGAGCCAGAAGCGGTAGAGTGTCTCCACTGTACTAGTAGTAATTGTTTTTCTGGGTAGCTGTAGAGTTCTCCACTATACTAGTAGTAATTGTTTCTCTAGGCACTACACACACCCAGCACACCGCCCCCCCCCCCCAAATCTTGGGTGCTCTTCTTCCTCCTCGCTCCCACCTACCTCACGTCAGCTCGCTTCACTCGTACCGCCAAATTCCTCCCCTCACTCCTCTGAGATAACCCCAGCTCCCTTCTTCCTCACTCCTACAAAACCCCAGCTCCCTTCTTCTTCCCTCAAGACTACAACTAGGCTCGTCATTCGTTACTCTGCTCAAATCCATGAGCGACGCTTGACGCCTCGAGGAAAATGGAGTCGGCTGACCCCAGCGCCAAGAAGATGAGGCTCCCTTGGTGACGCTGTTGTAGATCCCGCACCCGGCAGCTGGGAGAAGCGGCAACCCTGCCCCCACCGGATCCCAGGAACCCGTAGAATCTCGGGTGGACCGCATCAGCGATCTCCCGGACGCCATCCTTGGGGAAATCATCTCGCTTATCCCCACCAAGGGTTGCTGCCGCACCCAAGTCCTCTCAATTCGGTGGCGCCCTCTATGGCGCACCGTGCCCCTTAATCTCGACTGTCATCAGCTATCTCTCTTCAATGGTTTTGAAATCCCTAGAGCCATCATCTCCTCCCACCAGGGCTCCGTTCAAAGCCTCTGCATCCCGTCATGCTACCTGAGCAAGCATACCATGCCCTGCACGGTGGACGCTTTGGCTGAAATCCCTGAATTCACAGAACTACAGCTGCTTGAGTTCTACTATTCCCTGAAATCACATACCACATACCTAACGCCATGAACTTGTGCCTCAAAGACCGATGTCCATCTCGTGGTTTTCCTCCTCTCTCACACCGCCACCCTTGCATCAGGCTACCTACCGCACAATCTGGTACTAAACCTTCGACTCCCATTTCTCAAGAAACTTTCACTTGTGCGGGTTCAGATATCGGAGGCCTCATTGCACAAAGATCATCCACTCCAGCTGCCTCTGCTGGAGTGCTTGGTGCTTGTTTTCACTGTTAGAATCGGTTGTCTCCAAATAAAGTCGCCTAACCTTGTAAGAATTGGAATTTATTTTGACGGAAGGCAGCTCATCATCCAAGATGCCCTTCACTTCAAAGGTTGATCCTTGATTCTAGTTATTCACCGCTGTAAATAACCGTCCTCTCTGCGCCTAAACTGGAGACCTTGGGTGTAATACATGATCTCTGTGCTCATTTCAATATGGTGTTTGGCTCCACAGTTCTTCAGGTACTTTATATTATCATCTACACTTGTAACCATAAGCTGCATTTTAAATTTATGCGCATAATTTATATATCATCTTGGAGTACACATTTTGTACTAATATTATGTTCTATGCTCAATGAAGAGTTTCTCCATGGATGGCCTATCAATGGTGCTGGATTCTGTCAAGATCTTATATATCCAAATGAATAGTTTTGATCTGAACAAGATTATTGGTTTGCTGCAATGCTTTCCATGTCTGGAGAAGTTGTATATAAAGGTGATAATTTCACGCACATTGGAAGCCCGCATATAGTGTACTAGAATTAACCGCTCAGCTGTTGCTCTTCGACACTCTTCTTTTAGACCTTAACTGTTTTCAATCTTCATGTCTATTTAGGCAACAGGACGGGGTAAGAAAGTTATAACCAATCGGTGGATTCATAAGCATCGGGATTTTCTCACTTCTCATGAGATTCGATTGAAGACAATAACGCTAGAACGATATGTAGCCAACCGTGCAAACACAAGATTTGTCACATTCTTCCTGCTGAATGCGAGGTTACTATTGTCCATCAGGCTTAAGTTTATCAGCAGCATGGTTTTGACGGATGGGTATGTCAAGAGCAAAAAAGGAGTTTCAGGTGGGCAAAAGAGCTTACGAACGCGTGCGGGCTTCTATTTACAACATATTGTGGTCATAATCCAAAAATTTTACGACCCAAGATGTTCATTCTATGGACCTGACCAATCCATTTGACTGTGACTGCCAAAAACAGTACTGGAGTTAGATGTTGTTGCCCTTTTCAATCTGGGTTTTTTTGTAAACCTGATGAACAATCAACCCTCGTGCTTTTGTATAGTTTGTAAGCTGGAGTTAGATGTTCCTGCCCTTTTCAACTCGGCTGTGACTGTCATATTTTCTTTGAAACAAGGCAAATGGCTTGCCATTCGTTTAATTTAGAGTGAAATATTGTAACAAATCACAACCAAGGGAAATAACATCACTCACGCCGGCTCCTTGAGCTCACTGTGCATTACAGAAGCCAAGTGATTAGCCCCCACCAGCACCCACAAACTTATTTCGAACTAGCACAACAAATGGGCTGTAAATTTTCATAGGAAAGGCTGCATGACCATGACAGATTTGGATTCTGACATTTGGGACCCGCGAGGAAATATCCTATCCAAGGTGGTGTCGACTTACTAGCCAGTCAACAAACGATTCTGCCTACCAGCCGTTGGATTGACATCCAACATCTGTCGTGTATTCTATCTCTTGTCTTCTTCTTCCTCCAGCCGCCCAAACCAAACCACCCCATCGGCTCCGCCAGCTCCCGCCTCCCATGGCTGGCTGCGCCTCCGCCGCCCTACCGTACTTACCCTCCAATGTTGGCCAGTCCCTCCCTTTATTCCCCCACACGTCCTGTTATTCTCCGGCGACGTCAGCCCCAACACGCACCCATGCCCGAACCAGTCAACCCTCATACTCCCCTCCGCCTGCGACTGGACCGGCGCATCTTCAACGGCTCTTGTTCGTTCCGTCCGAGGCCTCGCCGTCGTCCTCCGCCTTGCGGCCTTGGTTCGCTCGCCGTGCGTGGTGCGTCGCCCTCTTGCGTTGTCAACGTCGTCAACAACCGAGAGGAACAAGGAGATGACTGTACGTGGAGAGGATGACAGTAGGGACCCACCAGCGTCATGGCAGTACGCAAGCAAGTGCCTCTATAGTACAAGCCCAAAAATATGGTTCCTCCTAATGGTTGGACATCTGGGGCTCACGCCATTGTCAACGTAGTCAATAAACGAGAGAATTACACTATGAGCGGCCGACACCGTGGACCCAAAGAAGTCGCGCAGTTTTTTTTGAGGAACAAGCAGTTGTTATTTATACTAGTTTTAGCGACGGATCAGGGTAACAACGGGGATGTGCGGGGGCTGTGGCCCGTCTAGCCAGGGTTTTATTTATGTCTACCACATCATGAGCCCACTTGTGTTTTTTTCTTGCTGAAAATGGCTAGCCCAGTTCTATTTTTTTAAAGAAATACCCAAACAAGGCCTACTTGCTTTATCGGCCCTGCTGGGCTGCACATCTTTCAAGATGATGAGAGTTTCATTCGGTTTGCCCAGAAATGGCCTGTACTTTTTTAAAACACATCAAACCGGGAATTAGTTTCAATTTTTTTCATTGCAAGATCTTAAATTCCATTGATTTTTATGCGTGGACAATTATGTGGATTTTATATTTATATAAATTATTTTTCAAAATAGTTTGAATGTGAATCGATATTTCTGGATTAAAAACAGTTGACCGCACCGAAATATGCAAAATTTCATATACTTTTGAACCGCGGCCACAATATGGGGTGTAATGCTAACAAAAAGAAGATGGGCTCCAAAAAAAAACCTTAAGAATTAGCAAATGGGCTGTACATTATTAGAAATAATGGAAGATGGGCAGTATGTTGTTTTCCACAGATTTGAGGCTGACTTGTGCGCCTACTACAGGTTGACGCGTATGCTTTCATAAAAAAAAGGTTGACGCACACGCAACGCCCTGTCAACTTAGTCAACACACGAGAGCAGTGACTATTGGATGTCCATCTAACGGCTTTCGTGCTTCTTCAATCTCTGCTCTTCATGCTCTAGCCGCTCAAACAAGCGCCGGCGGGACTGCCTTCTCCCTCCTCCCGTGGCCGGCTATGCTGCCACGCAGGCCTCACGGACCCACCGTACTCCCATCGCTGGCCTAGCCATCCCTCTACTCACCCACACATGCTGTTATTCTCCGGCGACGACAGACAAACCAGTAAACCCTCGTACTCCTCTGCGTGGGAAATAACTGCCGAGTCTTCCCTGCCTCCGTGTCGTCCCTTTCCTAGGCCTCGCCGTCGTCTACCGCCGTGGTGCTCTCGGCGCGGCGTGGTCAATGTGGTCAACGACCGACTTCCATCAGAAGAGTACTGTACGTGGAGAGGCTGACAGCTGGGTCCACGGCAGCCGCAAGGAAGTGCCTCCTTATTATGCGGAAAATAATTATTCCTCCACCTGACAGCGGGGACCCACCGGACGGGCCAACAGTATTTTGCGAAAAAAATCATTTCCCCCTGACTGCTGGGACCCACCGGACGGGCCACCGTATTTTGCAAAAAGACGTTCCCCCCGCTGTCAGCTCGGACCCACCGGAAGTGCCTCCTTATTACGCACAAAAAAATGAATACTCCCCCGGCTAGCTGGGACCCACCTTGGTGGGAGGCTGTCTTGTGGGCCTACTAAGTTGACGGGGACGAAGGGCTTTCTCAACTTAGTCAATATGAACGATTCTAGCTCCAGTGACCGTACAATGTCCATCCAACGGCCGTAGTGCTTCTTCAACCTCTCGTCTTCTTGCTCCAGCCACCCAAAGCAGCGCCGGTCATGCCGCATGCTCCTGCCTCCCGTGGCCGGCTGTGCTGCCGCGGAGGCCTCACCGCCCCTACTATTCCCATCGCTGGCCAGGCCCTACGGCGACGGCAGCCTCACACCGCGGCCGAACCAGTGAACCCTCGTACTCCTCTCCGCGCGGGCTTCCACTGCCGCGTCTTCCCCGGCTCCGCGTCGTTCCCTTCCTAGTCCTCGTCGTCGTCCACCGCCGAGGTGCTCTCCGCGCGGCGTGGTCAACGTGGTCAAGGAACGACTTCTATCGGAAGAGTACTGTACGTGGAGAGGCTGACAGCTGGGTCCACGGCCACAACCTAGTTCTTTTGTGATTTGCCAAGTAAGTCGCTTTGTCAGGCCTGTTGGGCTGCAAATCTTTCAAGACGAGGAGAGCTTTCATTCGGCTGGCTGAGAAAATGGCCCATCAGTAATGAGAAATAGGATGTACATTTTTAAAACACATCAAACCGGCAATTAATTTCAATTTTTTTTTTCATTTCATGATTTTAAATTACATTAATTTTTATGCGCGGAGAATTTGTTGGATTTTATATTGATATACATTTATTTTTAAAATCAGTTTGAATGTGAGTCAAATTTCGGGATTAAAAACAGTTCGGACCGCACCAAATATGCAAAATTTCAGATAATTTTTAACCGTGGCCACAATATGGGCTGTAATGCTAACAAAAAGAATATGGGCTCCAAAAAAACCTTAAGAATTAGCAAATGGGCTGTAAATTATTAGAAATAATGGCAGATGGGCTGTATGCTGTTTTCCACAGATTTGAGCCTTTCCTAAAAAAAAGATTGACGCACAAGCAGTTACGGTTGGATGTTCATCCAACGGCCGTCGTGCTTATTCAATCTCTGCTCTTCCCGCTCCAAACGCCAAACAATCGCCAAGGGGACTGCTCGCTCCCTCCTCCCCGATGGTCGGTCTGGTTGCCAAGCAGCTTCACCACCCCATCGTACTCCCATCGCTGGCCTAGCCATCCTCTACTCACCCACACCTGCTGTTATTCTCCGTGACGGCATACGAACCAAGAACCCTCAGACAACAGATTCCCCGCTGGGAAACAACTGCCGAGTCTTCCCTGCCTTCGTGTCGTCCCTTTCCTAGGCCTCGCCGTCGTCCACCGCCGTGGTGCTCTCGGCGTGGCGTGGTCAATGTGGTCAACGACCGACTTCCATCGGAAGAGTACTGTGCGTGGAGAGGCTGACAGCTGGGTCCACGGCTGCACGCAAGGAAGTGCCTCCTTATTACGCGCAAAATAATTATTCCTCCACCTGACAGCGGGGACCCACCGGACGGGCCACCGTATTTCACAAAAAAAAACATTTCCCCCCTGATTGCTGGGACCCACCAGCTACACCTTCGCACGCAGGGAAGTGCGTCCGGGAAAAAAAAACGATTCACCCCCGTGACTGCTGGGACCCACCAGCTACATCTTCGCACGCAAGGAAGTGCGTCCGGAAAAAAAAATGATTCGCCCCCTGACTGCTGGGACCCACCAGCTACATCTTCGCAGGCAAGGAAGTGCCTGACAGTCGGGACCCACCTGGTCGAAGCGTACGTAGCGTTGTCATTCTGGTCGCGAACATGTACGTACATATATACTTGTGGATGTAGAGGCGCGCATGTGTCGTAGTAGAGGCGCGCACGTAGCATGTACATGTACGTACAGCGGCAAGGGTGCAAGAAGGAAAATACGCCCACGTATGTGTACATATGGGCGGGGTCTCAAACGCCTACTCGCGCATACATACGGCGAGGGCTCGTGTACATGGCTGGGTCGGAATGGAGAAACAACGTCGTCGTCGTGTTCATGGGGAGGCAACGGAATGCGTCATGTTCATGGGGAAGCAACGAAATGCGTCGTGTTCATTGGGAGGCAACAAAACGCGTGGGAGCCAACCGGCTGGGTCAGAACGGAATGCGTGGTTGTGTTCATCGGGAGGGCTTGGACGGAACAGGCGACGGAAACGAGCGTGGTGTACCGCAGAACGGAGGAAACAGACCTCCTACGTTTGGAATGGGGTCCTGTTGATTGGGAGGGGTGTGGCGTACCGCAAAACGGAGGAAACGGACCTCCTACGGTTGAAACGGGGTGCTGTTGATCGGGAGGGGTGTGGCGTGCATCAAAAACGGAGGAAACGGACCTCCCACGGTCGAAACGGGGTCCCGTTGATAGGGAGGGTGTGGCGTATCGCAAAACGGACAAACGGACTTGTGTTGGAGCGCTATGGTCAAACGGGGTCCTGTTCATCGGGAGGGTGTGGCATACCGCAAAACGGACTCCACGGATACTGTTCATCTCCACCGTCGACCTCCTCCAGCCTCCACGGGCTACCGTCGACCTCCTCCACCTCCACGGGCTCCTGCTCATCCAGCCTCCACCGCACGCTACTCCACCGCTCTCGCTCAACCACCCTCCACGGGCACCCCTCCACCGCTCACTGCTCATCCAGCCCTCCACACCACGGGTCCTGCTCAACCACCCTCCACGGCCATCCCTCCACCATCTACTGCTCATCCAGCCCTCCAAACCACGGGTCCTGTTCATCCAGAGGCAACGCCACCGCCATCGCTCATTCAAACCCCCGCAACACTCACCGTCCCATCCAATCGATTGGCTTCGATTAGCAGCAGCAGCGAAGAATCGCCCATCGGGTTCGATTAACGCCATCGATCGATCGCTTGGGTTCATGAACGCGTAGCTCGCAGTGCAATCGGTCGGGTTCGCTTAGAGCCCAACGCCTCGCTCAGGTTCATTAGAGCTAACGCCGCACACACGCTGCACGCAGCGAGAGAATGCGATCGCCGCCCCCGACCTCCCACCGTAACCGCAACTCCCGAAATTTTCCTACCCTCACTTCTACCACGGTTTTTCCGTCATGGACGGCCCAAAGAATGTCATGCAGCTGCGTCTCCGCCCGCCCAGGATGAAAAGCCCATTTTCTCGTCATGATTTTTGTCATAGAAGTAGGAGCCCACCACATCTATGATGATACCGGTTCTGTCACAATTATCATCATAGAAGTGTCATATGTATGACAGAAAAAAAAATTGCTCGCCCAAAATTTCATGGATGTGTATTTTTTGTAGTGCATGTCAAGAACTCCAAACGCATTCGCAGTTAAGTCATCAAGCAGCGTCCCCATTCACGCCTCGATTTAACCTACTCCGTGCGCTTGTCCATCCGTCGCTGCTGCTCATTGCCATTCGCCCGCTATATTAACTTGAGCCCCAGCTCCCAGCCATAGCCAAAGACCCACACTTATTCTCCTCCGTCCTTCCTTCATCGGCACTACTTCAACCATGGCCTCCTCGGCGCCCGAAGCTCTCTTG
This sequence comes from Aegilops longissima, assembly GCA_021605205.1. Lineage (NCBI taxonomy): Eukaryota > Viridiplantae > Streptophyta > Magnoliopsida > Poales > Poaceae > Aegilops > Aegilops longissima. The sequence goes on along the minus strand of CM038680.1, from coordinate 47,833,002 downwards.
GACGATCGTCGCAGAGAGCAGACGAGGACATCGGCGGCTCCGCCCGGGCGCGCTCCAAAGCTCTCTTGACGATCGTCGCAGGAGCAAACGGCGAGATCGCCGGCTCCCCGCCGCCCTCCGCCGCCATGACCACGGCCGGGCGCAGCGTCTTGGCTGGCGCAGCCGGCAGCGAGGAAGAGTAGTACATGGTAGGTCGCCACCGCTCTGGTCCTAGGAAGGCCACCGCTCCTCCACTCACTCGACGCCAAGCTTGGTGGGATAAAAATCGGCGGCTGATTAGCCGCTTGATGGTGACGTGGAGGCGGAAATCTTCATAACCTTGTGCTCCGGAGGAGGAGGTTATCGAGTCGGATAAGGAGGAGGCAAAGGCAATGGACTGCTTTCGGGTTCATGGCGGACATGGTGGTCGGGCCCGCGATCGCTTAGATTAGGTTTACGAGAGGTTTTAGTACGGTTTGTGCGAAATATGTAATGAATTTCATCCAGTTTATAGGAAAAGTTCTCGAAATGTAATGAATTTCATCCGATCAATTTGAAATTTGCTTTGTTTGCCTGAATTTCGTCCTGTTAGTTCATATAGTTGTCGAAAGGTATGGCAGCATCGGATGGCATCCATCGGTGTCCCTCGACAGATGCCGTGTAAATTTGTGGGCCAGCACCGGAGATGTCCTAACTATCATGCTATAATCGCTAACAATCCTCCATTATTTGGCAGGAACAGTTATCCCTCGATCAAAATCAGATCCACGGTGTTTCGCACTCCTCCCAGCGAAGAGTGTAAACTCTTGCTTACATAAAATGGAGCAAGTGGACGGCATCAGTAGCACGCCATATCACTCGAACTAGCCCACCTAACGAGCGGAAAGCACCGCCTCGCATTTTGTTCTGGATTTCTATCGATCGATCACAAAAATGTTACGCCGCAAGTTCGAAAGGAAAAGGCGGCACACTTACGACTCATACGCGCCGCAACCCCGAGTCCGGTTCATACGCGCCACCGTAGGGGACACGCGTTGTCTTGCAATTTCAGTGACATGTGGGACCGTAATTGAATAAACCGTCGATAGCCGAAATCTAACCGCTCGGCGGGCGTTGGCTAAGAAGAGAGAAACGGGGGAGGGAGAAGAGATCGCCCGCCCGCCGCGCACGGGCTCCTAGAAATATACGGTGATAATGTGAGGTGGGCCATGCTGGAGTCCGGACCGCTTACGGAGCCCGCTCTCACCGCCCTGGCCCCTCAAGACGCCAGCTGCCCGTTGCATGCATATCCAGTAGTCCCCGCTTATGTGGAGGAGAGAGAGGCATTGGCAAAGTCAAGGAGTAACAGTGGAGACAATAGCTTTCATCAAAAATAAACAATGAATACTCGTTCTCGTCCTCTATATCGGAAACAATACTTTCATTCGCCGACATGTGGGACTTCACCATCCCGGTCCACCGCCATGCACAAAATTATCCTGGTCTACCCCGGTCGACGGAGGCCCAACCTTTCCCATCAGTAAGTTGTTCGACGAAGGAACCATCATGACTTCGTTGAATTCCGCTTCTTCAAGAAAACTTATTGTATCGGCAATATCGCTACCACACGCCAAGACCGGACGGCACTGCATCACGCCATATCACTTAAACCCACTAGGCCAAACTAGCCCGCCTAGGTCATCTATTTTGGAACGGAGGGAGTACGCTCTCAAGACTGCTATGATTTTGTGTTGCACGCTCTCTGTACTTTTGCTACAATTTTCCTACCCTATGAACCAAATGAGGCCTGAATGTATGTCGACTATTGTCCGATCGATCGCTAAGCCTACAATTTTAGGAGCTAGGCTATTGGTCGATCGACGAGGATAAGTATAAGCGCACCACGAGCTCATCAGCCCCAACGCTTTCTTCGTGAGTGTTTTGCAAGTACTATAGCTCGCACAGTAGCTAGCCTACTAACACCAAGAATCATCAAACAAGCCCTGCTGATATGATAAATAGTTCAAAATTACATCTAAGCATGCCATATATTACATCAAAAGCCGGTGAGGATACATTTGTTTCCATAACTCGGAGAGGGTTCGCATGATTCATCGCATGATTCACTATCAAACAAAAGTAGCAAGATCCGCCCACACAAGACAGTGCACTAGCCCTAAGATGGTTTGATAACACACATCCTTCTGGTACTTAAAGACAGGGCAATGCAAACTACCCTGAAGGATTAGCGCGACCAACTATTTCTTGTCATCGATCTCTCGGGCAATGACCACAGCACAGACAGCGGCATGGGAACCGATTTCTGGGGCGATGTCCACAGGACTGACCGCGACATCGGAATCGATCTTTGGGGCAATGTCCACAGGATAGGCAGCGGCATCGGAATCGATCTCCAGAGCGATGCCAACAGAACGGGCCACGACATCGAAATCATCAAGGACAACCATCGGCACCTGCACAACCCTAACATATTAGCAAGCACATTGCAAATAATCAAAAAGCAAGAACATGGCAAATAATCAAAAACCACAACTATGGTAATAAGACATTATTTTTTACCTTGTGCAGCTCACCAGGGGATCTCATCCCTCTGGGGGCCATCTCCTCGTCCTCGATGGGGGCCGAATACTGCTTCTCAACGGCAACTATCTCCTCAAACTCGGTCTTGAGCCTCACATAGGTGGCAATCAGAGTTCCTGGGGTATGCACGGTGGGGCCCTTGCCGTTCTTCCAACTTTATTTGAGGAGTTCGTCCGCCAACGTCCTCAACTCTTTGGCCAGTGCTTGTTTCTTGGAGTTCTTTGTCTCCATGGGTTGGCCCGCCAAAATTGTCAACTCGTTGGTCGGTGCTCACTTCCTGGAGATCGCTGTCTCCAGTGGGTTGTCCGCCGGCAACTCTTTGCCTAGTGCTCCAGGATCCATCAATGAACTGACAAACAAAAAGCAATCGAAAGGAAACCACAATGGCAATGAAAACTGGAAAAGAATAGGATGTGAGAATCGGTCGGTGCTTCGCAAAAAGAAAATTATTGGAATGAAAATATAGCAGCATAACTGATTCACCCACCTTTCCTTCGCCGGTAGAGAAGAAAATGGCGAAGTGAGTAGCCCGGAGTGAGGTTTTCTTCAAGAAAGGGAAGAAAGGGCTTGAACGAGCGTTCCAATGAAATGATGGTTGCTTCGTCCAGTCCAACTTGGAGGCCACCTTACCACTGCTGGTAAAGGTGTGAGTTTTGTGATATGACGGGTCATGACGGCCACACCGGGTGACAGGTGAGTCTCGACTGTAGCACCTCGCTGTGATTTGGTGGATGGCATGCGGGCCCGAATGCTTTGAAATGTCCCACATGTAGATAGAGCGGCTAGTCATATAGGAGTGCTCAATATTGTGCACCGCGACCAAGGCGGAGAGGAAAACGAGAGAACTACGTAATTAATGCATGAGTTTAATTAGGGTAGTTTTGTAAAGTACGAGATATAGTACATTCCTCAAATCGCAAAATGCCTTGGTTCATGAGATTTGAGATTTGAGCCCTATAAACCGGAAGGGAAGGGGTACTGCACACTGTGCAGTCTAGTCACTTGTTGAAATCTCTAGAAAGGCAAATACTCCTTTCCGGTTTACAGGTCTATACTACTCCCTCCGTCTAGGTGTGTAAGTCATCTTACGAAGACCAAATAGTCCCAAAACACTTAGGCACGGTGCATTAATTTCTACCTTGTTTCTTGTTTCTTGACATACGTATCAACCAATAAGAGATGAGGGGTGTGCATGCTTTTAATGACTTGCAATGGCTAGTTCATTGCATGGAATGCTATTAATTAGCAAATAAACATTGGTGACCCCAGGAGGAAATGGTGCTAAGCGCGTGGACCTATGCAAAATGAGTATCAACCAATGGATAATGGATTTTAATTGTTAAACTATAGCAATTTTGTCTCATGCAAGAGCCTGGCTAGTACTCCAAGGAACCGCACCACGCGAGCGTTCGCAACTACCACGTTCGTTTTGTGCTTGGCTCTTCGCCTCTTCGAGAAGACGAACAATGATGTTACTCCTACTTCTACAAAGATCGAATCCATCGCTGCATGTCCGCCCACCTCGTGCGGGAGAGATAGCGTAGCGAAGCTTCTACTTATCGCTCCTGCCTTTGCGTCTATGACAGGTGGGCCCAACAGGTGGTTGGCCCACCTGTCATGCAGCCAAAGGCAAGTGCAGTTAAGGCACGGGAGCTCGTCCGCGAGGGGAGGGCGTCGTAGTAATCAAATTTCTCGGTCTTGTACGAGTTGACGCGACACATCAAAGCACTGCACTCGATAAAAGTCTTTTTACACATTTCAAATGGGCTACTTCGTATGTAGGAGTAGACATATTCTGCTTCGTATGTAGTCACTTGTTGCAATCTCTAAAATGACTTATATTTGGAAACGGAGGGAGTACAACGCATGATGCACCTTGCCAAATTTTGACTATAAATTTAATTAACCAAATTTTCATGCATGTCACAAAAAATTACGGGGCTGTTTGGATTGTGACTATGTTTGTCTTATGTTGCCACATTATTTTTCCCACACTTGCCACACTTGCCTAACCTGAGTTGCTCAAATTGTTAGACACAGTTTGGCTTGCCTAAGGGAATCTTGCCACAATTTTTGTGTCTATGACATGTGGGGTTCACTGCTAATAAAAAAATTTCTTGTCTTAGGTGTGGCTAACAAAAAAGACTTATATTTAGGAACGGAGGGAGTTGAAAATATAAATAATAATGCATGTTGGGGCAACCCACGCTTCCGCTTAATTTTAGCCGTGGGCTTGTTCACAATTTTACGAGGGGTGGTTGTTCATTTAATGGAGGGACTTGTAGTACCAGACTTGAACGATACAAAGTGCGACTGGCACACCGTAACACCACTTGGAACAAGCGGTAGCTATCTCAAAAACAATCAACAACTAAAAAAACCGCGACCTGGCATGTAGTAGTACACAATTTTAAACGATTGTTTTGATGGAGTGAAAAAGGAAAACTACCCCACTACTTATATATAGGCCGGAGCCTCCGCGCTTGCTTGGTAGGGCTGCTCTATTCACACACTCTCATCCTCTCCAGATCTAAACAAGATAGGGGTAGTAAAACTGTCTTTCTCGCTTCAAAAAACACTGGCTTTCTATCCTCACCGCTGGTTACAGATCCGGACGCATTCTCCGCCGGTGAAGGGAGGAGGGCAGCGTTAGGCCGTCGTCGACAGCGAGGAGGAGACCCACCGCTGGCCGCACCATTATCTCTCGGCCGAGCACCGGCGCGGAGGTCCTCCGATCCTTCGCTGCTGCTCGTGGGCGGATCCGCCTCCCGCCGCCCACCTATCCACATCCCGACGACCTTCGGTATATCTTCGCTCAAACCGCTTTAGCTCTACTTCCCCAGCTCGCCACGTCACTGCATGTGCATCATTTTCACCTATCAGCCCTCTCGATCGGATGGTCCAACATCACATATTTTTTCTTCTATTGTTAGAGGTAAAGCTACTTCATGGAGTCGAATCTTGTACTTGGTTCAAAAAAGAAATAAAGTGGGGTGGGGAATTTAGTATGTACATCGGACTTGGTACAAACAGAAGGAAGGGGTGAAAGTAGTACGACCGGTCATCCAACCGGTCTCTTGGTCGAAAAGGGAAATATACGGGTAACGCTATACACAAAGGTATGACCAGGACTAGATTTGCTATCCACACATAGGAGTAGGTGGCTAGAGGAACAAAATGGTACCAACCCAGATATGTTTCTTGGATGTTTGTTTCTCGGGGCAACAAACTATGAATCACCACTTTATGCCCCTGCTTACGTACATGGTGCTAGACTGCTGGTGCACCCACCGTCCCAAATTTGTTCTTAATCTAATGTCCTCGGTAAAATGAAGCCATGCCACCAATAAGCCATGACAAGTTTAGCCAAATGTTTTTGCCTGTAATTGTTTGAGACTCTGACTGTTTCCTCTGTGCCTTTTTGTGCAAACAGGGATATCCAATTCACCTGGTTGATGTTGTGACCTTTTGGTGCACTGCACAAAACTCTTCTTAAAAGAAGTGACTTTTGTGCTGTTTAACTAGAATGTCAGAATGGAACAGTTGGTTCATTTTGGTGGAACTGCACAAAAGGGAGATCTGTGTTCCAATCCTCATCATCCATATTGGCGCCATAACCTTCCTATAGGTAAGAATGATATTTAATGCATGTGTTCATCTCTATTTTCCAACTGCCATGAGAAAATAATGCTGTTTTTACTAGTACACTTGTACTCCCTCACTGACAAAACCAATTCTGAATTAGAAGGCCAATCATGTACTTGGTTTCACCAACTAGTGAGGACAAAGAGAAACAGAGCATGAAGAGGAGGAAGAAAAAGAATAAACAAAGGCTAAGGCAATCTTGTCTGAAGCGAGGCCTCGGTCGAGGCCATTCAAGGGCTCCGCAACGACTACCTTACATGTGAGACGATCCTCCAGGGAGCCCTTCCACTTCTGCTGTCTCACTTAATTAATTAGGAGAACTTAAGTACCACTAATTTATTACTGCCTAATTTTCCTGTTGCAGTTAAACAAATCTTTAGTAGGACCCTATGCTGAAACATGTACGTGTGTATGTTTGTCTATGGAGGTGAATCATGTGGTGGAGCAGGGAGGGAATATTATTAGTGTCATGACATAATAGTGCTATTGTTTTGCATGTCAATTTATTGCCATTGGTTCAATGAGGCAATGTTTTGCGTATTGTCCATCATGAATTTGATGCTGCTGTTTGAGTAATATGCTAATGTCTCCCTATCCTTTCTCACGAAGCTAATGAAGGTTTCACCTTGTTCCTACTTGTGCAAACAGAGATCATGTTGTGCCAATCATACATTTTAGTGGAACTACACAAGACAATACAATGAACTGTATCCCAACCGGTGCTTTAACTCTGCTGGAAGTTCTTGATAATCCTTCGATATAATCCCAGCACTGGTAAACAAGAATGGTTTCAACCATACATTTGAAGTGCACAAAATATATACTATTGTGTGATTCCAAAGAGTGCTTTATCATCTCTTATGGGACTACATGAATAAGCTTTTTTTCTCAGTTGGTAATGGGCCTAAGGCCTTCATCCATATTAGTTTGTCGTCATCTCTATTTGTATCATGCTACTATCATGAGAAACTCCTTTATCTTTGCACGTTAAAGTTTTGCAACCTATGATAAATGGCAATGCTTTGAGTGTTGAGTTGAGCTAATTGGCACCGATTAAATAAACTAATACCTCTCTTTAAGCAAGACTACTATGTTGCTAACTTTACCCATTAAGATAATGAGGGTGCTTCTATTTGTTAGTGTATGTTTCATCAACTAGTCCCACTATTACAGAACCTCACTCTCTCAATATATGTGCCAACAGGATGCTCGATTTTGGTGGAACTGCACAAAACTTTGGTGCTTCATTGCCTCGACAGCTTCCATCCTTTCCTCGTCACCGCTAATCTCCGCTTTCTTTCTTCCTTTGTCGTCACCGCTATTTATCTCGGCTTCCAAATAAAGGAAATAGTAATTGATATGCTACCTCACACAGGTTGGTACTGGTCTTTATCTTGATTATTGTGCCTGTCATATGTATTGGTAATTTGGTATTGTGCTACTGTTTGCCGATTTCATAAAGGAGTAATTTGGGAGCCTAAACTCGCAGCAAATCATTACATCGGGTGATTTCAGAGAACTGCACAAAATGATCGATGGACAGTACTTATGCTGCTGCTATGTACTCCAAAGTTCACTCGCATAACCAGATCGACTATGGAAGCGTAACTCATAGCATTAGACACATCATGCGTCAAGGTAATGGCTTTAGAGCTTTTGATGGATTTGCCGTGGTTGATAAACCAAGTGTCGATCGTCCTTATGAACTGTGACAATCAAACAGTGATTGCCATAAGAGTTCAAAGGACAACATGAAATCCACAAAGCACATAAGAATAAGATTGAAATCTGTCAGAAAATCAAGAAACTCCGAAGTAATAGCATTGGATTATATCCAGACGGCTAAGAATCTGGCAGACCCTTTTACGAAAGGGCTATCACGGACGATCTTGACAAGAAGTGCCTATATTCATTCGAGTACCAATTGGCGTCAAACAATTGTCAAACTCCAAGTATTAGGATAGTGAACGCCAAAAGTATTGCTTGGTGCATAGCCCAGAAAAACGCAGTCCAGTCTTTGGTCCCAACTTGTGCCTTTTGGTTATCGGCACATATGGTAGCGAACTATATGGCATGGAGTCTAAAGATTCCAGAAAAGTTGGTTGACACATATATTCATCTGGCACTTAATCAGTATGCATGCCAAGGATGCTCCATTTCAGTTGAACTGCACAAAAAATTTGGGTGGTTCATTTTATCAACCGCCTCCTTTCTCGTCTGCAATGTAGAATTTTGGCGAGATACAGGACCAAGATGAGCTAGTAAACTAGTTGGATGAAAGTAGTGGCCAAGTTGCTCAAACCTCCCTCGGCACGATGCCACTTTTTGAGGATAAACCTACAAGCAAAGTTCAGATTGTCTGTGATGCCTCTTATGTACTCAAAAGTTTACTCGTACAAGAACTAATTTTAGCAAGAAGTACCTCCGATTGAACACCATTTACCAGTCTGTACCCTAGGTAATTAAAGTTCGTCCATGGATCATATTGGCTGTGATCTCAATCATTTGGATGCATAAACATACTGAACATGTGTATATCTGAATCTTTTTGTGAATTATGTATGAATATTGTCGTGTGATCTATCAATCATTTGGATGCATAGATATGCTGAGCTTGTGTATATATGAATCTTTTGAGTTGTTGATAGTGAATGTTGGCTATGAATATGAACTTGTCCTGTGAACCTGAGTTTGATATGAATGTTTACCTTTTCTGTTGTATTTGTGTGTGAACTTGTTAGTATGCCTACTGTCGGGTATAAAATGCAGGTCTCTTATAAAAGTAATGCTGTGTCCAATTTATGTTGTCCCTTCTAACCACATTATATATATTTATATTATTACTATTATTGTATATTTTATAGACTTATATATACATTATAAAAACATCCCACGTGTTATTAACTTTAAGTAAATGTTTAACGGAAAATCCTGGTTGTTTTTGACTCACAGGCAAGGAAAATCCTGGTGATTGCGTACAAAAGCTTCCAAAGATTTTAAGGACCAATTTAATAATAACGCGCTCATTTTTATTTTGAGCAATAACTCGCTAATTTCTTGATTATATATATATATATAAATGTGCCTCTCCGGTTTATTCTTTGATATTAATTGCTCCTTCTAACATAACATTATATATATAACGAGCCCACCTAATACGTGTATTTCAAGGAAGTGCAAATGAGCTGGGATTTCTTAGAAAATATAAATGGGCCTGATTGACGCGAAATTATTTGTTCACCCAGCCCAGCAAATGGACTGTACATTCTAGAAAACATGGGTTAAATATATGCCACATTTTTGCAGGCTGACATGTGGGCCAATAGGTCGGTGCCACGCAGGCGTTGTCAACTTGGTCAACAATGATTGTGTCATCCACAGCCATTGGATTTATATCCAACGGCCGGATGCACCTTCAATCTCTCGCCTTCTTCCTCCAAAGATCTCCGGACCGCTTGGTCCGCCTCCGCGGCTAGCGGCTCTTCTTAGCACGATCGCTGCTGCGGCGCTACCCCACCGCCGCCTAGGCTATCCTCCACCCTCGACACCTCCTGTTATTCTCCATGCACTACAGCCCCACGCCGCAATGTAACCAGTTATAACCCTTCTCCTCCTCTCAATCATGACTCCACCGCCGCTTTTCCCATCTCCGAGTCGTTCCCGTCCGGGGCCTCGCCGTCATCCAGCACCTCGCTGTGTTCGGTGCGGCGTGGTCAACAAACGAGTCATCTGAAGAGGAATGTACATGGAGAGCCTGACGGTTGGGACCCACGAGGTCCATGGTCGCAAGCAAGGAAAGTTCCTCCTTATTAAGCTGAAAAAATGTTTCCTCCACCTGATAGCTGGGACCCACCGGCTGTATCTTCACACGGAAGGAAGTGCCTCCTTGTTTTGCGAAAAAAATTATTCATCCTGCTGATACCGGGACCCGCCGACGGTGGTGATCGACTTGTGGGCCTGCTAAGCGGACATGTACGCACGGCTTTGTCAACTTAATCAACAAATGATTCTAGCAGCTGGACCGTTGGATGTTAATCCAACAGCCGTGCTTCTTCTTCAACCTCTCGTTTGCGCTGTCTCCGTGCATCGCAGCTGCTGCCGCCAAGACCAACCAAAGGAAGTTTCCCACTTCTCCCATATGTGACTCCACCGCCTGCCTTCCCCATCTCCGGTCGCTCCAACTGCGCGCCGCACGGTGTGGTCAACATGGTCAATAACCGAGAGTCATCAAGATGACTTTACGTGAGAGGTCGACAAGGGGACGCACCACGCCCATGGACGCATGCATGCAACGGAACGCGCGAGGTCAACGTGGTCAAGGAACGACTTCCATCGGAAGTATATCAGACGTGGAGAGTCTCGCTAGTCCACGGCCGCAGCAAGTAAGTGCCTCCTTATTACGCGGAAAATAATGATTCCTCCAATCGACAGCAGGGATCCACCGGACGGGCCACCGATTTTGCGAAAAAACGCTTGCCCCTCGACCGCTGGGACCCACCGACGGGCCACCGTGATTTCGTGAAAAAATGCCTCCCCATGTCCGCCTCGACCCACCGGAAGTGCCTCCTTATTATGCACAAAAAAATGATTACTCCCCCTGCTAGCTGGAACCCACCTTGGTGGGAGGCTCACTTGTGGGCCTACTAAGTTGACGGGGACGAAGGGCTTTGTAAACTTAGTCAATATGAACGATTCTAGCTCCAAAGGACTGACGATGTCCATCCAACGACCGTAGTGCTTCTTCAACCTCTGGTCTTCTTGCTCCAAATTACCAAACCAGTGCCGGTCGTGCCTCATGCTCCTGCCTCCCATGGCCGGCTGTGTTGCCGCTGAGGCCTCACCGCCTTACTATTCCCACCGCTGCCAGGCCTCGCGGCGACGGCAGCCTCACACCGCAGCCAAACCAAGTGAACCTCAGATTCTCCGCTGCTGGCTTCCCCGCCGCTGCCTTCCCCTGCTCCGCCGCCCCTTCCTAGTTCACCGCCGCCCACCGCCATGGTGCTCTCCACAAGGCGTGGCTAACGTGGTCAAGGAACGATTTCCATCGGAAGAGTATCAGACGTGGAGAGGCCGATACCGGGTCCACGCCACCGCCAAGTTTTTTTGTTATTTGCCAAGTAAGTCGCTTTGTCGTGCCTGTTGGGCTGCAAATCTTTCAAGACGAGGAGAGCTTATCATCGGTGGCCGAGAAAATGGCCCATCAAGAATGAGAAATGGGCTGTACATTTTAGAACACATCAAACCGCAATTAGTTTCAAATATCTTATTTTTTCATTTCGAGATTTTAAATTACATTAATTTTTATGCGTGGAGAATTTGTTGGATTTTATATTGATACACATTTATTTTTAAAATCAGTTTGAATGTGAGTCAAATTTCGGATTAAAAACAGTTCGACCGCACCAAATATGCAAAATTTCAGATATTTTTTAACCGTGGCCACATTATGGGCTGTAATGCTAACAAAAAGAATATGGGCTCCAAAAAACCTTAAGAATTAGAAAATGGGCTGTAAATTATTAGAAATAATGGCCGATGGGCTGTATGCTGTTTTCCACAGATTTGAGGCTTTCCTAAAAAAGGTTGACACACAAGCAAAGGATCGTTGGATGGCCATCCAACGGCCGTCGCTTCTTCAATCTCTGCTCTTCCCGTCCAGCGCCAAACAAGCGCCAAGGGACTGCTCTGCTCCTCCTCCCACGGCCGGCTTGTATCGCCAAGCAGCCTCACCGCCCCATCGCATTCCCATCATCGCCTAGCCATCCCTCTACTCACCCACACCTGCTGTTATTCTCCGGCGACGGCAGACGAACCAAGAAACCCTCATTCAACAGATTTCCTCCGCGTGGGAAACAATCGCGAGTCTTCCTCGCCTCCGTGTCGCTCCTTCCTAGGCATCGCCGCCGCCCACCGCCTCGGTGCTTCTCGGCGCTGCCTGGTCAGCGGTCAACGATCGACATGCATCTGAAGCGGATCAGACGTGGAGAGGCCAACAGCTGGGTCCACGGCTGCACGCAAGGAAATGCCTCCTTATTATGCGCAAAATAATGATTCCTCCACCGACATCGGGACCCAATAAAGGGCCTCAGATTTCGCGAACAAACGTTATCACGCCACGACAGCTCGGACCCACCAGCTATATCTTCGCACGCAAGGAAGTGCCTCCTTATTACGCACAAAAAAATGAATACTCCACCGTTAGCTGGGACCCAAAGATAGAGGTAGGCTGACTTAGGGCCTACTAAGTTGACGGGACGGAGGGCTTTGTCAACTTAGTCAATATGCACGATTCTAGCTCCAAGGATCGACGATGTCCATCCAACGGCGTAGTGCTTCTTCAACCTCTGGTCTTCTTGCTCCACCGCCCAAACCAGCGCCGGTCGTGCCTCGTGCTCCTGCCTCCCGTGTGGCTGCGATGCGATGGGCGGAGGCCTCACCGCCTCTACTACTCCCACCGCTGGCCAGGCCATCCTCTACTCACCAACACCCCGTTATTCTCGGGCGATGGTAGCCTCACACCGCAGCCGAACGAGTGAACCTCATACTCCTCACGAGTGGGCATCCACGCCGCTGTCTTCCCGACTCGCATCCCCCGGCCCGCCGTCGTCCCTTCCTAAGCCTCGCCGTCGCCCACCACCCCGGTGCTCTCGGCGTGCATGGTAAATGTGGTCAAGGAACGGCTTCCATCGGACATGGATCAGACGTGGAGAGGCCGATACTGGGTCCACGGCCGCAGCAAGGAAGTGCCTCCTTATTACGCGCAAAATAATTATTCCTCCACCTGACAGCAGGGACCCACCGGACGGGCCACCATATTTCACGAAAAAAACGTTTCCCCCTGACTATTGGGACCCACCAGCTACACCTTCACACGAAAGGAAGCGCGTCCGGGCAAAAAAAAAACAAAACGATTCGCCCCCCTGACTGCTGGGACCCATCAGCTACATCTTCGCACGCAAGGAAGTGCGTCCGGGCAAAAAAAACAAAACAATTCGCCCCCCTGACTGCTGGGACCCACTAGCTACATCTTCGCACACAAGGAAGTGCCTGACAGTCGGGACCCACCTGGTCGAAGCGTACGTAGCGTTGTCATTCTGGTCGTGAACGTGTACGTATATATATACTGGTGGATGTAGAGGCGCGCATGTGTCATAGTAGAGGCGTGCACGTAGCATGTACACGCACGCACAGCGCGAGGGTGCAAGAAAGAATACAGCCACGCACGTACATACGGGCAGGGTCTCAACGCCTACCGCACATACGCATATGGCTGGGTCGGAACAAAGAAACAACATCGCTGCCGTGTTCATGGGGAGGCAACGGAATGCGCCGTGTTCATGGGGAGGCAACGGAATGCGCCGTGTTCATCGGGAGGCAACGAACACGGGAGCCAACCGCTGGGTCGGAACGGAATGCGTGGTCGTGTTCATCGGGAGGGCTTGGACGGAACAGCGATGGAAATGAGGCTCGCGTATCGCGACAACGGAGGAAACAGCCTTGTGTTCGACCGCCATGTTCAAACTGGATCCTGTTCATCGGGAGGGTCCGCGATCGCAAAACGGAGGAAACGGACCTCCCACGGTCGAAACGGGTGTCCCGTTGATCGGGAGGGTGTGGCGATCGCAAAACGGAGGAAGCGGACCTCCCACGGTCAAACGGGGTCCCGCTGATCGTGAGGGTGTGGCGCGATCGCAAAATGGACTAAACATACCGTGTTGGAGCGCCACGGTCAAAACGGGGTCCTGTTCATCGGGCGGTGTGGCGATCGCAAAACGGACTCCACGGATACTGTTCATCTCCACCGCCGACCTCCTCCAGCCTCCACGGGCTACCGCCGATCTCCTCCAGCCTCCACGGGCTCCTGCTCATCCAGCCTCCACCGCGCTTACTCCACCGCCACCGCTCAACCACCCTCCATCGCTCACTGCTCATCCAGCCTCCACACCACGGGTCCTGCTCAACTACCCTCCACCGCCTACTATTCATCCAGCCCTCCACACCACGGGTCCTATTCATCCAGAGGCAACGCCACCGCCATCGCTCATCCAACCCCCCTCCCCGCAATGCTCACTGCTCATCCAATTGATCGGCTTCATTAGCAGCAGCAATAAGAAATCGCCCATCGGGTTCGCTTAACAGCCATCGATCGATCGCCGGGTTCTGAACGCGTACTCGCAAAGGCAATCGCCGGGTTCGCTAGAGCCCAACGCCTCGCTTCGGGTTAGAGCGAACGCCTCGCACAAACGCGCGTACGTATGAGAGAAATGCACATCGCTCGGCCCCCGACCTCCCACCGTAACCAACAACTCCCCGAAATTTTCCTCCCCCTCACTTCTACCATGGTTTTTTCCGTCATGGACGGCCCAAAGAATGTCATGCAATCTGCGTCTCCAGCCCGCCCAGACTTAAAAGCCCATTTTCTCATCATGATTTTTGTCATAGAAGTAGGAGCCCACCACATCTATGATGATACCGGGTTTTGTCACAATTATCGTCATAGAAGTGTCATATGTATGACAGAAAAAAAATTCGTTCGGCCCAAAATGTCACGGATGTATGTTCTTTTTGTAGTGCATGTGACGACATGTTGATAGAGATCAAGATGACGGAGATCATGGTGTAATGCCGGTGACGATGGAGACACCACATGATGATCGGGTGTGATAAGCTCTACGTTCACATACAACGGGTGCAAGCCAGTTTTGCACATGCAGAATAATCGGGTTAAACTTGACGAGCCTAGCATATGCAGATATGGCCTCGAAACGCTGTAGACCGAAAGGTCAAACATGAATCATATTGTAGATATGATCAACATAGTGATGTTCACCATTGAAAACTACTCCATCTCACATGATGATCGGACATGGTTTAGTTGATTTGGATCACGTGATCATTTAGATGACTCAAGGGATGTCTATCTAAGTGGGAATTGTTACGTAATATGATTAATTAAACTTTAATTTATCATGAACTTAGTCCTGATAGTATTTGCATAACTATGTTGTAGATCAATAGCTCGCGATGTAGCTCCCCTTTTATTTTTGATATGTTCCTAGAGAAAAATAAGTTGAAAAATGATAGTAGCAATGATGTAGAATTGGTCTGTGATCTGAGGATTATCCTGATTGCTGCACAGAAGAATTATGTCCTTGATGCACCGCTAGGTGACAGAACTATTGCAGGAGCAGATGCAGACGTTATGAACGTTTGGCAAGATTGATATGATGACTACTTGATAGTTTAGTGCACCATGCTTTACGGCTTAGAACCGGGACTTCAAAAATGTTCTGAATGCCACAGAGCATATAAGATGTTCCAACAGGTGAAATTGGTATTTCATACTCATGCCCGTATCGAGAGGTATGAGACCTCTGACAGTACTTTGCCTACAAGATGGAGGAGAATAGCTCAACCAGTGAGCATGTGCTCAGATTGTCTAGGTACTACAATCACTTGAATCGAGTGGGAGTTAATCTTCCAGATAAGATAGTGATTGACAGAATTCTCTAGTCACTATCACCGAGTTAGTAGAACTTTGTGATGAACTATAATATACAAGGGATAACGGAAACAATTCCCAAGCTCTTCGAGATGCTGAAATCGGCAAAGGTAGAAATCAAGAAAAAGCATCAAGTGTTGATGGTTAACAATACCACTAGTTTCAAGTAAAAGGGAAAGGGAAAGAAAGGGAACTTCAAGAAGAATGGCAAGCAAGTTGCCACTCCCATGAAGAAGCCTAAAGCTAGACCCAAGCCTGAAACTGAGTGCTTCTACTGCAAAGTAAATGGTCACTGGAAGGGGAACTCCCTAGATACTTGGCGGATAAGAAGGATGGCAAAGTGAACAAAGGTATATTGGATATACATGTTATTGACGTGTACTTTACTAGTGTTTATAGCAACACCTCGGTATTTGATACTGGTTCAGTTGCTAAGAGTAGTAACTCGAAACGGGAGTTGCAAAATAAACAGAGACTAGTTAAGGGCGAGGTGACGATGTGTGTTGGAAATGATTCCAAGGTTGATAAGATCACCATCGCACACTCCTTTTACCTTCAGGATTAGTGTTGAACCTAAAATAAATGTTATTTGGTGTTTGCGTTAAGCATGAATATGATTGATCAAGTTTATTGCAATATGGTTACTCACTTAAGTCAAAGAATAATTGTTGTTCTATTTACATGAATAAAAACCTTTTATGGTCATACACTAAATGTAAATGGTTCATTGAATCTCGATCGTAGTGATACACATATTCATAAATATTGAAGCCAAAAGATGCAAAGTTAATAATGACAGTGCAACTTATTTGTGGCACTGCCGTTTAGGTCATATTGGTGTAAAGCGCATGAAGAAACTCCATGCCGATGGACTTTTGGAATCACTTGATTATGAATCATTTGATGCTTGCGAACCATGCCTCATGGGCAAGATGACTAAGACTCCATTCTCCAAAACAATGGAGCGAGCCACTGAATTATTGGAAATAATACATACCGATGTATGCGGTCCAATGAGTGTTGAGGCTCATGGCGGGTATCATTGTTTTCTGACCTTCACAGATGATTTGAGCAGATATGTGTATATCTACTTGATGAAACACAAGTCTGAAACACTTGAAAAGTTCAAAGATTTTCAGAGTGAAGTAGAGAATCACCGTAACAAGAAAATGAAGTTTCTACGAACTGATCATAGAGGCAAATATTTGAGTTACGAGTTTGGCCTTCAATTAAAACAATGTGGAATAGTTTCACAAACTCATGCCACGTGGAACACCACAGCATAATGGTGTGTCTGAACGTCATAACCGTACTTTATTGGATATAGTGCAATCTATGATGTCTCTTACCAATTTACCACTATCATTTTGGGGTTATGCATTAGAGACAGCTGAATTCACGTTAAATAGGGCACCATCTAAATCCGTTGAGATGACACCTTATGAAATGTGGTTTGGCAAGAAACCCAAGTTGTCGTTTCTTAAAGTTTGAGGCTGCGATGCTTATGTGAAAAATCTTCAACATGATAAGCTCGAAGCCAAATCGGAGAAATGTGTCTTCATAGGATACCCAAAAGAGGCTGTTGGGTACACCTTCTATCACAGATTCGAAGGCAAGATCTTTGTTGCTAAGAATGGATCCTTTTTGGAGAAGGAGTTTCTCTCGAAAGAAGTGAGTGGGAGGAAGGTATAACTTGATGAGTTAATTGTACCTTCTCCCGAATTGGAAAGTATTTCTTCACTGAAATCAGTTCAAGTGATGCTTACACCAATTAGTGAGGAAGTTAATGACGATGATCATGAAGCTTCGGATCAAGTTACCACCGAACCTCGTGTTGGAAATATGCCCTAGAGGCAATAATAAAATGGTTATTATTATATTTCTTTGTTCATGATAATAGTCTATTATTCATGCTATAATTGTGTTATCCGGAAATCGTAATACACGTGTGAATACATAGACCACAATGTGTCCCTAGTGAGCCTCTAGTTGACTAGCTCGTTGATCAACATATAGTCATGGTTTCCTGACTATGGACATTGGATGTCATTGATAACGGGATCTGATCATTGGGAGAATGATGTGATGGACAAGACCCAATCCTAAGCATAGCTCAAAGATCGTGTAGTTCGTTTAGCTAGAGCTTTTCCAAATGTCAAGTATCATTTCCTTAGACCATGAGATTGTGCAACTCCCAGATACCGTAGGAGTGCTTTGGGTGTGCCAAACGTTGCAACGTAACTGGGTGACTATAAAGGTACACTACGAGTATCTCCGAAAGTGTCTGTTGGGTTGGCACGAATCGAGACTGGGATTTGTCACTCCGTATGATGGAGAGGTATCTCTGGGCCCACTCAGTAATGCATCATCATAATGAGCTCAAAGTGACCAAGTGTATGGTCACGGGATCATGCATTATGGTACGAGTAAAGTGACTTGCCGGTAACGAGATTAAACGAGGTATTGGGATACCGACGATCGAATCTCAGGCAAGTAACGCATCGATTGACAAAGGGAATTGTATACGGGTTACTTGAATCCTCGACATCGTGGTTCATCCGATGAGATCATCGAGAGCATGTGGAGCCAACATGGGTATCTAGTTCCGTTGTTGGTTATTGACCGGAGAGGCGCCTCGGTCATGTTCAGATGTCTCCGAACCCGTAGGGTCTACACACTTAAGGTTCGGTGGCGCTTAGGGTTGTAGAGATATGAGTATGCAGTAACCGACAGTTGTTCGAGTCCCAATGAGATCCCGGACGTCATGAGGAGTTCCGAATGGTCCGGAGGTAAAGAACTATATATAGGAAGTCAGGTTTCGCCATCGGGAAAGTTTCGGGGTCACCAAGATTGTACCAGACCACCGAAGGGTCCCGTGGTCCACCGAGTGGGGCCACCTATCCTGAGGGCCCCATGGGCTGAAGTTGAGGGTAACCAGCCTCGGCGGCTGGTGCGCCTCTTGGGCCCCCGCGCCTAGGGTTGGGAAACCCTAGGGGGGGGCGCCCCACTGGATTGGGGCAAGCCACCCCTAGCCGCCCCCTTGGAGATCCCATCTCCTGTGGCTGGCGCCTCTAGGGGCCTATATAAAGAGGGGAGGGAGGCAGCTGCACCCATGCTCTAGGCGCCCTCTCCCTTGCTACACCTCTCCCTCTCGCAGACGCTTGGCGAAGCCCTGCCGAGATCGCTGCTGCATCCACCACCACGCCGTCGTGCTGCTGGATCTTCATCAACCTCCCGTTCCCCCTTGCTGGATCAAGAAGGAGGAGACGTCTTCCTCAACCGTACGTGTGTTGAACGCGGAGGTGATGTCAGTTCAGCACTAGATCATCGGTGATTTGTATCACGACGAGTACGACTCCCTCAACCCCGTTCTTTTGAATTCTCCCGCTCGATCTACAAGGGTATGTAGATGCACTCCTCTCTCTCGTTGCTAGATGAACTCATAGATTGATCTTGGTGAAACCGTAGAATTTTTTTTATTTTTTGCAACGTTCCCCAACAGTGGCATCATGAGCTAGGTCTATGCGTAGTTCTCTTTGCACGAGTAGAACACAAACTTGTTGTGGGCGTAGATGTTGTCAACTTTCTTGCCACTACTAGTCTTATTTTGCTTCAGCAGTATTGTGGGATGAAGCGCCCGACCGACCTTACATGTACGCTTACGTGAGACAGGTTCCACCGAATCGACATGCACTAGTTGCATAAGGTGGCTAGCGGGTGTCTGTCTCTCCCACTTTAATTGGAGCGGATTCGATGAAAAGGGTCCTTATGAAGGGTAAATAGAAGTTGACAAATCACGCCAGGCTTTTACGTAGGTAAGAAAATGTTCTTGCTAGAACCCTATTGCAGCCACGTAAAAGATGCAACAACAATTAGAGGACGTCTAACTTGTTTTTGCAGCAATTGCTTTGTGATTTGATATGGCCAAAAGTTGTGATGAATGATATATATGTGATGTATGAGATCATATTCTTGTAATAGGAATCACAACTTGCATGTCGATGAGTATGACAATCGGCAGGAGCCATAGGAGTTGTCTTAATTATTGTATGACCTGCGTGTCAATGATTTAACACCATGTAATTACTTTACTTTATTGCTAAACTGTTAGCTATAGTAGTAGAAGTAATAGTTGGCGAGCAACTTCATGGAGACACGATGATGGAGATCATGATGATGGAGATCATGGTGTCATGCCGGTGACAAAGATGATCATGGAGCCCCGAAGATGGAGATCAAAGGAGCTATATGATATTGGCCATATCATGTCACTACTATTTGATTGTATGTGATGTTTATCATGTTTTTGCATCTTGTTTACTTAGAACGACGGTAGTAAATAAGATGATCCTCATAATAATTTCAAGAAAGTGTTCCCCTAACTATGCGCCGCTATGAAAGTTCGTTGTTTCGAAGCACCACGTGATGATCGGGTGTGATAGATTCTAACGTTCACATACAACGGGTGTAAGACAGATTTACACATGCATAAACACTTAGGGTTAACTTGACGAGCCTAGCATGTACATACATGGCCTCGGAACACAAAAGACCGAAAGGTCAAACATGAGTCGTATGGAAGATACGATCAACATGGAGATGTTCACCTATGATGACCAGTCCGTCTCACGTGATGATCGGACACGGCCTAGTCGACTCGGATCATGTATCACTTAGATGACTAGAGGGATGTCTAATCTGAGTGGGAGTTCATTAAATAATTTGATTAGATGAACTTAATTATCAAGAACTTAGTCTAAAAACCTTTGCAAATATGTCTTGTAGATCAAATGGACAACGCTCATGTTCACCTCAAATTCAACGCGTTCCTCGAGAAAACTAAGCTGAAAGATGATGGAAGCAACTATACGGACTGGGTCCGGAACCTGAGGATTATGTCCTAGAAGCACCGCTAGGTGAAGCTCCCATCCCAGAGAACCAAGACGTTATGAACGCTTGGCAGTCTCGTGCTGATGATTACTCCCTCGCTCAAAGGCGGCATGCTTTACAGTTTAGAATCGGGGCTCCAAAAGCGTTATGAGCAACACGGAGCATATGAGATGTTCGAAGAGCTGAAAATGGTTTTCCAAGCTCATGCCCGGGTCGAGAGATATGAAGTCTCCTGCAAGTTCTTTAGCTGTAAGATGGAGGAAAATAGTTCTGTCAGTGAGCACATACTCAAAATGTCCGGGTTGCACAACCGCTTAACTCAGCTGGGAGTTAATCTCCCGGATGACGCGGTTATTGACAGAATCCTTCAGTCGCTTCCACCGAGCTACAAGAGCTTTGTGATGAACTTCAATATGCAGGGGATGGAAAAGACCATTCCTGAGGTATATTCAATGCTGAAATGAGCGGAGGTAGAGATCAAGAAGGAACATCAAGTGTTGATGGTGAATAAAACCACTAAGTTCATGAAAGGCAAGGGTAAGAAGAACTTAAAGAAGGACGGCAAGGGAGTTGCCGCTACCGCAAGACAGCTTGCCGGAAGAAGTCAAAGAATGGACCCAAGCCTGAAACTGAGTGCTTTTATTGCAAGGTAAGCGGACACTAGAAGCGGAACTGCCCCAAATACTTAGCGGACAAGAAGGCCGGCAACACTAAAGGTATATGTGATATACATGTAATTGATGTGTACCTTACCAAGACTCGTAGTAGCTCCCGGTATTTGATACCGGTGCCGTTGCTCATATTTGTAACTCAAAGCAGGAGCTGCGGAATAAGCGGAGACTGGCGAAGGACGAGGTGACGATGCATGTCGGGAATGGTTCCAAGGTTGATGTGATCGCCGTCGGCATGCTACCTCTACATTTACCTACGGGATTAGTTTTAAACCTCAATAATTGTTATTTAGTGCCAGCTTTGAGCATGAACATTGTATCTGGATCTCGTTTAATACGAGATGGCTACTCATTTAAATCCAAGAATAATGGTTGTTCTATTTATATGAGAGATATATTTTATGGTCATGCCCCGATGGTCAATGGTTTATTCTTAATGAATCTCGAACGTGATGTTACACATATTCATAGTGTGAATACCAAAAGATGTAAAGTTGATAACGATAGTCCCACATACTTGTGGCACTGCCGCCTTGGTCACATTGGTGTCAAGCGCATGAAGAAACTCCATGCTGATGGACTCTTAGAGTCTCTCGATTATGAATCATTTGACACATGTGAACCATGCCTCATGGGCAAAATGACCAAGACTCCGCTCTCCGAACAATGGAGCGAGCAACCAACTTATTGGAAATCATACATACCGATGTAAAAGCGGTCCAATGAGCGTTGAGGCTCATGGAGGATATCGTTATGTTCTCACTCTCACCGACGACTTGAGTAGATATGGGTATGTCTACTTGATGAAACACAAGTCCGAGACCTTTGAAAAGTTCAAGGAATTTCAGAATGAGGTAGAGAATCAACGTGACCGAAAGATAAGGTTCCTACGATCGATCGTGGAGGAGAATATTTAAGTCACGAATTTGGTACACACTTAAGGAAATGTGGAATCGTTTCACAACTCACGCCGCCGAACACCTCAACAGAACGGTGTGTCGAACGTCCTAATCGCACTTTATTGGATATGGTGCGATCTATGATGTCTCTTACCGATTTACCGCTATCATTTTGGGGATACGCCTAGAGACAGCTACATTCACTTTAAATAGGGCACCGCCTAAACCGCTGAGACGACATCGTATGAATTATGGTTTGGGAAGAAACCTAAGCTGTCGCTTTCTAAAAGTTTGGGGATGCGATGCTTATGTCAAGAAACTTCAACCTGAAAAGCTCGAACCCAAGTCGAAAAATGTGTCTTCATAGGATACCCTAAGGAAACCATTGGGTATACCTTCTACCTCAGATCCAAGGCAAGATCTTTGTTGCCAAGAACGGGTCCTTTCGAGAAAGAGTTTCTCTCGAGAGAAGTAAGTGGGAGGAAAGTGGAACTTGATGAAGTACTGCCTCTTGAACCGGTGAGTAGCGCAGCTCAGGAAGATGTTCCTATGGTGCCAGCACCAACTGAAGAGGAAATTAATGATGATGATCAAGGTACTTCAGATCAAGTTACTACTGAACTTCGTAGGTCCACGAGGACACGTTCCACACCAGAGTGGTATGGCAACCCTGTCCTGGAAATCATGTTGTTAGACAACGGTGAACCTTCGAACTATGAAGAAGCGACGGTGGGCCCAGATTCCAACAAATGGCTTGAAGCCATGCAATCCGAGATAGGATCCATGTATGAAAACGAAGTATGGACTTTGACAGACTTGCTCGATGATCGGCAAGCGATAGAAAACAAATGGATCTTTAAGAAGAAGACGGACGCGGATGGTAATGTTACCATCTATAAAGCTCGACTTGTCGCTAAGGGTTGTCGACAAGTTCAAGGGGTTGACTACGATGAGACATTCTCTCCCGTAGCGAAGCTAAAGTCCGTCTGAATCATATTAGCAATTGCCGCATACTATGATTATGAGATATGGCAAATGGACGTCAAAACGGCATTCCTTAACGGCCATCTTAAGTAAGAACTGTATATGATGCAGCCGGAAGGTTTTGTCGACCCTGAGAATGCTAACAAGGTATGCAAGCTCCAATGATCCATTTATGGGCTGGTGCAAGCATCTCGAGTTAGAACATTCGCTTGATGAGATGATCAAAGCGCTTAGTTTATGCACTTATGGAGAAGCCTCGCTTACAAGAAAGTGAGTGGGAGCTCAGAGCATTTCTCATATTATATGTAGATGACATACTTTTGATGGGAAATGATATAGAACTTTTGGACAGCATTAAGGCCTACTTGAATAAGTGTTTTTCAATGAAGGACCTTGGAGAAGCTGCTTACATATTTGGCATCAAGATCTATAGGGATAGATCAAGAAGCCTCATAGGCCTTTCACAAAGAACATACCTTGATAAGATATTGAAGAAGTTTAATATGGATCAGTCCAAGAAAGGGTTCTTGCTTGTATTGCAAGGTGTGAGATTGAGCTCGGCTCAATGCCCGACCACGACAGAAGATAAAGAAGAGATGAGTGTCATCCCCTATGCCTCAGCCATAGGATCTATTATGTATGCCATGTTGTGTACCAGACCTGATGTAAACCTTGCCGTAAGTTTGGTAGGAAGGTACCAAAGTAATCCCGGCAAGGAACACTGGACAGCGGTCAAGAATATCCTGAAGTACCTGAAAAGGACTAAGGACATGTTTCTCGTCTATGGAGGTGACGAAGAGCTCGTCGTAAAGGGTTACGTCGACACTAGCTTCGACACAGATCTGGATGACTCTAAGTCACAAACCGGATACGTATATATTTTGAATGGTGGGACAATAAGCTGGTGCAGTTGCAAGCAAAGCATCGTATGGATCTACATGTGAAGCGGAATACATGGCAGCCTCGGAGGCAGCGCATGAAGCAATCTGGGTGAAGCAGTTCATCACCGACCTAGGAGTCATACCCAATGCGTCGTGGCTGATCGCACTCTTCTGTGACAACACTGGAGCTATTGCACTTGCAAAGGAGCCCAGGTTTCACAAGAAGACCAGGCACATCAAGCGTCGCTTCAACTCCATTCATGAAAATTTTCAAGATGGAGACATAGATATTTGTAAAGTACATACGGACCTAAATGTAGCAGATCCGTTGACTAAACCTCCCCCTAGGGCAAAACATGATCAACACCAGAACTCTATGGGTGTTCGATTCATCACAATGTAACTAGATGATTGACTCTAGTGCAAGTGGGAGACAGTTGGAAATATGCCCTAGAGGCAATAATAAAATGGTTATTATTATATTTCTTTGTTCATGATAATAGTCTATTATTCATGCTATAATTGTGTTATCCGGAAATCGTAATACACATGTGAATACATAGACGTGTCCCTAGTAAACCTCTAGTTGACTAGCTCGTTGATCAATAGATAGTCATGGTTTCCTGACTATGGACATTGGATGTCATTGATAACGGGATCACATCATTGGGAGAATGATGTGATGGACAAGACCCAATCCTAAGCATAGCTCAAAGATCGTGTAGTTCGTTTAGCCAGAGCTTTTCCAAATGTCAAGTATCATTTCCTTAGACCATGAGATTGTGCAATTTCCTTAGCCAGAGCTTTGGGTGTGCCAAACGTCGCAACGTAACTGGGTGACTATAAAGGTACACTACGGGTATCTCCGAGAGTGTCTGTTGGGTTGGCATGAATCGAGACTGGGATTTACCTCTCCGTATGACGGAGAGGTATCTCTGGGCCCACTCGGTAATGCATCATCATAATGAGCTCAAAGTGACCAAGTGTCTGGTCACGGGATCATGCATTACGGTACGAGTAAAGTGACTTGCCGGTAACGAGATTAAACAAGGTATTGGGATACCGACGATCGAATCTCGGGCAAGTAACGTACCGATTGACAGAGGGAATTGTATACGGGGTTACATGAATCCTTGACATCGTGGTTCATCCGATGAGACCATCGAGGAGCATGTGGGAGCCAACATGGGTATCCAGATCCCGCTGTTGGTTATTGACCGAGAGGCGCCTCGGTCATGTTCAGATGTCTCCCGAACCCGTAGGGTCTACACACTTAAGGTTCGGTGACGCTAGGGTTGTAGAGATATGAGTATGCAGTAACCCAAAAGTTGTTCGGAGTCCCGGATGAGATCCGGACGTCACGAGGAGTTCCGGAATGGTCCGGAGGTAAAGAATTATATATAGGAAGTCAGGTTTCGGCCATCGGGAAAGTTTCGGCGGTCACCAGTATTGTACCGGGACCACCAGAAGGGTCCCGGGGGTCCACTGGGTGGGGCCACCTATCCCGGAGGGCCCCATGGGCTGAAGTGGGGGGAACCAGCCCCGGTGGGCTGGTGCACCCCTTGGGCCCCCCGCGCCTAGGGTTGGGAAACCCTAGGGGTGGGCGCCCACCGGCTTGGGGGCAAGCCACCTCGCCGCCGCCCCTTGGAGATCCCATCTCCTGGGGCAGCACCCCTAGGGGTCTATATAAAGAGGGGGAGGGAGGCAGCCGCACCCATGCTCTAGGCGCCTCCTCTCCCCTTGCTACACCTCTCCTCCCAGAGGCGCTTGGCGAAGCCCGCCGAGATCGCTGCTGCATCCACCACCACGCCGTCAGGTGCTGGATCTTCATCAACCTCTCCTTCCGCCTTGCTGGATCAAGAAGGAGGAGACGTCTTCCTCAACCGTACGTGTGTTGAACACGGAGGTGCTGTCCGTTCAGCACTAGGATCATCGATTATTTGGATCACGACGAGTATGACTCCCTCAACCCCATTCTCTTGAACGCTTCCGCTCGATCTACAAGGGTATGTAAATGCACTCCTCTCTCTCGTTGCTAGATGAACTCATAGATTGATCTTGGTGAAACCGTAGAATTTTTTTTATTTTCTGCAACGTTCCCCAACACCTCGTAGGTCAACCAGAGTACGTTCCACACCAGAGTGGTACGGTAATCCTATTATTGAGTTTATGTTACTTGACCATGACGAACCTACGAACTATGAGGAAGCAATGATGAGCCCAGATTCTGTGAAACGGCTTGAGGCCATGAAATCTGAGATGGGATCCATGTATGAGAACAAAGTGTGGACTTTGGTTGACTTGCTCGATGATCGACAAGCCATATAAAATAAATGGATCTTCAAGAGGAAGACGACCGATGATAGTAGTTTTACTATCTACAAAGCTAGACTTGTCAAAAAAGGTTTTTGACAAAGTTCAAGGTGTTGACTACGATGAGATTTTCTCACTCGTAGCGATGCTTAAGTCTGTCCGAATCATGTTAGCAAATTGCCACATTTTATGATATCTGGCAAATGGATGTCAAAACTACATTCCTTAATGGATTTCTTAAAGAAGAGTTGTATATGATGCAACCAGAAGGTTTTGTCGATCCTAAAGGTGCTAACAAAATGTGCAAGCTCCAGCAATCCATCCATGGACTGGTGCAAAGCATATCAGAGTTGGAATGTACGCTTTGATGAGTTGATCAAAGCATATAGTTTCATACAGACTTGCGATGAAGCCTGTATTTACAATAAAGTGAGTGGGAGCACTACAACCTTTCTGATAAGTATATGTGAATGACATATTGTTGATCGTAAATGATGTAGAATTTTCTGGAAAGCATAAAAGGAGTGTTTAGGAGTTTTTCAAAGAAAGACCTCGATGAAGCTGCTTACATATTGAGCATCATGACTATAGAGATAGATCAAGACGCTTGATAAATTTTTTCAATGAGTACATACCTTGACAAATTTTTGAAGTAGTTCAAAATGGAACAGCCAAAGAAGGAGTTCTTGCCTGTATTGCAAGGTGTGAAATTGAGTAAGACTCAAAGCCCGACCACGACAGAGATAGAAAGAGAATGAAAGTCATTCCCTGTGCCTCAGCCATAGGTTCTATAAAGTATGCCATACTGTGTACCAGATCTATTTTATACCCTACACTGAGTTTGGCAAGGGAGTACAATAGTGATCTAGGAGTAGATCACTAGACAGCGGTCAAAATTATCCTTAGTGGAATAACGATATGTTTCTCGATTATGGAGGTGACAAAAGGTTCGTCGTAAAGGGTTACGTCGATGCAAGTTTTGACACCGATCCAGATGACTCTAAGTCTCAATCTGGACACATATTGAAAGTGGGAGCAATAAGCTAGAGTAGCTCCGTGCAGAGAATTGTTGACATAGAAATTTGCAAAATACATACGGATCTGAATATGGCAGAACCGTTGACTAAACTTCTCTCACGAGCAAAACATGATCACACCTTAGTACTTTGTGGGTTTTAATCACGTGGCGAAGTGAACTAAGATTACTGACTCTAGTAAACCCTTTGAGTGTTGGTCACATGGCGATGTGAACTATGGGGGTTAATCACATGGTGATGTGAACTATTGGTGTTAAATCACATGGCGATGTGAACTAGATTATTGACTCTAGTGCAACTGGGAGACTGAAGGAAATGTGCCCTAGAGGCAATAATAAAGTTTTTATTTATTTCCTTATTTCATGATAAATGTTTATTATTCATGCTATAATTGTATTAACCGGAAACTTAGTACATGTGTGAATACATAGACAAAAAAAGTGTCCCTACTATGCCTCTACTTGACTAGCTCGTTTATCAAAGATGGTTATGTTTCCTAACCATAGACATGTGTTGTCATTTGACGAACGGGATCACATCATTAGGAGAATGATGTGATGGACAAGACCCATTCACTACTAGGGAAAAGCCTATACATAGAATCTTAGCAGCACCGCGGCTCAAAAAGGAGCGCTGCTGTTAATTAGTAGTAGCGCATGTGCTGGAAACTCGCTGCTGACAAGTTTTTAGCAGTAGCGCGCTAAGTGTAAACCGCGCTGCTACAAATATCGACCGGCGGTGTCCACCAAACTCCATTTAGCAGCAGCGCGGTGTCATGAAATGCGCTCGCTATGGATGTAGTAGCGCTTTTTTACGAGGTCGCCGCTAAATTTCAAATATCCACACTTTTGGTCCCGTTAGCGAGAGCGCCAAGGCCCAAAGCGCCGAGCTGCTACTTTCTTAGCAGCAACGTGTTTTAGCTCCCCGCCATCGCTAATCCGCACCAACCCACCACCTTTTCCCCACCCGTCCCTCCCCCCCTCCTCTCTTCCCTTTCCCTACCTCCCACATTCTCCCTCTCACTCTTCTTCTTCCTCAATACTTCTCCCCATTACTCTCCCTCTTCTATCTACCTTTCTCTCTCTTCATTACTCCTACCTAACTACACCACCTCCATAAATGCATCTCCTTTCTCTTTTTCCTTCCCCCTCCACTAGTTGAAGTTCTCTCCTCCCAAATTAGGTAGCTAGGTAGATGTAGGATTTAGTTAAGTGACCTATTTGCCCCCTAACTAGATCTATCTTTGTCAAGAAGAGCTTTGTGCACTTTTGATCTCCCTACAACATCATCTCCACCGTGTGCTCGATCTCGAGATAGAGGTGATTAAAATTTCATGCTTTTGCAAAATGGAAATATGTTTATGTGTGTGTGATATGATAATCGGGAGATATGATGGAAATTGTGTGTGTGGCATGAGTTGACGCCAAATTGTGCTTTTGAGTTGCCTATGTTTTGCCGAAATGTCGATTTGTTTCCGTTTCGGCGAATTCCGGGCAAACTCTAGATCCATATATGTCCTATTTTTAGG
The DNA here is from genome assembly GCA_021605205.1 of Aegilops longissima. Taxonomy (NCBI): domain Eukaryota; kingdom Viridiplantae; phylum Streptophyta; class Magnoliopsida; order Poales; family Poaceae; genus Aegilops; species Aegilops longissima. The sequence continues at coordinate 47,804,093 of CM038680.1, read as the reverse complement.
GAAGGTCATGCCGAATTTTTGTATGACTTTGACGCATGCATGCATTTTTATAATAAATTTGTTTTATTATTACCGCGCGACGCTCATGATGGTCGATGGAACGATGGTGGACAGGTGGTTGCGGTCGGCGTGCAGGACATGAAAGAAAATAACCTGACAGAGGTTTTATGTCCGTGTTTAAAATGCAAAGGAATAGTTTGGCTCGACCCCTATGATGATGGTCGTCGTCGGCGCACCTGCCATGACTGGTTTCATGGATGGCTATACTCGGTGGATAATCAAGATGAGGATGACGATGTTGAGGATGCCGACGGGGCAGGCAATGATGACACGGGGCAAGGCGAAGAGATGATCGATAATGGCGGCGGGGAAGAGGCCGGACATGGCGGTGGAGAAGGCGCCGGACATGGCGGAGGAGAAGGGGCCGGACATGGCGGCGGAGAGAACGACATGGACTCCATGCAGCAGAGTTCGTCGGTACTAAGTTCAATCGTGCAGGACCCTCATGTTCAAGCATTGCTTCGCAAGGAGACGAGTACTGAGAGAGCTGCTTCTAGAGAGGAGGCTAAGCTGGAGCAACTGGTGGTAGACTCGAACACTCCATTGTATGATGGTTGCAATCCTGAGGTGACCCGCTTGAGTTTCACGCTCCAACTCCTGAAGACGAAGGCTAAAAACAAATGGACCGACACTAGCCTCGATGAGCATATCAAGTACCTAAAGGATGTTCTTCACGCGGGTAATCTATGTCCTACTAGTGTTGATGAGGACAAGAAGATCGTGTGCCCTCTTGATCTGCCACACGTTAGATACCATGCGTGCATCAACGATTGCATAATTTATCGGAAGAAGCACATGGAAAAAACAAGCTATTCGGTGTGCAATGCTTCTTGATACAAGAAGGCCGGGAAGAAATGTCCCCAGAAAGTTGTATGGTACTTACCGATCACTCCCCGTCTCCAGAGGTATTTTGTAGATCCCAAAGAAGCAAAGCTAATGCGCTGCACGCGGAGAGGAAGAAGCCCGACGATGGAGATGATCCGGCTGAGACACGGAAGGATGGAAGCCAAGGAGAGCGTTGAACAGCTTCTATCGGTATTTTGAATGTGATCCAAGGAACATCGTGCTCGGGCGCTTATCGATGGCATGAACTGCTTGGCAACTAGAACACCAACCATAGCACATGGCCCGTGTTTGTATGGATGTACAACCTCCCCGGTTGTGCATGAAATCAAAGTATATTCACATGAGCATGCTTATTCAAGGGACGAAACAACCAGGAAATAATATTAATTTGTATCCGGGCTACTTCAAGATGAGTTAGACACGTTATGGAAAACACCGCCAAGACATGGGACGCCAAGAAGCCAGATATTTCAACATGAGAGTCACATGATCACGATAAAGGTACGACTATCTCGATTACGGATATGTGGCAGGCCAGGTGTGCCATGGATATTATGGATGCACGCGGTGCATGGATGATACGACGCCTCAAAGAGCTAACGCCAAGGAAAGATGGCGGTCTGGGAAAATCGTGTACATGGGGCATCAAGATGGCTTGAACAGACGCACCCGTGGAGAAACCGTGGAGATCTATTCAATGGTCACGCTGAGCATCGAGGACCTCGACGAAGCGGAGTGGTGCCGAAATCGGCGAGCTGTTGAAAACGGAAGGAGTGCCCAGCCGGAAAGACACGAGAAAGGCGCCGAGCCGCTGCTGAAGGTATGGAAGACGAGGTCTGTGTTCGGGACTTGAGTATCGGCACAAACTCGATACACCTCATTGCCTTGATCAAATGCATATCTTTAAGAATGTCCTTGAGAGCTTGCTCGCAACATCGATGAACATGCCGGATAATACCAAGGATGGGCCAAGGCAAGAAAAGACTTGCAAGATTTGAAAATCAGGAAGATCTGCACATGCCGCCCGTAAAATGTCGACGAGACAGAGACCGAGACAGAGGCACGGAGAAGAAGGGCAAGAAAATAAAGAAAGAGGATTATTGCCCGCCTTCTTGCTTCACCTTAAGTCAGGCTGAGATCAATTAATTCTTTAAGTGCCTTACCGGAGTCAAAGTTAGTTCCGGTTACTGTGGCAAGATAAGCAGATATCTAGACACTGACAAGAAAAGGTTCAGCGGGATGAAGTCTCATGATTGTCATGTGATGATGACGCAGATACTACCTGTTGCCCTTAGAGGGATAATGGACAAGCACGTCCGTGACACACTTATTGGTCTCTTCAACTTTTTTGACTTCATCCCTCGAAAGTCGATCAGTGTGAAGCAGCTCCGAAGGCTACAGGAAGAGATCGTTTTGATACTGAATGAACTTGAGATGTAGTTCCCGCCCGCGTTCTTTGACGTGATGGCGCATCTGTGTGTCCATATTGTGGATGACATAATAGACCTGGGGCTGTCATTCCTGCACAACATGATGCCGCTTGAGAGGATGAATGGGATCATCAAAGGATTCGTTCAGAATATGTCCCGTCCGGATGGAAGCTTCGCCCGTGGCTATTTGACACAAGAGTGCATCTCTTTCGTGGAGAATTTTCTATATGGCGCAGAACAGCTGCTCGGTGTTAGTGTTGGTTTGCCTGCTAACAAGCACGATGGGAGGCTCAAGGAGATGGTCATCGCAACGGTCGCAGGAACTGCACGTGGCATACTAAGATCGACGCAACGACTTTGACAGAGCAAACTTGGTAGTGCTACAACACCTAGACGAGGTAGATCCTTTCGTGGCACTGCACAAAGAAATTATCGCAAAGAAGTATCGTGACCGGGGCTATGCAGATTAACACCAAAGTTACTAGAGAGCACAACTCCACTTTCCTGCATTGGTTCAAAGAGCATATTATTGCTAATCCCTGAGGAGGGCTCTAAGGACGGATTGCTCATATACGCTTTAGCACATGGCCCTCCCCAACCTCAGAACCTATCGTGCATATGCTATCAACGGATACACGCTCTACACGGAGGCCAAAGATATGGACAAAGATGATCGTAACTCGGGGTGACGATGGAATGCATGACCGCAGCTACAATCAAGAAGAATGAACGATTTTATGGAAGGGTCGAGGAGATCTTGGAGCTTGACTACTCTCGACTGCACAACATGACGATGTTCCGTGTCAGATGGGCTAAGAATGTCGAAAGAGAAAACCGTATTTTCACTACCATGACTATACCCGACGCCAAGAGCGCTAACGTGAACGCTATCGCAAAAAACGAGCCATGGGTACACGCTAAGCACGTGACACAATGCTTCTTCATAACCAACCCATGCAATCCCAAATGTGTTGTCGTCGAGAGGCAAAAGGAACATCATTGAATGGATGGAGTCGCCAACGAGGAAGACTATGATTAGTACGGCAACCCAATGAGGGAAGATGACAATGATGATGAAGTATACGTCAAAACAAGAATCAATACTACATTACCTAAGAAAAATCGTACTCCATGGAAAAGGCAAAGTCACAATGAGGGGCTCAATTATTCTTCGATTTAACAAGAAGGGAAAGAAGCTGACTCAAAACGAAAATGTCAATACCGAGGAACCGTATGTTATTGGTCAAATGATGTAATATATATATATATATATATATATATATATATATATATATATATATATATATATATATATATATATATATATATATATATATATTCCTATTTTGTATACACATGACTTAGCCATGCATTATTATGCATGGGTCCAATGATGTAATATATATGTTCCTATTTTGCATACATATTTAACCGCCAAATGATGCAATATATATCGCCTCCCTTCGCTCACTGCTCTCGAAATAAAAGTGGGAGAAAATAAAGGAAAAGAAAATGGAAAACTGGCAGTAGCGAATGTAGTAGCAAGTGCGTTTTGTCTAAACCGCTATAGCTATCAAGGTAGTAGCATCGATTTCGCTTAAACCGCTATAGCTATCGAAGGTAGTAGCAGCTGCTTTGTCCAAACGCACTCGCTGCTACGCCCACCTAACCCAAAATTCTCACTATCCCTGCTTCATCCCGCCTTTTCCCCAAATCCCCACTCTATCTTCCCGTCGCCGCCTCGACCCCCGCGCGCCGCCTCGACCCGCCCCTCGCCCGACCGTCGGCCCTCGCCTCCTCCTCTGCTTCCTCCTCCCAACCTCGGCCGTCGTCGGGCCTGCCTCCTCGCCCTGCACCCTCTGAAACCCCCCTCTCTCGCTAGGGTTCTTTGGTTAATTTACTTAGGTTTTAGTTAGGGCGGTATGTTAATTAGGTTATCTATTTAGTTATGAATTTAGCTAGGTTTCAAAATTAGCTGAATTTATATGCAAATTTGAACTGGACATGTGATATGTGGATATGCCATGTTCTGGACATGTCATGTTTGGAAAATGATCCAAGTGGCCTATGTTACGCCGGAATGTTGATTCATTTCCGTTCCGGTGAATTTCAGGCACTCGATATGTCCATTTTTTAGCAAAGGTCATGCTGAAATTTCCCGTGAATAAAGGCATGATTTGTGCTAGATAGTAGGCATATCGAGTGCTGGCACATAGATTTATTTTTTATGTCATTTCTCATTTATTCATACTTTTAGAAATAAATGAGGACACTTAATCATAGGAAACATGTTGAACAACGAAGAAACTGGGCCTTCTGACCAAGATGCAGATGAGATGGATTATGAGGGTGAACAAGAGTACCTCGACTATTTGACTGCTAAGAAAGGTTTGCAGGTCGGCCTTGATGATGGTACTGACGCCGACATCGACACCGACGGGCGCCGGCACCAATGGCGGCGCCGAGACCGTGGGGAAGGTACCGCGGGAAGATACCGTGGGAAGGTACCGCGCATCAGATGTTGCATCTAGTTGCTAACCCTTTCTTTTTCGGTGTTGCTCTAGTATATTTTGTTGCATATATATGATTGTACATCCTCTTCATGAACATGCATCTCTAACAGGTACCTAGTTTCTTGATGGCGAGATGGAATTGCTATGTCGTGTACAAAGGGAAGGTTCCGGGGGTGTACAACGAGTGGCATGAGTGTCAGGCGCAAGTGAATGGGTTCACGGGCGCCAACCATAAAGGCTTCAAAAGGCATAGAAGGAGAAGCTAGTTGCTTGAGGTTCACGCTAGCGCGAGAGAGGACTTGTAACCGCCACCTCATGTACTGCATAGTTCCGCTCTCACTCATAGTGATATCTTTTCTTGCGTATACCTTTGTTTAGATGGATGACGTTGTTGTAGTTGCAAGTATTCGAGACTTGCATGTATCGCTATTTTCGAGATGATGACAAGATACCACTTTGTGTTGGATGATGATTATGATAAGACTATTTGTATGTATATGCTATGATTACATTTGTGGTCTCGCAGCATTTGTATGTGTATCATGATGACATTTCTATGTGCTAAAGATTCTTCTATAAAGCCTGTTCAAATACAAAACAAATATGCCAAAAAACAAAAACTACTTAAATTAGCAGTAGCGAGTGTATAAAAGTTAGCAGCAGCGCCATAGGTAGCAGCGCCGTCTGTGCAAAGCGCTAGAGCTACTAGCAGAGCGAAGCCCACTAAGCGCTGCTGCTACACTTGTGTAGTAGTAGCGCTGGTGAGCACGCGCTACTGCTATGTGTTAGCTGTAGCGCCTTATTAGTAGCGCCACCCCCCGCGCTGCTGATACACCTAAAACCCGCGATGCTGCTAGCCTTTTCCCTAGTAGTGATTTGTTAGCTTAGCATTATGATCGTTACAGTTTCATTGCTACTGCTTTCTTCATGACTTATACATGTTCCTCAGACTATGAGATTATGCAACCCCAGAATACCGGAGGAACACCTTGTGTGCTATCAAACATCACAACGTAACTGGGTGATTATAAAGATGTTGTACAGGTGTCTCTGATGGTGTTTGTTGAGTTGGCATAGATTGTGATTAGGATTTTTCACTCCGTGTATCGGAGAGGTATCTCTGGGCCCTCTCGGTAATGCACATCACTATAAGCCTTGCAAGCATTGTGACTAATGAGTTAGTTGCGGGATGATGCATTACGAACGAGTAAAGAGACTTGCCGGTAACGAGATTGAACTAGGTATGAGGATATCGATGATCGAATCTCGGGCAAGTAACACACTGATGACAAAGGGAACAACGTATGTTGTTATGCGGTTTGACCCATAAAGATCTTCGTAGAATATGTAGGAACCAATATGAGCATCCAGGTTCCGCTATTGGTTATTGACCGAAGATGAGTCTCGGTCATGTCTACATAGTTCTTGAACCCGTAGGGTCCGCACGCTTAACGTTCTATGACGATCGATATTATGAGTTTATGTGTTTTGATGTACCGAAGGTTGTTCGGAGTCCCGGATGTGATCACGGACATGACGAGGAGTCTCGAAATGGTCGAGACATAAAGATTGATATATTGGATGGCTATGTTTGGACATTGGAATGGTTCCGGGTGAGTTCGGGTATGTACCGGAGTACCGGGAGGTTACCGAAACCCCCCGGGGAGTGTATGGGCCTTACTGGGCCTTGGTGGGAGAGAGGAGGAGGCGGCCTAGGAGGGGGCTGATACGTCTCCAAGGTATCTATAATTTATGAAGTATTCATGCTATTATATATTCTGTTTTTGATGTTTATGGGATTTATTAAACACTTCTATATTGTTTTTGGGACTAATCTATTAACCGGAGGCCCAGCCCAAATTGTTGTTTTCTTGCCTATTTCAGTGTTTCGAAGAAAAGGAATATCAAACGGAGTCCAAACGGAATGAAACCTTCGGGAGAGTTATTTTTGGAACGGAAGCAATCCAGGAGACTTGGAGTAGACGTCAGGGAAGCTTCGAGGAAGCCATGAGGCAGGGAGGCGCCCCTACCCCCCTGGGCGCGCCCCCACCCTCGTGGGCCCCTCGTGGCTCCCCTGACCGACTTCATTCGCCTATATATGTCCATATACCCTAATAACATCAGGGAATAGAATAGATCGGGAGTTCCACCGCCGCAAGCCTCTATAGCTACCGAAAACCAATCTAGACCCGTTCCGGCACCCTACCGAAGGGGGGAACCATCACCGGTGGCCATCTTCATCATCCTGGCGCTCTCCGTAGTTCACCCTCGGGGCTGAGGGTATGTACCAGTAGCTATGTGTTTGATATCTCTCTCTCTCTCTCTCTCTCTCTCTCTCGTGTTCTTGAGGTGGTACGATCTTGATGTATCGCGAGCTTTGCTATTTTAGTTGGATCTTATGATGCTTCTCCCCCTCTACTCTCTTGTAATGGATTGAGTTTTCCCTTTGAAGTTATCTTATCGGATTGAGTCTTTAAGGATTTGAGAACACTTGATGTATGTCTTGCATGTGCTTATCTGTGGTGACAATGGGATATCACGTGATCTACTTGATGTATGTTTTGGTGATCAACTTGCGGGTTCCGTGACCTCGTGAACTTATGCATAGGGGTTGGCACACGCTGCCTTGACTCTCCGGTAGAAACTTTGGGGCACTCTTTGAAGTTCTTTGTGTTGGTTGAATAGATGAATCTAAGATTGTGTGATGCATATCGTATAATCATACCCACGGATACTTGAGGTGACATTGGAGTATCTAGGTGACATTAGGGTTTTGGTTGATTTGTGTCTTAAGGTGTTATTCTAGTACGAACTCTATGATAGATCGAACGGAAAGAATAGCTTCGTGTTATTTTACTACGGACTCTTGAATAGATCGATCAGAAAGAATAACTTTGAGGTGGTTTCGTACCCTACCATAATCTCTTCGTTGTTCTCCGCTATTAGTGACTTTTGATAACCCACAAGTATAGGGGATCAATTGTAGCCTCTTTCGGTAAGTAAGAGTGTCGAACCCAATGAGGAGCTAAAGGTAGAACAAATATTCCCTCAAGTTCTATCGACCACCGATACAACTCTACGCACGCCTGACCTTCGCTTTACCTAGAACAAGTATGAAACTGGAAGTACTTTGTAGGTGTTTTTGGATAGGTTTGCAAGATAATAAAGAGCGCACAAATAAAAAGCAGGGGCTGTTTAGATAAAGACACAATAAAGTAAATATAGCGAGTGTGGAAAAGTGGTGGTAGGAGTTGCGGAATTGTCCCTAAGCAATTGACTACTTCACTAGACCGATAGCAAGTTTTATGTGGACAAAGCATCGCTAGCAAGTCATCCCTGACTTGGAATTCTATGCACTTATGATTGAACTATTAGCAAGCATCCGCAACTACTAATGTTCATTAAGGTAAAACCCAACCATAGCATTAAGATATATTGGTCCCCCTTCAATCCCGTATGCATCAATTTCTATGCTAGGTTGAAGCTTCTGTCACTCTTGCCCTCCAATACATAGTCCTATCAACATACAACTAACCCTATGGTGTGATCCACGCGCGTGCACATATGATGGGCACCAAAGGACAACAACATAACCACAAGCAAATTAAACCAATCATAGCAATTCACCAGTTACCGATAGGACATTGAAAATCTACCCAGACATCATAGGATGGCAACACATCATTGGATAATAATATGAAGCGTAAAGCACCATGTTCAAGTAGAGGGTACAGCGGGTTGCGGGAGAGTGGACCGCTGTAGATAGATGGGGGAAGCTGATGAAGATGTTGGTGAAGATGACGGAGGTGTTAGTGTAGATTGCGGTGATGATGATGGCCCCGGCGGCGCTCTGGTGCCACCGGAAGCGAGGGGGAGAGAGCCTCCCTCCTCCTTCTTCTTCTTCCTTGACCTTCTCCCTAGATGGGATAAGGGTTTCCCCTCTGGTCCATGGTCTCCATGGCGTGGGAGGGGCGAGAGCCCCTCCGAGATTGGATCTGTCTCTTTGTCTCTCTCTGTTTCTGCGCTCTGGTATTCTGCCCTTTCGCCGTTTTTTATATATCTGGAGATCCGTAACTCCGATTGGATTGAAACCTTTGCCCAGATTTTTCTCCGAAAATTAGCTTTCTTGCGGCAAAAGAATAGCAGAAACCGCCTTACGAGGGGCCCACGAGGGTCAAGGGCGCGCCCAGGGGGGCAGGCGTGCCCCCCTGCCTCGTGGCCACCTCGGGCACAGTCTCACGTTGATTCTTCTTCCCATATTTTCCAAATATTCCAAAAATATTCTCCGTCTGTTTTTATCCCGTTTGGACTCCGTTTGATATGGGTTTTCAGCGAGACATAAAACATGCAACAAACAGGAACTGGCACTGGGCACTGGATCAATATGTTAGTCCCAAAAATAGTATAAAAAGTTGCCAAAAGTATATGAAAGTTGTAGAATATTGGCATGGAACAATAAAAAATTATAGAAACGACGGAGACGTATCAACTTTGGAGTGACTCTTTGTTGCATGTTGAGGGATAGTTATATGATCCAATTATGTTATTATTGTTGAGAGAACTTGCACTAGTGAAAGTATGAACCCTAGGCCTTGTTTCCTAGCATTGCAATACCGTTTACACTCACTTTTATCATTAGGTACCTTTCTGTTTTTATATTTTCAGATTACAAAACCTATATCTACCATACATATTGCACTTGTATCACCATCTCTTCGCCGAACTAGTGCACCTATACAATTTACCATTGTATTGGGTGTGTTGGGGACACAAGTGACTCTTTGTTATTTGGTTGCAGGATTATTTGAGAGAGACCATCTTCAACCTACGCCTCCCACGGATTGATAAATCTTAGGTCATCCACTTGAGGGAAATTTGCTACTGTCCTACAAACCTCTGCACTTGGAGGCCCAACAACGTCTACAAGAAGAAGGTTGTGTAGTAGACATCAGGGGTGCACCCCCCAAGCCCAATCCGAATTGGGAGGGGGGCCGACTCCCCTTTACTTCCTCCCTCTCTCCTCCTTCCTTCCTCTCCTACTCCTACTTGGAAGGGGGGAATCCTACTCCCGGTGGGAGTAGGACTCCCCTAGGGCGCGCCATAGAGAGGGCCGGCCCTCCCCCTCCTCCACTCCTTTATATACGGGGGAGGGGGCACCCCATAGACACACAAGTTTATCATTGTCTTAGCCGTGTGCGGTGCCCCCCTCCAACATAATCCACATCGGTCATATCGTCGTAGTGCTTAGCCGAAGCCCTGCGTCGGTAGCTTTATCATCACCGTCATCACGCCGTCGTGCTGACGAAGCTCTCCCTCGACACTCAGTTGGATCGAGAGTTTGTGGGACGTCACCGACCTGAACGTGTGCAGATCACGGAGGTGCCGTACTTTCGGTACTAGGATCGGTCGGATCGTGAAGACGCACGACTACATCAACCGTGTTGTTATAACGCTTCCGCTTACGGTCTACGAGGGTACGTGGACTACACTCTCCTCTCTCGTTGCTATGCATCACCATGATAGATCTTGCATGTGCGTAGTATTTTTTTTTTAAAATTACTGCGTTCCCCAACATCAACGTCACACCAAACACTCACGACTTGTTTCTCTGCCAACAACAATATGCCCTTGATGTCCTCGAGCGTGCCAAGATGCTAAATTGCAAGCCTGTCTCCACCCCCATCGACACACAATCTAAACTTTTAGCCAACGATAGTCGTCTCCTTGACAATCCCACCCTACACCGCAGCCTAGCCGGTGCACTCCAATACCTAACACTCACCCGGCCGGACCTATCCTACACGGTTCAACAAGTGTGTCTATTCATGCATGCCCCTCATGACTCTCACATGCAACTCATCAAATGCATTCTTCGGTATATTCGTGGCACTACCCACTTTGGCTTGCAGTTGTACAAGTCTTCCTGTCTCGATCTTGTGGCTTACACCGATGCCGATTGGGCCGGTTATCCGGACACGCGCAAGTCCACGTCTCGGTTCTGTGTTTTTCTCAGGCAGAATTTGTGTCCTGGTCCTCTAAGAGGCAAGCCAGTATCTCACGATCTAGTGCCAAGGCCGAGTATCGTGGCATCGCAAACTGCGTTGCCAAGTCGTGTTGGTTACGCCAACTTTTACATGAGCTTCATCGCCCACCAGCCCATGCCACCAACATCTATTGTGACAACATCTCGGCTCCTACATTGCCTCCAATCCCATCCAACACTAGCGGACAAGGCACATCGAGATTGATCTCCATTTTGTGCGCGACCGCGTGGCTCTCGGTGACATTCGTGTACTACATGTTCCCTCCAGCTCGCAATTCGCGGACTTATTCACCAAGGGTCTTCCCTAACAGGTCTTCCACCACGAGTTCAGAACCAGCCTCAACATCCTTCCACATGGAGTTCCGCTGAGAGGGGGGGTTAACGGTATTGTACCTGTGTATGTATGTGTACCTGTACTCCTAGAATATAGGATCATGGAGCACGCCCTGGCCTGCGTGCCACTTCCTTCGGGCTCAGTGTAACAGCTCCAGCCGTGTATATCTTGTACCATGTGTGGATGAATCAATCACAGACAACATTTGATCGTCCTACTGTGGCAGCCATGTTAAGACGTGGTTTGGTATGGACGGTCGGAGGGTGAGCAGTGAGGAGGCGGTTGGAGAATAGTGGCGACTCCGGCGGGGGGTGTGGCGGGGGAGAGCGGATGGAGGCGTTGGAGGCGAATGGAGTGCTAGTGTCCCCGACAGGGGCTGCAGGGAGGACAAGGGCGTGCGTCCAGCCCGTCCACGCGATGTCCGTTTCACCCCAAACGCGGCACAAGTTTGGGCCGGGAATGGGTCGAAAACAGAGGAAATCCGGACATTTGTCTGTTTGGAGCTGCACTATTCATCTGTTCTACCCTAAATAAACGCACTCGAATGGGATGGGGTCGCGCGCTGGAGTTGGCCTAACACGTAGCCCAGCTCCATCGCCAGCACACAGCTCTCTCCATCTTGCGGATTGGTGTCCCCCACACAGCGGCGCTCTTGGTAAGGGCGCATTTGCACAGTTCGTGTTGTATATGGCAGGAGATGCACACGACGCAAATTAACGAGGGGCCATCGGTCAGCCGATCGAGGAGCGGCGGCAGCATTGGTCCTGGGCACCGTAAGCGACGCCCTCATGCTCTGCTCTCTCGGATGAATGGACTCATGTCATGCGCCGTAGGAGGCAGTCCGCCGCCTTTGCTGCTCAGCCTCAAGGTAAGCAAAGAATTTTAGACCTTTCTTCCAAGAAAAATCTTAGTTACTCGTATTTACCTTGCTTTTATGTCAGATCACGGGTTATTTTTCTTTTTCTTTGTTACAATAAGGAATAATTTCTGGTGCTTACCTGGTGACATCGCTGCTAATGTTACATCTGCAGGCCGCTCAAATGGCGTATGTCCCTCGCCGGACCATGTTGCGCAAAAAGTTCATCATGGTCTATTGGTCAAGTGGTAAATAATCTAGCTTGCACAACGATGCTTATGAATGTAATTAATGTTATTCCATTTCCACCACCCTCGCGTGCCAACAAAACCTGAGCTTTTAGCGTACACATAATTTCATTGCTCACAGAAAAATAGCCAATCACACGGCCCAACTTAAAATAGTGTGGGAAAACACGTGGAGGTGAATTGGTGAAAGGAGTGCAAAAGAATCTCCTCACACGATATTTCTTTCTCACTGATAAAAACGCTCACAAAAGCTACATTTCTCACTGATAAAGACGCTCACAAAAGTTGCATAGAAGCTCTCGCACAACATGACTATTGCTAGATTATTTCCTTCCCCTTTTCTTTCTTACTAGAAGATGATGCACTTTTTATTGTTGGATGCCCAAATACGTTGGAGATGTATCAACATCCCCAAACTTAATTTCTACTCGTCCTCGAGTAAGTAAATGATAAAAGAAATAATTTATGAAGTGTGAATGCTAGCAAAGTGATTGAAATTTGATCAATGATAATTTCAATCACTTCATAAATTATTTTTTTATTCTTTGCCATCACAAGTTCGTACAACGCTTAATTTTCTCTTACACTAAATGATCTAACACATTTAGAAGCAATTTTTATTTCCTTATTACACCGATGATAACTTACTTGAAGGATCTCATTCAATCCATAGGTAGGTATGGTGGACACTCATGGCAAGAAACCGGGTTAAAGGTTTTTTGGATGCACAAGTAGTATCTTTACTTAGTACGAATTTTATGTTAGCAAAAGATCCTATGCAAACACCACATGTTGGAGGATCCATAACAATATAACTTCTATGTAAATATACACAACCATAACTCATTACGTTGTCTTCCTTGTCCAATTTCAACTAATTTGTTCAAGTTTAAAAATAATTAATGGTTATTAACAATCATAGAAGATTTACAAGATAATATATTTGCATGTGAAAGTTCTCTTTCTTATAGTAATCATTCATGAATTGCTTGTATGGCCAATATTGTGATTGTCAAGCTTCAAAAGATTTCACTTTCTAAACCCAATGTGAAGCTACCACTAGGCATGATATGAACATATAATTTCAACTTCATGATATTCAATTCATTCAACAATTTACTCATAGGATATAATTGAAGCACAAGAGTAAATAACAAACTACTCCAAAAAGATATAAGTGAAGATCAAGTGAGTAGTTAAGTAAAGGGGTAGCTAACTGAGGACTCTATCTTATTTAAAACTTTCAGATTTAAGTATTTTACTAAAACATAAAGGGAAAAAAATAAAATGACATTTCGAGAATAACACACATCATGTGAAGAAGCAACAACTTAGGCTCAACCGATACTAAACGATAATTGTTGATGAAGAAAGGTGGGATGCCTACCGGGGCATCCCCAAGCTTAGGTGTTTGAGACTTTTTGAAATATTATCTTGGGATGCCTTGGGCATCCCCAAGCTTGAGCTTTTGTGTCTCCTAAATTCCTTTTGTAACCCGGCTTCCCTAAATCTCAAAATTTTCATCCACACAAAACTCAACAAGAACTCGTGAGATGAATAGTATAAATCAATGCAAAAAACCTTATCACTAAAATTATTATTTAACATTGCATACTAAATTCCTCTGCATATTTAATACTCCTATCCTCAAATAGAATCATTAAACAAGCAAGCATATGCAAACAATGCAAACATAACAACAATCTGCCTAAACATGACAGTCCGAAGAATGCAAGAAGATTCATACTTTTCTAACTCCATTTTTTTAAAAAAATTTACCACACTGTAGAAAATTTATCATATCTTATTGTGCAAAAAATTTCAACATTTTATCACATTCTTACTTTTCTCGGCAATTTTTGCAACAGCGATAAACTTTCTGTTTTGAAACAGAAACTCATATACTTGCAAACTAAGCATTACAAAGGCTACACTTGACATTTTTATTGAAATAAAATATACAAAAAATTATTCTAAAATAATAGCAAGAAAATCAAAACAAAATAAAATGATGCTCCAAGAAAAACTCATATGATGTGACGAATAAAAATATAGCTCCAAGCGAGGTTACCGATAATGTTGGAGATTAAAGAGGGGATGCCTTCCGTGGCAACCCCAAGCTTAGTTGCTTGGATCTTCCGTGAATATTACCTTGGGGTGCCTTGGGAATCCCCAAGCTTAGGGTCTTGTCACTCCTTATTCTCCTCATATCAATATCTCACCCAAAACTTGAAAACTTCAATCACAAAAAACTTAACGGAACTTCGTGAGATGGGTTAGTATGATAAAGACAAATCATTCACTTTGTATTGTCAAAGACAAGATTCATAATTTTTCTCACACAATGCCTACTGACCTCATCATTTTCACAATTTATATTGAGCAATATAAGCGATAGAAACTAGAAAACAAGCAAACTATGCACTGAAAACATAATCTGCCAAAAACAGAACAGTGGGCAGTAATCTGAACTTTGACCATACTTCTGTAACTCCAAAAATTCTAAAACATTAGGACGATGTAGGCAATTTGTATATCAATCTTTTCTAAAAAAAATCAGAAGCCTTCGTCACTTCTGAGATTTTTGAAAATTATTTTACTAGACGTAGAAGTTTCTGTTTTCCAACAAGATCAAATCAACTATCACCAAACATAATCCCAAAGGCTTCACTTGGCACTTTATTGAAACAAAGCTATAAAACATGATTACTATAGTATACTAATCATGTGAACACACAAAAACAGTAGCTAGTCATGATGATTTCAATGATGCTCACATAAAAGATAAGAATTGAAACATAACAAGAGCATCATGAAACACATGATAAGCACATTTAAGCCTAAACCACTACCTATGCATAGGGTTTTTGTGAGCAAATAATTTATGGGAGCAAGCATCAACTAGCATAGGAAGGCAAAGCAAACATAACTTCAAGATTCTCAACACATAGAGAGGAAATCTCATATTGTTTCAATATGTAAAAACATATGTTCCTCTGTCATAATAATTTTCAGTAGCATCATGAATGAATTCAACAATATAGCTATCACATAAAGCATTCTTTTCATGATCGAAAAACATACAAATTTTATTACTCTCCACATAAGCAAATTTATTCTCATGAATAGTAGTGGGAGAAAACTCAACAAAATAACTATCATGTGATACTTGATTGACATATTCAATTTGAGGATTAAAATGATGATGACAAGATTCAGGGTGATAATTATTCTTTATATCATAAGTGTCATCACAATAATCATCATAGATAGCAACTTTGTTATCAAAATCAATTGAAACCTCTTCCAAGATAGTGGAATCATCATTAAATAAAGTCATGACCTCTCCAAATCCACTTTCATCAATATAATCATCATAAATAGGAGGCATGCTATCATCATAATAAATTTTCACATCAAAACTTGGGGGAGTAAAAATATCATCTTCATGAAACATAGCATCCCCAAGCTTATGTCTTTGCATATCATTAGCATCATGGATATTAAAAGAGTTCATACCAACAACACTGCAATCATGCTCATCATTCAAAGAACTTTTTGTCAAACATTTTATAGAATTCTTCTTCTATCAATTGAGCACAATTTTCATTTCCATCATTTTCATGGAAGACATTACACTGGTACAGTAAGGTGCTATACAAACGGTTTTGACCCCTTTCCGCGACGGCATTTTGAACCGTCGCCAAGTGAGTGTGTGCAATAGGGGTGGGTCCTTCCCACACGACCCAGAAACCGTCGGGGATATGGAGCCTTGATGCATAAAGTTGTCCCTATAAAACTATTTCTGATATCTCGAATATCCCAAAAGCTTCATCCTTGCAACTCGTTTGTGCTCGCATTACCATCGCAGTTGGTATTCTGTGGTGCTACATTTATGATGCGCGACCCATCACTATATTATGCAGATTGAAGATCGTTGAATACAAAAGAGGACAGATCTATGACATTGGGTTCATTAGCTCAAATACCGTAAATGAATGGACGGTACAAAATAGAGTTGAAGATACCGAGGAAAACTTGCTACAAGCGTTCCTTTGGCATCAAAACAAAATGGAAATACTCTTTCCTTACAATTTCAAGTAAGTGTTACTGTCTTGTGCATATTCGGTTTCCCTTACTCGAGGTTAAGTGGTGTAATTGATGAGTTATGCGTGCGCAGGTTGTTGGGGAACGTAGTAATTTCAAAAAAATTCCTACGCACACGCAAGGATCATGGTGATGCATAGCAACGAGAGGGGAGAGTATTGTCCACGTACCCTCGTAGACCGTAAGCGGAAGCATTATGACAACGCGGTTGATGTAGTCGTACTTCTTCACGATCCGACCGATCCAAGTACCGAACGTACGACACCTCCGAGTTCAGCACACGGTCAGCTCGATGACGATCCCGGACTCTGATCCAGCAAAATGTCGGGGATGAGTTCCGTCAGCACGACGGCGTGGTGACGATGATGATGTTCTATCGGTGCAGGGCTTCGCCTAAACTCCGCGACGATATGACCGAGGTGGAATATGGTGGAAGGGGGCACCGCACACGGCTAAGGAACGATCACGTAGATCAACTTGTGTGTCCTAGGGTGCCCCCTGCCCCCATATATAAAGGAGGGAGGGAGGTGCGGCCAGCCCCAAGGGGCGCGCTGAGGAGTCCTACTCCCACCGAGTAGGACTCCCCTCTGCCTTGTTGGAGAAGAAAGGGGAGGGAAGAGGAAAGGGGGGCGCCCCACCCCTTCATTGTCCTATTCGGACTAGGGGGGGAGGGGGCGCGCGGCCTGCCCTGGCCGGCCCTCCTCTTCTCCCTCACGGCCCACTAAGGCCCATTATCCCCCGAGAGGGTTCCGGTAACCCCCCGGTGCTCCGGTAAAATCCCGATTTCACCCGGAACCATTCCGATATCCAAATATAGGCTTCTAATATATTAATCTTTATGTCTCGACCATTTCGAGACTCCTCGTCATGTCCGTGATCACATCCGGGACTCCGAACAATCTTCAGTACATCAAAACTTATAACTCATAATAAAACTGTCATCGTAACGTGAAGCGTGCGGACCCTACGGGTTCGAGAACTATGTAGACATGACCTAGAACTATTCTCGGTCAATAACCAATAGCGGAACCTGGATGCTCCTATTGGCTCCTACATATTCTACGAAGATCTTTATCGGTCAAACCGCATAACGTTCCCTTTGTCATCGGTATGTTACTTGCCCGAGATTCGATCGTCGGTATCCAATACCTAGTTCAATCTCACATCGGCAAGTCTCTTTACTCGCTACGTAATGCATCATTCCGTAACTAACTCATTAGCTACATTGCTTGCAAGGCTTATATTGATGTGCATTACCGAGAGGGCCCAGATACCTCTCCGACAATCGGAGTGACAAAACCTAATCTCAAATACGCCAACCCAACATGTACCTTTGGAGACACCTGTAGTACTCCTTTATAATCACCCAGTTACGCCAGACGCTTTGGTAGCACCAAAGTGTTCCTCCGTAAACGGAGTTGCATAATCTCATAGTTACAGGAACATGTATAAGTCATGAAGAAAGCAATAGCAATATACTAAACGATCAAGTGCTAGGCTAACGGAATGGGTCATGTCAATCAAATCATTCTCCTAATGATGTGATCCCTTTAATCAAATGACAACACCTGTCTATGGTTAGGAAACACAACCATCTTTGATTAATGAGCTAGTCAAGTAGAGGCATACTAGTGACGTTATGTTTGTCTATGTATTCACACATGTATCATGTTTCCGGTTCATACAATTCTAGCATGAATAATAAACATTTATCATGATATGAGGAAATAAATAATAACTTTATTATTGCCTCTAGGGCATATTTCCTTCAGTCTCCCACTTGCACTAGAGTCAACAATCTAGTTCACATCATCATGTGATTCAACACTAATATTCACATCTGTATGTGATTAACACCCATAGTTCACATCGTCATGTGACCAACACCCAAAGGGTTTACTAGAGTCAATAATCTAGTTCGCATCGCTATGTGATTAACACCCAAAGAGTACTAAGGTATGATCATGTTTTGCTCGTGAGAGAAGCTTAGTCAACGGGTCTGTCACATTCAGAGCCTGTATTTTGCAAATATTCTATGTCTACAATGCTCTGCACGGAGCTACGCTAGCTAATAGCTCCCACTTTCTATATGTATCCAGATTGAGACTTAGAGTCATCTGGATTAGTGTAAAAAGCTTGCATCGATGTAACTCTTTACGATGGGCTCATTTATCACCTCCATAATCGAGAAATATTTCCTTAGTCCTCACTAAGGATGTTCTTGACCAATGTCCAGTGATCTACTCCTAGATCACTATTGTACTCCCTTGCCAAATTCAGAGCAAGGTATACAATAGGTCTGGTACATAGCATAGCATACTTTGTAGAACCTATGACTGAGGCATAGGGAATGACTTTCATTCACTTTTCTATTTTCCTGCCGTGGTCGGGATTTGAGTCTTACTCAATTTCACACCTTTGCAACACAGGCAAGAACTTTTCTTTGACTGTTCCATTTTGAACTACTTCAAAATCTTGACAAGGTATGTAGTTATTGAAAGAACTTATCAAGCGTCTTGATCTATCTCAATAGATTTTGATGCTCAATATGTAAGTAGCTTTACTGAGGTCTTTCATTGAAAAACTTTTATGCAAGTATCTTTTTATGCTATCCAGAAATTCTATATCATTTCCAATCAACAATATGTCGTCCACATATAATATCAGAAATGCTACAGAGCTCCCACTCACTTTCTTGTAAATACAGGCTTCTCCAAAAGTCTGTATAAAACCATATGCTTTGATCACACTATCAAAGCGTTTATTCCAACTCCGAGAGGCTTGCACCAGACCATAAATTGATCGCTGGAGCTTGCACACTTTGTTAGCACCTTTTGGATCAACAAAACCTTCTGGTTGCATCATATACAACTCTTCTTCTAGAAATCCATTCAAGAATGTAGTTTTGACATCCATTTGCCAAATTTCATAATCATAAAATGCAGCAATTGCTAACATGATTCGGACAGACTTAAGCATCGCTACGGGTGAGAAAGTCTCATGATAGTCAACCCCTTGAACTTGTCGAAAACCTTTCGCAACAAGTCGAGCTTTATAGACAGTTACATTACCATCAGCGTTAGTCTTCTTCTTAAAGATCCATTTATTCTCAATGGCTTGCCGATCATCGGGCAAGTCAACCAAAGTCCACACTTTGTTCTCATACATGGATCCCATCTCAGATTTCATGGCTTCCAGCCATTTTGCGGAATCTGGGCTCACCATCGTTTCTTCATAGTTCGTAGGTTCGCCATGGTCAAGTAACATGACTTCCGAATAGGATTACCATACCACTGTGCGGATCTTACTCTGTTGACCCACGGTTCAGTAGAAACTTGATCTGAAGTTTCATGATCAATATCATTAGCTTCCTCACTAATTGGTGTAGTTGTCACAGGAACCGGTTCTTGTGATGAACTATTTTCCAATAAGGGAGCAGATACAGTTACCTCACCAAGTTCTACTTTCCTCCCACTCACTTCTTTCGAGAGAAACTCCTTTTCTAGAAAGGATCCGAATTTAGCAATGAAAATCTTGCCTTCAGATCTGTGATAGAAGGTGTACCCAACAGTCTCCTTTGGGTATCCTATGAAGACACATTTCTCCGATTTAGGTTCGAGCTTATCTGGTTGAAGTTTCTTCACATAAGCATCGCAGCCCCAAACTTTAAGAAACGACAACTTTGGTTTACTGCTAAACCATAGTTCATACGGTGTCATCTCAATGGATTTAGATGGTGCCCTATTAAACGTGAATGCAGCTGTCTCTAATGCATAACCCCAAAACGATAGTGATAAACCGATAAGAGACATCATAGATCGCACCATATCCAATAAAGTGCGGTTACGACTTTCGGACACACCATTATGCTGTGGTGTTCCATATGGCGTGAGTTGCGAACCTATTTCATATTGTTTCAAATGAAGACCAAACTCATAACTCAAATATTCATCTCCACGATCAGATCGTAGAAACTTTATTTTTCTTGTTACGATGATTTTCCACTTCACTCTGAAATTCTTTGAACTTTTCAAATGTTTCAGACTTATGTTTCATCAAGTAGATATACCCATATCTGCTCAAATCATCTGTGAAGGTGAGAAAATAACGATACCCGCGGCGAGTGAGGGAGTCCTGGATTAGGGGGTGTCCGGATAGCCGAATTACCATCATCAGCCGAACTACCATCAGCCGGACTATCATCATCGACCGGACTCCAAGACTATGAAGATACAAGATTGAAGACTTAGCCCTGTGTCCGGATGGGACTTTCCTTGGCGTGGAAGGCAAGCTTGGCGATACGGATATGTAGATCTCCTACCATTGTAACCGACTCTATGTAACCCTAGCCCTCTCCGTGTCTATATAAACCGGATGGCTCTAGTCCGTAGGATCGAAGAACAACAACCCTTACAATCATACCATAGGCTAGCTTCTAGGTTTAGCCTCCTTGATCTCGTGGTAGATCCACTCTTGTAAACATCCACAATATCAATATCAATCGAGCATGACGTAGGGTTTTACCTCCATCAAGAGGGCCCGAACCTGGGTAAAACATCGTGTCCCTTGTCTCCTGTTACCATCCGCCTAGACGCACGCCGGGACCCCTACCGAGATCCGCCGGTTTTGACACCGACATTGGTGCTTTCATTGAGAGTTCCTCGTCGCCACCGATAGGCGTGATTGCCTCTTCAATCGATAACGACGCAGTCCTGGTGAGACTTTTCTCCCGGACAGATCTTCAGATTCGGCGGCTTCGCACCGCAGCCAACTCGCTTGGCCATCCGGAGCAGATCGAAGCTACGCCCCTGGCCGCCGTGCCAGGTTTGAAGCCTAAACTTCACGGCCGATATCCGCGGGACTTGATCTTCGATGGATCTGAGCCACAGCCGAAGCGTGCCGCTGCTGTCACGATGGGCATGACCTAACTCGCCGCGGACAGCACCTTGAGGCCGCACATGAATCCGCCCGACCCATAGTCCGGAGCCGCCGCTCGGATCGAGGACGGATGGCTGGACACCGCCGAGCTGCAACTTCTACGGCGATGGAGCCGAACACTTACCTTGTCCCGCATAAAGCTCATGACTCGAGGTGCCGGACTCTGCGGACTCCTCAACCTCCTGCGCCCCGCCGGTCGAATCCGGTTGGGCGCCGATCATGGAATTTACCGCTGCGGGCATCTTTTCAGCACTTCGCCTTCGGCGATATCATAAATTCACTGAAGCATCTCTCGCTATCCGAGAGCCTGGCCGAACTACGGCCAGGATGGTTGGGACGCGACGACGAAGAAATTCGGACCCCACCCACCACCCACTTCGTAGCCACCGTCGACGATTTAACCGACGTACTCGACTACGACTCCGAAGACATCGACGGTATGGACGACGATGCCGGAGACTACCAAGAACCAGTGCCTACAGGACACTGGAAGACCACCTCGTCATACGACATATACATGGTGGACACCCCAAAGGGAAGCGATAACGAGGAACAACGGGACGCGGCAGAGGATAATCCCGCTGATAAAGAACCAAAACGGCGACGTAGACGCCGCCCTAAGTCCCGCCTCGATCAAAGCAACCTTCCTAACGACCCAGCGATAGAGCAGGGCAAACCAGCGGACGACGAACAGGACGAGCCGGATAATCAACCCCTTCACGGAGCAATCAACAGTCCGGACACAACACCGGAGCATAAGAACATACACAAAAGACTCGTCGCCACTGCAAGAAGTTTGAAGAAGGAGAAACGAAGCTGAAAACAGCGTAAGACACGCCGTAATGAAGTGGAGCAAAGTATTCAAGACTGCAGAAAAATATGGCAATGGCCATCAAACAAAGAGCTACCGAGCGCAAGTTTACGCCAGAATTTGACGAGGAAGCCATAGAGCCTTCACAACAAAAATAAAGAGGCCACCTAGCCGGATAGACGGCCGATGACAGGCCAAAGCGACAAGCGGGCCGCGCACAAGCCAATTATAATCCTGGAAAACGGACGGCCCAACTAGGTCCATCTACGGGCCAAAAAGAGCGCCCAGAAGTAACACAACACAACAAGTGTTCAAGACAGCGGCACACCCAAATATGGGCGCCAGCACACCCGCTTATGTTTTACCGATGAGGTGCTGGATCATGACTTTCCAGCAGGTTCAAACCCATGAACATAGAGGCATACGACGGCACAACAGACCCGGAGTCCGGATAGAAGATTACATACTACACATACACATGGCTAGAGGAGATGATCTCCACGCCATAAAATACCTACCCTCAAGCTCAAAGGGCCAGCTCGGCATCGACTCAAAAGCCTCCCGTAAAACACTGTGGGAAGTTGGGAAGAGCTTGAGGACGCGTTTAGAGAAAATTTTCAAGGGACTTATGTCCGCCCTCCGGATGCGCATTTATCTGAGTCATATAACCCAATAGCCCGGAGAGTCAGCAAGAAATTCGGAACAGGTTCCTTACCAAAAGAACCAAATAGTCGACCGTCCGGACGCGAAGCCTTAGCAGCTTTTAAACACAACGTCCGAGACGAATGGCTCGCCAGACACCTCGCCAAGAGAAGCTAAGAACAATGGCCGCGCTAACAAGCCTCATGACGTGCTTTTGCGAAGGAGAAGACAGCTGGCTAGCAAGATGCAGCACCAGCGACCCGAGTACATCCGAGATCGAGGTGGAACGGAAAGTCACGGCGCAGGAAAGATCAGCGCGAATAAAGAAAAAGCCCAAAGGCACGGCGGTCAATGCCAGATTCAAAAGCTCGCGCCAAACAATAAAACACGGCCCTTAAGGACAACAGAGACGAGCTATCAAATTTAAACAAAATTTTAGATCGGATATGTCAAATCCACAAGATTCCTCGGAAGGCCTCGCAAACCATACCAACCGAAATTGTTGGGTTTTAAACAGTCCGCAGACTCAACGCCGGACACAAGGGCTCGATCGCCAAGCGAGGACGATGACGAACCCCACCAAGAGAGCACCGAAGTCAAAAGACTTTCCCACAAGAAGTCAAAACAGTAAACTAGCTTCACGTGATAGTACGGAAAACCAACACGACACTCGCTAAGACAAGTGTCGCACGGTCCACCTCGAGAGGAACACCGAGATTGGATATCAAAATCAATCACATTCGACCATCCGGATTAGTCCGAAGTATCCGAACGCAGGATAGACTGCCTGATATTGGATCCCATAATGCATTTAACTGCATTTCACGCAGGTTTTGATGGACGGCGGCGAAGACTCAAACCTGCTACATCCGGACACAATCCGCAAGTTGGGATAGACCATACTGCAATTCGCATAGCCGCACTTCCTTCAAAGGAGTGGCGCCAGCCCCCTTACGCCAGTGCACAGTTTCATTATTACTAGAAGTTGTGTTCGGTCACCGACAACTTCCGACGAAAAGCTAACCTTTCATGTCGCCCCATTTAAAAGTAGCTATCAAGCATCACTGGGACAGGAAGCTTTCGTCCGCTTCAATGCAATACCACATTACGCGTCTCTTACCCCTAAAATGCCCGGTCCACGTGGCATCATTTCACTAAAAGGTCGCCTGAGACCCCGGACACGGCTGGACGAGTCCGGAATAAATAAGCTAGGGGCTACCTAGCCGCACACCCCTTCACAAGGGTTTGCACATATCAGCCATAATGAGCTAGCATAGGCTCAGCTTTATTAATCTATATTTCAATTCTTTATGCACTTTCTCGCACGATTTCTTTTCCAACCAAGTTCCTCTCTTTTTACAGATGAACCGCGTGCACACCCGTCCAGGATACGGCACAACGGAGACACAGGCGCAGACGTGCAGTAGGGACCCGCTGCAAGGACTCTTTTCGACTAAGACCCTACGTAAACCTTTCTTACTGTCTCTTGTTGCTATAATCCCCTAGTTTATCATTATAACCAGAGTGGAGACTGGCGTTTTGGCATCGGCCACGCCAGAAGAACCTGCCCGTACCTGGACACAAGGGGCTTAGGGCTTTGTTTTGCCCGCTATTATAAAGACCGAACACCTTCGGGAGTGTTCGGCGTCTCGAGTTAGGCCTTATATGCATCAGCTCCAAATCATGTCTTTGGTCAAATGTTGGGTTTGCCTGCCTCTGTGTTTTGCTGCCTTACGCTCAGATCATCGGCTAACGCGGCTCCAGGAGAACTACTGCGATTGTGCCCCAGTTCGGCTGGGCGAGCACCTTAGTAGAGAAAGCCGAAAACTGACTGTCATGATACAACGAGAGACTGGTCAACCACTCGATCGACCATAGGAATGTTTAGGATTCCTCCGCTTTGTGAAGGGCGTTTCGGCCAGCACATACGCGCCCCAAATTGAGAGCGCGGTGCCCCGAGGGCTATGTCGTAGCCCCACCCTCGAACTCCATGGCTAAGTGAAAGTGATAAAGCATTATAGTCCGTTGCCTCGCTTGCTACGCTACCACCTCCTTTACAGGACCGACACGCCGGATTAAGTGTGAAAACGCTATTTTTAGAACACCCCGCACCTTGTGCGTGGGGGCTAAGCCGACGAATGCCATCTTTCAGGTTATACACACGATACATGAACGGCCGATAGGAGATATTCTATTACTTGAAACGCACAAGTATAAAAGGTGCTTACATCATAAATATCGCTTTACATCATATAAACGCTCATTCAACGTAACATTTTTGAGCATCGCGACTCTATTACACGAGCACCACGCAGCACTTCGCCAAAATAGTGCTCGGCGGGTAACCGTTATCATCCGAACCGGCCGCACCAGCGTGGCATCCATCTCTGTCAATGTGTCTTCACACGGCGAGCGCCATCCGCGCACCTCTATGCAGGACGACCGCTTATCGCTTTGATATGCGGCACCGCCCCAAGAAATTGCTGCAATAAGCCAAAGTAACTCTTCGGTCAGCCTATCCGCCGGATATGGGTCACTATATCCGCATAGCAAGCCCGACAACCTATTTAGCTCAGCCCACTCGCCAAACGGTCGGTCAGCGGCGATGAACGCCCGGACTATGGAATTGAGACCAAAACAGCTCTTCCATCTTGTGATCCTTCCGCTTCGAAAATGCAACGCGGCATCCGCCGCACTCGCTGCTAAGTCCATATAAGGGTCCTCTGAACCCCACAGTTGGCCCAGCTGAGCATATTTCGGATCCGTAAACCTTCGGCGCAGCAGAAAAGGCTTGCCAGCCACAATATCTTCGGTCTGGCGCAGCTCTTCCTTTATAGCCCGCATTGCAGAGCGGGCATCCTTGGCTTCGGCGGTGGCCTTCCGCAGGTCTTCTTGCCCCGCTAGGCGCTCCTTCCCAAGAGCCTCATTGCGGTCGGTAGCATCTTTTAACTTCATGGCCATTTCGGCCATCTCTTCCCTGCTCCGGCAGTGTGCGACCCTTTCGGTCGCCAACTCCTCGGCCGCCTCGAGGCCGCCAGATTACTCCTTCCGCCTGCTCCTTGGCTTGAGCAAGTTCGCCCAAGGCTCTCCACAGCAGCGGCACTATCTGCATTTCACGCACATATTGTAAGGAGCTGGCTTCGGCTCCCTTACCAAGTGACCGCGCAGTACTACTTACCTTGCGACTCATCAAGTCGCCTGTTGACCAGCGCGATGTCCGCAATCGCAACATCGAGTTGCCGCTTTAGTTCCGCAACTCCATCAGTCCGGCTGGCCCCCGGATGACCCGCCACCTGCATCGGCATGACGGGAATGTAAACCTGCGATTTTGATCCTTGGCAC
Source organism: Aegilops longissima (assembly GCA_021605205.1). NCBI lineage: Eukaryota > Viridiplantae > Streptophyta > Magnoliopsida > Poales > Poaceae > Aegilops > Aegilops longissima. The sequence goes on along the minus strand of CM038680.1, from coordinate 47,777,923 downwards.
GCTGTCGATTTCGACAACCTACCGAGTCTCAGGGGCTACTATCTATACAGGGCGCATTCTATATGCAAAATTGTTAAAAGGTGCGTCATTTTTACGTACCTCAAACCCCGCCAGCAAACTCCTGACGGCATCGTGCAACCCGCCTTCGGCGGACGAAATCCTTTCAATCACCATGCTCATCAATGCGTGGTGATCTTCTGAGATAGACGCCTTCTCAAGCAGATCCTTCAGCCGTACACCAGTTGGCGCCGAACTATCCGGCTTTGCCAAACCCGGGGGCTCCCTCCGTGACGACACTTTAGGCTCGTCCGCCCTATCCGACGGCGCCCCGGACGGAGGCGTCTCGCTCTCTATCATCTCCGGACGAAGGTCCCCCGAAGACGAGCTCATTTGCGAAGGACGGAGATCCGAACTACAAGGTAAAAACTTTAGTTATCCTCAGAAGCACAAATAGGGATGTCCCTTATTATAAAACTCCTTTGTTTCTACTTACGGCTCGTTGGAGGGCTGACTCATTAATGGAGATTGTGCGGCCGGGGCCTCCCCGGACGCAGGACCCTCTGGCGAAGATTTCTTCCCCCGTTTAGGGGCTTTTGCCCCCGGGTCCTCGGAGGCAGTCCTCTTCTCCCCTTGGTGGGAGGATTCTCGATCCCCTCTTTCAAGAGCCTCCTTAGGCGAGGCAGTAGCTTTCCTGCTTTCCCTTCGCCTTCTTCAAGGCGCAACCTCAAGCATCCGGACCAGCACGGATCCGGCGCGGTCTCGGGGGGGGGCCGACACCAGATTAATTTTGCTTCCGCTATCCACTCCTGTGTAGAAGGAAGTTGGTCATAAAGCTTAATCATCGAAAGGCAAACAAACGGTATGTCCGGACTCGGAACTACTTACTTGAGTATCCGGCGATTGCAGCTTAGGCCAGCATCCTCGGTCAATTCCGGACGCACCTCCTGCGATCCGAAGAATAATTTGTACATCTCTAGGGGTGTCATACCCATGAAGTGTTGAAGAATCCGTGGGCCCTCCGGATTGAACTCCCATAGCCGGAGAGGGCGGCGTTTGCAGGGCAGGAGACGCCTAATCAGCATAACCTGCATCACCACCACCATATCGATCTCCCTCGTTTGGAGATCCCGAATCCAGCCATGCAGTAGGGGCACGTCCTTTGATGGCCCCCAGTTGAGTCCTTGGTTGACCCTCGACATCAACCGTCGTGGAGGTCCCGGGCGGAATAAGGGCGGCGGCTTTTGTCTGCGGCCCCTCGGAACGGTAATATAGAACCACTCTTGCTGCCACGGGCCGAGCTCCTCTTGGAAGGAGCCAGCGGGCCACGGGGCATCGGCCCTCCTACTTATGGCCTCCCCGCCACACTCCGCTTGACGCCCCCCGATCATCTTCGGCGCCACATTGAAGGTCTTCAGCCACAGGCCGAAGTGAGGGGTGACGCAGAGGAAGGCTTCGTAGACGACAATAAATGCGGAGATATGGAGGATGGACTCCGGAGCCAAATCGTGGAATTCCAACCCATAGTAAAACATGAGCCCTCTCACAAAAGGATCCATCGGAAGCCTAAACCCGGACGGAGGTGGGATACTGGCGACATACTCGCCGGGCTCGGGGTGGGGATGGCCTGCCCTTGGCAGCAACCAGTGCGAAATCTCATAAGCCAGGTACTTGGCCTCCGCAGCTTTAGCACGCCCTCCTCCGTGACGGAGGAGGGCATCTCATCGCCTCGAGGTCGGAACCGACATCGTTGAAAGTCCGGCGCTCAATCTGGAGCTCTAGGTGCTGGAACTTGGAGCGGGGAGAGGATTCGATGAAGGATTGAAGAAAAGAAACGAGCCTTGGTCCCGTTATAAAGAGGAGAATACCAAGAGCCGTCTCCGTGACCGCTTGGGACTCGCCGATAGAGGCGTGGCGGCGGGCGCGTTGGGTTACCCACGTCCGTATTGATGAGAATCCGGATTAAGGGAAACACGATCTCTGCTCGACAAGACGTGCCAAGGAAACCGCTTCATTGAATGCGCTGAGGTGGTAAAGTAAAAACAATTCAAGTAATGGCTTGGTAGTGGTGTGACGTCATGCCACAAAAACGCCGCCAGATTGAACTTGTGTATATATTATTCTCTCTACGGTGGAATGTGGAATTTATTTTGCAGAGCGGACACTATCCCGGTGGTCACAATCTTCTATCATTTGGAGGAGGAACCCGCCTTGCAATGCCAAGCAATATACGCTACCGGACTTATCTTCATTGAAGCTTGGTTCAGGGCTACCGAGGAGTCCTGATTAGGGGTGTCCGGATAGCGGATTACCATCATCAGCCGAACTACCATCAGCCGGACTATCATCATCGACCGGACTCCAAGACTATGAAGATACAAGATTGAAGACTTCTCCCCGTGTACGGATGGGACTTTCCTTGGCATGGAAGGCAAGCTTGGCGATACGGATATGTAGATCTCCTACCATTGTAACCGACTCTATGTAACCCTAGCCCTCTCCGGTGTCTATATAAACCGGATGGCTCTAGTCCGTAGGACTGGAAGAACAACAACCCTTACAATCATACCATAGGCTAGCTTCTAGGGTTTAGCCTCCTTGATCTCGTGGTAGATCCACTGTTGTAAACATCCACAATATCAATATCAATCGAGCAGGACGTAGGGTTTTACCTCCATCAAGAGGGCCCGAACCTGGGTAAAACATCGTGTCCCTTGTCTCCTGTTACCATCCGCCTAGACGCACAGTTCGGGACCCCCTACCCGAGATCCGCCGGTTTTGACACCAACAGCGAGCCTCAACATTCATTGGACCACAAACATCAGTATGTATGATTTCCAACAAATCAGTTGCTCGTCATTGTTCCAGAGAATGGCGTTTTAGTCATCTTGCCCATGAGGCACGGTTCGCAAGTACCAAGTGATTCCAAAAGCCCATTAGTATGGAGTTTCTTCATGCGCTTTACACCAATATGACCTAAACGGCAGTGCCACGAATAAGTTGCACTATCATTATTAACTTTACATCTTTTGGTTTCAATATTATGAATATGTGTATCACACGATCGAGATCCAACAAACCATTTTCATTGGGTGTATGACCATAGAAGGTTTTATTCATGTAAACAGAACAATAATTATTCTCTAACTTACATGAATAACCGTATTGCAATAAACATGATCAAATCATATTCATGCTCAACGCAAACGCCAAATAACATTTATTTAGGTTCAACACTAATCCCGAAAGTATAGGGAGTGTGCGATGATGATCATATCAATCTTGGAACTACTTCCAACACTCATCGTCACTTCTCCTTCAACTAGTCTCTGTTTATTCTGTAACTCCTGTTTCGAGTTACTAATCTTAGCAACCGAACAAGTATCAAATACTTAGGGGCTACTATAAACACTAGTAAGGCACACATCAATAACCTGTATATCAAATATACTCTTGTTTACTTTGCCATCCTTCTTATCCACCAAATATTCAGGGCATTTCGCTTCCAAAGGACTATTTCCTTTGCAGTAAGCACTCGGTTTCAGGCTTTGGTCCAGCTTTGGTCTTCTTCACGGAGTGACAACTTGTTTGCCATTCTACTTGAAGTTTCCTTTCTTTCCCTTTGCCCTTTCTTGAAACTAGTGGTCTTGTCAATCATCAACACTTGATGCTCTTTGTTGATTTCTACCTTCGTCGATTTCAACATCACGATGAGCTCGGGAATCTTTTTCGTCATCCCTTGCATACTATAGTTCATCACGAAGTTCTAGTAACTTAGTGATGGTGACTAGAGAATTCTGTCAATCACTATCTTATCCGGAAGATTAACTCCCACTTGATTCAAGCGATTGAAGTACCTGCACAATCTGAGCACATGCTCACTAGTTGAGCGATTCTCCTCCATCTTTTAGCTATAGAACTTGTTGGAGACTTCATATCTCTCAACTCGGTATTTGCTTGAAATATTAACTTCAACTCCTGGAACATCTCATATGGTCCATGACGTTCAAAACGCCTTTGAAGTCCCGATTCTAAGCCGTTAAGTATGGTGCACTAAACTATCAAGTAGTCATCATATTGAGCTAGCCAAACGTTCATAACGTCTGCATTTGCTCCTGCAATAGGTCTGTCACCTAGCGGTGCATTAAGGACATAATTCTTCTGTGCAGCAATGAGGATAAACCTGAGATCACGGATCCAATCCGCATCATTGCTACTAACATTTTTCAATACAATTTTCTCTAGGAACACATATAAAAACATAGGGAAGCAACAACGCGAGCTATTGATCTACAACATAATTTGCAAAATACTACCAGGACTAAGTTCATGATAAATTAAAGTTCAATTAATCATATTACTTAAGAACTCCCACTTAGATAGACATCCTCTAATCTTCTAAGTGATTACGTGATCCATATCAACTACACCATGTCCGATCGTCACGTGAGATGGAGTAGTTTCAATGGTGAACATCAATATGTTGATCATATCTACTATATGATTCACGCCGACCTTCGGTCTCCGTGTTCGAGGCCATATCTGTTATATGCTAGGCTCGTCAAGTTTAACCTGAGTATTCGCGTGTGCAACTGTTTTGCACCGCTGTATTCGAACGTAGAGCCTATCACACCTGATCATCACGTGGTGTCTCAGCACGAAGAACTTTCGCAACGGTGCATACTCAGGGAGAACACTTCTTGATAATTTTGTGAGAGATCATCTTAAAATGCTACCGTCAATCAAAGCAAGATAAGATGCATAAAGGATAAACATCACATGCAATCAATATAAGTGATATGATATGGTCATCATCATCTTGTGCTTGTGATCTCCATCTCCGAAGCACCGTCGTAATCACCATCGTCACCGGCGCGACACCTTGACCTCCATCGTAGCATCATTGTCGTTACGCCATCTATTGCTTCTACGACTATCGCTACCGCTTAGTGATAAAGTAAAGCAATTATAGGGCGTTTGCATTTCATACAATAAAGCGACAACCATATGGCTCCTGCCAGTTGTAGATAACTTCGGTTACAAAACATGATCATCTCATAAAATAAAATATAGCATCACGTCTTGACCATATCACATCACAACATGCCCTGCAAAAACAAGTTAGACGTCCTCTACTTTGTTGTTGTAAATTTTACGTGGCTGCTACGGGTTGAGCAAGAACCGTTCTTACCTACGCATCAAAACCACAACGATAGTTTGTCAAGTTGGTGCTGTTTTAACCTTCGCAAGGACCGGGCGTAGCCACACTCGATTCAGCTAAAGTGAGAGAGACAGACACCCGCCAGTCACCTTGAAGCACGAGTGCTCGTAACGGTGAAACCAGTCTCGCGTAAGCGTACGCGTAATGTCGGTCCGGTCCGCTTCATCTCACAATACCGCTGAGCCAAAGTATGACATGCTGGTAAGCAGTATGACTTATATCGCCCACAACTCACTTGTGTTCTACTCGTGCATATGACATCTACGCATAAAACCAGGCTCGGATGCCACTGTTGGGGAATGTAGTAATTTCAAAAAATTTCCTACGCACACGCAAAGATCATGGTGATGCATAGCAACGAGAGGGGAGAGTATTGTCCACGTACCCTCATAGACCGTAAGCAGAAGCGTTATGACAACGCGGTTGATGTAGTCGTATGTCTTCACGATCCGACCGATCCAAGTACCGAACGTACGGCACCTCCGAGTTCAGCACACATTCAGCTCGATGACGATCCCCGGACTCCGATCCAGCAAAGTGTCGGGGATGAGTTCCGTCAGCACGACGGCGTGGTGACGATGATGATGTTCTATCGGTGCAGGGCTTCGCCTAAACTCCGTGACGATATGACCGAGGTGGAATATGGTGGAAGGGGGCACCGCACACGGCTAAGGAACGATCACGTAGATCAACTTGTGTGTCCTAGGGTGCCCCTGCCCCGTATATAAAGGAGGGAGGGGAGGTGCGGCCGCCCCCAAAGTGCGCTGAGGAGTCCTACTCCCACCGGGAGTAGGACTCCCCCTCTGCCTTGTTGGAGAAGGAAAGGGGAAGGGAAAGAGGAAGGGGGCGCCCACCCTTCCTTGTCCTATTCGGACTAGGGGAGGGGCGCCCTGCCCTGGCCGCCCTCCTCTTCTCCCTCATGGCCCACTAAGGCCCATTATCCACCGGAGGGTTCCGTAACCCCGGTGCTCAGGTAAAATCCCGATTTCACCCGAACCATTCCGATATCCAAATATAGGCTTCCAATATATTAATATTTATGTCTCGACCATTTCGAGACTCCTCGTCATGTCCTTGATCACATCCGGGACTCCGAAAAATCTTTGGTACATCAAAACTTATAAACTCATAATAAAACTGTCATCGTAACGTTAAGCGTGCGGACCCTACGGGTTCGAGAACTATGTAGACATGACCTAGAACTATTCTCGGTCAATAACCAATAGCGGAACCTGGATGCTCCTATTGGCTCCTACGTATTCTACGAAGATCTTTATCGGTCAAACCGCATAACGTTCCCTTTGTCATCGGTATGTTACTTGCCCGAGATTCGATCGTCGGTATCCAATACCTAGTTCAATCTCGTTACTGGCAAGTCTCTTTACTCGTTACGTAATGCATCATTCTGTAACTAACTCATTAGCTACATTGCTTGCAAGGCTTATATTGATGTGCATTACCGAGAGGGCCCAGAGATACCTCTCCGACAATCGGAGTGACAAAACCTAATCTCGACAATTTACTCATAGGATATAATTGAAGCACAAGAGTAAATAACAAACTACTCCAAAAAGATATAAGTGAAGATCAAGTGAGTAGTTAAGTAAAGGGGTAGCTAACTGAGGACTCTATCTTATTTAAAACTTTCAGATTTAAGTATTTTACTAACACATAAAGGGAAAAAAAAATAAAATTACATTTCGAGAATAACACACATCATGTGAAGAAGCAACAACTTAGGCTCAACCGATACTAACCGATAATTGTTGATGAAGAAAGGTGGGATGCCTACCGGGGCATCCCCAAGCTTAGGTGTTTGAGACTTTTTGAAATATTATCTTGGGATGCCTTGGGCATCCCCAAGCTTGAGCTTTTGTGTCTCCTAAATTCCTTTTGTAACCCGGCTTCCCTAAATCTCAAAATTTTCATCCACACAAAACTCAACAAGAACTCGTGAGATGAATTGTATAAATCAATGCAAAAAACCTTATCACTAAAATTATTATTTAACATTGCATACTAAATTCCTCTGCATATTTAATACTCCTATCCTCAAATAGAATCATTAAACAAGCAAGCATATGCAAACAATGCAAACATAACAACAATCTGCCTAAACATGACAGTCCGAAGAATGCAAGAAGATTCATACTTTTCTAACTCCATTTTTTAAAAAAAAATTAACCACACTGTAGAAAATTTATCATATCTTATTGTGCAAAAAATTTCAACATTTTATCACATTCTTACTTTTCTCGGCAATTTTTGCAACAACGATAAACTTTCTGTTTTGAAACAGAAACTCATATACTTGCAAACTAAGCATTACAAAGGCTACACTTGACATTTTTATTGAAATAAAATATACAAAAAATTATTCTAAAATAATAGCAAGAAAATCAAAACAAAATAAAATGATGCTCCAAGAAAAACTCATATGATGTGACGAATAAAAATATAGCTCCAAGTGAGGTTACCGATAATGTTGGAGATTAAAGAGGGGATGCCTTCCGTGGCAACCCCAAGCTTAGTTGCTTGGATCTTCCGTGAATATTACCTTGGGGTGCCTTGGGAATCCCCAAGCTTAGGGTCTTGTCACTCCTTATTCTCCTCATATCAATATCTCACCCAAAACTTGAAAACTTCAATCACAAAAAACTTAACGGAACTTTCGTGAGATGGGTTAGTATGATAAAGACAAATCATTCACTTTGTATTGTCAAAGACAAGATTCATAATTTTTCTCACACAATGCCTACTGACCTCATCATTTTCACAATTTATATTGAGCAATATAAGCGATAGAAACTAGAAAACAAGCAAACTATGCACTGAAAACATAATCTGCCAAAAACAGAACAGTGGGCAGTAATCTGAACTTTGACCATACTTCTGTAACTCCAAAAATTCTAAAACATTAGGACGATGTAGGCAATTTGTATATCAATCTTTTCTAAAAAAAATTAGAAGCCTTCGTCACTTCTGTGATTTTTGAAAATTATTTTACTAGACGTAAAAGTTTCTGTTTTCCAACAAGATCAAATCAACTATCACCAAACATAATCCCAAAGGCTTCACTTGGCACTTTATTGAAACAAAGCTATAAAACATGATTACTATAGTATACTAATCATGTGAACACACAAAAACAGTAGGTAAACGTGTTGAGCTGTCTCCCAACAAGCTCTTTTCTTTAATGCATTTTTAGCTAGTCATGATGATTTCAATGATGCTCACATAAAAGATAAGAATTGAAACATAACAAGAGCATCATGAAACACATGATAAGCACATTTAAGCCTAAACCACTACCTATGCATAGGGTTTTTGTGAGCAAATAATTTATGGGAGCAAGAATCAACTAGCATAGGAAGGCAAAGCAAACATAACTTCAAGATTCTCAACACATAGAGAGGAAATCTCATATTGTTTCAATATGTAAAAACATATGTTCCTCTATCATAATAATTTTCAGTAGCATCATGAATGAATTCAACAATATAGCTATCACATAAAGCATTCTTTTCATGATCGAAAAACATACAAATTTTATTACTCTCCACATAAGCAAATTTATTCTCATGAATAGTAGTGGGAGAAAACTCAACAAAATAACTATCATGTGATACTTGATTGACATATTCAATTTGAGCATTAAAATGATGATGACAAGATTCAGGGTGATCATTATTCTTTATATCATAAGTGTCATCACAATAATCATCATAGATAGCAACTTTGTTATCAAAATCAATTGAAACCTCTTCCAAGATAGTGGAATCATCATTAAATAAAGTCATGACCTCTCCAAATCCACTTTCATCAATATAATCATCATAAATAGGAGGCATGCTATCATCATAATAAATTTTCACATCAAAACTTGGGGGAGTAAAAATATCATCTTCATCAAACATAGCATCCCCAAGCTTATGTCTTTGCATATCATTAGCATCATGGATATTAAAAGAGTTCATACCAACAACACTGCAATCATGCTCATCATTCAAAGAACTTTTTGTCAAACATTTTATAGAATTCTTCTTCTATCAATTGAGCACAATTTTCATTTCCATCATTTTCATGGAACACATTACACTGGTACAGTAAGGTGCTATACAAACGGTTTTGACCCCTTTCCGCGACGGCATTTTGAACCGTCGCCAAGTGAGTGTGTGCAATAGGGTGGGTCCTTCCCACACGACCCGAAACCGTCGGGGATATGGAGCCTTGATGCATAAAGTTGTCCCTATAAAACTATTTCTGATATCTCGAATATCCCAAAAGCTTCATCCTTGCAACTCGTTTGTGCTCGCATTACCATCGCAGTTGGTATTCTGTGGTGCTACGTTTATGATGCGCGACCCATCACTATATTATGCAGATTGAAGATCGTTGAATGCAAAAGAGGACAGATCTATGACATTGGGTTCATTAGCCCAAATACCGTAAATGAATGGACGGTACAAAATAGAGTTGAAGATACTGAGGAAAACTTGCTACAAGCGTTCCTTTGGCATCAAAACAAAAGGGAAATACTCTTTCCTTACAATTTCAAGTAAGTGTTACTGTCTTGTGCATATTCGGTTTCGCTTACTCGAGGTTAAGTGGTGTAATTGATGAGTTATGTGTGCGCAGGTTGTTGGGGAACGTAGTAATTTCAAAAAATTTCCTACGCACACGCAAGGATCATTGTGATGCATAGCAACGAGAGGGGAGAGTATTGTCCACGTACCCTCGTAGACCGTAAGCGGAAGCGTTATGACAACGCTGTTGATGTAGTCGTCGTCTTCACGATCCGACCGATCCAAGTACCGAACGTCGGCACCTCCGAGTTCAGCACACGCTCAGCTCGATGACGATCCCCGGACTCTGATCCAGCAAAGTGTCGGGGATGAGTTCCGTCAGCATGACGGCGTGGTGACGATGATGATGTTCTATCGGTGCAGGGCTTCGCCTAAACTCCGCGACGATATGACCGAGGTGGAATATGGTGGAAGGGGGCACCGCACACGGCTAAGGAACGATCACGTAGATCAACTTGTGTGTCCTAGGGTGCCCCTGCCCCCGTATATAAATGAGGGAGGGGGAGGTGCGGCCGGCCCCCAAGGGGTGCGCCTGGAGGAGTCCTACTCCCACCGGGAGTAGGACTCCCCCCTCTTGCCTTGTTGGAGAAGGGAAGGGGGGAGGGGAAAGAGGAAAGGGGGGCGCCCCACCCCTTCCTTGTCCTATTCGGACTAGGGGGGAGGGGGCGCGCGGCCTGCCCTGGCCGGCCCTCCTCTTCTCCCTCATGGCCCACTAAGGCCCATTATCCCCCGGGAGGGTTCCGGTAACCCCCCGGTGCTCCGGTAAAATCCCGATTTCACCCGGAACCATTCCGATATCCAAATATAGGCTTCCAATATATTAATCTTTATGTCTCGACCATTTCGAGACTCCTCGTCATGTCCGTGATCACATCCGGGACTTTGAACAATCTTCGGTACATCAAAACTTATAAACTCATAATAAAACTATCATCGTAACGTTAAGCGTGCGGACCCTACGGGTTCGAGAACTATGTAGACATGACCTAGAACTATTCTCGGTCAATAACCAATAGCGGAACCTAGATGCTCCTATTGGCTCCTACATATTCTACGAAGATCTTTATCGGTCAAACCGCATAACGTTCCCTTTGTCATCGGTATGTTACTTGCCCGAGATTCGATCGTCGGTATCCAATACCTAGTTCAATCTCGTTACTGGCAAGTCTCTTTACTCGTTACGTAATGCATCATTCCGTAACTAACTCATTAGCTACATTGCTTGCAAGGCTTATATTGATGTGCATTACCGAGAGGGCCCAGAGATACCTCTCCGACAATCGGAGTGACAAAACCTAATCTCGAAATACGCCAACCCAACATGTACCTTTGGAGACACCTGTAGTACTCCTTTATAATCACCCGATTACGTTGTGACGTTTGGTAGCACCAAAGTGTTCCTCCGTAAACGGAGTTGCATAATCTCGTAGTTACAGGAACATGTATAAGTCATGAAGAAAGCAATAGCAATATACTAAACGATCAAGTGCTAGGCTAACGGAATGGGTCATGTCGATCACATCATTCTCCTAATGATGTGATCCCTTTAATCAAATGACAACACATGTCTATGGTTAGGAAACACAACCATCTTTGATTAATGAGCTAGTCAAGTAGAGGCATACTAGTGACGTTATGTTTGTCTATGTATTCACACATGTATCATGTTTCCGGTTAATACAATTCTAGCATGAATAATAAACATTTATCATGATATGAGGAAATAAATAATAACTTTATTATTGCCTCTAGGGCATATTTCCTTCACAGGTTCCACTTTATTCTGCTATCCATTAATCTTGACGGGGGAGTAGCTACTGTCTTAGACTCGAGACGTAAAGATCCCAAGGATTATGCAGACATGACTGCAATGCTCTAGAAGTAAGTTCAATCATTATCGCACCATATCTGCAACTTTCGTTCATTTCCTGATATCAAGTAATCATTTTCTTTGCCTGGCAGGGTTTGGAAAATTTCACCGAAATGGTTCCGGGTCTGAAGAACGAGCTACGATTTACACACCCCAAAGTAAGTAGTACTAGCTAGTTCCTCACATCTCTCATTGATTCTAGTTTCATCAATACCATTATCGTGCTTGATTATCAGTTTGATTGAAATCTATTCTCGTAAAGTGCTTGTGGCAGGCAGGTGGGAATAATTTATGTGGATACTACGTTTGCGAGTTTATTCGCCACTCGACCTCTGAGCAGGGCTTCTTGTCTGATAAACAATTTGAAGTACGTGAACAATATTCACAATTTTATTTTATTACCATCAATTGTGTTGAGTTTCATTCATATATGTATTGACCCCCTTCTTTAAATTAGATCTGGCATATGCGGGATGAACTCCTACCACATGATCGCATACGAGCAATTCAAGAGGAATTGGCGGGATTCTTTCTTGACCACGTCATACATGAAAAGGTAGAATACCATACGGAAATTCAATGGGAGTTTGGCACTTCATGATGTCAGGGATGATATATTGTATATATGTAGTAGCGTCGGATAAGTATACGAAAACTTGTTGTTCGACCAAGCACGGAGAAAGAGAGGTCACTTCCATCTATATATGTGCATGATGATCTTGTGTAATTAATGGTTTCCTTTATTTGCTTACTAGCTAGCGTTGAGTTCTCTCTATATGTAGTAGCTAGCGTCGACCAAGCACAAAGAAAGTGATGTCACTTTTCTCTATTAGCTAGCTAACACAATATGAAACCCCTAAACCGCCCTTTAAAAAAACAAAAACCCCAGCGCCTGGGAGCTGCTGACGCGTGGCTGCCTTTTAGTCCCAGTTGGTGTTACCAACCAGGACTAAAGGTTCTCCTTCCTGGGCGCCCCACAGCGGCCACGTGGAGCTCCTTTAGTCCCAGTTCGTCAGCCAACCAGGACTAAAAGTGAGGGGCTTTAGTCCTGATCGTTTTGTCCTGGTTCCAGAACCAACCGGGACTAAAGGTCCACTGGAACCGGGACAAGTGCCCTATTTTCTACTAGTGATCTTCTTCCTCCCTTCATCAGCAAATATCCCTTGGACCGGCATACTCCACAAGAAGTAGAGAACGGTGCCCTAGACACGTCGTTTGCCAAGGGAGAAGGTACCGAACATGCAGAAACATCTGTTCATCATGTAATATAAAGATGCAAACTAGGATCACATGATTGCTAAATGTGTATGATGCACTATAACTAGAAGCATTTATAGAAAGTTAAAATATAATAAGAGAATTAACTTGACATTATTCCAGTATGAAGCATAATATATATATATATATATATATATATATATATATATATATATATATATATATATATATATATATATATATATATATATATATATATATATATATATATATATATGTGTGTGTGTGTGTGTGTGTGTGTGTGTGTGTAATCCAACCTCCGTCCAAGTATGAATGAGACATATGCAACATCTAACGAAATATGTATGGATCACCACACAACAAAAAATGGCAAAATATTCCACAAAGTAATTTTACAAGAAAATACTATGCATCCCATATACTTTCCTGCATATACTTTGCATTTGGAATCACCTTGAAGATGCATGGTGAAATTATCACATGCCTTTTGTGTTTATTGAGATTGCTAGAGCTGTATGAGCTGATTCTGTATTTTAGTTGCTCCGGTTGCACCACTTCAGGGCTGATCTCTTGGTATAAACCATTTGACACATGAGAACTATTAAATCTCACCAGCATCAAAATCCATTAAAATATCAATATGATGTTAATGCAAAAAAACTGTGCATTCTTACAACATGAAAGTAATGTACAATATATGAATATAATAAGTAGACTTGTGAACTGATTGAAGATGTAAATCTTATGAGACAAAATGGAAATGCTCATAACACATTCAGTTCTCCGAATAAGATAAAATGGTAACCTAGGACTAAAATAATTGATCTACTACAAATGAAGCTAAGAACAAATGAATTTATAAATGTAGAAAAAAAATCCGATTAGGACACACAAGCTATGTTTCTCGAGTAATTGTAAATGTACATGTCCCATCCAAACTATGTTATTCTTGAATTGGTTGTAATGTAGAAAAGTAGCTAGGATATCCAAATTATAACACATAAAATAATTTATGAGGTCATTAGGTAAGGTCAGGACACCACATGAAGATTGATGAAAATAATATTTATTATCTAAAACAAGAATAGAAAGTGAGTGTAAGTTCGTTATAAATAATTTATGAACAGGTTGACAAATGCATTAGACATATGTTTAAGCAAGTCACTAAAAGCACAATATATACCTAGTTAGGGAATGACACGACTAAAATTTACTATTAGAAATAGTTTGATATGTTAATGCTGCCGGCGTTCTTCCCTAGCCGTGACCTCTTCCAGATGTACTCCACAACATCAAAGTTCACATGGGCCTAAAAGCCAGAGAACAAGAGATACTAGAACGCGGGTAAAAAAGCGGAGCAAAAACATGTTAATTGTAATCTGAGCTGCAGCCTAAGGGAAATTATATTCGAGGCTCCCGCTAATGGAAGTAGTATTTTCATTTGTGGATGACATTGTGGATAGGTGTATTGACCTTGTAAAAAATCTGCTAGTTTCTTTCTTTCCTAGGAAAGAAACAACGATACTTTCTGTCAACAAAAACACTATGAGGAGATTATTCACCATGATTTTCTCCATCTCTTCATCAACAAATATCCCTTAGAACGTCATACTTCACAAGATCGAAGCACAGAGCAAGGTGCCCTATACATGTGTGCGCCAATGGCGAAGGATTTGAACATGCAGAAACATGCATTCATCATGTAATATGTGAATATAAGCTAGGGACATGTGACTCAAGAATATGTGTGATACACAGTAACTAGAAGCTTTTAAGAAAAATATAATGTAACAAGACAAATAGCATCAAATTGTTTTAGCATAAAGTATCATAGGCATGAACTATGTGTATGCCAACCTCCATCCAAGTATGTATGAGAAGATAATGCACCACATCCAACAATATTTCTTCAGCATATCCACACAACACAAAAATGTTGGATAATTCCACCAATGCTACAACATAAATATTAATACAACTAATATGGTTTCCTTCTTGTATTTTTCATTTGAAATCACCTTGAGACGTGTGTTGAAATAATCAAGGCCCCCCTTGTGGTTGTTGAGATTGCTGGAGCTGTGTGAGACGTTGGGCTTCGACTACTAGTATTTCATTCAGACCTGTATATAGAAACATGAACATACCCAACTTAGTTACTGGATTAGATAAAAAAAGAACATTTTCTTGTGATCCTCATAAAAAAATCACACTTTAATGTGGAGCAAATAACTAGAGCGCCTAGCTAGGACATGAAATAATAAAGTTAATTACCTTGTCCAAAATTCATATGCTAAAACGATTGTGGGCAATCAAAGTTATCAAAATAAGCCGATAAATGTGAACAAGTTTTTTTAAATAGTTGTTCTTACAAAATGGAAACGACATATTACAGGTGTAGTAAATAGACTTCTGAATTGCTTGATAATGTGAATACTGTTAGAAGCAAAATGGAAAATACACATCAAAAGACATGACTTAATAGTTAATGCACCTAACATCTTCTATGCTTAAAAAAACAGAAAACAGAAACCTAGAACTAACATAATTGATCTACTACTAATTAATAAAACTGCGAGAGAACCATGGATTCATAAAAGAAGAAAAACTATCTGATCATCAGCACACATAAACACACATGCTCAACGAGACTGGTTCTTCAACTCCCAGGTGTAGGGAAACCCTCTATGAATAGTACATTAAAAAATAAAAAAAATCTGAAACTTTGAGACATAAAATGTGCTCAAACTTTGTAGGTGCTTACAAGTTTTCATGCAGAAAAAACATTCGAGGAGCTCTAAACAAGAAAAAGATTTCAGTGCTCAAAATTTTGAGCACTTTTAGCACTGAAATCAGAAACTCTTGTCTACACCTTTCTCTACTTGATATTTTGTTATAAAAATTTGCAAGAACCTCAAACGTTTTATCATCTTTGATGTCGCAAAGTTTCAGAATTTTTTGATTTTTGTTTCTGTTTTCTTAGTGTGCTGTTCATAGAGGGAGTCCCTACACCCGTGAGCTATGACACCTTTCTGCATGCTCAATTTGTCACAGAGCATATAAAAGTATAGGTCCATTTCTAAGTATGTTATTCCCTGAATGGTTCTAGTATAGAAAACTTTCTAGCACATCCAAGCTAGTACACATAAAATATTTGTAAGTCGTTTATTATGTAAAGAGAAATAGTGAATTTAGTCTAAACTAGTTAGTTAATGTACTGAAGATATATTTAAGCAGGTCATTAAAAATGCAATATATACCCAGATAGCGATTGATGCAACATATATTGATTGTTAGAGAGGTTATAGTAACCCAAGTCTTCAATGATTAATCTCTACTTCGGATACAAAGGTGTTCAAGGGACTTTCCTAAGCAAGCAAAACAGAACCAGTTTGAATATTTACTGCACTATACGTCAGACGTTGGCTTGTGGGGGCATTATATATTTGCCAACAACTGTAGCTAAGTTCCAGCAAATGAATTTCCATGATGATTGTTTGGCAGTCAAAACCAGTACAGTGAGAGAAAAAATTTCCTTGCCAAGTAGCCAAAGAAGGCACAAGAGAAGTACGACGAGTGCATACTGTTACATGTCATAAACTGTAATGCAGCTTGCAGCCGAACATCATGCGATCTAATTATTCAAAGTATCAATTGCAATCTAGATATTTCTAAAATAAGTACGCCACTACAGGAATTTCCAACTTAGCCGAGTGCCCAGGGCAAAAACACATGTACATGTGTCTGCCAAGTTCCACACTCGGCAAAGATGACTAAGCTAATCTCTGGCCGACAAAATTTACCTTATTATTCTAACCAAATCACATGCACGTGGAAGCACGTACTAGAACTTCCAGTATACGTGTGTATTTCCCATAATAGCTAGTGTGTGCAAGTGCACATGTTGGCCTTTTGAAAATAATTAATCTACCTATCGAAACTAATTGACAAAAGTCGCAAGAACTAAGTATTAAGAAAATTAATTTGATTAGTGATAACACAACATTTATCGCAACTTGCATTTGTCATGTGCATGCGAAATGTTTGTTGTTCCTATCCCATTTATATCATTTTTCTTTAAGGTTTCTAGTGAGGCAAAATTAGTCATATACACATGTTTCACGAGAAAATTTGATAGTAAAAACCAAGATATACTAAATATAGCATTATGGATCCTAACATCGAAAAATGATATAATCAATGAGCATAAAACAGATGGTATAAGTTGAGTGTGGCGGTTCTACACCCACGCACATTGCACCCCCGGTGCACCCACGATAAAAAACTTAGCAAAAAATTCTGGAACTTTGTGGATGTGATTATGTGCAAATGTTTTAGGCGCTTGCAAAATTTGGTGGCGAAATAACATCCGAGGAAATCTGTACAAAAAAAAAGTTCATGCTGAAAACATGTGAACAGTAACGTGGGTGCACAACATCATTTGTATTTCGTTTTTTGTATGGAAATCATTTGATGTTTTTTGGTGACCAAACTTTGCAAGCTCCTAAAACATAAGCTCATAATCACATCCACCAAGTTTCAGATTTTTTTGATTTTTTTTACTCTTTTTTTCGAACTTACTGTTCATTCCGTGGGTGCACCAAAGGTGGGTGCAGCCACTACTTTCCCTAAGTTGAAAATAGAAAAAAGAATCTCTATGCCATCATCCACCTCCACTCATTTTGTGCATAAATAAGTTCTGGTGGGCTTGCACATGGGTGATCATTGTTTTCCTTGGCCACCACAACACATAAGATAAGTTACTTGAGATATAAGAAAAGAGAAAAGCATACTATTCATCAGCTTCTATTGTTGATCCAATCCATGCAGCTTGAGGTTCATCATATTGTTTTCAGTTGTAAGCCCATCAGTAGCTCAGCCTGGCATTCTAGGTCCGACAGGTACGCCATCTTGCGCGGATTACCTCTTCATGCAGTACTCCGGTTTCCAATGATCCTGCAAATAAATTTCACAAGAGCGTATAGTAGTTAGCCTTCTGCTAATTAAAGTATATTTAATACTCAAAC
Organism: Aegilops longissima; assembly: GCA_021605205.1. Lineage (NCBI taxonomy): Eukaryota > Viridiplantae > Streptophyta > Magnoliopsida > Poales > Poaceae > Aegilops > Aegilops longissima. The sequence continues at coordinate 47,759,986 of CM038680.1, read as the reverse complement.
ATTTACTTTGATGATACCTACGAACGCTTCTGGGATCTTTCAGCACAAGCTCTGCTAGAGCCTTCTCCCCATGATCTTGGTAATCTCATCCTATGCTAAAATTTATTCTTAGAAAATAGGTCAATATGTTAACGATCCCGGTATCCCTCCCTATAGCTACGATCTCTCCCAGATGTAGTCCAGAGCTTATTACTTCACACTAGCATCCTACTTCACATGGGCCTAAAAGTCAAAGAACAAGAGTGACTATAACACGGGTAGAGAAGTGGAGCAAAAACAAGTTAACTATGATCTGAGCTGTGACCTAAGGGCAAATAATTCGAGGTTCCCGTTGCGCCTGAGCATGGAAGTTGTATTTGCATGTGTAGATGACATTAAGGATAGGTGTATTGACCTTGGAAATAACCTGCTAGTTTATTTCTTTCCTGGGAAGAAATATCAATATTTTCTGTCAACAGAAACACTATGAGGAGCTTATTCACCATGGTCTGCATCTCTTCATTAGAAAATATCCCTTGGACCATCATACTTTACAAACTCTAAGCAAAGAGCAATGTACCACATACATGTTGCGCGCCAATAATGGAGAAGGAGGTTCTGAACATGCAGAAACATGTGTTCGTCATGCAATATAAGGATATAAGCTAGGGACATGTGATTGACATAATATGTGAGATACATGGTAACTAGAAGATTTAAAAATATATTCCCTCACTACCATTATGTAAGACGATTTTGCAAGCTAAACTAGCTTGTAAAAAGGTCTTACATTGTGAGACGGAGTAGTATAATATAAGAAGATAAATAGCTTGACATTGTTCTATCCCAACGTATTATATATATAGGCATGAACTATGTATAGTCCAACCTCCATCCAAGTATGTATGAGAAAATAATGCACTACATCCAACAATATGTCTTCGGCATATCCATACGACCACAAAAATGGTCGATAGTTCCACCAAACATAAATATTTTTATACATCCCATGGTTTCCTGCTTGCACTTTTCATTTGAAATCACCATGAAAATGCCTTGTGAAATAATCATTGCTCCCCTTGTGGTTGCTGAGATTGTTGGAGTAGTGTCAGGTGATGGATTTCAGCAACTAATGTTTCATTCAGATCTGTATAACAAAATATGAACATATACCCAATTTAGTGACTGGACTGCGTAAAAAAGAACAATTTCTTATATATGATCCACAGAAACAAAATTACATGTTAATGTGGAGTAACTAACTAGAGGGGCCTAGCTAGAGTTCAAAATCAGAATTTTAATTACCATGTCTAATAGTCATGCTGATAGGTTGTGGGCAATGAAAGTTATCAAAATAAGCCAATAAAATGTCAACAAGTTTCCAAACGAAAAAGAAGAAATAGTTTTCTTACCAAATGTAAGCAAAAGTATGTTTTTTCTTTCAATGGTGATAATATAGAAAACTTTGTAACATCCAAGCTAGTACAAATTAATTTTTTAAGTCCGTAGAAAAGGCTCAGACTACCCTCCTGAGGAGTGAGGAAAATAACATATTTATTATGTCAAGCGAAATAGTAAAGTGAGTCTTAAGAGTAAATAATTCATGAACTGGTTACCTAATTCACTGAAGATTTATTTAAGCAATTCACTAAAGACGCAATTTTTACCCAAAGAACGATTGGTGCACCGTGTTGTATGCTATCTCGTTCACCATCTTTGTATCTTTTGAATTTATTAATTTATGTTTTCCAAAACATGCATGAGACTTGCGTGTCTTTGTATTAAGATTGGAAAATACTATGTAAAGTTATATTAGATTTGGAGCAACACGAGGTCAATGACCTGTATCCGCCCACTCTTCACAAGGACTTTACCAATTTAAAGTCCTGTGTTTTTGCCTTTTCTCTAAAAAACAAAATCACATGCACGTGTAAAGTTGTACTAGAATTTGTAGTATATATATGTGTGTTTTGCAAAATAGCTAGCATGTGCTAGTGCACATATTGGCATTTTGAAAATAATTAACCTACCTCTCGGAACTTATTGACAAAAGTCACAAGAACTGAGTGCTGAGTAAATTAATTGGATCACTGCTAACACAACAGTTATCGTAACTTGCATTTTGTGTTATGTGCATGCAATATATTTATTGTTCCTATTCCATGTATATAATTTTTCTTTAAGATTTCTTGCTAGTGAGGCAAAATTAGTGATATACACATATTTCTTGAGAGAAGTTGATAGTTAAAATTAAGCTAGATATACTAAATATAACATATTGATCCTAACGTCCAACAAGGATATAATCAGGAACCATAAACATGTATGTTACAATTTCACAATAAAAAATCTGTATGTCATCATCCATCTCCAGTCACTTTGTTCATAAATAAGTTCAGTTGGCTTGTATTGCACATTGGTGATCACTGTTTTCCTTTGCCACAACAAGAACATATGATAAGTTATTTGAGATGTAAGAAAAGTGAAAAAGCATACCATTCCTCAGCTTGTGTTGTTGCTCCAATTCATGCAGCTTGAGCTTCATCATATTGTTTTCAATTGTAAGCCCTTCAGCTGTACTCTACAAACATATATATGAAAGAAATAATAAGATGATTGTATAAAACATCAATTTATTATGTAATTCTTAACATAAGTAAGTTTTTTTATCAAGCTTTTGCCTTTGTATTCAGCACCAATGTGTCCTAGCTCTCTGGTTGATGGCTGCATTAATTTGAAGTTGGGCATTTTATGCCTTTTTTCTCTAAATGATTCTCTGCCAAGTTATGGATGATCCGCGAGATCAAGAATTTTTAAAATCTCTTTTGTACGTTCATGAACTCTGAAGTCTAATAAAATTGTTCTGATCACTTAATTAACTATATAATATTTATTTCTTGGGTGAGAAATAGCAAAACCAGCAGAACATCTTCCGATGATATTACAAACCTTCATCGACTCTACTTGTGCAGACAGTGACTTAGTCTCCTGCTGCAGTCGCTCGGCCTTGCTTTCAAGGTCCGACAGGTACGCCATCTTGCGCTGCTTACCTCTTTGTGCAATGCTCCGGTTTCGAATGATCCTGCAAATAAATTTCGCACAAGAACGTACACACATTAATTAGCCGTAGCTAGCTAGGCTAAAGTATTTTTCAAGAGTTAAACATTTTCCTTGATGATCAGATCTAAAAGAAGAATGGACAAACTGCTGGATCATATGATATATATACCTCCGGACGGCTTTCGGATCTGTGAGCACAGTCTCTGCTAGGGTCTTCTCCCCCCTGATCACGGTAATCTCATCCTGGGTGAATAAGCCATCAGCAAAATCTGCCACAAGGGGAGCACCTCCGCCATCCTTGTTCCTATGCCGGCCACGGCTGCTGCTTCCAGCACCTGATCCTCCCCAACCCGGCCCGGGAGAAGGTAGCGGCGGCAGCATCGGCTTCTGCATCCAGGTCGATGAGCTACCGCTGCCGGTATTCGTACCCAACTGAGCAAGGGCAGGCTGTGAGCTGAATGTGAGTGGTACTGGTGGGCAGGCAGCTTGGATGGCATTCGTGTTGCTGGAGAAGTAGGGCCCGGGCATCCACGTCGATGAGCTGGGGTGCCTCCCCAGCAGAAACGACCAGTCCAAAGGCTGGTTGTTCATCCTCGCGTGACCAGGGATGGGGAGCGAGCTCCATGCGAGCGCTGGGCAGTGGACTCCTCCGTTGCTGTTGCTGCCGATGTCGCCAGAGGAGTTGAGGCTGTCCAGATCCATGTGCTGGCGGCTGACGATGTCGACCGCGTTGTCATTACCCACCAGCGAGATGACCTGCGGAGCGGCACCGAGGACGTCTTCAAGTTCCCTCGTCGTCTCCGAAGGTGGGGGGCCGCAGGGCGGTAGGGGCAGTTCGTCGTCCACAGGCGGGATGAGCTCCAGAGCGGCAAGGACGTCGTCTTCAAGTTCCACCGTCGTCGTCTGCAGAGGTGGTAGGGTGGGTGGCAGGGGTGGAAGCGCGTACTCATGCGACGACGCCTGAGCCTGACCGGCGGATGGGCTCGACAGAGGCTGCGTGCTGGTGGGCGCCATCACGCTAGCCGTGTCGAGCGAGGACGCGAAGGTGCTGCCTCCGCTGCTTCCGTCAACCCCACGGACCGACGTGGGATCGTTCATGGCCAGAGGCGACGGCGGTGGCATCTGATGATAACCGGAGAATGCGCCCTGCGGCTGCAGCAAGCCGGAATTCCCTCCCAGGCCGTCGGCGCCACCACCCAAAGCATGAGCTCTAGATAGCGGCGACGGGGGGCGCTGGTGGGACGAACCGGCCGCTTCCCACCCGGATCCGGACATGCTCCTCTGATACAAGTGCCACGCCTGCGAGGCGGCGCTTCCTCCGACGCTGTCGGCGCCATGCCCCGACGCTCCCGCGTGAGATAGCGTCGACGGCGGCATCTGGTTCAGGTATGAGGACGAACCGGCTGTGGATCCGGATCCGGATCCGTAGGGAGATGGCTGGGCGGCGAAATGGGTGGCGGCTGGGTTGTAGTGAAACGGCGGTCGCGAGGAGAGGAGTTGGTGGGAGGCGCGGCCGGTGTTGGCGGAGCGGGGGGCGGGGTAGAGCGGCGGGAGGAGCCGGCGGCGGCTGGTGGCGGAGTCGTCCTGCTGCTTGTTCTCCATAGGGAAGGGAGGCCGGCGGCGCTAGGGTAGTAGGGTGGGTTTTGCCGGCGGCTGCAAGATGAGTGTCTGCGCGTGAGATGCCAGGCAACGGGAGCGCGAGTGCGGGGGCTTTGTCAGGTCCCGATTTATTTGGAAAGGAGCGGGAACGAAAAGATGGGAGTAGGGTTTCAGAGAGAAAGCACGCGCGTTTCTACGGATGGGCCGCGTTTTTGTCAGGCCTCTCCGCGCTTCCAGCCCATGCCTGCTCCTAGTGCCGTATCTCTTGTAATCTCTTGTGAAACAAATATGGCAAGTTGTTAACTTTTACTCAAAAAAAGAATTAGAAAGTTGCTAACTGGCCCGCAATAAAAAATGGTAAGTTGTTAACACCCGGCCGGCTCCATTCTGGCACCATCACTCGCAAAAAAAAAATTATTCATTTTTATTCAAAAACGAAACCAGATACAACATCCACATTCGTTCCAAAAGAGAGAGAGAAAAAAAAGATAAAGGTATTCAACACCCTAAGCCTTCATCAGGCGGCTAAACATCTCAGCAAGTACGTCAGGACTAGTGCAACAACCTCAATACACATAAGATAAAAAGAAAACAACAATCCAAGCCAGCTCCAATCCTTGGCACGTCACCAACCACTTCTTTTTCTAGAACTTCAACCCTTGATGACATGTATTTCATCCAGATGCTCCTTCCAGAATTCTATGCTTGCGACGCCGCCCAACAAGGAGAAGCTGGAGTTTCTCCTGTAGAAGGAATAGAGAGCAAATATTGGTGGAATTGATGATGTATTGCAGGACCCTCGTCGGCATATAGGAGTACCTGATCTACTTGGAGTACAAGACAAGCTAGAATAATTTCAAGTTCATCATATTTCCTATCTAACCATGATACTCAACAACCCTCGCAGTCACAATAGTAGCGACGCAGACGGTGATACTGAAGAAGAATTAGAAGGTAAGACGATGGACACCCCCCACCACCACCACCTACGGTCGTAACTCTTGATGCGTCCTGGAAGTCATGGCTGGAGCGAAACTCAATGAGGTTGCTCAAACAAGGTGGGGGCCCTTTATGCCGCTGTCAAGGTAGCCGAGAGCGTAGGTTGGTGTAGCCGTGGTCGAGCTAGCAATGCGAGGGACACCGTGGTCGATGGAGATTCGGGGTGGCCAGTGTCAATGTAGCTGCCATGGAGCCGCGGGCACAAGGAGCGCCGACTTAGTCATGGGCGCAGTGATGCGCAAGGAAGAAGAAGGTGTTGATGAGGCGTCGCGTCAGGTTTTCCAAGCCTGGGGATACGTCGTGGACGAAGGCATGCGTCGGTGTTGCCAGCACTAGGCATGCATAAACGAACGAAGTCGATGTTGATGAGGCGCCGCACCAGGCTTGCCAGGCCCGAGGACACGTCGTAGACGAAGGCATGCGTCAGTGTTGCCAGCACCAGGCATGCGTAGAAGAGGACCTGCATGAGCTGTATGCCATGTCAGAGGGACCAGCAGAGGAGGATGCAACTATGGTTGTGGCGCCAGTCGACGGGGGGTAGAAGGTGCTGATGCCGACTGCAGTTGTCGAACTGGATGCAGTGGTCGAGGAAGATGACGGCGATGCTAGAGATGAGCTGGTGTTGGACGAAGACGAAGAGGTGGACAGTGAAATAGTCGGCGGAAACAGAGGCAGCCCGTGGGAGGCCACATCGGTCACCGGTATGAGCACGGTGGCGGTGGTCGAAGTAGGCGAGGAAGACCCGACACTGTGACGAAGACCGTGCATAGACGGTGGCATTCCCGCACCTAGGGAGACGACACGACGCATACCACGTAGAAGAATTTGATGCGCGGGGACGGTGGAGCGGACCGCATGCCGCGACGCTATGGCCTGAAGGGGCGACGCTGCGGTAGCGCGCGGGGCGGTGTAGCCGCGGGGAGAACCATAGGGCAGTGACACTGTGGTGACCCGTTGATCGATCTGTGGAGGGGCGCGCTGGAATCGGGGACGACCTTCACGAGACTTGTGGAGGCACGTGCAAGCGACTGGCCAGGTCGGTCTGTTGGGGAACGTAGCATGTAATTTCAAAAAAAATCCTACGATCACGCAAGATCTTTTTAGGAGATGCATAGCAATGAGAGGGAGAGAGTGTGTCCACGTACCCTCATAGACCGAAAGCGGAAGCGTTTGACAACGCAATTGATGTAGTCAAACTTCTTCTCCTTCCGACCGATCAAGCACCGAACGTACGGCACCTTCGAGTTCTGCACATGTTCAGCTCGATGACGTCCCTCGAACTCTTGATCCAGCAAAGTGTCGAGGGAGATTTCCGTCAGCACGACGGCGTGGTGACGATGATGGTGAAGTGATCCGCACAGGGCTTCGTCTAAGCACTACGTGAATATGACCGGAGGCGTAAACTGTGGAGGGGGGCGCCGCACACGGCTAACAATGCTTGTTGTGTGTTCTAGGCGCCCCCTCCCCACATATATATAGGTGGGAGGGGGAGGGGAACAGCCATGGGGCGCCCAAAGTAGGAGCAATCCTACTTGGGGGCCTCCTCCAATTTGGCCTCCCCCTTTCCTTATCTCCGGGGGGGGGAGGAGGAGAGGGAGAGGGGAAAGGAAGGGGGAATCCTATTCCCTCTATTTCCTTTCCTCCTCCCCTTTTCCTTTCTCCGCTTAGTCCGGCCCATATGGGGGCTCATCAGCCCCTTAGGGGCTGGTCTGTCCCGCACTTGGCCCAATAAGGCCCATATCTTTGCTGGGGGGGGGGGGTGCCCGGAACCCCTTCCGGTGACCCGATACGTACCCGGTACCCCTGGAACACTTCCGGTGTCCGAATACTATCGTCCTATATATGAATCTTTACCTCTCGGCCATTTTGAGACTCCTCGTCATGTTCATGATCTCATCTGGGACTCCGAACAACATTCGGTCACCAAATCACATAACTCATATAATACAATTCGTCATCGAATGTTAAGCGTGCGGACCCTACGGGTTCGAGAACTATCTAGACATGACCGAGACACTTCTCCAGTCAATAACCAATAGCGCAACCTGGATGCTCATATTGGTTCCTACATATTCTACGAAGATCTTTATCGGTCAAACCGTAATGACAACATACGTAATTCCCTTTGTCATCGGTATGTTACTTGCCCGAGATTCGATCGTCGGTATCTTCATACCTAGTTCAATCTCGTTACCGGCAAGTCTCTTTACTCGTTTCGTAATGCATCATCTAGCAACTAACTCATTAGTCACATTGCTTGCAAGGCTTATCATGATGTGCATTACCGCCAAGAGGGCCCAGAGATACCTCTCCGATACACGGAGTGACAAATCCTAATCCCGATATATGCCAACCCAACAAACACCTTATGAGACACCTGTAGAGCATCTTTATAATCACCCAGTTACGTTGTGATGTTTGATAGCACACAAGGTATTCCTCCGGTATCCGGGAGTTGCATAATCTCATAGTCAAAAGAATATGTATACGTCATGAAGAAAGCAATAGCAATAAAACTTAACGATCATTAGCTAAGCTAACGGATGGGTCTTGTCCATCACATCATTCTCATAATGATGTGATCCCGTTCATCAAATGACAACACATGTCTATGGTTAGGAAACTTAACCATCTTTGATTAATGAGCTAGTCTAGTAGAGGCTTACTAGGGACACCGTGTTTTTGTCTATGTATCCACACATGTATCAAGTTTCCGGTTAATACAATTCTAGCATGAATAATAAAAATTTATCATGATATAAGGAAATATAAGATAACAACTTTATTATTGCCTCTAGGGAATATTTCCTTCAGTCTCCCACTTGCACTAGAGTCAATAATCTAGTTCACATCGTCATGTGATTTAACACCAATAGTTTACATCTTTATGTGATTAGTTCACATCGCCATGTGACTAATACCCAAAGGGTTTACTAGAGTCAATAATCTACTCCACGTCGCTATGTGATTAACACCCAAAGAGTACTAAGGTGTGATCATGTTTTGCTTGTGAGAGAAGTTTAGTCAACGGGTCTGCCACATTCAGAGCCATATGTATTTTGCAAATTTTCTATGTCTATAATGCTCTGCATGGAGCCACTTTAGCTAATTGCTCCCACTTTCAACATGTATCCAGATTGAGACTCAGAGTCATCCGAATCGGTGTAAAAGCTTGCATCGACGTAACTCTTTATGACGAACTCTTTATTACCTCCATAATTGAGAAATATTTACTTAGTCCTCTTAGGTAACTAAGGATAACTTTGACCGTTGTCCAGTGATCTACTCCTGGATCACTATCGTACCCCGTTGCCGAACTCATGGCAAGGTACACAATAGGTCTGGTACACATCATAGCATACTTTATAGAACCTATGGCTGAGGCATAGGGAATGACTTTCATTCTCTTTCTATTTTCTGCGATGGTTGGGTTTTGAGTCTTACTCAACTTTACACCTTACAATACAGGCAAGAACTCCTTCTTTGACTGTTCCATTTTGAACTACTTCAAAATCTTGTCAAGGTATATACTCATTGAAAAATCTTGATGCCCAATATGTAAGCAGCTTCATCGAGGTCTTTCTTCGAAAAACTCCTTTCAAACACTCCTTTATGCTTTCTAGAAAATTCTACATCATTTCCGATCAATAATATGTCATTCACATATACTTATCAGAAAGGTTGTAGTGCTCCCACTCACTTTCTTGTAAATACAGGCTTCATCAACTCATCAAAGCGTATATTCCAACTTCGAGATGCTTGCACCACTCCATAGATGGATTGCTGGAGCTTGCACATTTTATTAGCACCTTTAGGATTGACAAAACCTTCTGGTTGCATGATATACAACTCTTCTTTAATAAATCCATTAAGGAATTCAGTTTTGATATCCATTTGCCAGATTTCATAAAATGCGGCAATTGCTAACATGATTCGGACAGACTTAAGCATCGATACGAGTGAGAAAGTCTCATCTTAGTCAACTCCTTGAACTTGTCGAAAACCTTTTGCAACAAGTCGAGCTTTGTAGATAGTAACATTACCATCATCGTCAATCTTCTTGAAGATCCATTTATTTTCTATGGCTTGCCGATCATCGGGCAAGTCAACCAAAGTCCATACTTTGTTCTCATACGTGGATCCCATCTCAGATTTCATGGCCTCAAGCCATTTTGCGGAATTTGGGCTCATCATCGCTTCCTCATAGTTCGTAGGTTCGTCATGGTCTAGTAACATGACTTATAGAACAGGATTACCGTACCACTCTGATGCGGAACGTGGTCTGGTTGACCTACGAGGTTCGGTAGTAACTTGATCTGAAGTTTCATGATCATTATCATTAGCTTCCTCTCTAGTTGGTGTAGGCATCATGAGAACGGTTTTCTGTGATGAGCTACTTTCCATTTCAAGAGGAGGTACAATTACCTCATCAAGTTCGACTTTCCTCCCACTCACTTCTTTCGAGAGAAACTCCTTCTCTAGAAAGGATCCATTCTTAGCAACAAAGATCTTGCCTTCGGACCTATGATAGAAGGTGTACCCAATAGTTTCTTTTTGGGTATCCTATGAAGACGCGCTTCTCCGATTGGGGTTCGAGCTTATCAGGCTGAAGCTTTTTCACATAGGCATCGCAACCCCAAACTTTAAGAAACGAGAGCTTAGGTTTCTTGCCAAACCATAGTTCATACGGTGTCATCTCAACGGATTTAGATGGTGCCCTATTTAACGTGAATGCAGTTGTCTCTAATGCATAACCCCAAAATGATAGTGATAAATCGATAAGATACATCATGGACCGCACCATATCTAATAAAGTACGGTTATGATGTTCGGACACACCATTACGCTATGGTATTCCAATTGGCATGAGTTGTGAAACTATTCCACATTGTTTTAAATGAAGGCCAAACTCGTAACTCAAATATTCGTCTCCGCGATCAGATCATAGAAACTTTATTTTCTTGTTACGATGATTCTCCACTTCACTTTGAAATTCTTTGAACTTTTCAAATGTTTCAGACTTGTGTTTTATCAAGTAGATATACCCATATCTGCTCAAATCATCTGTGAAGGTCAGAAAATAACGATACCCGTCGCGAGCCTCAACACTCATTGGACCCCATACATCAGTATGTATTATTTCCAGTAAGTCATTGGCTCGCTCCATTGTTCCGAAGAACGGAGTTTTAGTCATCTTTCCCATGAGGCATGGTTCGCAAGTATCAAATGATTCATAATCAAGTGATTCCAAAAGTCCATCTGAATGGGGTTTCTTCATGCGCTTTACACCAATATGACCTAAACGGCAGTGCCACAAACATATTGCACTATCATTATTAACTTTGCATCTTTTGGCATCAATATTATGAATATGTGTATCACTCCGATTAAGATTCAGTAAACCATTTATATTGGATGTAAGACCATAGAAGGTTTTATTCATGTAAACATAACAAAAATTATTCTCTGACTTAAATGAATAACTGTATCACAATAAACATGATCCAATCATATTCATGCTCAACGCAAACACCAAATAACATTTATTTAGGTCGAATACAAATCCCGAAGGTGGAGGGAGTATTTGATGGTGATCTTATCAACCTTGGAATCACTTCAACCACACATCGTCACCTCGCCCTCAACTAGTCGCTGTTCATTTAATTACTCCTGTTTCGAGTTACTAACCTTAGCAACTGAACCGGTATCAAATACCCAGGGGCTACTATGAAGACTAGTAAAGTACACATGAATAACATGTATATCATATGTACCTTTGTTCACTTTGCCATCCTTCTTATTCGCCAAGTATTTGGGGCAGTTCCGCTTCCAGTGACCATTTCCTTTGAAGTAGAAGCACTCAGTTTCAGGCTTGGGTCTAGCTTTGGGCTTCTTCATGGGAGTGGAAACTTGCTTGTCATTCTTCTTGAAGTTCCCTTTCTTTTCCTTTACCCTTTTACTTGAAACTAGTGGTATTTTCAACCATCAACACTTGATGTTCTTTCTTGATTTCTACCTTCGCCAATTTCAGCTTCGCGAAGAGCTCGGAAATCGTTTTCGCTATTCCTTGCATATTATAGTTCATCAATAAGTTCTAGTAACTTGGTGATAGTGACTAGAGAACTATGTCAATCACTATCTTATGTGGAAGATTAACTCCCACTTGATTCAAGAGATTGTAGTACCCAGAAATTCCGAGCACATGCTTACTAGCTGAGCTATTCTCCTCCATCTTGTAGGCAAAGTACTTGTCAGAGGTCTCATACCTCTTAACATGGGCATGAGTCTGAAATATCATTTTCAGCTCTTGGAACATCTCATCTGTTCCATGGCGTTCAAAACATTTTTGAAGTCCCGGTTCTAAGCCGTAAATCATGGTGCACTAAACTATAAAGTAGTCATCATACCGAGCTTGTCAAATGTTCATAATATCTGCATCTGCTCCTGCATTGGGTCTGTCATCTAGCGGTGCATCAAGGACATAATTCTTCTATGCAGCAATGAGGATAATCCTCAGATCACGGACCAAGTCCGCATCATTGCTACTATCATCTTTCAACTTATTTTTCTCTAGGAACATATCAAAAAATAAACGGGGAACTACATCGCGAGCTATTGATCTACAACATAATTTGCAAATACTATCAAGACTAAGTTCATGATAAATTAAAGTTCAATTAATCATATTACTAAAGAACTCCCACTTAGATAGACATCCCTCAAGTCATCTAAATGAACACGTGATCCATATCAACTAAACCATGTCCGATCATCACGTGAGATGGAGTAGTTTTCAATGGTGAACATCTCTATGTTGATCATATCTACTATATGATTCACGTTCGACCTTTCGGTCTCAGTGTTCCAAGGCCATGTCTATACATGCTTGGCTCGTCAAGTTTAACCCAAGTATTCTGCATGTGCAAAACTGTCTTGCACCCGTTGTATGTGAACGTAGAGCTTATCACACCCGATCATCACGTGGTGTCTCGGCACGACGAACTATTGCAATGGTGCATACTCAGGGAGAACACTTATACCTTGAAATTTAGTGAGGGATCATCTTATAATGCTACCGCCGTACTAAGCAAAATAAGATGCATAAAAGATAAACATCACATGCAATCAAAATATGTGACATGATATGGCCATCATCATCTTGTGCCTTTGATCTCCATCTCAAAAGCACCATCATGATCTCCATCGTCACCGGCTTGACACCTTGATCTCCATCTTAGCGTCATTGTCGTCTCGCCGACTATTGCTTCTACGACTATCGCTACCGCATAGTGATAAAGTAAAACAATTACATGGCGATTGCATTTCATACAATAAAGCGACAACCATAATGCTCCTGCCAGTTGCCGATAACTTTTACAAAACATGATCATCTCATACAATAACATATATCACATCATGTCTTGACCATATCACATCACAACATGGCCTGCAAAAACAAGTTAGACGTCCTCTACTTTGTTGTTGCAAGTTTTACGTGGCTTCTACGGGCTTCTAGCAAGAACCGTTCTTACCTATGCATCAAAACCACAACGATTTTCGTCAAGTGTGCCGTTTTAACCTTCAACAAGGGCCGGCCGTAGTCAAATTCGATTCAACTAAAGTTGGAGAAACAGACACCCGCCAGCCACCTTTATGCAAAACAAGTTGCCTGTCTGTCGGTGGAACCGGTCTCATGAACGTGGTCATGTAAGGTTGGTCCGGGCCGCTTCATCCAAAAATACCGCCGAATCAAAATAAGACGTTGGTGGTAAGCAGTATGACTATGATCACCCACAATTCTTGGTGTTCTATTCGTGCATATCATCTACGCATAGACCTGGCTCGGATGCCACTGTTGGGGAACGTAGCATGTGTGTGTGTGGCATGCCACTGTTGCATAATCTCATAGTCAAAGGAATATGTACGAATAGAACTAGGGATGTGACTAATGAGTTAGTTGCGGGATGATGCATTACAGAACGAGTAAAGAGACTTGCCGATAACGATATTGAACTAGGTATTGAGATACCGACGATCGAATCTCGGGCAAGTAACATACCGATGACAAAGGGAACAACGTATTTTGTTACGCGGTTTGACCAATAAAGATCTTCGTAGAATATGTAGGAACCAATATGAGCATCCAGGTTCCACTATTGGTTATTGACCGGAGCTGAGTCTCGATCATGTCTACATAATTCTCGAACCTGTAGGGTCCGCACGCTTAACGCTCGGTGACGATCGGTATTATGAGTTTATGTGTTTTGATGTACTGAAGGTTGTTCGGAGTCCCGGATGTGATCACGGACATGCCGAGGAGTCTCGAAATGGTCGAGACATAAAGGTTGATATATTAGACGATTATATTCGGACATCGGAAGTGTTCCGGGAGGTTTCAGATGAAACCGGAGTGCGGGAGGGTTACCGAAACCTCCCCCCCCCCCCCGGGAAGTTATTGGGCCCTTAGTGGGCTTTAGGGGAGAGAGAGAGAGAGCAGAAGCTAGGAGGTGGCGCTTCCCCCCCCAAGGGAGTCTGAATTGGACTAGGGGAGGGGGGCGCGGCCCCTCTTTCCCACTCCCTCCCCCTCTCCTTCCTCCCACCTCCTAGTAGGACTAGGAAATGAGCAATCCTACTCCTACTAGGAGGAGGATTCCTCCCCTTCTTGGCGCGCCCCAAGGGCCGGCATGCCTCCCCCTTGCTCCTTTATATACGGGGGCAGGGGCACCCCATAGACAGACAAGTTGATTGTTTAGCCATGTGCGATGCCCCCTCCACAGATTTCCACCTCGATCATATCGTTGTAGTGCTTAGGCGAAGCCCTGCGTCAGTAACTTCATCATCACCATCATCACGCCGTCGTGATGATGAAGCTTTCCCTCGACACTCAGCTGGATCTAGAGTTCGTGGGACGTCACCGAGCTGAATGTGTGCAGACCGCGGAGGTGCCGTACTTTCGGTACTAGGATCGGTCGGATCGTGAAGACGTACGACTACATCAACCGCGTTGTCATAACGCTTCCGCTTTCGGTCTACGAGGGTACGTGGACAACACTCTCCCCTCTCATTGCTATGCATCACCTAGATGGATCTTGCGTATGCGTAGGAAATTTTCTGAAATTACTGTGTTCCCCAACAAGGTGGAGAGAGGGGAGGAACGTCGGCGGCGGCGGCGCACGGGGAGAGAGAGAGAAGTGGGCGGAGTGCGGCCACAAGAGAGGGGAGGCGCTTTATATAGCGGCCGGGGGGTGTGGGCGCCGTGTGTACGCGTGGTAGGAGGTGGTGCGTCACCGCGTCACGCCGCCCGTGAGGAATCAATGGAAGGCTGACCGGCGGCAGCCTTGGCATTGATTCCCCGTGGGAAACCGAGGCGATGAGGACAACGAGGCGCGGGGGTCACTGACTCGGCAGGCTCGCCGTTCTTTCACGCCAAAAACGATTGCCCCAGCGCGCTGGGTTCAGCCTGGGTCCGCCGGCGCCAGTTTCGGCCCGAACCGGTGAAAAACTGGCTCCTGGGGGCGCGACTGGGCTGATTTTTGGGCGCCGGCGCTAAAAGATCGCCTGGGGGCTGTTGGGGGCGCCGCAGGAGATGCTCTGAACAACTGCAGCGTATGTTTTCTCACAAAGAAACTCTCAAGGAGGGTGTTGTAGAAACTATTCAAACATGCTTGTACGATAATGGCTTTTCTTGCCATTTTGATCCTGTTACCTGAACTGTATGTCACTGGTTGCCAGATTGATCGTTGTGGATGAGATTAACTACTTAATAACAAGAGACCGAGCTGTGCTACATGACCTTTTCATGCTTACCACTCACCAGTTCTCAAGATGCATTGATAGAGGTGAAGGTGTCCCGATGTTTTCATGAGATAGCTGTCGTTTTCTGAGGGAGTTGACTTTGACAATCCGACTACGAACGTGCAAAGACGTTGCCCCTTATCAATCGCTAAACCAACTTCCGAGGGGTTATTGACCACGCCGAAGCATGATCAACCTGACCACGAGAGTCTATTTTCTGCGAGCAAATGAAGAACAAGCAAGAAACTAAGATTGCAATCTAGATATTGCGAATATAAGAGGAAAGCTTTATTAATGAAGGTGGTGTTCTGTGACGCCTTAGTCTGGTCATTGAACACAAACAAAGTACGCGAAGTTGCATCTATGGTGAACTTTTAATCTAAACAAAACCCAAAGTCTACACGGTGCCCTAAGGGTTGTATATATGGAGGAAGAGGGGGGAATTTCGTGGCCCTTGGGGGAGGGGTCGGAAACCAACTCTATCTCTTGTTTGCCCACACATACGGACTCTAAAAACAGCCTATACTTATGTATTTCGAAATTACATGGGCCTGGCCCAATAATAAGGTGACACAGCACCTAGAATAGCCTCTGGACGAAATTTATGAAGTGGCATCTTGTATATTTCGCCCAAGGCTTCATGCACTCATTATGGTGGCCTCAAGTCCTGAAATCATCACTTGTAACTCCGTTCTTGTTCCCCTTGCGCATGCCATCCTCTCCATGATTGGTCTTGCTCCAATGTTCATCCCTCTTATCCATGCCAGGCCCTTCATTTGTAAGCAAAGCAAATGTATCCAATTTAGGCAGCATCATATTCTCATGAACATTAGAATCATTACCAAGAAATGAAAGTACCTGATAATTTAATTGCGTGCGCGAGCTCTAGTAATTGGTCTAGTATATGTAGCAGTACGGGTTGTGAGTTTAACAATGGTATTGATGTCCTCATCATCCTCCCCTTCTTGAAGTGAAGTCGTCCTCGACAAAAGCTCATCTTCCTCACCCAAATAAGGCTTCAAATCTGCAATGTTAAAAGTGGGACTAACCCCAAAATTTGCAGGCAGCTCAAGTTTATATGCATTATCATTTATTTTCTCCAACACCTTAAAAGGACCATCAGCGCGTGGCATTAGCTTTGATTTGCGTAAATTAGGAAACCTATCCTTATGCAAATGTAACTAAACAAGATCTCTAGGTGCAAAGACAACACGTTTTCTACCCTTATCTCTAGCAAGTTTATATTTAGCATTCATACGCTCAATTTTTTTCCTTAGTCAACTCATGCATTTTCAAGATCAATTCAACATGTTGTTTAGCATCAAAATTAACCTTCTTCGAAGATGGAAGAGGCAACAAATCAATAGGTGCACGAGGTAGAAAACCATACACAATTTCAAAAGGGCACATCTTAGTAGTAGAATGCAGTGAACGATTATAAGCAAATTCAATATGAGGCAAGCATTCTTCCCACATTTTCTTATTATTCTTCAAAACAGTCCTAAGCATAGTAGACAATGCTCTATTGACTACTTCAATTTGTCCATCAGTTTGGGGGTGACAAGTAGTACTAAAAAGCAGTTTAGTCCCCAACTTAGCCCATAAACATCTCCAAAGGTGGCTAAGAAATTTAGTATCACGATGTGAAACTATAGTATTTGGCACACCATGCAAGCGAATAATTTCACGAAAGAACAAATCAGCAACATTAACAACATCATTGCTTTTATGACATGGTATAAAGTGTGCCATTTTTGTGAATATATCCACGACAACAAATATGCTATCCCTCCCCTTCCTTGTTCGAGGTAAACCTAAAACAAATTCCATAGATATATCCTCCCATGGAATACTAGGTACAGGCAAAGGCATACATAAACCTTGAGGATTGAGTCATGACTTAGCTTTTGACATGTAGTGCAGCGAGCAACAAAATGCTCAACGTCCCGTCTCATCTTTGACCAAAAGAAGTGTGTAGCTAGTACGTCCTCCGTCGTCTTCACGCCAAAGTGTCCCAATAATCCTCCTCCATGCACCTCCTGCAACAACAAAAGACGAACGGAGCTAGCTGGAATGCATAGCTTGTTAGCACGGAACACAAATCCATCATTAACGACGAACTTGTTCCATGTTCTTCCTTCTTTACAATTCTACATTACATCTTTAAAATCAGCATCATGCACATATTGATCTTTGATGGTCTCCAAACCAAATATTGTGAAGTCAAGTTGTGAAAGCATAGTATAGCGACACGACAATGCATCAACAATAACATTTTCTTTACCCTTCTTGTGTTTAATGACATAAGGGAAAGTCTCAATGAATTCAACCCATTTAGCATGTCTACGATTCAGTTTAGCTTGACTTTTAATATGTTTCAAAGATTCATGATCAGAATGTATAACAAATTACCATAAATAATGTTGCCATGTTTCTAAAGTCCGAACAAGAGCATATAATTCTTTATCATAATTAGAATAATTCAGACTAGGCCCACTCAATTTTTCAGAAAAGTAAGCAACGGGTTTGCCATCTTGTAATAACACACCTCCTAATCCAATTCCACTAGCATCACATTCAAGCTCAAAAGTCTTATTAAAATCAGGAAGTTGGAGTAAAGGAGCAAGTGTCAACTTATCTTTCAATACCGTGAAGGCTTCTTCATGTGCGGTACCCCAAACAAAAGGCACATCCTTCTTTGTAAGCTCATTGAGAGCTGCAGCAATGGTGCTGAAATTTTTCACAAAACGCCTATAAAATCCAGCGAGGCCAAGAAAACTCCTCACCTGTGTGACCATTTTGGGCTGCGACCAACTCTCAATACCTTCAATCTTGACTTTATCAAGTTCAATTCCCTGCGGAGTAACAACATAGCCAAGAAAAGATACTTGGTCGGTGAAAAAGGTGCACTTCCGAAGGTTACAAAAGAAACGTGCATCACGTAGAGCAATAAAAACATCACGTAAATGTTTCAAATGTTCCTCCAAAGATCTGCTATAAATCAGTATATCATCAAAATAGACTACCACAAATCGTCCAATGAAAGCACATAAAACTCCGTTCATTAATCTCATGAAAGTACTAGGTGCATTAGTTAACCCAAAAGGCATGACTAACCACTCATATAATCCAAACTTAGTTTTAAATGTTGTTTTCCATTCATCTCCCAATTTCATACGAATTTGATGGTATCCACTACGCAAATCAACTTTGGAGAATATTGTAGATGTTGGGAACGTAGTAATTTCAAAAAATTTCCTACGCACACGCAAGATCATGGTGATGACATAGCAACGAGAGGGGAGAGTGTTGTCCACGTACCCTCGTAGACCGTAAGCGGAAGCGTTAGCACAACGCGGTTGATGTAGTCGTACATCTTCACGATCCGACCGATCCAAGCACCGAACGTACGTCACCTCCGAGTTCAGCACACGTTTAGCTCGATGACGATCCCCGGGCTCCGATCCAGCAAAGCTTCGGGGATGAGTTCCGTTAGCTCGACGGAGTGGTGACGATGATGATGTTCTACCGGCGCAGGGCTTCGCCTAAACTCCGCGACGATATGACCGAGGTGGAATATGGTGGAGGGGGGCACCGCACACGGCTAAGGAACGATCCGTAGATCAACTTGTGTGTCTCTAGGGTGCCCCCCCACGCCCCTGTATATAAAGGAGCGAGGGGGGAGGCCGGCCGGCCCTTGTGGGAGCGCCATGGAGGAGGAGTCCTCCTCCTAGTAGGAGTAGGACTCCCCCTTTCCTACTCCTACTAGGAGGGGGAAAGGAAGGGGAGGGGAAGGAAGAGGCGGGCCCCCCCTCCTAGTCCAATTCGGACCAGAGGAGAGAGGCGCGCCCACCCTGGCCGCCTCTCTCTTTCCACTAAGGCCCATGTGGCCCATTAACTCTCCCGGGGTTCCGGTAACCTCCCACTCCGGTTTTCTCCAAATCACCCGAACACTTCCGTGTCCGAATATAGTCGTCCAATATATCAATCTTTATGTCTCGACCATTTCGAGACTCCTCGTCATGTCCGTGATCACATCCGGACTCAACAAACTTCGTACATCAAAACTTATAAACTCATAATAAAACTGTCATCGTAACGTTAAGCGTGCAGGACCCTACGGTTCGAGAACTATGTAGACATGACCTAGAACTATTCTCGGTCAATAACCAATAGCAGAACCTGGATGCCCATATTGGTTCCTACATATTCTACGAAGATCTTTATCGGTCAAACCGCATAACAACATACGTTGTTCCCTTTGTCATCGGTATGTTAGTTGCCCGAGATTCGATCGTCGGTATCCAATACCTAGTTCAATCTCGTTACCGGCAAGTCTCTTTACTCGTTACGTAATGCATCATTCCGTAACTAACTCATTAGTTACATTGCTTGCAAGGCTTATAGTGATGTGCATTACCGAGAGGGCCAGAGATACCTCTCCGACAATCGGAGTGACAAAACCTAATCTCAAATACGCCAACCCAACATCTACCTTTGGAGACACCTGTAGTACTCCTTTATAATCACCCGATTACGCTTGTGACGCTTTGGTAGCACCAAAGTGTTCCTCCGTAAACGGAGTTGCATAATCTCATAGTTACAGGAACATGTATAAGTCATGAAGAAAGCAATAGCAATATACTAAACGATCAAGTGCTAGGCTAACGGAATGGGTCATGTCAATCACATCATTCTCCTAATGATGTGATCCCATTAATCAAATGACAACACATGCCTATGGTTAGGAAACATAACCATCTTTGATTAATGAGCTAGTCAAGTAGAGGCATACTAGTGACGTTATGTTTGTCTATGTATTCACACATGTATCATGTTTCCGGTTAATACAATTCTAGCATGAATAATAAACATTTTTCATGATATGAGGAAACAAATAATAACTTTATTATTGCCTCTAGGGCATATTTCCTTCAGTCTCCCACTTGCACTAGAGTCAATAATCTAGATTACATAGTAATGATTCTAACACCCATGGAGTCTTGGTGCTGATCATGTTTTGCTCGTGAGAGAGGCTTAGTCAATGGGTCTGCAACATTCAGATCCGTATGTATCTTGCAAATCTCTATGTCTCCCACTTGGACTTGGTCCCAAATGGAATTGAAGCGTCTCTTGATGTGCTTGGTACTCTTGTGAAATCTGGATTCCTTTGCCAAGGCAATTGCACCAAGATTGTCACGAAGATCTTCATTGGTCCCGATGCACTAGGTATGACACCTAGATCGGAAATGAACTCCTTCATCCAGACTCCTTCATTCGCTGCTTCAAGCAGCTATGTACTCCGCTTCACATGTAGATCCCGCCACGACGCTTTGTTTAGAACTGCACCAACTTACAGCTCCACCGTTTAATAAAAACACGATCCGGTTTGCGATTTAGAATCGTCCGGATCTGTGTCAAAGCTTGCATCGACGTAACCATTTACGACTAGCTCTTTGTCACCTCCATATACGAGAAACATATCCTCAGTCCTTTTCGGGTAATTCAGATGTTCTTGACCACCGTCCCAGTGATCCACTCTGGATTACTTTGGTACCTTCCTGCCAAGCTTATTGCTAAGCATACGTCAGGTCTGGTACACAGCATTGCATACATGATAGAGCCTATGGCTGAAGCATAGGGGACATCTTTCATTTTCTCTCTATCTACTGTTGTGGTCGGGCATTGAGTTTGACTCAACTTCACACCTTGAAGCACGGGCAAGAACCCTTTCTTTGCCTGATCCATTTTGAACTTTTTCAAAATTTTATCAAGGTATGTGCTTTGTGAAAGTCCTATTAAGCGTCTTGATCTATCTCTATAAATCTTGATGCCCAATATGTAAGCAGCTTCACCAAGGTCTTTCATTGAAAAACTTTTATTCAAGTATCCCTTTATGCTATCCAGAAATTCTATATCATTTCCAATTAATAATATGTCATCTACATATAATATCAGAAATGCTACAGAGCTCCCACTCACTTTCTTGTAAATACAGGCTTCTCCAAAAGTCTGTATAAAACCATATGCCTTGATCACACTATCAAAGCGTTTATTCCAACTCCGAGATGCTTGCACCAGTCCATAAATGGATCGCTGGAGCTTGCACACTTTGTTAGCACCTTTTGGATCAACAAAACCTTCTGGCTGCATCATATACAACTCTTCTTCCAGAAATCCATTCAAGAATGCAGTTTTGACATCCATTTGCCAAATTTCATAATCATGAAATGCAGCAATAGCTAACATGATTCGGACAGACTTAAGCATCGCTACGGGTGAGAAAGTCTCATCGTAGTCAACCCCTTGAACTTGTCGAAAACCTTTCGCAACAAGTCGAGCTTTATAGACAGTTACATTACCATCAGCATCAGTATTCTTCTTAAATATCCATTTATTCTCAATGGCTTGCCGATCATCGGGCAAGTCAACCAAAGTCCATACTTTGTTCTCATACATGGATCCCATCTCAGATTTCATGGCCTCTAGCCATTTTGCGGAAACTGGGCTCATCATCGCTTCCTCATAGTTCGTAGGTTCATCATGGTCAAGTAACATGACTTCCAGAATAGGATTACCGTACCACTCTGGTGCGGATCTTACTCTGGTAGACCTACGAGGTTCAGTAGAAACTTGATCTGAAGTTTCATGATCAATATCATTAGTTTCCTCACTAATTGGTGTAGGTGTCACAGGAACTGATTTCTGTGATGAACTACTTTCCATTAAGGGAGTTACCTCATCAAGTTCTACTTTCCTCCCACTCACTTCTTTCGAGAGAAACTCCTTCTCTAGAAAGGATCCATTCTTAGCAATGAAAGTTTTTCCTTCGGATCTGTGATAGAAGGTGTACCCAACAGTCTCTTTTGGGTATCCTATGAAGACACATTTCTCCGATTTAGGTTCGAGCTTATCTCGTTAAAGTTTCTTCACATAAGCATCGCAACCCCAAACTTTAAGAAACGACAACTTTGGTTTCTTGCCAAACCACAGTTCATAAGGCGTCGTCTCAACGGATTTTGATGGTGCCCTATTTAACGTGAATGCGGCCGTCTCTAAAGCATAACCCCAGAACGATAGCGGTAAATCAGTAAGAGACATCATAGATCGCACCATATCTAGTAAAGTACGATTACGACGTTCGGACACACCATTTCTTTGTGGTGTTCCAGGTGGCGTGAGTTGCGAAACTATTCCGCATTGTTTCAAATGTAAACCAAACTCGTAACTCAAATATTCTCCTCCACGATCAGATCGTAGAAACTTTATTTTCTTGTTACGATGATTTTCCACTTCACTCTGAAATTCTTTGAACTTTTCAAATGTTTCAGACTTGTGTTTTATTAAGTAGATATATCCATATCTGCTCAAATCATCTGTGAAGGTGAGAAAATAACGATATCCGCCACGAGCTTCAACATTCATCGGACCACATACATCTGTTGCTCTCTCCATAGTACCGGAGAACGGTGTTTTAGTCATCTTGCCCATGAGGCACGGTTCGCAAGTACCAAGTGATTCATAATCAAGTGATTCCAAAAGTCCATCAGTATGGAGTTTCTTCATGCGCTTTACACCGATATGACCTAAACGGCAGTGCCACAAATAAGTTGTATTCTCATTATCAACTCTGCATCTTTTGGTTTCGACATTATGAATATGTGTATCACTACTTTCGAGATTCAATAAAAATAGACCACTCTTCAAGGGTGCATGACCATAAAAGATATTACTCATATAAATAGAACAACCATTATTCTCTGATTTAAATGAATAACCGTGTCGCATCAAACAAGATCCAGATATAATGTTCGTGCTCAACGCTGGCACCAAATAACAATTATTCAGGTCTAAAACTAATCCCGAAGGTAGATGTAGAGGTAGCGTGCCGACCGCGATCACATCGACTTTGGAACCGTTTCCCACGCGCATCGTCACCTCGTCCTTCGCCAGTGCTCGCTTATTCCGTAGTCCCTGTTTCGAGTTGCAAATATTAGCAACAGAACCAGTATCAAATACCCAGGTGCTACTATGAGCTCTAGTAAGGTACACATCAATAACATGTATATCACATATACCTTTGTTCACCTTGCCATCCTTCTTATCCGCCAAATACTTGGGGCAGTTCCGCTTCCAGTGTCCAGTCTGCTTGCAGTAGAAGCACTCAGTTTCAGGCTTAGGTCCAGACTTGGGTTTCTTCTCTTGAGCAGCAACTTGCTTGCCGTTCTTCTTGAAGTTCCCCTTCTTCTTTCCTTTGCCCTTTTTCTTGAAACTAGTGGTCTTGTTGACCATCAACACTTGATGCTCCTTCTTGATTTCTACCTCCGCAGCTTTTAGCATTGCGAAGAGCTCGGGAATTGTTTTGTTCATCCCTTGCATATTATAGTTCATCACGAAGCTCTTGTAGCTTGGTGGCAGTGATTGGAGAATTCTGTCAATGACGCTATCATCCGGAAGATTAAATCCCAGTTGAATCAAGTGATTATTATACCCAGACATTTTGAGTATATGCTCACTGATAGAACTATTCTCCTCCATCTTGCAGCTGTAGAACTTATTGGAGACTTCATATCTCTCAATCCGGGCATTTGCTTGAAATATTAACTTCAACTACTGGAACATCTCATGTGCTCCATGACGTTCAAAACGTCGTTGAAGACCCGGTTCTAAGCCGTAAAGCATGGCACATTGAACTATCGAGTAGTCATCAGCTTTGCTCTGCCAGACGCTCATAACGTCGTCGCCAGCATCAGCAGCAGCCTGGCACCCAGCGGTGCTTCCAGACGTAATTCTTCCGTGCAGCAATGAGGATAATCCTCAAGTTACGGACCCAGTCCGTGTAATTGCTACCATCATCTTTCAACTTTGCTTTCTCATGGAACGCATTAAAATTCAACGGAACAACAACACGAGCCATCTATCTACAACAAACATAGACAAGCAAAATACTATCAGGTACTAAGTTCATGATAAATTTAAGTTCTATTAATCATATTACTTAAGAACTCCCACTTAGACAGACATCTCTCTAGTCATCTAAGTGATCACATGATCCAAATCAACTAAACCATAACCGATCATCACGTGAGATGGAGTAGTTTTCAATGGTGAACATCACTATGTTGATCATATCTACTCTATGATTCATGCTCGACCTTTCGGTCTCCGTGTTCCGAGGCCATATCTGCATATGCTAGGCTCGTCAAGTTTAACCTGAGTATTCTGCGTGTGCAAAACTGGCTTGCACCCGTTGTAGATGGACGTAGAGCTTATCACACCCGGTCATCACGTGGTGTTTGGGCACGACGAACTTTGGCAACGGTGCATACTCAGGGAGAACACTTCTTGATAATTTTAAGTGAGAGATCATCTTAAAATGCTACCGTCAAACAAAGCAAGATAAGATGCATAAAGGATAAACATCACATGCAATCAATATAAGTGATATGATATGGCCATCATCATCTTGTGCTTGTGATCTCCATCTTCGAAGCCCCATCGTGATCACCATCGTCACCGGCGCGACACCTTGATCTCCATCGTAGCATCGTTGTCGTTACGCCATCTATTGCTTCTACGACTATCGCTACCGCTTAGTGATAAAGTAAAGCAATTACAGGGCGTTTGCATTTCATACAATAAAGCGACAACCATATGGCTCCTGCCAGTTGCCGATAACTTCGGTTACAAAACATGATCATCTCATACAACAAAATATAGCATCACGTCTTGACCATATCACATCACAACATGCCCTGCAAAAACAAGTTAGACGTCCTCTACTTTGTTGTTGCAAGTTTTACGTGGCTGCTACGGGCTTAGTAAGAACCGTTCTTACCTACGGATCAAAACCACAACGATAGTTCATCAAGTTAGTGTTGTTTTAACCTTCGCAAGGACCGGGCGTAGCCACACTCGATTCAGCTAAAGTGAGAGAGACAGACACGCGCTAGTCACCTTTAAGCACGAGTGCTCGTAACGGTGAAACCAGTCTCGCGTAAGCGTACGCGTAATGTCGGTCCGGGCCGCCTCATCTCACAATACCGCCGAACCAAAGTATGACATGCTGGTAAGTAGTATGACTTGTATCGCCCACAACTCACTTGTGTTCTACTCGTGCATATAACATCAACGCATAAAACCTAGGCTCGAATGCCACTGTTGGGAACGTAGTAATTTCAAAAAAATTCCTACGCACACGCAAGATCATGGTGATGACATAGCAACGAGAGGGAGAGTGTTGTCCACGCACTGTGAGACCGTGAAGCGAAGCGTTAGCACAACGCGGTTGATGTAGTCGTACGTCTTCACGATCCGACCAATCCAAGCACCGAATGGATGGCACCTCCGAGTTCAGCACACGTTCAGCTCGATGACGATCCCCCGGCTCTGATCCAGGAAAGCTTCGGGGATGAGTTCCGTCAGCACGACGGCGTGGTGACGATGATGATGTTCTACCGGCGCAGGGCTTCGCCTAAACTCCGCAACGATATGACCGAGGTGGAATATGGTGGAGGGGGGCACCGCACACGGCTAAGGAATGATCCATAGATCAACTTGTGTGTCTCTAGGGTGCCCCCCCGCCCCTGTATATAAAGGAGCAAGGGGGGAGGCCGGCCGGCCCTTGTGGGCGCGCCATGGAGGAGGAGTCCTCCTCCTAGTCATCGGTATGTTACTTGCCCGAGATTCGATCGTCGGTATCCAATACCTAGTTAAATCTCGTTACCGGCAAGTCTCTTTACTCGTTACGTGATGCATCATTCCGTAACTAACTCATTAGTTACATTGCTTGCAAGGCTTATAGTGATGTGCATTACCGAGAGGGCCCAGAGATACCTCTCCGACAATCGGAGTGACAAAACCTAATCTCGAAATACGCCAACCCAACATCTACCTTTGGAGACACCTGTAGTACTCCTTTATAATCACCCAATTACGTTGTGACGTTTGGTAGCACCCAAAGTGTTCCTCCGGTAAATGGGAGTTGCATAATCTCATAGTTTCAGGAACATGTATAAGTCATGAAGAAAGCAATAGCAATATACTAAACGATCAAGTGCTAGGCTAACGGAATGGGTCATGTCAATCACATCATTCTCCTAATGATGTGATCCCATTAATCAAATGACAACACATGCCTATGGTTAGGAAACATAACCATCTTTGATTAATGAGCTAGTCAAGTAGAGGCATACAAGTGATGTTATGTTTGTCTATGTATTCACACATGTATCATGTTTCCGGTTAATACAATTCTAGCATGAATAATAAACATTTATCATGATATGAGGAAATAAATAATAACTTTATTATTGCCTCTAGGGCATATTTCCTTCAGTAGAGCCATTCAATTCATCAAGCATATCATCTAGCCTAGGAATAGGATGACGATAACGAATACTAATATTATTAATGCCTCTACAATCAACACACATACGCGACGTACCATCCTTTTTTGGCCCTAATATATTCGGAACGGCACAAGGACTAAGAGATTCGCGTATATAACCTTTGTCGAGCAGCTCCTGTACTTGACGTATAATCTCCTTCGTCTCCTCTGGATTGGTACGGTATGGTGCACGGTTTGGCAACGAAGCACCGGGAATTAAGTCAATCTGATGCTCAATCCCTCAAATAGGTGGTAATACCGGTGGCACGTCTTGTGGAAAGACGTCAGCGAACTCCGACAAAATTTTAGTGACAGCAGGAGGCAAAGAGGAAGGTACATCCTCGAAAGAAAATAATGCCTCTTTGCACACCAAAGCATAGCAAACAGATTTGCTGAAATCTAGATCATCAATATCAGATTTGGTGGCAAGTAAACATGCACTTTTTAATTTAATTTCAGAAGCAATACTAGATGGTTTATTATTAGGCTTCATTTGTTGCTCAAATTCTTTTGCCACAATCTGATTTTCACTCTTATCTTTCTCCTGTTTTGCTTTATTAGCTATATTAATATCATCTTTCAAAATGGAATCAGAAGTCGTAGGAAGCAAAGTAATATTTTTATCCTTATGAACAAGAGTATACTGATTGTTTCTACCATGGTGTACAGAATTGTTATCAAATTGCCATGGTCTACCAAGTAATAAGGAACATGCTTGCATAGGTACCACATCACAATCAACATAATCAGCATATGTAGAGATACTAAAATGCACACAAACAAAGACGTGTTACCTTAACCTTGCCGCTGTTGTTGAACCATTGGATGTAGTAAGGATGTGGATGTGGTCTTGTGGTGAGAGATAGCTTCTCCACCATCTCCATGCTAGCCAAGTTGTTGCAGCTCCTCCATCTATGATGACGCTAATGTAACGCTCCTTCACAACTCCTTTTGTATGGAACAAATTATGCCTCTGATTTTGCTCAGCTTGTGTGACCTGCACACTCAAAACACGTTGAGAAACTAAACATTCATACCTATCAGCGTCTTCAGGAGCCATGTATTGTGTCTCATGATCAGAATCATCTCCACCGTGTTCTTCACTTGTAATAAGAGCGAAAGTCTCCTTATCATAGTCACTAGCGGACTCATACCCACCATCCTCAGTAGCAATCATCACACGCTTAGATGGGCATTCCCTCGCATAATGACCTCCACTCTTGCAACGACGACAAATAATATCATGTGTTTTCCCTGTTGATGCCATGGATGAAGAAGAGCTCTGTGCGGAACCGGAAGGTGTACTCCTGGCAGATGGTGGTGGTGGTGGTGCCTGTTTTCTTGTATCTCGGATGGAATTGGTGGCTGAAGTCAGTGGTGTTATAGTAGGACGTGTGGGAGTAGAGGATGCACGTTGTGTCCATGATGAAGTTCGACCTACAGAAAAGTTAGTTCGCGCCAATGTCTGTCGATCCTGCACTTCACGTTCAGCTTTGCAAGCAAGATGGAATAAACAAGTGATATTACTATACTCTTTATACTCTAGAATGGTCTAAATCTCTTTACTTAATTCACCCATAAAACGTGCAAGCATAGCTTCATTCTTCTCAACAATACCACATCTAATCATTCCAGTTTTTAATTCCTGATAATATTCTTCTACAGAATTTTTTCCTTGTCTTAAACGCTGTAATTTTTTAAGTAATTCACGTTGATAATATGGTGGAACCCAACGAGTACGCATAGCAGTTTTCAAAGCACCCCAAGTAGCTGTAATAGGATATAATCTACAATGTTCAGACCACCAAACACATGCGAAACTAGTGAAAGCACAAACAGCAGCAGGAACACGTCTCTCCTCAGGATATTGTAAACATGTAAAACGTTGCTCAGTTTCTAACTCCCAACTAAGATATATATCAGGAACATATCTATGCTCAAATGGTGGAATATTCAATTTTAGTTTAGGAAGATCGTCATGATCTCATACCTGAGCTGGTAGTGCGGCCCTACCATTGCGATTATATGCATGTGGACGACCTGGTGCTGGTGGTGCTAGTGGTTGCACATAGTTCTGATTTTGGTCAACCTCATCCTCGTAATGGTCCTCCACTTCTGCAATAGCAGCAGGAGCTACAGAAGTATCGACAGTAGGTACAGCGGCACCATAATTTTGACCAGGCTCAAGAGGAACGCGCAGTGCTCGTCCCACTTGATTTGGAAGGCGATGTTGTTGTTGTTGCTGTAGAGGTGCGACAGGTGCAGCGGGCGGTGGTTGTGGAAGACGCGCGAGCAATTCATTGAACTTGTTATCGAGCTTTGTTTCGAATGCCTTCTCAATGCCATCTATCTTCTCCATGGCCTCTTCAAATCTATTTCGCACATCTTCCACCTGTCCACTCATCATTTGCTAAAACTTATCATGTAGTTCTTTGTTCGTCATGTTCTCCCAGTCAGTCTTGTCGGCTTGTGATCCTTCCATGGTTAGCAGCAAGAGAAAAACACAAGAATATGATCATATAGACTACTAGGAAGTGGCTGTGGTGTTGTGGAAAGTCACAAATCTGTCAAGCGAATCTCAAATTCTTACCAGTTCTTCTAGCAGCAGGTGGTGATTGGCAACAGTTGTAGTCAAAACTCTCAAAGCTTGGATAGAGCAATTACCAGGGAGAGTCAAAAGCACGACGTAGATGTATGTGGAGCTGGGAAGGCTTATAATATGGTAGCAAAAAGGGTCAGTAATAATCAATTCAGAGATGCAAAGTTGAATAAACGCTCAACGACGGTATTGTGCTGGTCCAGGCTAGACCGTGCTAGAGATGCGAGTCTAGAACACCAACAAAATCACGGCGCTGCACGCAAACAAGGGAGGAGCACACTCTGAATTTTTTTTCTCTTTTTTGTCACTTTTTTTGCACTTTTTCCTCTCTTTTTTTTCTCCGCAACAATTTTTTTTCTAAAAAGTCTACAAATGGCCTAAAAACTGCCTAGCCATAATTTTCCAGACTTAGTTTTTTTTAACTGGAACTATTTTTCTTGTACGGGTAGCACGGAAGTTGGGGAATCCGACTTGTTCACGACTCGTAGTATCGCTTGCTCTGGAACTCGAAAATAAAGGAACAAATACTGGACTCGGACTAGGACTCGTGGCGGAGATGAATCTGGTGGAACTCGGACTGGTGATGGTATATGACGGTGGTATATGTGGACTCGGATTGGTGGTGGTATATGAACTCGGATTGTGGTGGTATATGGACTCGGATCGGTGCTGGTATATGGACTCGGATTGGTGGTAGTATATGGACTCGGAGCTTTGGTCGTATATGGACTCGGATCGGTGGTGGTATATGGACTCAAAGAAGTAGCGGGTAAGCGGTGGTGGTATATGGCAGGGCGATGATGATGGTGCGGCGGCGGCGTGATGACTTGTGAACAGAACTCGAAACTCTAAAGAACGAGACGCTAAGACCAGCAACTTGACACGACGATGCAACCGCAAATTCAACAACGCAAATACAGAAAAGATTATGCAATGGCTCAGATTGGTTTGGATATGATGAACTAACCCTAATTTTTTTGTGGCTTTTTCGTGGACTGTAGGTATGAAGAACAGACTCGGTCTAAACTACGAAAAACTGTAGAATCTCACCGAGCAACCTGGAAATCTGATACCACTTGATAGAGGCGAAGGTGTCCCGATGTTTCAATGAGATAGCTATCATTTTCTGAGGGAGTCGACTTTGACGATCCGACTACGAACATGCGAAGACGCTGCGCCTTAGCAATCGCTAAACCAACTTCCGAGGGGTTATTGACCACGCCGGAGCACGATCAACCTGACCACGAGGTTCTATTTCCTACGAGCAAATGAAGAACAAGCAAGAAACTGAGATTGCAATCTGGATATTACGAATATAAGAGGAAAGCTTTATTAATGAAGGTGGTGTTCTGTGACGTCTTGGTCTGGTCGTTTAACACAAACGAAGTATATATGCGAAGTTGCAGCTATGGCGAACTTTTAATCTAAACAAAACCCAAAGTCTAAACAGTGCCCTAAGGGCTGTATATATGGAGGAAGAAGGGGGAATTTCGTGGCCCTTAGGGGAGGGGTCCGAAACAAACTCTATCTCTTGTTTCCCCACACATACGGACTCTAAAAACAGCTTATATTTATGTATTTCTAAATTACATGGGCATGGCCCAATAATAAGGTGATGCAGCACCTAGAATAGTCTCTGGACGAAATTTATGAAGTGGCATCTTGTATATTTCGCCCAAGGCTTCATGCACTCATTATGGTGGCTTCAAAGTCCTGAAATTATCACTTGTAACTCTGTTCTTGTTCCCCTTGCGCATGCCATCCGCTCCATGCTTGGTATTGCTCCAGTGTTCATCCCTCTTATCCATGCCAGGCCCTTCGTTTGTAAGCAAAACAAATGTATCAAATTTAGGCAGCATCATATTCTCATAAAAATTAGAATCATTACCAAGAAATGGAAGTACCTGATAATTTAATTAGCGTGCGCGAGCTCTAGTAATTGGTCCAGTATATGTAGCAGTAGGGGTTATGGTTTTAACAATGGTATTAATGTCCTCATCATGCATACTCATAGGTTAGTTTTCTGCGATACTCACACCTACAATGTACACTTTTAACTCTTTGGAAAAGAAAAGGAAAACAATCTTACTCAACATGTTGTACTGTTTTGCTAACTGATAGACCATTACGTTTTTAAGGGATTGCAAATGCCATGGACCGAGCAGATCGGTTTTTACCAAAGCTTAAGTCCTTAAATAGTAAGCATTCTTACTATATTTGCTGTAGTGAAAATTGAATGGCTCCTTCATAAAAATTGCGAGAAAAAGGGGACTAATATTTCTTTGGCCCCTTCAATTTAGCTCATGTGTTTGTTGTTAGGTCTACTAACATGAATGAAGGGGGCTAATATTTATTTTGCATTATGACACTAATTTACAGGCAAACCACTTGTTATAACTTTCTGGGCTTATTCCAAGGATCAAGTATCCAACATAATTAATCATAGGTTAAAGGTATTTTTCCCACATGACTAATTCAAGCTTACCAGTGTTCCATAAATTGTTAACTTAAACTATTTTGTTGTATTTTACTTTGTATGTTGTTAAGTATACAGGTATAACGCCCCCGATGCGGCTATATCTCCCACGTGTCGAGGCACGACTTAGAGGCATAACCGCATTGAAAGCAATGTCGCAAGTGAGGTAATCTTCACACAACCCATGTAATAATTAAGGGAAAGATACATAGTTGGCTTACAATGCCACTTCACACAAGACATAAATAAACATCCATCATTCGAGTACACTCAAGGTCCGACTACGGAACCAAAATAAAAGAAGATACCCCAAATGCTACACAGATCCCCGAATCGTCCCAACTGGGCACCACTACTGATCATCTGGGAAAGACACATAGTAACGACCACGTTCCTCGTCGAACTCCCACTTGAGCTCGGTGGAATCACCTGCACTGGCATCGTCGGAACCTGCAACTGTTTTTGGAAGTATCTGTGAGTCACGGGGACTCAGCAATCTCACACCCGCGAGATCAAGACTATTTAAGCTTATAGGAAGGACAAGGTAGTAAAATGGAGCTGCAGCAAGCGACTAGCATTTATGGTGGCTACTTCGCAAAAGAGAGCGAGGAGAGAAGCAAAGCGCGGTCGTGAAGCTAATAGCGATCAAGAAGTGATCCTGAACTACTTACGTCAGACATAACTCCAACACCGTGTTCACTTCCCGGACTCCGCCGAGAAGAGACCATCACGGTTACACATGCGGTTGATGTGTATTTTATTTGAGGTCAACTTTGGGTTTTCTACAACCGACATTAACAAATTCCCATCTGCCTCATAACCGCGGGCACGGCTTTGAAAGATATTACCCTGCAGGGTGTCCCAACTTAGCCCATTATAAGCTCTCACGGTCAACGAAGGATATTCTTCTACCGGAAGACCCGATCAATCTCGAATCCCGGACTACAAGACATTTCGACAGAATAAAACAAGACCAGCAAAGCCACCCGACCGTGCCGACAAATCCCGATAGGAGCTGCACATATCTCGTTCTCGTGGCACACCGGATAGGTCAGCCTACGAGTAAAACCAGCCCTCGAGTTGCCCCGAGGTGGCCCATGAGTCTGCCGGTTCGGGCCAGCACCAAGGAGCACCGGTCCGGGGGTTAAATAAAGATGACCCTCGGGCTCGCGAAAACCGGGGAAAAGGCTTAGGTGGCAAATGGTAAAACCAAAGTTGGGCCTTGCTGGACGAGTCTTATTCAAAGCGAACTGTCAAGGGGGTCCCATAAATCACCCAACCGTAAGGAACGCAAAAATCAAGGAACATAACACCGGTATGACGGAAACTAGGGTGGCAAGAGGAACAAAACACTGGGCATAAGGCCGAGCCTTCCACCCTTTACCAAGTATATAGATGTGTTAATTATAGCAGATATATATTGTGATATCCCAACAAGTAAACATGTTCCAATAAGGAACAACATCTCCATGTTCCAACAAGGAACAAACTTCAGCTTCACCGCAACTAGCAACGCTATAAGAGGGCTGAGCAAAGCGGTAACATAGCCAAACAACGGTTTGCTAGGAAAAGGATGGTTAGGGCTGACATGGCAATATGGGTGGCATGATATAGCAAGTGGTAGGCAACGCAGCATAGGCATAGCAAAAGAGCGAGCAACTAGCATAGCAAAGATAGAAGTGATTTCGAGGGTATGGTCATCTTGCTCGCAATGTTCTCGAGTTGTCGAAAGCTTGATCCTCGAAAACGTTCTCAACAGGCTCCTCGCTCACGTACTCGCCTCCGACTCTACCCAAAGCAACAACACAAACAAAGGAACCACAATAAATCACGGTGCAATGCACAATCAACATGATGCAAAACATGACATGATATGCGGGATGCGATATGCAATGCGTATGTGCGCTCCGGAAGGTAAATGATGAACCAGGCATCAACTTGGCAAACCAAGTATGCCACTGGAAAGATGAGATGATTTCGGTTGAAATCGATATAAAGATCACCGGAATCGGATGCACGGTTTGCAAATGGCAAGCAAAACAAGAATGGCGCAAATCTGCCATTAACAGCATGATGCCACTTAGCAAGCAACAAATAATTAAGCTACTGCACCCAAACGTATCAACAAAGCACATGGCAGTGATCTACACATGATGATCGACAAAATATGAGCACTGAGCTATGGCTAGTTCACAACATAACAGGTTCAAACAAGCATGGCAAAAGTGCAATAATAATCAGGCTGGACATGGCAAAAACAGTAACAGGTTGCAATGTTCAGAGCAACAAAACTACATGCTACAGGAACTTAAAATAGCCAAACAAGGCATGGCATGAATCTACTCAAAGCCTAGAACAAAAGTCCCTCACTGACCATAAGCCAAAAAGGACTAGAAAATATAGTAACACCCATGTCAATATTGAAAGTCTCGTTAACAGATTCAGCAACTTGACATGTCAAAACTGATAACGAGAGGGCATGTTTACAAGCTCAATGCACTCACTACAGAGCCTTATATGAAAAACTAAGCATACATACATCAAGAAGACATGACATAGAAGACATACATGGCAAGAACAATAACATAGCATAAATGGATCAACCACAACAAGCTTGGCAAAATTGAATAACACGTATACAATCTGCCAGGAATCATTTGATAGCAAAAGTAGAGCTCGATTGACTCAAGCTAAGGCATCCCATAATTGCAAACAAAGGCATGAATGGATAGAGCAAGACATGCTTTACAAAACACCCTTACTGAAGTATCTCAAAATATGCATAGATCTCTCGGTATCATCAAGTAAACATGGCATCAAAATCAGCTAAAACAGGGCTGAAATCAGCAACATTAGGACACCTACTTTGCATGCTTGTGCTAGTCACCACATAGATCACAAAAATACATGGCATACACCCCTGGAAAGATGACATGGCATTTTACAAAACTCATGTAGGAATCAAATTCATAGGAAGCACATATTAATCATGGCAAAAATAACAAAAGTGCAAGTCCTGATAAAAATCAGAAACTAACAGCACATAGCAGTCTTCCAACAGCATTTCGGGCATCAAGATGAGCTCAAATGAAAATTATGCAATGGAATGAAATGATCTACTCTTCGAGACGAACATTTTGACATATTATACGCGAAAAATGGATCTACAGATGCGAAGATATAGCATGTCGAAAAATGCACAAAATTACAAAGATCTAAGGACTTAGTGAAAAAAAAAGGAAGGAGGGAGACGAGGTCAACGGGAGCTCGGGGCCCGAGGCCGGATCGGACTCCCGACCCGAATCGGGCGGCGGCGGCGACGGAGGAGCCCGCCGGGAGGCGGCCGGGCGAGGGGGAAGGCGGCGCCGAGGGGCGGCGTTCCGTGGCCGGGGCGGCGGCGGGCGGCGGGCGCCGGGCGAGGAGGCGGCGCTGGCCGGGCGGCGGGAGGCGCGGCCGGGCGAGGAGGCCGGCGGGCGCCCGGCCGGCGAGGGAGGCGCGGCCGGCGCCGGCGGCGCGCGCCAGCCGCCAGGGCCCGTGAGCCCACGGCCGCCCTCCCGCCCTCGCAGCCCGTCTGCTGCGCCGCCGCCGCCGCGCCTCCCGCGCCGCCCTCCGCCTCCGGCCGCCGCCGTCGTGCTGCCATTGAGTTGTCTTCTCAACCTCTCCTTCATCCTTGCTGGATCAAGACGGAGGAGACGCCATCGTCCCCGTCGTGTGTGTTGAACACGGAGGTGCTGTCCTTTAGCGCTTGGTCATCGGTGATCGGAATCACGTTGGGAACGACTCCATCATCACCACTCCCTCGAACGCTTCCGTACTCGATCTACAAGTGGTATGTAGATGCAAACTCTCTCTCTTGACTCGTTGCTTAGATGAACTCATAGATAGATCTTGGTGAAACCGTAGGAAAATTTTAATTTTCTGCAACGTTCCCCAACAGGTACACCGCCGGAGGCATTCATATAGAGTCATATTTTGTTCTAAGTATCGAGTTGTAACTGTTGAGTTGTAAGAAAAATAAAAGTGTGATGATCCTCATTATTAGAGCACTGTCCCAGTGAGGAAAGGATGATGGAGACTATGATTCCCCCATAAGTCGGGATGAGACTCCGGACTTTATGAAAAATAAAAGAGGCCAAAGAAGCCCAAAAAAAAAGAGGCCAAAGAAGCCCACCAAAATAAAAAAAATATGAGAGAAAAAGAGAGAAGGGACAATGCTACTATCCTTTTTCCACACTTGTGCTTCAAAATAGCACCATGATCTTCATGATAGAGAATCTCATATGTTGTCACTTTCATATACTAGTGGGAATTTTTCATTATAGAACTTGGCTTGTATATTCCAATGATGGGCTTCCTCAAAAGTGCCCTAGGTATTCGTGAGCAAGCAAGTTGGATGCATACCCACTTAGTTTCTTTTGTTGAGCTTTCATATACTTATAGCTCTAGTGCATCCGTTGCATGGCAATCCCTACTCACTCACATTGATATCTATTGATGGGCATCTCCATAGCCTGTTGATACGCCTAGTTGTTGTGAGACTATCTTCTCCTTTTTGTCTTCTCCACACAGTCCCCATCATCATATTCTATTCCACCCATAGTGATGTGTCCATGGTTCACGCTCATGTATTGCGTGAAGGTTGAAAAAGTTTGAGATTATTTAAGTATGAAACAATTGCTTGGATTGTCATCGGGGGTATAGAAGTTGGGAACATCTTTGTGTGACGAAAATGAAGCATAGCCTAACTATATGATTTTGTAGGGATGAACTTTATTTTGCCATGTTATTTTGAGAAGACATGATTGCTTTGATTAGTATGCTTGAAGTATTATTACTTGTATGTCAATATGAACTTTTGTCTTGAATCTTTCGGATCTGAATATTCATATCACAATTAAGAAGATTTACATTGAAATTATGCCAAAGTATCACTCCGCATCAAAAATTCTTTTTTATCATTTACCTCCTCGAGGACGAGCAGGAATTAAGCTTGGGGATGCTTGATACGTCTCCAACGTATCTATAATTTTTGATTGCTCCATGCTACCTTATCTACTGTTTTAGGCAATATTTGGCTTTATTATCCACTTTTATATTATCTTTGGGACTAACCTATTAACCGGAGGCCCAGCCCAGATTTGTTGTTTTATGCCTATTTCAGTGTTTTGAGGAAAAGGAATATCAGACGGAGTCAAAACGGAACGAAATCAACTGGAGAAGTTATTTTTGGAAGGAAAGCAACCCAGGGAACTTGGAGTGCACGTCAGGGGAGATACGGGCTGCCCACGAGGGTGGGGGGCTCCCCCCTGGGTGCGCCCCCTGCCTCGTGGGGCCCCCGTAGCTCCTCCGACGTACCCCCTGCATCCATGTATACTCTTGTACCCTAAAACTTCCAGAATAGAAGATAGATCAGGAGTTCCGCCACCGCAAGCCTCTGTAGCCACCAAAAACCTCTCGGAAGCCCTTCCCGGCACCCTGCCGGAGGGGGGAACCCATCACCGGTGGCCATCTTCATCATCCCGGTGCTATCCATGACGAGGAGGGAGTAGTTCACCCTCGAGGCTGAGGGTATGTACCAGTAGCTATGTGTTTGATCTCTCTCTCTCTCTCGTGTTCCCTCTATGGCACGATCTTGATGTATCTCGAGCTTTGCTATTGTAGTTGGATCTTATGATGTTTCTCCCCCTCTACTCTCTTGTGATGAATTGAGTTTCCCCTTTGAAGTTATCTTATCGGATTGAGTCTTTTATGAGAACACTTGACGTATGTCTTGCCGTGATTATCTGTGGTGACAATGGGATATCATATGCCACTTGATGTATGTTTTGGTGATCAACTTGCGGGTTTCCTGATATTGGGAACCTATGCATAGGGGTTGGCACACGTTCTTGACTCTCCGATAGTAGCTTTGGGGCACTCTTTGAAGTACTTTTATGTTGGTTGGATGAATTTGAGATTGTGTGACGCATATCGTATAATCATGCCCACGGATACTTGAGGTGACAATGGAGTATCTGGGTGACATTAGGGTTTTGGTTGATTTGTGTCTTAAGGTGTTATTCTAGTACGAACTATTTTATAGATCGATCCGAAAGAATAACTTTGAGGTGGTTTCGTACCCTACCATAATCTCTACGTTTGTTTTACGCTATTAGTGGCTTTGGAGTGACTCTTTGTTGCATGTTGAGGGCTTGTTATATGATCTATCTATGTTATTATTGTTGAGAGAACTTGCACTAGTGAAAGTATGAACCCTAGGCCTTGTTTCCTATCATTGCAATACCGTTTACGCTCACTTTTACCACTTGTTACCTTGCTGTTTTTATAATTTCAGATTACAAAAACCTATATATACTATCTATTTTGCACTTGTATCTTCATCTCTTCGCCGAACTAGTGCACCTATACAATTTGCCATTGTATTGGGTGTGTTGGGGACACAAGAGACTCTTTTTTATTTGGTTGCAGGGTTGTTTGAGAGAGACCATCTTCATCCTACGCCTCCTACGGATTGATAAACCTTAGGTCATCCACTTGAGGGAAATTTGCTACTGTCCTACAAACCTGTGCACTTGCAAGCCCAACAACGTCTACAAGAAGAAGGTTGTGTAGTAGACATCACCTACCCAGGTGAGTTCTCAGGCCGCCACCGGGTCCGGTTCTTCCCAATGTACTCATGGGGGAATTCCTAAGTGATCGTGTATATTTGTTTTTAGGAGTATGTGGAGACAGCGGAGTGGATCGACAGTCCGGCTCCGTTGCCGGAAAGCCCAGCCAATGATCTTCTGACGAAGATGCTGGTCCCGTTTCCCTATAAGGGGCCGGAGAAGATGGCCGACAAGAAGGCCCCGGGGACCCGAAAGGGTCTCCGAAGTAAGGTTGCGCAAGCGTCGTCTGAAGATGACGAGGTGCACTCCTCCCCCGAAGGGAAAGAAG
This sequence comes from Aegilops longissima, assembly GCA_021605205.1. Classification (NCBI taxonomy): domain Eukaryota; kingdom Viridiplantae; phylum Streptophyta; class Magnoliopsida; order Poales; family Poaceae; genus Aegilops; species Aegilops longissima. Next base: position 47,721,154 of record CM038680.1, on the reverse strand, counting down.
AAGAAGAAGAGGTTGCCCCGTCCGGAAAGGATGGGGGGCCTGAGATGGTGAATCAGGGGGCCATTAGAGGCCTCCGGCGTAAGGTCGTCATACCCTTGTCGTCTGATGACGACGAGGCAGAGTCCTCCCGCGGAGGCGGGGAGGAACAAGGAGAAACACCACCTCCACGTGTCGGGGGAGGGAAGAAGAGGAAGGCCGCCCCGGTGGGGGAGACTTGGACGTCCAAGAAGGGAAAAGCATCCCTTCCGGACTACTCCGCCACCGCCGCCGATAGCGAGGAAGGGTGGCTGCCCAGGAAGAAGCCCCTTGTGCGGTCGTAAGTATCTGCACTCAAATGTAATTTTTGCTTCATAATTTTGTTTATAATGTCGAGCTTGTATACAGTCCGGCCAGGGCCCATCTGGGAGTGTCATTTTCGGACGGGTCCTTGAGTGAGTCAGCAATGAACTCACTCCCGATGGCCACATCTCCTCATCCTGCGGACAACATGGAGGTGTTGTCCCGAAGGCTCCCAACGATGGCGGAGGTGGCCCTGGAGGCGCCTCAAGGCGGCGTCCCAGGCGTCGGACTCGTGGGGTTCAAGGTCCCCGTGGATCGTGTCGATGAGAGCCACGGCAAGTCGAGCTCTCAGCCGAACACTGTTTCGGAGCCTTCAGTGGTTCCGGACTTAGGCGGGCAGCCCCTCGTTATGAAGGGAGGGCCGTCTATATCAAGGACTTCCGTTGCGCCCCAGGCGTCGGATTGTCTACTGGAAGTGCTTCGAGGCGCTTCCCTAGATGAAGAGCACTGTACTCTCATGAGTGCGGTGATTCAGAAGGTTTCGTCCGCCAAGAGCGGACTAACCGAAGCCTGCACCAACCTCCTAACAGGCTTTGAGGTAAGTAGTAAAAATGTGTAAAATCACCACCCGATAGGTAGTAGTCCCTGATACTCTGTTTGGTGTTCGGAAAGAAAAAACAATCGGAGGGTCAATATAATCCGCAGGAATCTAACAATAAGTGTTGAATGTAAATAAACAGGCTGTGCTGCTGGCCGATGCTGCTCGCACAGCCGAAATCGCCAGCCTGACGCAGGATTTAGAGCGGGCACAGGGAGAACTCGGCCTCGCTAGGAGGCAGCTCGAAGAGAACAAAGGTAAATGATTTCCCTCTCTCATATAATAAATAGTAAATAAAATTTGATTATGCTAACGACGAGACGTCGTGATGTGGTAACAGAGGCCGCCACCGAAGTGGCATCTCTCAAGAAGGCGTTGTCCGAGGCCGAACACAAAGCGGCCTTGGAACTCAAGGAGCACAAAAAGCAAGAGGCCCGAGTGGGCGAGGTACAAGAAGAGCTCCAGGAGCTCGGCAAGAAGCTCGAGTCTGCGGAGCGGGAGCTTAAAGCAAAGGAGGCCGAGCTTGTGAAGGCCCTTACAAATACAAAATACGCCAAAGCCAAAGCCAAGAGGGCTCAGCAAGAGATCCAGGAGGCCAAGAAAATAGTGGCGGGTAAGAAATTTTTTATGCAAAACAAACATGTGAAGGAGGCGTTTCTTTTACTTACTCGAATCCGGAGCTCTCCAGGGGCATTCGCAGACCTTCCACGCAGCGTATCAGATGCCGCGGAGTTCTACCGTGCCCAGGAAGGAGCTCAACGGAGAAGTTGTTCTGGTCCCAGTATGCTGGGGCCGAACATGCAACGCCTCTGAGTGACCAACTGAAGCAGTTGGTCGAACTCCACAAGGCGGCTGAAGTGGCTATGAAGGATCTCATAGTCCGGATGTGGCCTGGCGAGCTTCTGCCCACCAGCTACTTCGGCCTGATCAAGCGGATGGTGGATTCCTGTCCGCGACTGGAAGTCATCAAGCGATCCGTTTGCATTGAGGGTGCCCGCCGGGCCCTTGCCCGCGCCAAAGTGCATTGGGGCAAGCTGGATGCGGAGAAGCTTGTGAAGGACGGGCCACCGGAGGGCAAGCCGCATCGTGTCCCCGAGAAGTATTATGATGGCATTATGAAGGGTGCTTGCCTCGTGGCCGATGAATGTACCAAAGACATAATTTTTGAATGAATTCACTTCTGTCATGTTTGTAATTTAAAGACGAAGTTACTTGCGCTATGTAGCACTTTTGTAATTTAAAATATGACCTTCTCATGATTGTTTATCAAATTCGAAAGTAGGCTACCGTCGGCTTCCGCCCGTGTAACTAGTACTGGGTGTTCGTGGAAAACCGGGACACTCTTTATCCAAATGTTTGGTCCCTTAAGGAGGTGTCCAGCGCAGCGAACCAGGCAATCAGACTATACAGCTTTATAACCTTCACTTAGCCATAGAAGTATATGATTTTAAATTTCGGCGAAGCCCCTAGAATCTGGAAGGCCGAATTGGGGCGCTATACACGCCTATATCGGAGAAAGCCGAATTAACGCCTAAAGCGGAAAAAATCTTTAAGGATTTTAAGACCTCTCGAACAGCGACCAGTCTCTCGCCACATCATGTCGGACAGTTTTGTGCTTTCATCGAGGTGCTCATCCGCGTAACCAGGCACAATCGCAGTAGTTCTCCCTGCGGTATCTTAGCCGAATTAATGGAACGTAAGGCACCAAAGCAAGGGAGCCGGGCTATCCCAACCGTAACCCAAGACATGATTCGGAGCTGATGCATATAATGCTATAAGTTCGGGGTGCCGCACTGTTGAAAGTGTTCGGACTTGACTTGCCGTATTATGGGGTACCATAAGAAGCCCCTGGCAAACTACACGTACCAAAGTGTACGGATGCAAAATTAGATAGACATTAATAAAAAAATGCTCAAACAAAAATAAGTAAGCTGACGCTATGTGTGGTCTCCCATTGATAAATAGTATGTTTAAGCGTATGTTTACAATGTATGCATTAAGCGGAGACAAAATAGGATGATTTGACATATCCTATCCAGGGGCAGGCTACGTACAGATAGATAAAGCAGGGATAATGATCACAAATAGATTCCACCTGGGTGTTTCCTGCTTTGCCCAAAGCTTGTTGCCTCCTGGGTTTCCTCCTATGTAAGTCCGACAATCCGGCTATTCTGGAGAAGTTGCACTAAAGCAATGTCCTTAAAGGTGAATGGAAAGTTTATGAAGTGATACCGTACTGTTGACTGAGCCCCTGATACGCCTCTGCCTATGCCCATGGTATTTTGAGTGTGTAATTGTGTACGCGTGGCACGAATGCTGCTTTGATGGGATTTGAGCGGAGGCCGGACTGCTAGTCCTGCTCTTGTCGTGCCTGCTGATCTTGCTGTGGGGTGTTCCGCCCTCGCTTGACGGAGCTTGAAAATTTCGTCGCCGGATTGGTGGTTTGCCGGAGGAGGCCACATTGTACTTCTGCCGCAAGGGCCGCAGTATATTCTCGTTGACTGTTATGACCCCGCGCGGGCCTATCATCTTGAGCTTGAGGTATGCATAGTGTGGTACCGCATTGAATCTAGCGAATGTGGTTCATCTCAGCTATTCTATCATTTCCGTTTGTGGTCGGTTATCACCTTATGATCTTGAGATGTTACCTATAAGTCCACAACAAGCTTATTCTTTCGTTGTTGATTTTCTCACCAACTTCGTTCAATCATTCCTTCTAAATTCTTTTCATTCCATTATTTCAATTCTTTCCGAAGGTTTTGTGACATGTCTTCATCAAGTATCATTACATCCTCTCAAGCTCGTTTTCTATTTCCCCATGTTTCAGCCGGAGTGCTACCTAAATCCTTTCAGTCTTATTCATTTCTTATCTCGTTCGAACCGGAGTTGTTTCTGAGTCTATCATGTTTCCATGAGCTTTTGATTCTCGTCATTCTCGTCGTTCCTCTCTTATTCTCGAGTGCTCTCGATTCTTTGCTTCTTCTCTTGAGTTCGTGTTTCACCTCATCCCATTTTCCTTTCCGTCTCGGTCCTAAGATCTCGGGACGAGATCTCTTGTTAGTGGAGGAGTGTTGTAACACCCCGGATTCGATGCGCCAGGTGTCTGCTAGTTATTCGTCGTTGTTGCCATGTCATTTGCTTGCGTGTTGCACTTTGCCATGTCATCATCTGCATTTCATATCATGTCATCATGTGCATTTCATTTTGCATACGTGTTCGCCTCATGCATCCGAGCATTTTCCCGTTGTCCGCTTTTGCAATCCGCACTCCTATGTCTCCCGCGCCCCTTTTACCTCTTTTCGTAAAGCGGTGTTAAACGTTCTCGAATGGCCGAGGTTTGCCAAGCGGCCTTGGTATAGCACCGGTAGACCGCCTGTCAAGTTTCGTGCCATTTGGAGGTCGTTCGATACTCCAACGGTTAACCGGGTAACCGTAAAGCCCCTTCTCTTTGCAGCCCAACACCCCTTCCAAAGTGGCCCAAAACCCAGCAAACTCCCCTCCATGCTCTCGGTCGTTCGATCACGATCGCGTGGCCGAAAACCGCACCTCATTTGGACTCTCCTAGCTCCCTCTACCTATATATTAGCCTTCCCCTCCGAAATTTCGCACACGAAACCCTAAAATCCCCCCCGCACGCCACCGGACGTGTCCGCGCGCCGCCGGACAGATCCCGCCGCCGCTCCCGGCCAGTCCGGAGCTGCCACGTGGGCGCCGCCATCTCTCGCCGCCGCCGCCCGCGAAACCCGCGACGGGGGCCCTCCGGGCCAGACGCCACCATACTTCGAAGCCTCCCGCCGCCTCGGCGCCTCCCGCCGCCCGGCCCCCAAGCGCCTCCGCCTCGCCCGCCGCCGTGCCATCTCGCCGGCCGCCGCCGCTGGCACCGCCGCCATCATACGCCCGGTCGCCGCCGCCCGCCTCCATGGTCGCCGCCACATGCGCAATGGCGCTGCTGCCACACTCCGGCGCCCCATCCCCGTCTCCTCCGGCCGCCGCGCGTCCATCTCCGGCGAGCCCGGCCCGCCTCGTCCCCCGCGCCCCGGTTCTGGATCCGGATGAACCCTAGAGGTTGACCCCCCGAGTTTTCCCTAAGTCCCCAGTTTTCGTAATTTTCATGCATTTTCATCATGCCATAACTCTGCATCCGTAGCTCCGTTTTGCGCATGTAATATGTCAAATTGTTCGTCTCGAAGAGTAGATCATTTCATCTCATTGAATCATTTTCATTTGAGCTCATCTTGATGCCCTAAATGCTGTTAGAAGAGGGCTATGTGATGTTAGTTTCTGATTTTTATCAGAACATGCACTTTTGTCATTTTTGCCATGATTGATGTGTGCACCCTATGAACTTGAGTCCTACATGTGTTTGGTAATATGCCATGCCATCTTTACAGGGGTGTATGCCATGTATTTTTGTGATCTCTGTGGTGACTAGCACAAGCATGCAAACTAGGCTTTATGATGTTGCTGATTTCAGCCCCTGTTTTGCTGATATTTTTATGCCATGTTAACTTGATGCTACCGAGAGATCCATGCTTATTTTGAGATACTTCAGTAAGGATGTTTTGAACATATGGTTGTGCTCTATCCATCCATGCCCTTGTTTGCAATTATGGAGTGCCATAGCTTGAGTCAATCGAGCTCTACTTTTGCTATAAAATGTTTCCTGGCAGGTTGTTTACATGTTATTCAATTTTGCCAAGGTTGTTATAGTTGATCCTTGCATGCTATGTTGTTGTTCTTGCCATGTATAGCTTCTATGCCATGTCTTCTTACTGTGAGTTGCCTTGCCATGCCATGTATTGCTCTGTGGTGAGTGGTTCAAGCTCACCAACATGCCTACTTATTGTTGTTCCTGCCATGTTTGAATCTGTAATATAACTTGCTATGTTTACATGGGTGCCATCTTATTTTCTGATCCTTTTTGGCTTATGGTCAGTAAGGGACTTTTGTTCTATGCATTTAGTAGTATCATGCCATGCCTTTGTTTGCCATGATAAGTTCCTGTAACATGTTGTTTGATAGCTCTAAACATTGCAACCTGATGTTATTTCTGCTAAAGTCTGAAACTGTTATTATTTGCAATCTTGCCATGTCATTTTGAGCATGTTCTAGTGATTTCTGGAGATAGCTCAGTGTTCATGTTTTGTCATGCTTTACCTGTACATCATGCCCATGCCTTTTGTTTTCTTTTTGAGGTCCTGTAGCATGTTGTTTTGATGCTTGCAATATGCCTAGTTGCTGTTTTGGACAGATTGTTGCTATGACTTGTATAGGGTGTATGTGTTGCACCGTTGCTCCGTTTTGAGTGTGCTCTATATGAAACTTGCTTATAATTGCATGTAGCTTCATATTATCATGTTGCATCCTTGTTTTGAGGTGTTTTCTTGATGTTTGGGTGCATTTTGCATCAATGCCATGCTTATCTTGTTTTGCTCATATCTTCTAGGCCGTAGCTCCGAATCTAATGAACTTTATATGTAACTTGACTAGAATTTCGTGTAGATCATCGTGGTGCATCTTAACTTGCTGTTTAACAACTTGAACATAAGGTTTATTCAGATCTGGACCAATTTCGAAATTTGCATATGAGGACTTACCGGAATTGTTATATGTTGCTTCCAGCCTCATTTAAACTTGCTTTGATTTGTTGCTCTTGTTTGCATTATCTCTTGCCATGAGTAGCTTCTTGTAGCTTGTCATGCATTATGCTTGTTTGTGCATCATGTCTTGTTCATGTGTGGTGTGTTTACTATGTTGTGTGCTTCTTCTTGTTAGTTCCTGCTTTAGTATGCGATCGTGAGGATTCGCTCGCTCACGCTTGGTTCGCCTTCGTGGCTTCATCTTCTTCATGGACTCGTTCTTCTTCCTAGCGGGATTTCAGGCAAGATGACCGCTACCCTGGATCTCACTACTATCATTGCTATGCTAGTTGCTTCGTTCTATCGCTATGCTGCGCTACCTATCACTTGTTCCTCAAGCCTCCCAAATTGCCATGTCAGCCTCTAACCTTTGTCACCCTTCCTAGCAAACCGTTGTTTGGCTATGTTACCGCTTTGCTCATCCCGTCTTATAGCGTTGTTAGTTGCAGGTGAAGATGAAGTTTGTTCCTTGTTGGAACCTGGAGATGTTGTTCCTTGTTGGAACATGTTTACTTGTTGGGATATCACAATATATCTTATATTATTAATGCATCTATATACTTGGTAAAGGGTGGAAGGCTCGGCCTTATGCCTGGTGTTTTGTTCCATTCTTGCCGCCCTAGTTTCCGTCATATCGGTGTTATGTTCCCGGATTTTGCGTCCCTAACGCTGTCGGGTGATTTATGGGACCCCTTGACAGTTCGCTTTGGATAAGACTCCTCCAAAGAAGGCCCAACATTGGTTTTACCATTTGCCTCACCTATGCCCTTTTTCCCTTGGGTTTCCGGAGCCCAAGGGTCATCTTTATTTTAGCCCCCCCGGACCAGTGCTCCTTCGAGTGCTGGCCCGAACTAGAGCCCTGTGCAGCGCCCCCTCAAGGAAACTTGAGGTCTGGTTTTAGTTGTACGGACTGCTCATCCGGGTGTGCCCTGAGACCAAGATATGTGCAGCTCCTATCAGGATTTGTCGGCACATCCGGGCGGCTTTGCTAGTCTTGTTTTATTGTTGTCGAAATGTCTTGTAGCCGGATTCCGAGACTGATCGGTCTTCCCGGGAGAAGGAATATCCTTCGTTGATCGCGAGAGCTTATCATGGGCTAAGTTGGGACACCCCTGCAGGTATAAACTTTCGAGAGTCGTGCCCACGGTTATGTGGCGATGGGAATTTGTTAATATCCGTTGTAGTAAACTTGAAGCAAACTCTTCTAAAATACACCAACCGTAGCGTAACCGTGAGTGTCTCTTTTCGGGTTGATCGAGAGGAGAACACGGTTTCGGGTTATGTTTGACGAAGTAGGAGTTCAGGATCACTTCTTGATCATTGCTAGTTGACGATCGCTCCTTTGTTTCTCTTCTCGCCTCATTTGCGTATGTTAGCCACCATATATGCTTAGTCGCTGCTGCAACCTCACCACTTTACCCCCCTTCTTTTCCCTTTAAGCTTTGCTAGTCTTGATACCCATGGTAATGGGATTGCTGAGTCCTCGTGGCTCACAGATTACTACACCACCAGTTGCAGGTACAGGTTTGCGATGATCATGACGCGAGAGCGATGTTTGCTTGTGTTGGAGTTCTTCCTCTGCTTCTTCTTCGGTCAAGGGATAGGTTCCAGGTCGGCAGCCTGGACTAGCAGGGTGGATGTCGTTTGAGTTTCTGTTTATGTTTCATCCGTAGTCGGATGTTGTTCTTGTATTGTGTTGTTGTATTCATGTGACATTGTATGTATTGGATGTATCCCTATGTATTATGTAATGTTGATGTAATGATATCCACCTTGCAAAAGCGTTTCAATATGCGGGTCTATCCTTGGTGGGGCCTTCGAGTTCCTTTTGGATAGGGTCGCATATTGGGCGTGACAAGTTGGTATTAGAGCCTCGACCGACCCTAGGAGCCCCCTTGATTGATCGTGTAGTTTGGCCGCAGTTGAGTCTAGAATAAAACTATTTTCGGAGTCTAGTTATATCGGAGAGTAGGAATTCTTTTTACTCCTCAGCCCCTTCGTCGCTCTGGTAAGGAATCTTGACGTAGGTGTTTTGAACTACTCCTCTTCTCGTTCAAAATTTTTCTTTAGGATCAAGCAGTTGGTTTTTCGATCGTTGGTCCTTAGCTCTTTTCATCCGATGCTTTTCTCGTCAAGTCGACTCGAACCTCTTTGTCTTTCGCAAGATCAATCCTCAGTTCTTCCCCGACGTCGTTGTTTTTCCTTGTACGAAGTCGTCCTTGTTTTTCCCACCCGCCCACCCTTTTTCTTGTCGGAACCGGAGTTCGTAATCGAGTATCCATCCTACTCGTGTGAAGTCTTTGCTTCTTTCCTCAATGATTTCAACCGGTGTTTTCTCTTCAAAATATTCGTCGGTTTCCTCTTCCAAGTTGCCTGTGTTTTCCCGCCCTCCCACCCTTTTCTTCCCGGAGTTTGCCTCTCTCCCGACCATCTATTTCATTCGTGTGGAGTCTCGTCAGTCTTCCCTCAATTATTTCAACCGGTGAATTCTCGTCTTGGTCGTCATTCTTCATCTCTTTCTTTTCTGGTGGACTCAATTCAAGTTTTTTGGTGTTGATCATATTCTTTTCCTTGGATCAAATGGTCTCCCAGCTCGTTCGTCTCTCGCCAGTTTATCATTCTGGAGTTCGGAAGACATCTCAGGAGATTCGTCTATGTTTGAATTAATTCGAGGTTCTCACCTCATTCAAATATTTCGATTGTTCCGGTGCATCATCTATCTATTCAACAATCCTTTCCAACGGTGTTTTCTCTTTAGTGGGCCCTAACCCACAGGTCTTTTCCCAGGATCTTACCTGACTCTTCTAGCTCCCCCGGAGTTATTCTCAAATTCTTTTCGAAATTTGACGTAAGTATGAATTTCATCAGTCAGATGCCATCTCCAAGATCGCTTTCAAATTCTTTTCATTGTTGACTCAACGTCTTTGTTTTTCATTCTCCCGGAGCGTCTCAACAATTCTGCATGGTGATTCTCGTCGTCATTCTCAACATTTGAAGACCGTCGTAGATTTTTCTCTTAAATCTTGTCCGTTCTCCCGGAGATTCGCGGTGCTAGCTCGATGTTATCCTTTCTAATTGTTTCCAATTATGCAATTCTTTTCATCCATCCGGAGTATGTCAAGAGTTGTTTTCCCGTTTCTTTTTACCGGAGGTCATCGTTCCAGAAGAATTCTTCGTCCTCATTTTTCAGCTACCGTTATCCAATTATCCCGGTGCTTCGTCAAGTGTTATTTAATCAGCTCATGATCTCTTTGTTCTCTTGCATTTTAATTCCCTCAAGAAACTTTGTGCTTTTCTAATTCTTCCCGGTGATTATTTCTCTTTCGGCAGTCATTCTTGATTTCTTACGGTGGTTCGTTCAAGATTCTTTTTCTTTGATTATCACACTAATTCATTCGTTCTTTCCAATCCTATCGGTGGTTCATGAATACTTTCTCAAGTTTTGCGCCATATTCCCCTTAATCCTTTTCAACAAGAATAAGTAGTATGCAAATCCATTGCTTCTCATCAATTTAATTGATGAAGGATAAGCATACAATAAATCTTATTCTTATTTCATCCAAGTGATTAATCCCTTCCTTCGGAGTTTGTTCTTGATGAATATATTCTAGTTCCAAGTGTTCTATATCTTTTCTTTTCCGGAGTTCAATTATTACCTCGGCCATCTCGTCGGAACCTCCATCTAAGTCACCGCAAGGCTCATCTTATTCTTTCTTCCTTCATTCTAACTCACCATCCTTTTTTTCACCGGAGTTCTTCATGGTGGTTCTTCAGGATTTAATTCATTCTTCAAGAGTTCATCAAGATTTTGTTGGTGGAGTTCAAGTATCTTTTCTTCTCGCATCTCGAAGTGCAATTAATTCTCTGTATTCTTTTGAAGTGGAGTTTCGCATTTCTTCGTTCTGCTCAGCTATTCTATCATTTCCGTTTGTGGTCGGTTATCACCTTATGATCTTGAGATGTTACCTATAAGTCCACAACAAGCTTATTCTTTCGTTGTTGATTTTCTCAACAACTTCGTTCAATCATTCCTTCTAAATTCTTTTCATTCCATTATTTCAATTCTTTCCGGAGGTTTTGTGACATGTCTTCATCAAGTATCATTACATCCTCTCAAGCTCGTGTTCTATTTCCCCATGTTTCAGCCGGAGTGCTACCTAAATCCTTTCAGTCTTATTCATTTCTTATCTCGTTCGAACCGGAGTTGTTTCTGAGTCTATCATGTTTCCATGAGCTTTTGATTCTCGCATTCTCGCTGCTCTCTCTTTATTCTCGAGTGCTCTTGATTCTTTGCTTCTTCTCTTGAGTTCGTGTTTCACCTCATCCCTTTTTCCTTTCCGTCTCGGTCCTAAGATCTCGGGACGAGATCTCTTGTTAGTGGAGGAGTGTTGTAACGCCCCGGATTCGATGCGCCAGGTGTCTGCTAGTTATTCGTCGTTGCTGCCATGTCATTTGATTGCGTGTTGCACTTTGCCATGTCATCATATGCATTTCATATCATGTCATCATGTGCATTTCATTTTGCATACGTGTTCGCCTCATGCATCCGAGCATTTTCCCGTTGTCCGCTTTTGCAATCCGCACTCCTATGTCTCCCGCGCCCCTTTTACCTCTTTTTCGTGTGCGGGTGTTAAACGTTCTCGAATGGCCCGAGGTTTGCCAAGCGGCCTTGGTATAGCACCGTAGACCGCCTGTCAAGTTTCGTGCCATTTGGAGGTCGTTCGGTACTCCAACGGTTAACCGGTAACCAGAAGCCCTTCTCTTTGCAGCCCAACACCCTTCTAAAGTGGCCCAAAACCTAGCAAACTCCCTCCATGCTCTCGGTCGTTCGATCACGATCGCGTGGCAAAACCGCACCTCATTTGGACTCTCCTAGCTCCTCTACCTATATATTAGCCTTCCTCCAAATTTCGCACACGAAACCCTAAATCTCAAGACGCCACGAACGTGTCCGCGCCGCCGACAGATCCCGCCGCCGCCCCGCCAGTCCGGAGTTGCCACGTGGCGCGCCGCTGTCTCCGCCGCCGCCGCCAGCCAGAACCAGCGAGGCCCTCCGCCCGACGCCTCCCGCCGCCGCCTCGCCGCCTCCCCTCGCCGGCCCCGGCGCCTGCCTCGGCCACCGCCATCTCGCTGGCTTGCCGCGCGCGCCGCACATCACATACTTTGTCGCTCGCCGCCGCCTTCCTCAGTCAAGTCGCCGCCATCACAAGGCTGTCGCCGCCACCATACTCACTCCGGCGCCCCTATCCCCGTCTCCTCCGGCCGCCAAGGCCCATCTCCGGCGAGCCTGCCCGCCTCGTCCTCAAGCGCCCGGATCTGATCCGATGAACCCTAGAGGTTGACCCCCGAGTTTTCCCTAAGTCCCCAGTTTTCGTAATTTTCATGCATTTTCATCATGCCATAACACTGCATCCGTAGCTCCGTTTTGCAAGTGTAATATGTCAAATTGTTCGTCTCGAAGAGTATATCATTTCATCTCATTGCATCATTTTCATTTGAGCTCATCTTGATGCCCTAAATTCTGTTGGAAGAGGGCTATGTGATGTTAGTTTCTGATTTTTATCAGAACATGCACTTTTGTCATTTTTGCCATGATTGATGTGTGCACCCTATGAACTTGAGTCCTACATGTGTTTTGTAATATGCCATGCCATCTTTACAGGGGTGTATGCCATGTATTTTTGTGATCTTTGTGGTGACTAGCTCAAGCATGCAAACTAGGCTTCATGATGTTTCTGATATTTTTATGCCATGTTAACTTGATGCTACCGAGAGATCCATGCTTATTTTGAGATACTTCAGTAAGGATGTTTTGAACATATGGTTGTGCTCTATCCATCCATGCCCTTGTTTGCAATTATGGAGTGCCATAGCTTGAGTCAATCGAGCTCTACTTTTGCTGTAAAATGTTTCCTGGCAGGTTGTTTACATGTTATTCAATTTTGCCAAGGTTGTTGTAGTTGATCCTTGCATGCTATGTTGTTGTTCTTGCCATGTATAGCTTCTATGCCATGTCTTCTTACTGTGAGTTGCCTTGCCATGCCATGTATTGCTCTGTGGTGAGTGGTTCAAGCTCACCAACATGCCTACTTATTGTTGTTCCTGCCATGTTTGAATCTGTAATATAACTTGCTATGTTTACATGGGTGCCATCTTATTTTCTGATCCTTTTTGGCTTATGGTCAGTAAGGGACTTTTGTTCTATGCATTTAGTAGTATCATGCCATGCCTTCGTTTGCCATGATAAGTTCCTGTAACATGTTGTTTGATAGCTCTAAACATTGCAACCTGATGTTATTTCTGCTAAAGTCTGAAACTGTTATTATTTGCAATCTTGCCATGTCATTTTGAGCATGTTCTAGTGATTTCGGAGATAGCTCAGTGTTCATGTTTTGTCATGCTTTACCTGTACATCATGCCCATGCCTTTTGTTTTCTTGTTGAGGTCCTGTAGCATGTTGTTTTGATGCTTGCAATATGCCTAGTTGCTGTTTTGGACAGATTGTTGCTATGACTTGTATAGGGTGTATGTGTTGCAACCGCTGTTCGCTTTTGAGTGTGCTCTATATGAAACTTGCTTATAATTGCATGTAGCTTCATATTATCATGTTGCATCCTTGTTTTGAGGTGTTTTCTTGATGTTTGGGTGCATTTTGCATCAATGCCATGCTTATCTTGTTTTGCTCATATCTTCTAGGTCGAGTCTCAATCTAATGAACTTTATATGTAACTTGACTAGAATTTCGTGTGGATCATCGTGGTGCATCTTAACTTGCTGTTTAACAACTTGAACATAAGGTTTATTCAGATCTGGACCAATTTCGAAATTTGCATATGAGGACTTACCGGAATTGTTATATGTTGCTTCCAGCCTCATTTAAACTTGCTTTGATGTGTTGCTCTTGTTTGCATCATCTCTTGCCATGAGTAGCTTATTGTAGCTTTTCATGCATCATGCTTGTTTGTGCATCATGTCTTGTTCATGTGTGGGGTGTTTACTATGTTGTGTGCTTCTTCTTGTTAGTTCCTGTTTCGTTGCGATCGTGAGGATTCGTTTATCTACGCTTGGTTCGTCTTCGTGGCTTCATCTTCTTCATGGACTCGTTCTTCTTCCTAGCGGGATTTCAGGCAAGATGACCGTTACCCTGGATCTCACTACTATCATTGCTATGCTAGTTGCTTCGTTCTATCGCTATGCTGCGCTACCTATCACTTGTTCCTCAAGCCTCCCAAATTGCCATGTCAGCCTCTAACCTTTGTCACCCTTCCTAGCAAACTATTGTTTGGCTATGTTACCGCTTTGCTCAGCCCCTCTTATAGCGTTGTTAGTTGCAGGTGAAGATGAAGTTTGTTCCTTGTTGGAACCTGGAGATTTTGTTCCTTGTTGGAACATGTTTACTTGTTGGGATATCACAATATATCTTATATTATTAATGCATCTATATACTTGGTAAAGGGTGGAAGGCTCGCCCTTATGCCTGGTGTTTTGTTCCACTCTTGCCGCCCTAGTTTCCGTCATATCGGTGTTATGTTCCCGGATTTTGCGTCCCTAACGCGGTCGGGTGATTTATGGGACCCCTTGACAGTTCGCTTTGGATAAGACTCCTCCAAAGAAGGCCCAACATTGGTTTTACCATTTGCCTCACCTATGCCCTTTTTCCTTGGGTTTCGGAGCCCAAGGGTCATCTTTATTTTAGCCCCCGGACCAGTGCTCCTTCGAAAGTGCTGGTCCGAACTAGAGCCCTGTGGCGCCCCTCAAGGAAACTTGAGGTCTGGTTTTAGTTGTATGGACTGCTCATCCGGTGTGCCTCGAGACCGAGATATGTGCAGCTCCTATCAGGATTTGTCGGCACATCCGGCGGCTTTGCTGGTCTTGTTTTATTGTTGTCGAAATGTCTTGTAGCCGGATTCCGAGACTGATCGGTCTTCCCGGGAGAAGGAATATCCTTCGTTGATCGCGAGAGCTTATCATGGGCTGTTGGGACACCCCGTAGGGTATAAACTTTCGAGAACCGTGCCCGGTTATGTGGCAGATGGGAATTTGTTAATATCCGGTTGTAGTAAACTTGAAGCAAACTCTTCTAAAATACACCAACCGTAGCGTAACTCGTGAGTGTCTCTTTTCGGGTTGATCGAGAGGAGAACACGGTTTCGGGTTATGTTTGACGAAGTAGGAGTTCAGGATCACTTCTTGATCATTGCTAGTTGACGACCGCCTTTGTTTCTCTTCTCGCCTCATTTGCGTATGTTAGCCACCATATATGCTTAGTCGCTGCTGCAACCTCACCACTTTACCCCCCTTCTTTTCCCTTTAAGCTTTGCTAGTCTTGATACCCATGGTAATGGGATTGCTGAGTCCTCGTGGCTCACAGATTACTACACCACCAGTTGTAGGTACAGGTTTGCGATGATCATGATGTGAGAGCGATGTTTGCTTGTGTTGGAGTTCTTCCTCTGCTTCTTCTTCGGTCAAGGGATAGGTTCCAGGTCGGCAGCCTGGGCTAGTAGGGTGGATGTCGTTTGAGTTTCTGTTTATGTTCATCCGTAGTCGGATGTTGTTCTTGTATTGTGTTGTTGTATTCATGTGACATTGTATGTCTTGGATGTATCCCTATGTATTATGTAATGTTGATGTAATGATATCCACCTTGCAAAAGCGTTTCAATATGAGGGTCTATCCTTGGTGGGACCTTCGAGTTCCTTTTGGATAGGGTCGCATATTGGGCGTGACAGGATGTGGGTGGCGTAGATCATGTTGACCGTTTTCACCTTGGGGGATTTCTTCTGGCCCCCCATGTTCGGACGCCGGGGCTCATTGTCATCGTTGTTGTGCAGCCCCTTGTCTTTGTTTTCGGCGTTTATTTTGCCGGCCTGTTTAAAGACCCAGCAGTCTCTGTTGGTGTGGTTGGCTGGCTTGTCCGGGGTGCCATGAATTTGGGATGAGCGCTCCATATACGGTCCAGACTGGACTGTCCTTGATTGTTGCGCTTGAATGGCTTCTTCCGCTGACCGGATTTCGATCCGCTGAATCCGGCATTGACCGCTGTATCCTCGGTGCTGTCGCCGTTGTTCCGTTGCTTGTGTCTGTTGTGCCGTGGCTTGCCATTATTGTCCCGGACATCTGAAGTTCCAGAATGTGGCGCAGTGCTACTGCGAGCCAACCAGCTGTCCTCGCCTGCACAAAAGCGGGTCATTAATGTCGTAAGAGCTGCCATGGACTTGGGTTTCTCCTGGCCGAGGTGTCTGGCGAGCCACTCGTCACGGATATTATGCTTGAAAGCCGCCAGGGCTTCCGCGTCCGGACAGTCGACTATTTGGTTCTTTTTAGTTAGGAACCGAGTCTAGAATTTCCTGGCTGATTCTCCGGGCTGTTGAGTTATGTGGCTCAAATCATCGGCATCCGAAGGTCGCACATATGTGCCCTGGAAGTTGTCAAGGAATGCGTCTTCCAGGTTTTCCCAACTGCAAATGGAATTTGCGGGCAGGCTGTTTAGCCAGTGTCGGGCGGGTCCTTTGAGCTTAAGGGGAAGATACTTGATGGCATGTAGATCATCTCCGCGGGCCATGTGAATGTGGAGAAGGAAATCCGCGGGGTCTGTGGTGCCATCGTATGATTCGATGTTTACGGGCTTAAACCCTTCTGGGAATTCGTGATCCATCACTTCATCAGTGAAGCATAGGGGGTGTGCGGCGCCTCTATGTCGGGATATGTCACGCGCAGTCCGCCACGCCCGACCGGGTTGTATTCGGCCCGGCCGGATTTGCTGTTAGTGTATCCGGTATGACGGTCATCGTCATGTGCTTCGGTGTGCCCCCGTGATCCGTAGATCGATCTTGGTTGTCCTGCGGCGTTATCCAGTTTACCGCACAGGTCCTGAGTATTGCCCCGGGCCGTAGCAAACCGGCGCGGGGGTACAGGCTGGGATTTCGGCTGATATGTCGTTTTGTCCCGACCTCGAGGCGATCGGTCATCCATGGGGCGCTCGAGTCCGTATTCCTCGCTGCCGTGACTTCGCCCATCCGTCTGCGGAGCAGATCTTGATCAGCTTGAGCTGCTGCCGCTTCTTCTTCAAGCTTCGCAGCGGCAATAAGCCGGCGCCTGAAGCGCTCCTGCTCTGTGGGGTCTTCAGGTACACCGAACTCGTCGTCGCCGAGGCTAATCTCGTCTTCGGAGAGGGGCATGTAGTTGTCCTCCTCTAGATACCCCGTCTGTCGCCTGTTCATCTGGGCTGTTATGCCCATCTTCCTGTTCGGCCTGCTCGAAGGCGGGCTGTTCGGGGTTGTATTCATTGTCGGCACCGTTCGGATTATTATCATCTCCGGCGCTGGTATTGCCTTGGCGGGGCTTGGAGCGGCGCTGGCGATGCCCATGCTTTGCTTTCTTCTTGGAGGGGTTGTCCTCCGTTGCCTCGTCGCCATTCGTTTCTTTCGGAGTGTCCACCATATATATATCGTATGAAGAGGTGGCTGCCCATCGCCCTGTGAGCGGTGGCTCCTGTATGTCTCCTGCATCGTCGTCCATGCCGTCGATGTGTTCGAAGTCAAAGTCGAGCACGTCGGTTAAATCATCGATCGTGGCGACAAAGTGGGTGGTGGGTGGGCAGCGAATTCCTTCGTCGCCCGCTTCCCACTCCAGCCGGACATAGTTCGGCCCAGAGTCTCCTGACAAAGAGAGAGACCTCAATGAGTTCAGTATGTCGCCAAAGGGTGAGTGCTGAAAGATGTCCGCAGTGGTAAACTCCATTACCGGAGCCCAACCTGGCTCGGCTAGCTCGAGAGTGAGCGGACCAGGACCAACAACCGGATATGAGTCCGGGGGTCCGGGGTTACAGGCCTCCACAGCGGTGGGACCCGTGTTCGGCTCCACCACCGATAAGTGTGCGGCCTGCGGAGCGGGGTCTAGCCCTCTGTCCATAGGCAACGCAACCTGCCCTGGATTTAGATCCAAGGCTGCTTCAGGGATCATGTCCCGGGCACTGTCCGACAGCAGGTCTAGGCCGTGCTCGTCGTGGCTGTCCGGCGCTCCTGGCGCAGGCTCGAATCCGTCAAAGATCAAGTCTCCGCAGATATCCGCCGTGTAGTTCAAGTTTCCGAACCTGATCTGGTGGCCAGGGGCGAAGCTGTCGATCTGCTCCAACCGGCCAAGCGAATTTGCCCGCTGTGCGAAGCCGCCGAACACAAAGATTTGTCCGGGGAGAAAAGTCTCACCCTGGACCGTGTTGTTGATGATTGAAGACGCCATCAAGCCTCGAAGCGACGACATAGAGGAACTCTCAATGAAAGCACCAATGTCGGTGTCAAAACCGGCGGATCTCAGGTAGGGGCTCCCGATCTGTGTGTCTTAGGCTGATGGTAACAGGAAGCAAGGGACACAATGTTTACCCAGGTTCGGGCCCTCTCGATGGAGGTAAAACCCTACTTCCTGCTTGATTAATATTGAAGATATGTGGAATACAAGAGTACATCTACCACGAGATCGTAGAGGCTAAACCCTAAGAGCTAGCCTATGATGGTATGATTGTAATTGTGATCGGCCTTCTAAGGACCATGCTCTCCGGTTTATATAGACACCGGAGAGCTAGGGTTTACATGGATTCGGTTACAAGGAAGGAAACATAATATCCGGATTGCCAAGCTTGTCTTCCATGCAAAGGAGAGTCCCATCCGGACACGAGCCGAAGTCTTGAGTCTTGTATCTTGACGCTTCTATAGTCCGGACGATGTATATAGTCCGGCTGTCCGGATACCCCCTTATCCAGGACTCCCTCACTCATCATTTAGGGTTTGTTGACACCGAGGCATCCTAAAAGCTAAGCTACTAAGATAACCCGGCCCATGCATTAGTCGCAAGTACCCCATATGTCCTATTTTTAGCAAAGTCATGCTAAAATTCACGGAAAATTTCAGCATGACCTTTGCTGAAAATAGGACATATGGAGTACCCGAATTTGCCGGAACGGAAGTTAATCGACATTCCGGCAAACTCAGGGGCCTCTCGGGGTACCTGCAAAATCATTGAACAAGTTGCAGTTCCAAGTTTCAGTTCCAAGCATGCATGGTAATCTCAACTCATCAACCATATCTTCAACTGAGTTCAGACTTCATAGATCATAGATGATACAGTTCAGACTCAGTTAGTGAAACTCTGCCATCTGCAACAAGCAAAGTGTAGTAGATTTTGTGTAACACGTGCTTCAGCTATGTCACCTGAGTTTCAAGAGGAAAAAACAAGAAGTAAATCATGTTATCTCACTGACAGCATGGATTGTTTTCATTTTTTTCCTTCCAAAAAACAAATAATGTAGTTGATGGTGCTTGGAGATGGTTAAAGAAAAGATTTAATCACTATTGCATTAGTACTTCAGCTCATGCAAGAAAAGTTTACTAGCCTTATCTTGTACTTTGTTTAGCTCACTATTGCATTATATATGCATGTGCTGCTGGTGCTTGGAGATGCTTAAAGAAAAGATTTAATCACCAGTACAGTATGCAGGGTATGTATTGTCCACCGGTACAGTAGAGCAGCATCTCTTCTCCCTATACACAAACCAAGGGCAAAAACGACCAGCCAACCCCGTTAGGATTGCTTGCTGGGGCCGGTGGGCCTGATGGTGGCCCACAGTTGGCTGGTTCCCACGCGTGCAGACTTGTTTGTATTTGTGGGCCGTCGTCAAAGTTGGTGATACGTCTCCAACGTATCTATAATTTTTTATTGTTCCATGCTATTATATTACCTGTTTTGGATGTTTATGGGCTTTATTTTATAATTTATTATCATTTTTGGGACTAACCTACTAACCGGAGGCCCAGCCCATATTGCTATTTTTTTGCCTATTTCAGTATTTCGAAGAAAAGGAATATCAAACGGAGTCCAAACGGAATAAAACCTTCGGAAGCGTGATTTTTGGAATGAACGTGATCCAGAGGACTTGGAGTGCAAGTCAAGAAGCAGCCGAGGCGGCCACGAGAGGGTAGGCCCTCCCCCTATAGGGCACGCCCCCTGTCTCGTGGGCCCCTCGGGCGGCCACCGACCTACTTCTTCCTCCTATATAAGCCTACATACCCCGAAAACATCCAAGGAGCCACCAAAGAAATATTTCCACATCAGAATCCTTCAGATCCATGAGATCCCATCTTGGAGCCGTCATGCTCACGGAGGGGGATTCCACCATGGAGGGATTCTACATCAACACCATAGCCCTTCCGATGAGTTGTGAGTAGTTTACCACAGACCTTCGGGTCCATAGTTATTAGCTAGATGGCTTCTTCTCTCTTTTTGGATCTCAATACAATGTTTTCCCCCTCTCTTGTGGAGATCTATTCGATGTAATCTCTTTTTGCGGTGTGTTTGTCGAGATCCGATGAATTGTGGGTTTATGATCAAGCTTATCTATGGATAATAATTAAATCTTCTCTGAATTCTTTTATGTGATTGAGTTATCTTTGCAAGTCTCTTGGAATTATCGGTTTGGTTTGGCCTACTAGATTGATATTTCTTGCCATGGGAGAAGTGCTTAGCTTTGGGTTCAATCTTGCGGTGTTCTTACCCAAAGGATGTAAAGGGTTGCAAGACACGTATTGTATTGTTGCCATCGAGGATAAAAAGATGGGGTTTATATCATATTGCCTGAGTTTATCCCTCTACATCATGTCATCTTTCTTAATGCATTACTCTGTTCTTATGAACTTAATACTCTAGATGCATGCTGGATAGCGGTCAATGTGTAGAGTAATAGTAGTAGATGCAGGCAGGAGTCGGTCTACTTGTTGCGGACGTGATGCCTATATACATGATCATGCCTAGATAACGTCATAATTTTTCGCCTTTCTATCAATTGCTCGACAGTAATTTGTTCACCAAAATCGAGTCATAGCCTGAACGAGTCCTGGGCAATCCCGTGATGAAATCCATACCTAGTTTATCCCACTTCCATTCGGGTATAGGCAATGGCTGTAATAATCCTGCTGGCTTCTGTTGTTCTGCTTTCACCCTCTGACATACATCACAAACTGCTACGTACTCTGCAATGTCCTTCTTCATTCCGGTCCACCAGAATGTATTCTTCAAATCCAAATACATCTTGGTATTTCCTGGGTGAATCAAATATGGTGAATCATGTGCCTCTTGTAGAATCAACTTCCTGATCTCCGGGTCATTGGGCACATAAACACGGTCTTCAAACCATACGGTGTCGTGCTCATCCTCAAGAAATCCCTTAGCCTTTCCTTCGCTCATTTTCTCCTTTATAGAGGCAATCTCTTTGTCAGTCTTCTGAGCTTCCCTGATTTTATCCATCAAAGTAGATTGAATCTCCAACGCTGATACATAGCCTCGCGGAACTATTTCCAAACATAGCTCCCGAAATTCCTCGGCTAATTCTTTTGGTAAACCTCCGGTCATTAGGATGTTAACATGACTCTTACGGCTCAACGCGTCTGCTACCACGTTAGCCTTTCCGGGGTGGTAATGCAATCTCATGTCATAATCCTTAATGAGCTCCAACCATCTCCTCTGCCTGAGATTTAACTCCTTCTGTGTGAAGATGTACTTCAAACTCTTTTGATCCGTATACACCTCACAATGATTTCCAATGAGGAAATGTCTCCATGTTTTCAACGCATGCACTACGGCTGCTAACTCCAAATCATGAGTAGCATAATTTAATTCGTGAGGTTCAGCTGTCGTGAAGCATACGAAACAACTCTTCCCTCCTGCATAAGCACTACTCCAAGTCCTCGACGTGAAGCGTCGCAATACACCTCATAATCCTTGGTCTGATCTGGCAGGATTAACACTGGTGAGGTAACCAAACGTTTCTTCAACTCTTGGAAACTAGCTTCACACTCCTCAGTCCATATGAACTTGGTATCCTTCTTCAACAATTCTGTCATAGGCTTCGCAATCCTCGAGAAATTTTCAATGAATCTCCGGTAGTATCCTGCGAGTCCAAGGAAACTCCGGATCTCCCCAACTGTTGTTGGCGCTTCCCAGTTTGTCACAGTGACAACTTTAGTGGGGTCCACTGCTATACCTTCTCCGGATATAACATGTCCCAGAAATCCAACTTCCTTCAACCAAAACTCACACTTGCTAAACTTGGCATACAATTGATGTTCTCTGAGCTTCTCGAGTACCAAACGCAAATGCTCCTTATGTTCTTCTTCATTCTTCGAGTAAACCAAAATATCATCAATGAACACCACGACGAACTTATCCAAAAACTCCATAAACACTTTGTTCATCATGTTCATAAAATAGGCAGGTGCGTTAGTCAGACCAAATGACATAACGGTATACTCATACAGCCCGTACCTGGTGGTAAAAGTCGTCTTAGGTATATCCTAATCTTGAATCTTCAACTGATGGTACCCTGATCGCAAATCGATCTTGGAAAACACTTTAGCTCCTTGCAATTGGTCAAACAAGTCATTGATCATCGGCAACGGGTACTTGTTCTTAATGGTCACTTCATTTAATCCTCGATAATCAACAACCATTCTTAATGATCCATCCTTCTTTTCCACTAGAAGTACAGGTGATCCCCAAGGCGAAGAACTTGGGCGAATAAAACCTTTATCCAGTAACTCCTTAATCTGCTTCTTAATTTCCTCCAAATCTTGGGTTGGCATCCTATACGGTCTCTTAGATATCGGCCCAGTGCCTGGCAGTAGTTCAATCAAAAACTCAATGTCCCTATCCGGTGGCATGCCTGACAACTCTTCTGGAAACACGTCCGGTAATCCCTTACCACTGGTACTTCCTCCTGCACAACTCCCGTTAAGGAATTTACATGTGCTCTCCTCGGCTCATGCCGTGATACAAACTTGATTCTCCTTCCTTCTGGAGGTGGTAAGCAAAATCGACTTACTGGTGCAATCTATGTTCCCTCCATACTTCGATAACCAATCCATGCCTAATATCACATCCAATCCTTGCGATTCCAGAACTATTAGGTCCAAGGGAAATACATAGTGTCCAATCCTTAATGGCAGTCGATCACACCATATACTACCCATGTATTCTGCTCCGGGTGAGGTTACTAGCATGGGTGACCTAAGGGCTTGGGTTGGTAGTTTATACTTATCCACAAATCCCCTTGATATGTATGAATGCGATGCACCAGTATCAAAAAGAACAACTGCAGTAAAAGTCTTAACCAAAAACTTACCTATTACTGCGTCTGGCTGAGCTTCAACCTCCTCCACGGTAACATGGTTCACTTGTCCCCTGTTGAAAGGGTTCGGCTTCTTTCCTGATCTTCCATTACCATTACCATTTTGGCCTTCTGGACAATCATTTGCATAATGCCCGGTCTTGTGGCACTTAAAGCAAGTGATGTGGCTCAGGTCTACCTTGGATGGTGTTGACAGGTTGGTGCGGTTTTGTCCATTGCTTCCTCCATTCCCGTTCCCATTCTTGGTGCCATTATGGTTGTGCGAGCTACCTCCTCCATGGGTATGCAGAAATTGTCCTCCTGGCTTCGGGGTAAAGCGAAGTTTCTGCTGAGCTCCAGAGTTATTTTTCCCCTATCCATACTTTCTCTTGCGATTGTCAATCTGCTGCTGCTTCCCTTCAATCATAAGCGCGCGATCTACCAACTCCTGGTAGTTGTTGAAAGTGGCTACCATCAACTGCATGCTCAGCTCATCATTCAGTCCTTCTAGAAACTTCTCCTGCTTAGCTGCATCTGTAGCAACGTCATCTGGGGCATAACGTGCTAACTTACTAAAATCATCTACATACTGGCCAACTGTCCGTCCTCCTTGGCGCAAGTTGCGAAACTCATGCTTCTTCATGGCCATAGCTCCTGCTGAAACATGGGCAGTACGGAAAGCTTGCTGAAACTGATCCCATGTGACAGTGTCTATAGGGTAAGTGGCTGTAAAATTCTCCCACCATGCTGCTGCGGGTCCTTCGAGCTGATGTGCGGCAAATTTCACCTTTTCTCCGTCTGTACATCCTGCAGTGGTCAACTCCCTCCCTACTTTGCGGAGTCAATCATCTGCAACAATCGGCTCGGTGCTACTGGAAAACACCGGCGATTCAGCCTTAAGAAACGGGTCAAATGGTCAACAGGTGGTGGTGGTGGTGGGTTGTTGTTGTTGTTGTTGTTGCCTTGGTTCTGTACCAATGTTTGAATCAAGGCATTCTGCTGCTGAATCAACTGAGTGATCTCTGGCGGGAAAACAAATCCGGGGTCGCGTCTCGGAGGCATCTGAGGGTTTAAAGAAAAGACGAGAGTTAAGAATAGAATGAGGTCTAGGGAGAAAACACTACCCATATGCACATGAGACAAATCACACAATATCACTCCAATCAATTCAAACAAGGGCATACAACGGTCTATCTATCGTTACAAAGTGTTGAAACTAAAACTAATTTAAAATGGGGGAAATCTACTACTGTTATGGTGGTCAACTAGAAAAACTGCTCCGATGAAGACTCCATGATATCTGCTCCAGCTTCATCTTCGAAATCATCATCACTAGGATCGGGATCGGTGTCGTCGATGATGATGTAGTTCTCTGGACAGGTGCAATCTTCATCTTCTCCTCCGGGTGCTGAATTTCCCATGAGTTCTTCAATCTTCTCCTTAAGATCGCCATTTTGTCCCACTAGAGCTACAATCTCCTCCATGTAGTCCTTGCGAGTGGCCTTCAGTTCTCCTTCTAGTTCGATAATCTTGGCTTTTGCTGTCTTCAACTCTATCATGTCTGCGCACATCTGGTTCTCCTGGCGTCGAATGTGCTGGTTTAACTCCTGGATGAAAGCTGCAATGGACCGATCCTTCTTAGTGCCAACTATCTCCCATTGTTCATCTCGGCGCCCACAAATCTGGTAGATAGTATCCTTGAGGTCTTCTTTGTAAACTTCTCCAATGCGTCCCCATGGTTATGTGAGCTGCCATGCTCTTTCCTGACTCCAAGTTGGTGCATTGAAAACAATCTCAATGGGCTCCGTGATTGGCGCAAACGTCCTTCCGGAACTTGAGCTTGAATCTTCCAAAGACTCTTCTTCGGGTAAAGTGGAATTGTAGGTCCCACAAGCTTGGTATTCCGACGCTCAGGTGTACTTAGTGACTTCCTTCGTGTGTTGTCCAAAGGGTGTATCTTCATCCGGCTGGGTGAACTTGATCCTCGCTTGGCCATCCTAAAAGAGTAGAAAAGATGAGGAGTTAGAAATGAGAAGAGAGTAGTGATCTAGGGCTTTAGCTTAATGGTCGTGTCCTCACAATCAACAGTGTGCTCGATACCATCTTTGTAGCGACTGGACCTCAAATACCGATATCTCGTGCTTAGTGTCATCCCCGGATCAAGAATGCCGACACCACACAAGACTCGGAGGATTTATAACAGAGTAGCAATCACACACTTATTACAATCGAATGTCTCAAGAGAGAACTTAATAAAATAAAATGGCTTAAGGCCATCTAAATACGATAACAAATGAAGGCTTGGAAGAATAAGCGAGTCCATCAACTCCAACGGCATCATCGAGTATAGAACCACGACCTAAGCACCTTACTCGTCGTTCTAAAAGTCCGCAACATGAAACGTTGCAGCCCGAAAACAGGTCAACGACATGGAATATGCTGGCAATGTAACACATAGAGAATAATGGAATGATAAGCCTATACTACATGCATATATGGCTGGTGGAAAGTGAAGGAAATATGCCCTAGAGGCAATAATAAAGTTATTATTTATTTCCTTATATCATGATAAATGTTTATTATTCATGCTAGAATTGTATTAACCGGAAACATAATACATGTGTGAATATATAGACAAACAGATGTCACTAGTATGCCTCTATTTGACTAGCTTGTTAATCAAAGATGGTTATGTTTCCTAACCATGAACAAGGAGTTGTTATTTGATTAACAAGGTCACATCATTAGTTGAATGATCTGATTGACATGACCCATTCCGTTAGCTTAACACTTGATCGCTTAGTATGTTAATGCTTTCTTCATGACCCATACATGTTCCTATAACTATGAGATTATCCAACTCCTGCCACCGGAGGAACACTTTGGTACTACCAAACGTCACAACGAATCGGGTGATTATAAAGGAGTACTACAGGTGTCTCCAAAGGTACTTGTTGGGTTGGCGATTTCGAGATTAGGTTTTGTCACTCCGATTGTCGAAGAGGTATCTCCAGGCCTTCTCGGTAATGCACATCACTTAAGCCTTGCAAGCATTACAACTAATGAGTTAGTTGTGAGATGATGTATTACGGAACGAGTAAAGAGACTTACCGTAACGAGATTGAACTAGGTATTGGATACCGACGATCGAATCTCGGGTAAGTAACATACCGATGACAAAGGAACAACGATGTCGTTATGCGGTTTGACCGATAAAGATCTTCAGAGAATATGTAGGAACCAATATGGGCATCCAGGTTCCGCTATTGGTTATTGACCGAGAATGGGTCTAGGTCATGTCTACATAGTTCTCGAACCCGTAGGGTCCGCACGCTTAACGCTTCGATGACAGTTCATAATGAGTTTATAAGTATTGATGCACCAAGGTTGTTCGAGTCCCGGATGTGATCACGGACATGACGAGGAGTCTCAAATGGTCGAGACATAAAGATTGATATATTGGAAGCCTATGTTTGACTTCGAATGGTTCCGAGTGAAAACAGGATGTTATCGAACACCGGGGTTACTGAACCCCGGGGTATATGGGCCTTCATGGGCCTCAAGGAGAAGGAGAAGGGCCGGCCAGGTGGGCTGCGCCCCCTCCCCTTCCAGTCCGAATAGGACAGGAGAGGGGCGCGCCTTCCCCTTTCCCTCCCCAATCCTACTCCAACTAGGAGAAGGGGGTCCTACTCCCGTGGGAGTAGGACTCCTCCTTGCGCCTCCCCTTGGGCCGCCACCTCCCCTTGTCTCCTTTATATACGGGGCAGGGGCACCCCAAGACACACAAGTTGATCTACGGATCTTTCCTTAGCCGTGTCGGTGCCCCTTCCACCATATTCCACTTCGTCATATCGTCATGAGCTTAGGCGAAGCCCCGCGCCGGAGAAGTCATATCGTCATGAGCTTAGGCGAAGCCCTGCGCCGGTGGAACATCAACATCGCTACCACGCCGTCAGGTCGACGGAACTCATCCCCGACACTTTGCTGGATCGGAGTCCGGGATCGCCATCGAGCTGAACGTGTGCAGAACTCGGAGGTGCCGTGACGCTCGGTGCTTGGATCGGTCGGATCGTGGAGACGACGACTACATCAACCGCGTTATTATAACGCTTCGCTTTCGGTTCACGAGGGTACGTGGACGACACTTCTCCTCTCGCTGCTATGCCATCACCATGGTCTTGCGTGATCGTAGGAAATTTTTGAAATTACTCGCTCCCAATAGTGGCATCCGAGCCTGGTTTTATGCGTTGATGTCATGTGCACGAGTAGAACACAAGTGAGTTGTGGACGATACAAGTCATACTGCCTACCAGCATGTCATACTTTGGTTCAGCGGTATTGTGAGATGAAGCGCCCGGACCGACATTACGCCAGACGCTTACGCGAGACTGGTTTCACCGCCCGAGCACTTGTTGCTTAAAGGTGACCGCGGTGTCTGCTCTCTCACTTTAGTTGAATCGAGTGTAGCTCGCCCGTCCTTGAGAAGGTTAAACGGAGTCTATTTGACGAAGTATCGCTGTGGTTTTGATGCGAGGTAAGAACGGTTCTTGCTCAGCCCGTAGCAGCCACGTAAAACTTGCAACAACAAAGTAGAAGACGCCTAACTTGTTTTTGCAGGGCATGTTGTGATGTGATATGGTCAAGACGTGATGCTATACTTTATTGTATGAGATGATCATGTTTTGTAACCGAGTTATCGGCAATCGGCAGGAGTCATATGGTTGTCGCTTATTGTATGAAATGCAACGCCATGTAATTGCTTTACTTTATCACTAAGGAGTAGCGATAGTCGAGAAGCAATAGTTGGCGAGACGACAACGATGCTACGATGGAGATCAAGGTGTCGCGCCGGTGACGATGGTGATCATGACGGTGCTTCGGCGATGGAGATCACAAGCACAAGATGATGATGACCATATCATATCACTTATATTGATTGCATGTGATGTTTATCCTTTATGCATCTTATCTTGCTTTGTTTGACGGTAGCATTATAAGATGATCTCTCACTAAAATTATCAAGAAGTGTTCTCCCTGAGTATGCACCGCTGCCAAAGTTCAGAGTACCCGCACACCACGTGATGATCGGGTGTGATAAGTTCTACGTCCATCTACAACGGTGCAAAACAGTTGCACACGCGAATACTCAGTTAAACTTGACGAGCCTAGCATATAACAGATATGGCCTCGAACACGGAGACCGAAGGTCGAACGTGAATCATATAGTAGATATGATCAACATAGTGATGTTCACCATTGAAACTACTCCGCCTCACGTGATGATCGGACATGGTTTAGTTGATTTGGATCACGTGATCACTTAGATGACTAGAGAGATGTCTGCCTAAGTGGGAGTTTTTAATATGATTAATTGAACTTAAATTTATCATGAACTTAGTACCGATAGTATTTTGCTTGTCTATGTTTAATGTAGATAGATGGCTCGTGCTGTTGTTCCGTTGAAATTTAATGCGTTCCTTGAGAAAGCAAAGTTGAAAGATGATGGTAGCAATTACACGGATCGGGTCCGTAATTTGAGGATTATCCTCATTGCTGCACGTAAAATTACGCCCGGAAGCACCGCTGGGTGACAGGCCTGCTGCAGATGCCGAGCCGGTTATGAACGTCCGCAAAGCAGAGCTGATGACTACTCTATAGTTCAGTGTGCCATGCTTTACGGCTTAGAACCGGTCTTCAACGACGTTTTGAACGCCATGGAGCATATGAGATGTTCCAGGAGTTGAAGTTAATATTTCAAGCAAATGCCCGGATTGAGAGATATGAAGTCTCCAATAAGTTCTATAGCTGCAAGATGGAGGAGAATAGTTCATTAGTGAGCACATACTCAAAATGTCCGGGTATAACAATCACTTAATTCAGCTGGGAGTTAATCTTCCGGATGATAGTGTCATTGATGAATTCTCCAATCATCGCCACCAAGCTACAAGAGCTTCGTGATGAACTATAATATGCAAGGGATGACTAAGACAATTCCTCGAGCTCTTCGCGATGCTAAAAGCCATGGAGGTAGAAATCAAGAAAGAGCATCAAGTGTTGATGGTCAACAAGACCACTAGTTTCAAGAAAAGGGCAAAGGGAAGAAGAAGGAAACTTCAAAAGAACAGCAAGAAAGTTGCTGATCAAGAGAAGAAACCCAAGTCTGGACCTAAGCCTGAAATCGAGTGTTTTACCGCAAGCAGACCGACATCGGAAGCGGAACTGCCCCAAGTATTTGGCGGATAAAAGGATGGCAAGGTGAACAAAGGTATATGTGATATACATGTTATTGATGTGTACCTTACTAGAGCTCGTAGTAGCACTGGTATTTGATACTGGTTCATTGCTAATATTTGCAACTCAAACAGGACTACGGAATAGACGAGCATCGCAAAGGACGAGGTGACGATGCGCGTGGGAAATGGTTCCAAAGTCAATGTGATCGCGGTCGGCACGCTACCTCTACATCTACCTTCGGATTAGTTTTAGACCTAAATAATTGTTATTTGGTGCCGCGTTGAGCATGAACATTATATCTGGATCTTGTTTAATGCGAGACGGTTATTCATTTAAATCGAGAATAATGGTTGTTCTA
The DNA here is from genome assembly GCA_021605205.1 of Aegilops longissima. Taxonomy (NCBI): domain Eukaryota; kingdom Viridiplantae; phylum Streptophyta; class Magnoliopsida; order Poales; family Poaceae; genus Aegilops; species Aegilops longissima. The sequence goes on along the minus strand of CM038680.1, from coordinate 47,691,893 downwards.
TTTATATGAGTAATATCTTTATGGTCATGCACCCTTGAAGAATGGTCTATTCTTGTTGAATCTCGACAGAGTGATACACATATTCATAATGTTGAAGCCAAAAGATGCAGAGTTGATAATGATAGTGCAACTTATTTGTGGCAATCGCCGCTTAGGTCATATCGTGTAAAACGCATGAAGAAACTCCATACCGATGGGCTTCGAATCACTTGATTATGAATCACTTGGTACTTGCGAACCGTGCCTCATGGGCAAGATGACCAAAACGCCGCTTCTCCAAACTATGGAGCGAGCAACTGATTTGTTGGAAATCATACATACCGATGTTTGTGGTCCAATGAATGTTGAGGCGCGCAAGCGGTATCGTATTTTCTCACCTTCACAGATGATTTAAGCAGATATGGGTATATCTACTTAATGAAACACAAATCTGAAACGCTTTGAAAAGTTCAAAGAATTTCAGAGTGAAGTGGAAAATCATCGTAACAAGAAAATAAAGTTTCTACGATCTGATCGTGGAGGAGAATATTTGAGTTACGAGTTTGGTTTACATTTGAAACAATGTGGAATAGTTTCAAACTCACGCCACCCGAACACCACAGAGAAATGGTGTGTCCGAACGTCGAATCGTACTTTACTAGATATGGTGCGATCTATGATGTCTATTTCCGATTTACCGCTATCGCTTTTGGGGTTATGCTTTAGAGACGGCCGCATTCACGTTGAATAGGACACCGCCAAAATCCGCTGAGACGACGCCTTATGAACTGTGGTTTGGCAAGAAACCAAAGTTGTCGCTTTCTTAAAGTTTGGGGCTGCGATGCTTATGTAAAGAAACTTCAACCAGATAAGCTCGAACCCAAATCGGAAAAATGTGTCTTCATAGGATACCCAAAGGAGACTGTTGGGTACACCTTCTATCACAGATCTGAAGGCAAGATTTTCGTTGCTAAATTCGGGTCCTTTCTAGAGAAGGAGTTTCTCTCGAAAGAAGTGAGTGGGAGGAAAGTAGAACTTGATGAGATAATCAGATCTGCTCCCTTATTGGAAAGTAGTTCATCACAAGAAATGGTTCCTGTGACAACTACACCAATTAGTGAGGAAACTAATGATGATGATCATGAAGCTTCAGATCAAGTTGCTATCAACCTCGAGGTCAACCAGAGTAAAATACGCACTGAGTGGTACGGTAATCTTATTCGAAGTCATGTTACTTGACCATGGCGAACCTACAAACTATGAAGAAGCGATGGTGAGCCCAGATTCGCAAAATGGCTGGAAGCCATGAAATCTGAGATGGGATCCATGTATGAGAACAAAGTATGGACTTTGGTGGACTTGCCCGATGATCGGCAAGCCATTGAAAATAAATGGATCTTTAAGAAGAAGACCGACGCCGATGGTAATGTAATCGTCTACAAAGCTCGACTTGTTGCAAAAGGTTTTCGACAAGTTCAAGGAGTTGACTACGATGAGACTTTCTCACCAGAAGCGATGCTTAAGTCTGTCCGAATCATGTTAGCAATTGCCGCATTTTATGATTATGAAATTTGGCAAATGGATGTAAAACTGCATTCTTGAATGGATTTCTAGAAGAAGAGTTGTATATGATGCAACCAGAAGGTTTTGTCGATCCAAAAGGTGCTAACAAAGTGTGCAAGCTCCAACGATCAATTTATGGTCAGTGCAAGCCTCTCGAGTTGGAATAAACGCTTTGATAATGTGATCAAAGCATATGGGTTTGTACTGACTTTTGGAGAAGCCTCAGATTTACAAGAAAGTGAGTGGGAGCTCAGAGCATTTCTAATATTATATGTGGACGACATATTATTGATTGGAAATGATATAGAATTTCTGGATAGCATAAAAGGATACTTGAATAAAAGTTTTCAATGAAAGACCTCGTGAAGCTGCTTACATATTGGGCATCAAGATCTATAGAGATAGATCAAGACGCTTGATTGACTTTCACAAAGCACATACCTTGATAAAGTTTTGAAAAGTTCAAAATGGATCGTGCAAAGAAAGGTTTTTACCTGTGTTACAAGGTGTAAGATTGAGTCGACTCAATGCCCGACCACAGCAGAAGATAGAGAGAAAATGAAAGATGTTCCTATGCTTCAGCCATAGGCTCTATCATGTATGCAATGCTGTGTACCAGACTGACGATGCTTAGCTGTAAGCTTGGCAGAAGGTACCAAAGTAATCCAGAGTGGATCATCGGACAGCGGTCAAGAACATCCTGAAATACCGAAAAGGACTAAGGATATGTTTCTCGATATGGAGGTGACAAAGAGCTAGTCGTAAATGGTTACGCCGATGTAAGCTTTGACACCGATCCGGACGATTCTAAATCGCAAACCGGATACGTGTTTTTATTAAACGGTGGAGCTGTCGGTTGGTGCAGTTCTAAACAAAGCGCCGTGGCGGGATCTACATGTGAAGCGGAGTACATAGCTGCTTCGAAGCAGCGAATGAAGGAGTCTGGATGAAAGAGTTCATTTCCGATCTAGGTGTCATACCTAGTGCATCGGGACCGATGAAGATCTTCTGTGACAATATCGGTGCAATTGCCTTGGCAAAGGAATCCAGATTTCACAAGAGGACCAAGCACATCAAGAGACGCTTCAATTCCATTCGGGACCAAGTCCAAGTGGGAGACATAGAGATTTGCAAAATACATACGGATCTGAATGTTGCGAGACCGCTGACTAAGCCTCTTCCACGAGCAAAACATGATCAGCACCAAGACTCCATGGGTGTAAGGATCATTACTTTGTAATCTAGATTATTGACTCTAGTGCAAGTGGGAGACTGAAGGAAATATGCCCTAGAGGCAATAATAAAGTTATTATTTATTTCCTTATATCATGATAAATGTTTATTATTCATGCTAGAATTGTATTAACCGAAACATAATACATGTGTGAATATATAGACAAACAAGATGTCACTAGTATGCCTCTATTTGACTAGCTTGTTAATCAAAGATGGTTATGTTTCCTAACCATGAACAAGGAGTTGTTATTTGATTAACAAGGTCACATCATTAGTTGAATGATCTGATTGACATGACCCATTCCGTTAGCTTAACACTTGATCGCTTAGTATGTTAATGCTTTCTTCATGACCCATACATGTTCCTGTAACTATGAGATTATGCAACTCCTGCTTACGGAGGAACACTTTGGTACTACCAAACGTCACAACGAATCGGGTGATTATAAAGGAGTACTACAGTGTCTCCAAAGGTACTTGTTGGGTTGGCGATTTCGAGATTAGGTTTTGTCACTCCGATTGTCGAAGAGGTATCTCCAGGCCTTCTCGGTAATGCACATCACTTAAGCCTTGCAAGCATTACAACTAATGAGTTAGTTGTGAGATGATGTATTACGGAACGAGTAAAGAGATTTACCGTAACGAGATTGAACTAGGTATTGATACCGACGATCGAATCTCGGGTAAGTAACATACCGATGACAAAGGGAACAACGATGTCGTTATGCGGTTTGACCGATAAAGATCTTCGTAGAATATGTAGGAACCAATATGGGCATCCAGGTTCCGCTATTGGTTATTGACCGAGAATGGTTCTAGGTCATGTCTACATAGTTCTCGAACCCGTAGGGTCCGCACGCTTAACGCTTCGATGACAGCTCATAATGAGTTTATAAGTATTGATGCACCAAGGTTGTTCGAGTCCCGGATGTGATCACGGACATGATGAGGAGTCTCAAATGGTCGAGACATAAAGATTGATATATTGGAAGCCTATGTTTGACTTCGAATGGTTCCGAGTGAAAACAGGATGTTATTTAACACCGGGGTTACTGGAACCCCGGGGGTATATGGGCCTTCATGGGCCTCAAGGAGAAGGAGAAGGGCGGCCAGGTGGGCTGCGCCCCTCCCCTTCCAGTCCGAATAGGACAGGAGAGGGGCGCGCCTTTCCCCTTTCCCCTCCCAATCCTACTCCAACTAGGAGAGGGGAGTCCTACTCCGTGGGAGTAGGACTCCTCCTTAGTCGCGCCTCCCTTGGGCCGCCACCTCCCCTTGTCTCCTTTATATACGGGGCAGGGGCACCCAAGACACACAAGTTGATCTACGGATCTTTCCTTAGCCGTGTGCGGTGCCCCTTCCACCATATTCCACTTCGTCATATCGTCATGAGCTTAGGCGAAGCCCGCGCCGGAGAAGTCATATCGTCGCGGAGCTTAGGCGAAGCCCTGCGTCGGTGGAACATCAACATCGCTACCACGCCGTCGGTCGACGGAACTCATCCCGATACTTTGCTGGATCGAGTCCGGGATCGCCATCGAGCTGAACGTGTGCAGAACTCGGAGGTGCCGTACGTTCGGTGCTTGGATCGGTCGGATCGTGGAGACGTACGACTACATCAACCGCGTTATTATAACGCTTCCGCTTTCGGTCTACGAGGGTACGTGGACGGACACTCTCCCCTCTCGTTGCTATGCCATCACCATGGTCTTGCGTGATCGTAGGAAATTTTTTGAAATTACTACGTTCCCCAATAGTGGCATCCGAGCCTGGTTTTATGCGTTGATGTCATGTGCACGAGTAGAACACAAGTGAGTTGTGGACGATACAAGTCATACTGCCTACCAGCATGTCATACTTTGGTTCAGCGGTATTGTGAGATGAAGCGGCCCGGACCGACATTACGCCAGACGCTTACGCGAGACTGGTTTCACCGCCCGAGCACTTGTTGCTTAAAGGTGACCGGCGGGTCTTTTTCTCTCACTTTAGTTGAATCGAGTGTGGCTACGCCCGTCCTTGAGAAGGTTAAACGGAGTCTATTTGACGAAGTATCGCTGTGGTTTTGATGCGAGGTAAGAACGGTTCTTGCTCAGCCCGTAGCAGCCACGTAAAACTTGCAACAACAAAGTAGAAGACGCCTAACTTGTTTTTGCAGGGGCATGTTGTGATGTGATATGGTCAAGACGTGATGCTATACTTTATTGTATGAGATGATCATGTTTTGTAACCGAGTTATCGGCAATCGGCAGGAGCCATATGGTTGTCGCTTATTGTATGAAATGCAACGCCATGTAATTGCTTTACTTTATCACTAAGGAGTAGCGATAGTCGAGAAGCAATAGTTGGCGAGACGACAACGATGCTACGATGGAGATCAAGGTGTCGCGCCGGTGACGATGGTGATCATGACGGTGCTTCGGCGATGGAGATCACAAGCACAAGATGATGATGACCATATCATATCACTTATGTTGATTGCATGTGATGTTTATCCTTTATGCATCTTATCTTGCTTTGTTTGACGGTAGCATTATAAGATGATCTCTCACTAAAAATTATCAAGAAGTGTTCTCCCTGAGTATGCACCGTTGCCAAAGTTCGTAGTATAACATTCCAAATTGAAAATTTGGGATGTTACACCCTTATAGGTGTATGAAATACCCAAGGAACGTTGAGCAACAAGAGACAGTAAAGAAGGTTTACGCAGGGGCTTAATCTAAAGAGAAACCTGTGGGCGGGGCCCTGCTGCATGTTTGCGCATGTGTCTCCGTTGTGCCGTATCCTGGAAGGGTGTCGCATTGGTAGTGTCTGTGAGAATGAAAGAAAAAGAAAACGTGCAAAAAGTTAGTTATGCTCGAGAAATGTTCGAGATCCGGCCTGTTAACGAGGCAAGCCGAACTGTGGGATTGTGTTGCATGTTTGCAGCCCCTCGTGTTATTAGTGGGGACACATGTGCAGCCCCTGGCTCATGTTTATCCGAGCCATTGTGAAGAATGGTGTATTGGACTCATCTAACCGTGTCTGTGGTCTTGACGACCGGTCATGCGTTCCGGTGGGAGAGGCCGCCTAGAGTCCGGCAGCGGGAACTGCCGCATACTGTTCTGTGTTTCCGCTAACCGTGATGATGCCACGTGGACCGGGCAATTTGAGTTTAAGGCAGGCGTAGTTTGGTATTGCGTTAAAACAAGTGAAGGCCGGTCTTCCAAGCAATGCATGATAGTCGCTGCTGAAGGGAGCGATGTTGAAGAGTAAGTTCTCGCGTCTGAAATTGTCGGGAGAACCGAATGTTACTTCTAACATGAGGGAGCCCCAGCAATGGGCCACGATGCCTGGAATTACTCCATTGAAGGTGGCGTTATTTTGATTTATTCTGGATGGGTCTATCCCCATCCTGTGGATGGTGTCTTGATATATCAAATTAAGACTACTGCCACCGTCCATTAGGACGCGAGTAAGACGGTATCCATCAATTATTGGGTCGAGCACCAAGGCAGCCGATTCTCCGTGCCGGATACTGGCTATGTAGTCCCTGTGATCAAAAGTGATCGGCCATGTTGCCCAGGGATTAAATTGGGGGGCTACGAACTCTGCATGAGTTGCGTGTACCATGTTTACCGTTTTGACTTCCGATGGGAATTGTTTCTGGCCCCTAGTGTTCGGTTGGCGAGGCTCATCCTTGTCTTCGCTTGGTGTTTCCCTTCCCTTGTGTTCGGCGTTTAACTTGTCGGCCTGCTTGAAAACCCAACACTCTCTGTGGGTATGATTTGCAGGTTTGTCGGAAGTGCCATGGATTTGGCACAATCTGTCCAGGACTTTGTTCAGGCCGGATGGTTCCTCTTTACTGCCGTTAAATGGCTTTTTCCCTTGACCAGGTCGAGGGCCCCTGAATCCGGCGTTGATCGTTGTGTTGTCCGGACTGTCGTTATTTCGACGTTTGTTCTTAGTGTGCCGTGGCTTCCCATTGCCGTCTCGGGTTTCGAATGTGCCTGGGTCGCTGGTGCCTTTACGGGCCAACTAGCTGTCCTCGCCCGCACAAAATCAGGTCATGAGGCTTGTTAAGGCTGCCATCATTCTTGGATTTTCTTGGCGACGGTTCCGCAAGCCACTGCCCTCGATCTCGTGTTTGAAGGCTGCTAAGGCTTCGGCGTCCGGACAGTCGACAATTTGATTCTTCTTAGTGAGGAATCTGTTCCAAAGCTTGCGGGATGACTCTCCGGGCTGCTGTACTATGTGACTTAAATCGTCGGCATCTGGAGGCCGGACGTAGGTCCCTTGGAAGTTGGCCCTGAAAGCATCCTCAAGTTCCTCCCAACTTCCAATTGAATTTTCGGGGAGGCTTTTCAGCCAATGACGAGCTGGTCCTTTTAACTTGAGGGGGAGGTATTTGATGGCGTGGAGGTCGTCCCCACGAGCCATGTGTATGTGAAGGATAAAATCTTCAATCCAGACCCCGGGGTCCGTCGTTCCGTCGTATGACTCTATATTCACGGGTTTGAATCCCTGTGGAAATTCATGATCCAGCACCTCATCCGTGAACCACAGGGGGTGCACAGCCCCTCTGTATCTGGCCGAGTCGCGGCCTGCTGCTGGTTGTTGTTGCTCCCGGTGTTGATTCCGGGCTGGTATTCGATCAGCATGATCGTTGTGGTGACCATAATCCCGCGTCGGAGCCTGTCCTCTGGACCCATAGATGGACCTGGCCGCACTGGCCTTCTTGTCCAGGAGCTCTCGTAAATCGTGTGCGGTATCAGTGGCTGCTCTATCGCGGCCATGACTTGGCTGGTCCGGCTGAGTAGCCGTATTGTTTTTGGGCCGAACGGGAGCTACGACTTCATTGTCGAATTCGGGTAGCAGTTTGCGCTTTGGGTAGCTCCTTGTGTGGTGATTATCGCCATGTTTTCCTTCGGTGTCCAGCACCTTATTCCATCGTCGGTTGAGCGTATCCTGCGCGGCCTTAAGCCTTTTCTTCTGCTTCTTCAGGCTTCGTGCTGTGGCCAGGAGTTTTCTGCGGAGTTTCTCTTGTTTTGACTGTTCTTCCGGGATGATGAACGCATCGTCAACCGGACTGTTATCTTCTTTGGAGGTAGCATGATGAGTTTGGCCCTCTGAATTGTGATCCGGCGTCTGCTCCGGGCTGTGTTCGGCATGACCTAATTTATCCTGCTCCATCGCTGGGTCCCTATGGTCGTTGTTGCCTTCGAAATCAACCGGAGTGTCATCCTGTTTTGGGTTGTTATCGCTATTTTTACTGTGACTGGACCTAAGGCGGCGCCGTCATTTTTGCTTTTGCCCGGGGGGTTTATCCTCGGTTGTGTCCTTTTTGTCAACATTATCTTCTTTGGGGGTGTCCACCATGTAGACGTCGTATGATGAAGTGGCGGTCAAGCGCCGCGTGGGTGGTGGTTCCGGATCTTCCCCTGCATCAACGTCCATACCGTCAATGTTATTGGGGTTGATGTCAAGCATGTCTGTTATGTCATCGACAGTGGCTATAAAGTGGGTGGCGGGTGGGCTGTGATTTTCTTCGTCTTCCGTATCCCACACGGGCCGGACATAGTTCAGCTAGGAGTCTTCTGACAGAGAGAGAGAGAGACTATAATGAGTTTAGCACGTCTCCGAAGGGTGAGTGCTGAAAGATATCTGCGGCGGTGAATTCCATGACTGGAGCCCAGTTAGATTCGATGGGCACGGATGCGTGCGGTCCGGAACACACGGCCGGAGACGAGTCCGGGGGTCCGGAGACACAGATTCCTTTAGGAGAGGAGTCGGTGTTCGGCTCCAACACCGAGGAGTGTTCGGCCTCCGGGGCAGGGTCCATCCACCCGTCCTCGGAAGGCACGACCTGCTCTGGAACAGAGTCCGGAGCTGCAGCAGGCGCGATGTTCCGAATACTGTCCGACTGCAGATCTAAGTCATGCACGTCGTGATTGTTCGGGGCTCCTGACACGGGTCCGAATCCGTCGAAGATCAAGTCTCCGCGGATGTCGGCAGTGTAGTTTAGGTTTCCAAACCTGACCTGATGGCCAGGGGCGTAGCTATCGATCTGCTCCAGATGGTCAAGCGAGTTGGCCCACAGTGCAAAGCCGCCGAACACGAAGATCTGTACGGGGAGAAAAGTCTCACCCAGGACGGCGTTGTTGAAGGTTGGGGAAGCCATCAAGCCTTATTGTGACGACACAGAGGAACTCTCAATGAAAGCACCAATGTCGGTGTCAAAACCGGCGGATCTCGGGTAGGGGGTCCCGAACTGTGCGTCTAAGGCTAATGGTAACAGGAGACTGGGGACACGATGTTTACCTGTGTTCGGGCCCTCTCGATGGAGGTAATACCCTACTTCCTGCTTGATTGATCTTGATGATATGAGTATTACAAGAGTTGATCTACCACAAGATCAGAGAGGCTAAACCCTAGAAGCCAGCTTATGGTATGATTGTTGATGATGATAATGATGATGAGTCCTACGGACTAAACCCTCCGGTTTATATAGACACCGGAGGGGGCTAGGGTTACACAGAATCGGTTTACAGAGAAGGAGGTCTACATCCGAATCGCCAAGCTTGCCTTCCATGCCAAGGATAGTCCCATCTGGACACGGGACGAAGTCTTCTATCTTGTATCTTCATAGTCCAGCAGTTCGGCCAAAGCACATAGTCCGGTTGTCCGGATACCCCCTTATCCAGGACTCCCTCACTCACCGGTGATTAACAATGGTGGGAGTGATTTGAGAGAACAAGGAGGTGCTCACTTCCTGGATATGGATGTTCAAGTTCATCAGTGACGGCGAAGGCATGAACTCGAGAATGATAGAGGTTGCAGAGGGGGGAGAAGGAGGACGGGGCTAACCTTGACCGGAGGTAGAAAACAACCACAAAACGGTCGCTGTCGTGGTCGCTGAAGGGGGCCGGAGCACGTCATGGCCTTCCCCTTGCCCCTGCCATTGCCGTGGTGGTGGTGGTGGTGCCAAGACGAAAGGAAGAGATGGGATCTGCAGCACCAAGGAAGCAGCAGCACATGAGAGGAAGGAGATGGAGTTGGCGCACATGAGTGGATGAGGAGGAGGGCGTACCCTGGGCTGCTATGATGAGGTCGTGCTATGACGGCGTCGACGGCCACCGCAGCCACAGCAGCAGCAAGCTCTCGGTGTGACACGGCCAGACTTGAAGGAGAGGCGACGGGCGGCGAGGCGCCGAGGCGGTGGGCGGCCGGAGCTGGGGGGCGGAGCGGCGACGGGAGGCGAGGCGCCGGGGCGCTGGGGCGGTGGTGGTCGGGTGCGGTGGGGTGGGGGTCGGGGCATCGAGGCGGTGGGGTCGGCGGCGGGGCGGGGGGCGACGGGCGGCGAGGCACCGGGGCGATGGGAGGCGAGGCACCGGGGGCGTTGGGACGGCGGCGGCGCAGTGGGTCGGCAAGTGGGTGGGGGGGCTGAGAGAGATGTGATCGATTGGGGAAAGGGGATTGGAGATTTTACTGGGGGAGGGTTAGCAATGGCGCACCCCCTAGCGGTGCGCCATTAGTATTATTTTTTTTGATAGCAATGGCGCACCTCCTAGCGGTGCGCCATTAGTAACCTTTTTTTTTTGGATAGCAATGGCGCACCTCCTAGCTGTGCGCCATTAGTAAAAAAATTGGATTTTTAGTTGCATCTAATAATTTTTTAAAACGTTTATGAGTGTGGGAAAATATTTATGAAAAATATCATGAGATTTCAAAACATTTATGAAAAAATATCATCAAATTTGTTATTCGAAATTTTTTTCTGGATTTTTAGTTGCATCTAATAATTTTTTAGAAAACATTTATGAATATGAAAAAGTATCATCAGATTTCAAAATATTCATGAATTCGAAAAGTGTCGCCCATTTCCATATGTTGAAATACAATCGAGAAATGAAGGCTACAATTTAAATACAATCGATCTTAGCTAGCTATCTGTTCACAATCTTCTTGCCCTTATTTTTCGCAAATGGAGTTCTTCTCTTGAACAGACGTCCTTTAGGTAGGGTGCTCCTGCTTCTTCTTGTGGTGTATGCTAGTACTTCATCGTCGTCATCATGTTCCATCTTCGGGTTGTTGTACTTGTCGAAGTCTTGCTCATTGGCGACTCCATCCATTCTGACGATCTTCCTTTTGCCTCTCCTCACGACTGGGCTTTGACGGGTCGGTAATGAAGAAGCATTGGTCCACTTGGGAAGCCACTACCCATGGCTCATTTTTCGTGGTGACGTTTGCGCCCGCGGTCTTGGATTTGGCTTCGGGTATAACCATGGTGGTGAAATACCGGTCTTCTTTTAGGACGCTCTTGGCCCATCTGACACGGAACATCAGGACCTTCTCTAAAGCGTAGCTCAGCTCCCAGATCTCCTCGATCCTTCCGTAGTATCTGTCCTTGTCGTTACCGGTGTAGGATTTCATCGTTACCCCGGAGTTCTGATAACCATCGCTCTTCATGTCCTTTCCTCGAAGATAGAATGTGTAGCCATTGATATCGTGACGCCTCATACGCCATCGTTGTGCTCAGCGCCCGTGACAAGGCGAATATGAGTTGTTCTTCCGCCGAAGAATCCTCATGTAAAGGGTACGACGAAGCTTCTCCTTGAACCAACGCGTGAAACATGAGTTGTGCTCTTTGATTATATCTCCGTCCGTCCTCTGTTGGCCTCGGTCATTGTACGTCTTCTCAATAAAGGTTTTGTGCTCTACCACCCAAGGATCGGCCACGTCTATGTGTTGTAGCGCGACTAGGTTTGCTCTTTCAAAGTCGGCGAGTCGACCCTCGAAGTCGACATGCATTTCACGGCGACCCTCACGGTGACCCATCCAGCGAGCCTGCCGAGGTGCCTGTTGACGGGCAGACCAACGGGGTTCTCGATGCCTAGATAGTTTGTGCGGTAGGAGATGCATTCTTCGGTCAGAAAGCCCCTAGCTATGCTTCCCTCTGGACGTGACACGTTGCGAACATATCCTTTGATGACACCATTCATCCTTTCGAACGGCATCATGTTGTGCAGGAACGTCGGCCCAAGTTGGATGATATCCTCCACAATATGGACCAGCAGATGCACCATAACTTCGAAGAATGCGGGCGGGAAGTACATCTCAAGCTCGCATAGTATCACCACGATCTCTTCCTGTAGCCTTCTGAGTTGCCTCACGCCAACCGAATCCGAGAGATGACGTCGAAAAAGTTGCATAGGCCAAATAGCGTTTCACGGACGTGCGTGTCCATGATCCCACGGATTGCAACTGGAAGTATCTGCATCATCAGCACGTGACAGTCGTGAGACTTCATCCCGTTGAACTTCGTCACTGAGTCTAGGTATATGCTTATCTTCCCACAGAATCGTAAGGAAGTTTTACTCCTACGAGGCAGGTGAAAAACTGATCGATCTCCTCCTGACTTAGAGTGAAGCACGTGGGAGGGAAGTCATTTCCGATCTTCTTGGCCTTTTTGCCTTTGCGACGACTTTTCGTGTCCTTCGCCTCATCATTATCATTATTATTAGCGTGAAGCTCCTCCCTGATGCCCATTGATTTCAAGTCTGCCCTTGCTTTCGGCCCATCTTTGGTCCTCTCTGGCATGTTGAGCAGGGTACCAAGCAGACTCTCGCACACGTTCTTCATGATATGGATGACATCAAGGCTGTGAGGCACACGGAGGATCTTCCAATACGGCAAGTCCCAGAAAACAGACCTCGTTTTCCATACCTTCAGCAGCGACTCTGGCGCCTTTCGCTTCTTTCGCGGCTCTGGCGCCTTTCCCGGCGGTAGGCACTCTTTCCAATTTTTCAACAGCTCGTCTATTTCCTCGCCGCTCCTCGTACGCGGGCGTCTTCGGGGTTTGGTTTCACCATCGAACAGATCCTTGTGTTTTCTCCATGAGTCATCATCGTGAAGCCACCTTCGATGTCCCATGAACGCGGTTTTCGAAGACCCGGGATCTCTATCTAGCTGGCGATACGTTGTGTCATCCATGCACTTGGCGTATCCGGAAAATCCGTGGACCACCTGCCCCGCGACATATCCGTAACCGAGATAGTCGTGCATCGTCGTGCGCAGAGCGGCTCTCATAGGGAAATATTCTTTCTCTGCGGCGTCCCATGTATTTGCTGCCATTTTCCACAGCGTGTCTAGCTCCTCCTTCAAAGAGCCCCAGACATGATTGATGTCGCTCCTCGTTGTTTCGCCCTTCAATTAGCATACTCATGTGAACGTATTTCCTCTTCATGCACAACCAGGGGAAGGTTGTACATCCACACAAACACATGCCAGTGCTATGTGTGCTTCTCTGCTGCCAAACGGATTGACTCCATTGGTGCTCACGCCCAAAGACGATGTTCCTTGGATCATCCCAAATTCGGTATTCAAGTTCAACGCTTGCCTTGCTCGCATCCTTAGGGTGACTCGGCATCTTGTCTTTTTATTTATCTCCGGATCATTTCCGCCATCTTCTCGCTTCTTCTCCTCCCTATCCGCGTGCCAATGCAGGAGCTTTGCTACCTTAGGGTCCGCGAAATACCGCTGACGAGGAGTGATCGGAAAGTACCACACCACTTTTGAGGAGCTTTCTTCCTCTTCTTGTATCGACCGACGCCAAGACACCGGACATATGGTAGACTCGCATGCTCGTCCCGATAAATGATGCAATTGTTCATGCACACATGGTATTTCACGTGCGGTAAATCCAGAGGACACACGATTTTCTTCGCCTTCTCGAACTGGTGGGCACTTGTTCCCTTTGGGAAGACGTTCGTGCGTAATGACAAGTTCTCGTCGAAGCATGCATCGATCATTTTGTGTTTTACCTTCATCTCCGAGCCATGAGCGCACTTTCAAAGGGTATCCTCGGCCTGCATCCTTCATACAATGGAGTAACCGCGTCTATCTCCAGCTTGATCCAGCTTGGCTTTCTCTCGGCAGCAGCTCTTGCGTTATCCGTCCGCTTGAGAAGCAGCTCTTGAATATGAGGGTCCTACACCCAGCCCATCGATGGTCCATCGTCGTCCGCTCCCAAGATCTTCATCTTCATGATCATGCCCTTCGTCTGCTCGGCATCTTCCTCATCATCATGTCCGACATCTTCTACATGATGACTGTAATCGCATCTACTTCATGATCATGTCCCGGATATTCTTCGCCTTCTCGCCCGCCCTCACCGTGGTTGTCTTGTCGCCCTTCCTCATTTCTTGCCCGCCCCCATGGACGACTTCATAATCATCTTCATCACCTTGCCACCAATAGCCATCCATGAAACCACGCAAGAGCAGGTGGTCCCTTTTGTCTGACGAATCCAGATCCATAAGGCTCCTCACTTGCATCATCGACACGGACATCTTATCTCCGTCTCGCTTCTTTTGAAGCATCTCACCTTCACGGAGCTCAAAACCTATTCACAATGTCTTCGGTCATCGTATGACCATGGTCGTCATGGGTAGAGCAAAACGATATTTTAGAACCAAGAAAAAATTTGGCATGACTTTGCCTAAAAATAGGACCAAAAAGAATGCATAGTACCAAATTATCACCGAAACGGAAATGAATCAATATTCCGGCAAAATATTGGCAACTATCGCATTTCAAATACCGGTACCTGCAAACACAAACATATATGCAACACCACAAACATATGCAACACCACAAACATACGTAGATCTAGCTAGGCCATAAAAAGTAGATCTACAACATAAAGAAAGCTTTCCCCTTACTTACCTATCAAAAAAAGGTAATTTAACCACTTAATTTGGGTGAATCTATGGTGAAAATGAGGTGAGGAGGAGGAGGCAGCCGAGACAAGCTTGGAGGAGGAGGTGGAGAGAATGAAGTGGGGAAAGTGAGTGTGGTAGGTGGTTGTCCAAAATATCTAGCTGGTCTCAGGTTACTAATGGCGCATCACCTATAAATGCGCCATTAGTAACCCTGGTTACTAATGGCGCACCAGTTAGGTGGTGTGCCATTACTAGTTTTGCCAAAACAAAGTAAATGTTAGTAGTGACGCACCGTGGATGTGGTGCGTCATTACTAGTTTGAACTAGTAATGGCGCACTATACTCCGGTGCGCCATTACTAGTTTTGAAAAAAAAAAGTAAAAAAAATGTTAGTAGTGGCGCACGGGGTGTGTGGTGCGCCATTACTAGTTAAAACTAGTAATGGCGCACTATGCCTGGTGGCCATTACTAGTTTTAGAAAAAAAGAATTTGTTAGTAGTGGCGCACCGTGGGTGTGGTGCGCCATTAGTGTGATGGACACTAATGGCGCATCAAAGACATGGTGCATCGCTATAGCGATGGCGCACCACATGTGTGGTGCGCCATTAATGTCCATATTATCTATAGCCCTTTTCCTAGTAGTGCTATTAATGTGAATGATCTTGATGCTACAAATCTAGCTGCTTTTTTTGGCTGCAATTTAGGCTCAATGCCTTTCACATATTTGGGTGTGACGCCCTCGATTCAATCATACACTAATCATACACGCAAATGTGTATGATCAAGATCAAGGACTCACGGGAAGATATCATAACACAACTCTAGACACAAATTAAAATAATACAAGCTTTATATTGCAAGCCAGGGGCCTCGAGGGCTCGAATACATCAGCTCGAAAACACAAGGGTCAGCGGAAGCAACAATATCTAAGTACAGACATAAGTTAAACAAGTTTACCTTAAGAAGGCTAGCACAAAAGCAAGGCAAGACCTCCTGCCTGGGAGCCTCCTAACTACTCCTGGTCGTCAGCGGTCTCCACGTAGTAGTAGGCACCGGTGGTGGCATCTGGCTCCTGGGCTCCGACATCTGGTTGCGTCAACCCGAAAGAAAAAAAAGGGGGGAAAGGGGGAGCAAAGCAACCATGAGTACTCATCCAAAGTACTCGCAAGCAAGGATCTACACTACATATGCAACATTATCAAAGGAAGGTGAATATATGGATCGGGCTGCGTAAATGCGTAATAGAGAGAAGGCCTAGTCCTATTGAAGACTAGCATCTTCCGAAACCAAAGATCTTGCAAAGAACAGGAGGGAGTGGAGTAGCATAAAGTAAAGTAGTAGTAGTGTTATCAACCTCAGCCAGAGATCCTTTCTCGACTCCCTGCGAGAAAGAAATTCCAGAGCCATACTATCCAATTGTCATCCAAATCAAATTCTCATCACCATCCAATTCTCATCACAAGTATCCAGTTCTAATTGAATCGATCGGGATACAACCCCAAGTGTCCGCTATCACGGACAAAGCTATCGATAGTTGTTTTCTTCCTGCAGGTGCACCAACTTACCCACCACGCCGATTAACTCTGGCCGACACACTTTCTGGGTCATGCCCGCCTCGCCAAACAATACGCCGCAACCCGACCTAGGTTTAATAGAGAGGTCAAGACGCCAGACTAAACCTATGCCCCAGGGTCATGGGCCATCGCCTCGAACTCCTCAAGACGCTATGCGTCGGTGGCGGTGAGCGAGACCTAGCTACCTCCTTCAAAAGGCGGTGCTTACCGGTCCAACCCGCAAGACGCCGCTCGATCGTTGACGCCTATTAAGCTTCTACCGATGCATACGACGCAGAACTCCCATACTATGCCCACGTGATGGTTAGTGCTATCATGGCGAGAGGCCCCACGGATCAAATATCCAAACCGTGGTGGGTTAGGAACGCGGTAACAAGCAGAGACTCACGAAGATGTGACCCGTTGCCCGCCTCGAGGACTTGCAAAAAGGTTAGGAATGCTCGCCACGCCGCAATTATCCGTGGGCACCCTCCGGTCAACCCGCTCCACATCACTCATGAGTACCCTCGTGGTCGACCCTCCTTTCCAAGTAACAGTTGTAAAGTCCAAGTATCTGTGTGTCCAAACATCAAGGGGAAAACCCAAAGAATCACCCCCGGCGGATTCCACTCGATGTAATCATCAAGGTGAACGTAAGAGGATCCACCCTCGAGGTTCACACTTGAGGGGTTGCACGACAGAGTCGTATCGGAAGTGGTTAAGGAGGAATCACCCTCGATGACACCATGACCGAATAACTACACTACCGGGTTAACATCAGAAGTGCTGATGAGATCTCACCCTCGGCACTCGATAGTAACCCAAAGAGTGTCGAGCAACTAAGGGAAGTGATGTGCGGTGTCGGGCTCGGTCTTCGATCCCGCTGATCGGGTCTTCGATGATGAAGCAGGGCGACATAAGGACAAGGTGGGGTCATCGATGGATCATTAACCAACCTATACTAAGCGCTTTAGGATAAGGTGTAGGTACAACAACAGATACAAAAGCAAAGCTATGTATCGAAATAGGAGCAATCAATAACAGTAGCAAAATCTAATGCAAGCATGAGAGAATGGAATGGGTGATATCGGGATGATCAAAGGGGGGGCTTGCCTGGTTGTTCTGGCAAGGAGGGGTTGTCGTCGATGTAGTCAATCACAGGGGCAACATCGGTCTCGGGGTCTACCGGAGAGAAGAGGGGGAAGAAACAGTAAATATAAAGCAAACATAGCATCACAAAGCATAACATGTCAATACGCAGCGCTAGGAGTGTTCTAACGTAGTGCTCCGCGATATAGGTGAAGGGGGAATTCCACCGGGAAGAAATTCCCGGTTCCGGACCTGAATCACACAGATGACCGGAGGAGGAATGTTCCATGTTCAGATAGTTAGAGGCATCTAACAGGTAAACTGACTGCTTATTCAGATTCGTCTCGTTTTTCTGAGCAACTTTCATGTAGAAAACATTTTCATCCGAGTTATGGATTATTTTCTATAATTTTCTAAAGTTTTAAAGTTTTTCTAAAATTCCGAGAATTATTATTAAAATGAATTAAAAACAGGATATACATTTTCTACTCAGCAGGGGCTAGCCACAGTCAATGACATGTGGGGCCAGGGGGCTGGGTTGACCTAGTCAATTAGTCCAGTCATAGTTGACTAGTCAAATGTTGACTGGTCAAACCTGGGTAGTGGTCCCAGGTGTCATTCTCACAGATTTAATATTTTATTTCTAAAGAGATAATTAGGGGTGGGGGCTACCTGTCATTGTACGGGGGGTACTTAAATTAGTTTAAAACTAATCTAAATTAATGGCCTTGGGCCCATGGGTCAGTAGCAGTGGGGGGTTAGTTTAGGGGGGTTAGCCCCACTAACCAAAACAGGGGAGGGCTGGCTGTTCGTGCAAGAGACACAGCCAGCACTGTGCTCACACACGCACCCAACCACCGAACCACGGTGGCCAGAGCCGGCCGGCGCTAGGAGGCAGGGGGCTGGGAGCAACGACCGGCGGCTAGCGCAGGGAGCGGCGGCCGATGGCGAGCGGCACGCGGACACCGGCGGCAGCGGCACAGCATGCGGGAGTAGCAGCAGTAAGTAGCAGAGCAAGCAGCAGTAGCAAGCAGTCAAACGCAGCAGAGCTTCAGCGGCAACAGCGGCATGAGTTCGACGAAGGCGAGGCTGCGGCTCTAGTACGAGCACCGCGGGAGGTTCGAACTGCGGTTTGGTCCTACGGCGAGCTGACGCTCGCGCGGATGCGCTGGAGGTGTCGGGAGAGCGCTGGGTGCTATGTAGCGACGACGTTGTTGGGCGAGGCGGCGGCCGGAGCACGGTTCGGAAGCAATCGCCGTTTTGCGAGGCAAGAGGCCAAAGCAACGGCACGGGCGGCCTCATGGGGATGTCCCAAGCACGTGGACGTGCTCTTCTGGCCCTGGATACGAACGACTGCGATGGGGCGAGCTCCACGACAGAGAAAAGCTACGGAGATGGCGGCGCTACTACTAGCGGGCGAGTTCGAGGGAGATGGGTGAGGGGGGAAGAAGAGCGCCGGCTCACCGAGTGGCACACGGCGGCCGACGGGGGGCTTAGGAGCTGCCGGGGCGACGAATTCGACGGAGCTCGCCGGCGGTGGTCCGAGGAAGAGGAAGAAGCGGGCGGCGTCGAGGCAGCTCGTCAGCTCCAATCCAGGGGCGCAGGTGACGGAGGAGAAGGCGGCGATCCTCCTGGACCGGTCGAGGGCGGCGAGAAGGCCACGGTGGCCACGCCGGCGTCGAGGCAGTGGCGAGGTCGATGGGAAGAAGACGACGCGATGGCGTCGATGCAGGCGCGATCCGGGATGATCCGGCCTCGTAGACGACGTAGGCGACATAGAGATCAAGGTGGACCAGTCCTTAGGCGACGGCGTCGATGGTGGCCACGCGGGCAGGGGAACCCATGGCGACGGCGGCTCGGTTCCTCGCGGGGGAAGAAGAAATTGAAGCAAGGGGGGAAGTGAGCAGGGTTAGGGTTTGCCGGGGGTCAAGTAGGACGCCAGGAGGGATCGGATGGCGGCCACGCAAGTGGCCACAGCCGGCGGATGGCCGCCACGGCCATCCTGCTTCCCCTATGTACAGTACAGAGGTAGGGGAGAGGCCGGTGGTGGGCTTGGGCTGTATAGTTCATACGGGCCAAAGTGCACAGCAGCACTTTCTTATCTTCTTTTACTGTCAAACCCTTTGTCTCAGATTTCTATTATTTTAGGCACTAAAAGTATTAGTTCTACAAGATACTGCACATATAATTCAAATACAACATTTTGGTGCTACAACCAAGGTTCTATTTTATTTCGGAAAGTTTCTACATTTGTTTATTTTTAAAAGGCCATTTTATTTCCTGTTAGATACTTATTAAATTCTTAGGAATTTATTTGTGAGTCCAATGAAGTTGGTTACAGCATGAAGATGATCAGGGAATTTATTGAATTGTTCGGACATTTTAGTTTTACTGTTTGAAAATTTTATTTGTTTCACTTGATTTTTAATTTGAATTTGAACCATTTTGAAACAGAGTGAGTTTACAACAGTAACAGTGGTGATGTGGCCTCACTAGTAGATGGTTACTGTACTGTAATTATCCGGGCGTTACATTGGGCCTGCTAGTGGGGACTACCAGACCCAAAATTGTTGACCTTCTTCCCCTGGTGGACTGCATGGAGAGAAGGCTAACAGCTAGTTCTTGGTTTTTGCCTCAAGGAAGCAGATCACAATTAGTGAACTCTGTCATTTCTTCCTTGCCCATCTTCTTCCTTTGCAGCTTGTCAATTCCTCAGGGTATTCTGAAGCAGTTGGAAAGGATTCAGAGACAGTGTTTATGGAGGAAATATGGTTAGGAGAGGGGCCACTCCCTGGCTGCTTGGCCACTTGTTTGCAGACCCAAATCCAAGGGTGGTCTTGGAATCTTAAACCTTGGTTTGCAAAATGATGTTCTTCTTATTAACCATCTCAATAAATTCTACAATAAGATGGATGTGCCATGGGTTCATTTGGTTTGGGATTCTTACTATTTCCAAAGGGTCCCTCATGACACTACACTGTGTGGATCTTTTTGGTGGAGAGATGTGTGCAAATTGATGGATAAATTCAGAGCAGTTACTTCTGTTGATGTTCACTTTGGAGATACGGTACTGTTCTAGTCTGATCATTGGCAAATTGGGAACAGTTGCATTCCTCTTCAAGATCGTTTTCCTAGGCTTTATTCCTTCTGCCTACACAAAAACCTCCCAGTCAGGGAAGTTTTTCAGGCTAATAATTTCCAAGAGTTATTCTATTTACCTCTGTCTAAGCAAGCCTTCCAAGATCTACAATAGCTCTCGTCCTTGATGGGATCTTTCCAATTGGACAGTGACTGCCCTGATTCTTGGAGGTGGAGGCATGGCACGAAGTCTGATTATATTGCAAAGAAGTTTTATGACTTTGCTTATCAGCCAATGGTAGCAAATTCCATTCTAGGGTGGGTCTGGCAGAGTTGTTGCACCATGTCCATCAAAATGTTTGCCTTGTTAGTCATAATGGACAGGGTTAACACCAAGGACATGGTCCAACAGAGGCATTGGAAGATCAATGATGGGCCTGAATGTGTGCTCTGTCCAACTGGAACTCTTGAGGACAAAAACCACCTTTTTTTCAGTGCAATTTCAGTGTGTGTGTGTGTGTGGAATTATCTGCAAATTGTTTGGAAGGATTGTGACGACATGGTTGAAATTGCTAGGCACGCCGGAAAAGATTTCAACAAACCTTTCTTTCGGGAAGTGGTCTTCATTGTGTTCAGGAACATTCGACCCTCTTTCAGGGCTTGGAGGAATGGCTTCATTCATGATATATCACTCCTTTCCCATAGAATCAAAAGGAAATATAGAGATGCATTGCTTAAGTGGATTGATTTCCTACCTCCTTGAGGAGGTTCTCTGTGTGTATTGCTGTAATTATTAGGTATAGTATCCTCCCCCTTCCTTGTATAGCTTCTTGTAGTTTCCTTTTCTTGTTTCTTTCTTTTCCTCATCTTGAGGAATCCTTGTACTGGTGCTCTTTTTTAATAAAATGCTGTGGGGGGCAAGCCCTGAGGGGGGGGGGGGGCACCTGCCCCCAATATCTTGGGGCTCCCTCGTACCTGGCCAAGTTTACATACGTAAGTTAAGTATAATCTGGGCATTTCCTAACGGGCGCCTTAAGCGCTCGAACTCGCAACTTGTCCGTTGAAACAGCAACCCACTAACCAATAGATCAGCGTAGACATTGTGTCCATGTACTTATTTTCATTCTTTTATTTATGTAGGCCGCGAGAGCCCACCAAACCAGCTTTCACTGCTCGCTGATTTCTGGGCGTTTTTTTTCTGGTTCGTTTTTTCTTTTTCTTTTCTCATTTTCCTTTTTTATTTTTTTTTAAAATTCGTGAAAATTTTAAAATTGAATGAACTTTTTTTAAAATTCGATGAAAATTTTAAAATTCCATGAACTTTTTAAGACGTGAACAATTATTGAGAACATGAACAAAAATTTATATACGACTAGAGATTTTCAAATATACACTGAAAAGTTTTTCGGTGTACGATGAACAATTTTTAACTACACAGCGAGCATTTTTGTGATATACATTGAAATAATTTAAAACATTTTATACATTTTTTATATAAGATGAACAAATTTATACATTGAACATTTTGTAATATAATCTGAACAACTTTCAACTACACATTGAACAATTTTGTGATATGCCCTGAAAAACCATTTATATACCCATTGAACATTTTTTTATGTACACTGAACAATTTAAAATGTTGAACAAAATTTGAAGAAGTGAATAAATTTGAAAACTATGAACACATTTTGTAATCATGAACAAAAAACGAAAAATACATTAAAAAATCAATAATTCGCAAATCTAATAAATAGCGCTGATGCATTGGTCTTAAATAGTTCGCGTTCCTTGTAGTCGCTGGTGCTCACAGGTTGTAGTGTTTAGCAAAACGGTTTTCGTGTTGTAGCCATAAGGCGTGAGTTCGAGTGGCTGTATCCGCTTGTTTTGTGTGTTCTTTTCGCGAGACCTTTTTTCCTTCTACTGCGCGCGGTGGGCCGGCCCATGGGGTGCGGAGTGTGAGCGCCAGCTGCCTGAATCGGCGCTTAAGGCGCCGGTTAGGAGCTCCCTATAATCTGGGCCTTGCTGGGCGAGGCGAGGAAAAACGCAAACTGGGCTTAGTGAAACCGTCCACGTACGTGCTTTGGCATCCTATATACATGTACATACCTTTGGCCATCCGATGGATCTAGGTTTGCGTATGGATTGCCTAACCTAGATCACCGTCTCTATCTCCACTAATCGCGATTCCTAAAGTCGCCTGCACCACCGAGCGCTGAGCGCTAGCCGCCGCCGCCGCCAGCGGATGCAGAATGCCCACCGCGCAGAGGCTATCCCGGTCCTTGCTCGTACACACCCTTGTTGATTTCAAATAAGGTAAGCTTATTATGCCTTGGTGATTTTGTCTTATCTTCTGCCCTAGAAATTTGCCATACGACTTTGTCTTAAGTTTTTAATTAGTACTTGTCTCTTTAAACTTTTAGATCTACTATATCCGGTGGTGAGAAAAAGGAAATGAGAAAATGATTAGATGAGTTGATAGTATCACTGAGATCGCTCTGGATGAGAAAACTAACGCTACTCAATAGATGATGACCATACAGAAGTCAACGTTGACATCGCAGAATCTTCGAAGAAAATTCTAAGGTAATACTATAAATATTTTTGGTAACCTTTCATATATGAAGAAATTATTCGATAGACTTATTAATCCATCCATCTCTATATCTAACAAGAATGAAGGTCATGTGTTACGTTTGTCCTTCGTTCAAAATTTCTACGTCCTCGTTCTTGGTTTTGTTTATCTCTCTCCCATCTTTGATTTTTCCGATTAATTCTGCCCAAAAAAAAACACCTCAACTGTCCCAATGTATTATTAACTTATTAACATGTCTACTATTTATAGAGAACGCAACGGTCGGTATTAAGTTTGTCCTTAGTCCAACCTCCCTATGTCTCCTCCTTATTTAGATTTTTTTTTTCATATTTGGTTTTTTCCCACAAATTTTCTTAAAACCGCCTTAAATAAACCATGTTTTATTGACTTACTATTTGGTAAGCTAATTACTATCTTAGTTGAAATGCACAAAAATTATCTAGTATATGCTAATAAAAGGGCCCCGGTTTTTGGTTTCTCCCCGGCCCCCCGAATTCTCAGGACCGGCCCTGGATGGAGATTATATGAATGTGCATGCATGCATCACCTTTTAAATTGGAAAGAGGGCCCTGCTAACAAGAAAAAGCTGGTGTGAAAAGGCAAGACTTTGATCGTCGGTCTTGGCACATGCAGCAGCACCACGACTTGCACTGAATACACTTACCACTGCGATGATTTGGAGTTGAACAGCCAGCCAAACTTTTGGCTCGACTGATGATCAACGACGGCGATGGCGGAGAATTCTGTGGCTCGTTTACTTTGGCTGGACATGCGTGCACACACATCTCTTATCTGGTGACAAACATGCTTCCACAAGTCACGCATTCACACATCACGATTTTCGGCGTCGCAAGTCACACAATGCCCTTACAATGGGCCTTATTATTGTTAGACGAGGTAAGATTAGCAGGCCAATATCGCATCAAAACCCGCAGCTTCTAAGATGGCATGTACTCCCTCTGTCCGAAAATACTCCTTCCGTCTTGAAATACTTGTCATCAAAATGAATAAAAGGGGATGTATCTAGATGTATTTCAATTATAAATATATTCCTTTTTGTCTATTTTGATGACAAGTATTTTCGGATGAAGGAAGTACTTGTCATCAAAATGGATAAAAAATAACGTATATAGAACTAATATACGTCTAGATACATCCCCTTTTATTCATTTTGATGACAAGTATTTCCGGACGGATGGAGTACGTACATTAGAAACATTCAGCAAATTGCAGTAAACAGATGAGAAACGGAGCTGCTAATCTTTCACCCAAGATGTCAACACTGTTAATTTCCTGTGAATATATATTCCATATACAAACATCAAACTGAAATGTGAAGATGGAACTATGTAGTATGTGCAATATAACTGCAATCTTTCTCATTCTTAATTCACTTAGAAGAAATCAGTTATTTAGAACAATCAAATGCAAGTAGGCAGGTGGATGCATTATTTGCCCTCTAATAGTTTGAGAACAACTTGTCACGTGAACACATGGAAAATCTTGTCCCGTCAAATTAAACATCCTGCAACTTGCCCAGGTCTGACCTTGTCCAGGTCTGACCGCCCGCAAGAGGGATTTGTACATTGTTGGAATATTAGCACAACACTAGCAACATGCACAGGACAATCACGCAAACACAAGAGTATATGAGCTGCTACTACTACAACTACTTGCCAACCAAACCAAGCAATGGCAATGGGGGCCATGAGTTTGCTATGAGCATTCCTGGCCGTCCTGGTTCTTTGGTCGACAGATGATATCCCATTTGGAAACTAGCTAAGAATGAGAAGTTTTCGGTTAAATTCATGTATTTGGATATTATCAACCCTAGCGTTATTCCTAGTTTGAAACATGTTTGGAAAGTCAAAGTGCCTTTAAAAATCAAAGTGTTTATGTGGTTTGTCCACAAACAGGTCATCTTAACTAAAGACAATTTGGCGAAACGCAATTGGTTGGGTTCTAAAAGATGTAGTTTTTGTGATAGTAATGAGTCAATCAGACACCTCTTTCTTGATTGCCCTCTGGCAAAGATTTTGTGGAGGTCGGTCCTCATAGACTTTAACATATCTCCTCCGAATTCCATCAACACGTTATTTGGGACGTGTTTAGATTGGATTGACGTAGTAACAGCGAGACATATCCGTATAGGAGTATGTGCTTTACTATGGGCAATTTGGAACTGCAGAAACGATTTGGTTTTTAACAGAACAACAAATATTCATTTCTTGCAAGTTATCTTCAGGGCCACTGCACTCATCCGTATGTGGTCGCTACTCACTCCAACGGAGGCCAGAGAGCATTTGGTTACTGGATCTATCCGATAGGAGACGGTAGCTCGGGCTATACTCAACCGGTTTGGATGTCGGTCATGTAATAGGATAGGTGTTTAGTTTCCTATCTATTTTATTTGCGTGCCGGTTGTGGCAGTCCGGTTTGTTGCTTTCGTGCTCTGTGATGAGCACAGCCTTTTTTTGTTTGAGACTACGAGACATTTGTTGGATCTTTTGCTTATTAATAATTGGTCGTATGCATCTTTCTGATGCAAAGGCCGGGACAAACCCCCTTTTCGAAAAAAAGAAACATGCAAAATCGAAACACCATCTTTTGTTCCTTAAAATATTCATGACATAGTAGATGCGTATGTTTTTTTGAAAGGGGGGACTCCCCGGCCTCTGCATCAGAACGATGCATACATCCACCTTTATAAAAAAGCAAAAAGGTTCAACAAGGTCTTACAGTCTGAAACAAATTAACAGCAAGCTCACAAAGAGCCACAACGCCACAAACACAAAAGCCAAGAGGCCACAACCGGCTAGCATAACAAAGATAGGAAAACTAATCACCTATCCTATTACATGACCGCCATCCAAACCGGTTGAAGATATCCCGTGCTACCATCTCCCACCGGATAGATCCAGTAACCAAACGCTCCCTGGCCTCCGTCGGAGTGAGTAACGACCACATACGGATCAGCGCAGTGGCTCGGAATATAACCTGCAAAAAATGAATATTTGTTGTTCTGTTAAAAGCCAAATCATTTCTGCAGTTCTAAATTGCCCACAACAAAGCACATACTCCTACAAGAATGTGTCTAGCTGTTTCGGACTCTATCCCAACAGGCCACGTTCCAAATAACATACTGACAGAATTCGGAGGAGTAATGTTAAAGGCAATGTGCACCGTCTGCCACAAAACTCTGGCCAACGGACAATAAAAAAAGGTGTTTGATGGTTTCATCCTGATCACAAAAACTACACCTATTAGATCATGTCCAGTTGCGCTTTACCAAGTTATCATTTGTTCTTGTTTATGTACAAATCACATAAACACTTTAATTTTCAAATGAACTGTGACTTTTCAAACATATTCGGAACTAGGAATGGCGCTAGAGTTGATGACATCGATGTACATCAATTTAACTGTGGACTCTTCAGACCTACTGAGCTTCCAGCACAACTGATCGGGCTGTTGAGATAGCTGAACATCCATCTGTCTACTCACCAAATGAAGCCACGCTTCCCACCGGTTGTCTACAAGCGTCCTCCTAAAATGAATATCAAGGGGGATGGACTGCAGTATCGTTGCAACATAAGCATCACGTCGTTGAACAATACTATACAGGGACGGATACTGAAGCGTCAGCGGCGTCTCTCCAAGCCAGGTATCCTCCCAGAAGCGCTTGGTAGTGCCATTACCGATTATAAACTTTGTCCTATTGAAGAAGACTGCTTTGACTCTCATGAGCCCCTTCCAGAAAGGTGAGTCCGTCGGTCTCACAGTCACCTGGGATAAGGTTTTGGACTGCAGATACTTACTACAGAGAATCTGTGCCCGCGTGGCATCAGTCTCAACTGATAACTTATACAACCACTTACTGAGAAGACATCTGTTCTTGACTTCAAGATTCTCAATACCAAGGCCCCCCTGGTCCTTTGGTCGACAGATGATATCCCATTTGGCGAGTCTGTATTTTCTTTTTAGTTCATCGCTCTGCCAGAAGAATCTGGATCGATAGAAGTCCAGCCTTTTCCTTTTCCTAACACCAACTGGAACTTCGACGAAAGACAAGAAAAACATAGGCATACTCGTGAGCACCGAATTAATAAGAATCAATCGGCTTCCATAGGACATAAGTTTGCCCTTCCAACAACTCAGATTCTTCTCAAACCGATACTCGATACACTTTCATTCTCTGTTTGTCAGCTTACGATGGTGAATGGGTATACCTAAGTACGTGAAAGGTAATGTCCCCAATTCGCATCCAAACAATTGCCTATAAGCCTCTTGTTCCTCATTGGCTCTAGCAAAACAGAACAACTCGCTTTTTATGAAAGTTAATCTTCAACCCGGTCAATTATTCAAATAAGCATAACACTAGCTTCATATTTCTCGCTTTTATCAAGTCGTGCTCCATAAAGATGATCGTATCACTATAGGATAGACACACCTCCATCAACTAGATGAGGCACCAAGCCACCCACCTGACCAGCCTCCTTTGCCCTACCTATCAAAATTGCCAACATATCAACCGCAATGTGGAATGAAGAGGTGTGTATGGGATGAAGCAGCGTGTTCACATGGACCTATCTATAGGATTACATAGGGCCAGTTGCAACTTGGTGGTAGGACCACTCAATTATTTGCCAAGGCATCCCAAACAATTAAAAAAAATTAGAAAGGACATGCTTGATCATCATGGCCAGGCAAATTTGCTACTCTACTTTGCATCGATAATAATGCGGCAGCTACAAAGCTAGTCAATAGAAACAAAGACGCTCGTGACAAGTTGTGCATACGCGTATGACTTACATGTTGCTTCAGAGACGATCCAAACAAAGTTCAAACTAGTATGAGAACGGGAATTGAACGGCTCGACGGCGATGGTGGAGAATTCTGTGGCTCGTTTACTTGGCTGGACATGCGTGCACACACATCTCTTATTGGTGACAAACATGCTTCCACAAGTCACGCATTCACACATCACGATTTTCGGCGTCGCAAGTCACGCAATGCCCTTACAATGGGCCTTAATTATTGTTAGACCAGGTAAGATTAGCAGGCCAATATCGCATCAAAACCCGCAGCTTCTAAGATGGCATGTACGTACAGTAGAAACATTCAGCAAATTGCAGTAAACAGGTGAGAAACAGAGCTGCTAATCTTTCACCCAAGATGTCAACACTGTTAATTTCCTGTGAGTATATATTCCATATACAAACATCAAACTGAAATGTGAACATGGAGCTATGTAGTATGTGCAATATATATACCTGTAATATATCTCATTCTTAATTAGCTTAGAAGAAAGCAGTTTTTTAGAACAATAAAATGCAAGTAGGCAGGTGGATGCATTATTTGCCCACTAATAGTTTGAGAACAACTTGTCACGTGAACACATGGAAAATCTTGTCCCGTCAAACTAAACATTGTTGGAATATTAGCACAACACCAGCAACATGCACAAGACAATCACGCAAACACAAGAAGTATATGAGCTGCTACTACTACAACTACTTGCCAACCAAACCAAGCAATGGCAATGGGGGTCATGAGTTTGCTATGCACATTCCTGGCCGTCCTGACTACTGCGATTGCGATCGTGACCGCTAGCGACGAGGCTGCGCTGCTTGCTTTCAAAGCGCAGGTCAGCGATGGCGGCTCGCTGGCCTCGTGGAATAGCAGCGCCAGCTTCTGCAGCTGGGAAGGTGTGACATGCAGCCACCGACGGCCAGCGCGGGTGGTGGCGCTAAGATTGAACCACAAGGCGCTCGCCGGAGAACTCTCCCCGGCCATCGGGAACCTCACGTTCCTGCGGACGCTCAACCTGAGCTTCAACTGGTTCCACGGGGAGATACCAGCGAGCCTTGGCCGCCTCCGCCGCCTGCACAGGCTCGACTTGGGCGACAACTCCTTCTCCGGCACATTACCAGTGAACCTGAGCTCATGTGTCAGCATGGCCATAATGGGACTGCTAAACAACAAGCTTGGCGGGCGCATCCCGGCTGAGCTCGGCGAGAAGCTCACGTCCCTGGTAAGGATATCACTGAGTAACAACAGCTTCACAGGGCTCATCCCTCCATCACTGGCCAATCTGTCCCGTGAATGCAAGTAGGCAGGTGGATGCATTATTTAGAACAATAAAATGCAAGTAGGCAGGTGGATGCATTATTTGCCCACTAATAGTTTGAGAACAACTTGTCACGTGAACACATGGAAAATCTTGTCCCGTCAAACTAAACATTGTTGGAATATTAGCACAACACCAGCAACATGCACAAGACAATCACGCAAACACAAGAAGTATATGAGCTGCTACTACTACAACTACTTGCCAACCAAACCAAGCAATGGCAATGGGGGTCATGAGTTTGCTATGCACATTCCTGGCCGTCCTGACTACTGCGATTGCGATCGTGACCGCTAGCGACGAGGCTGCGCTGCTTGCTTTCAAAGCGCAGGTCAGCGATGGCGGCTCGCTGGCCTCGTGGAATAGCAGCGCCAGCTTCTGCAGCTGGGAAGGTGTGACATGCAGCCACCGACGGCCAGCGCGGGTGGTGGCGCTAAGATTGAACCACAAGGCGCTCGCCGGAGAACTCTCCCCGGCCATCGGGAACCTCACGTTCCTGCGGACGCTCAACCTCTTCAACTGGTTCCACGGGGAGATACCAGCGAGCCTTGGCCGCCTCCGCCGCCTGCACAGGCTCGACTTGGGCGACAACTCCTTCTCCGGCACATTACCAGTGAACCTGAGCTCATGTGTCAGCATGGCCATAATGGGACTGCTAAACAACAAGCTTGGCGGGCGCATCCCGGCTGAGCTCGGCGAGAAGCTCACGTCCCTGGTAAGGATATCACTGAGTAACAACAGCTTCACAGGGCTCATCCCTCCATCACTGGCCAATCTGTCCCGTTTGGAAATCCTCGATCTCTCACGCAACCAGCTCGTGGGCTCAATCCCACCAGGGCTCGGAAGCATCCACGGCATGCAACAGTTCAGTGTCGCCAGAAACCTTGTCAACGGTACGATTCCAACTTCTCTCTACAATTGGTCATCGCTAGAACTATTTGATGTAGGGACAAATATGTTGTACGGCATTTTGGATGATTTCGGAAACAAGTTCCCCAAGTTGGAATATCTTGGCTTGTCTGGTAATCACTTCACTGGAACAATCCCGTCCTCAATATCCAACATATCGTCCCTCATATCGGTTGGCTTTGATAGCAACAGATTTAGTGGGTACTTTCCTCCCACATTTGGGAAGCTGGGAGCACTTCAGTATTTGAACTTGAATAACAATAAGCTTGAAGCGAATGACAACAAGGGGTGGGAATTCATCACGTCTTTGGCAAACTGCAGCCAACTGCAGCTATTGGGACTCGGCATCAATTCTTTTGAAGGACAACTACCAGGTTCAATTGTGAACCTGTCAACGACTCTCCAATACTTGTACTTAGGTGACAATAGGATCTCTGGGAGTATTCCTGCAGATATAGGCAATTTGGTTGGTCTACAAACACTTGTGATAGCTAACACCTCCATGTCCGGAGTGATTCCAAAGAGCATTGGTAAGCTAGAGAACTTGATCGATCTAGCTTTGTACAACAATAGCTTGTCTGGGCTCATACCGCCATCGCTAGGAAACCTTTCACAATTGAATAAGCTTTATGCACGTAATAGCAACTTGGAGGGACCAATTCCGGCAAGCCTGGGGAAGTTGAAAAACCTCTTTGTACTTGATCTAAAAATGAATTACCATCTCAATGGTTCAATACCCAAAGAAATTTTCAGATTACCCAGCCTTTCTTGGTATTTGGACTTGTCATACAATTCCCTTTCCGGACCCCTTCCTAATGAAGTTGGTAGCTTGGCAAACCTTAACCTACTAGTTCTATCAGGAAACCAGTTGTCTGGCAAGATACCCGGCAGTTTACAGAATTGCATGGTATTGGAACAACTATTCTTAGACGACAATTCCTTTGAGGGAAACATACCTCAGTCACTGACAAATATAAAGGGGCTCAGTATATTGAACCTGACCATGAATAAGTTCTCTGGTAATATTCCTGATGCCCTTGGCAATATTGGAAACCTGCAAGAGTTGTACGTAGCACACAACAACTTGTCAGGATCAATCCCGTTAGTTCTACAGAATTTGTCGTCATTGTCTGAATTGGATATATCCTACAATAATTTGCAAGGCGAGGTGCCAAATGAAGGTGTTTTCAGAAACATCACTCACTTAGCGGTTGTTGGGAATGTCAATTTGTGTGGTGGTACACCTCAACTTCATTTGGCTCCGTGCCCCACAAGGGTCTTAAGCAAGAAGAGAAAAAAGATGCCAAACTCCCTTGTAATTTCTCTAGCAGCAGTTGGAGCAATCGTGTTCTCACTTTCAGTGATTGTTCTTGTTTGGAGACTTTGTAAGAAGCTCAAATCAAGCCAGAAGACAGTAGCAAAAGATTCAATTGTTGATGGCCATTACAGAAGAATCCCCTATCCTGCATTACTGAAAGGAACTAACGAATTTTCAGAAGCCAACTTGCTTGGGAGAGGAAGTTACGGTGCGGTTTATAAGTGTGTTTTGGACAACGAAGAAAGAACATTGGCTGTCAAGGTGTTTAACCTTGGTCAATCTAGGTATTCGAAGAGTTTTGAGGCTGAATATGAGTCTATGAGAAGGATACGACACCGTTGTCTCATTAAGATCATTACTTCTTGTTCGAGCATCAACCACCAAGGTCAAGAGTTCAAGGCATTGGTTTTTGAATTCATGCCCAATGGTAACTTGGATAGCTGGCTTCATCAACCATCTCAAGATCCCACTACAAACAACACGCTCAGCCTTGCCCAGAGGTTTGATATTGCTATCAATATTGTGGATGCAGTAGAATATCTGCACAACTACTGCCAACCGTTGGTGATCCATTGTGATCTTAAGCCAAGCAACATTCTTCTTGCTGAAGACATGAGCGCCCGAGTTGGAGACTTTGGCATATCAAGAATCCTTCAAGAAAATACAAGTGAGGGGATGCAAAGTTCATATGGCTCAACTGGAATTAGAGGTTCCATAGGCTATGTTGCTCCAGGTGACTAAAACTTCTAATTTTATTATTACTTTTCACTCGAGTATGGCATGCTAACCACAAGACTTTGCATAATTGCAGAGTATGGAGAAGGCTCTGCGGCCTCTACAGCTGGTGATATTTATAGCCTTGGCATATTGCTGCTTGAGATGTTTACGGGAAGAAGCCCAACAGAAGGCACGTTCGGAAATTCATTGGGTCTGCATAAGTTTGTCGAGGATGCTCTTCCAGATAGGACCTTGGAGATAGCTGACCCGACAATGTGGTTGCACAGCGGACAACACAATAACACTACAAGTATTAGAATTCAGGAGTTATTGGTTTCAGTCTTGAGCCTTGGCATATCCTGCTCAAAGCAACATCCTCGTGACCGAGCACTGACAAGTGATGCAACAGCGGAGATGCATGCAATCAGAGATGCATACCTCAAGTTCATAGGGGAGCATGGAGCAGAACGAGAAGCCTCGACTCAAGAAATTCAGAGCAGCATTGCATAAACAGGCTGGCACAAGACATGATCCTGCACACTAGAAAAATTATGTGTCATTTCAGTGAGTAATTGTTCTCAGAGCTATGTATGTTGCTTTACAACTGTATCAAATAAATACAAAACCATCGTGTTGTGCAATAATAGCCCAACAGCAAGTTGTAGGTTGATTCATAAAGCATGCAGTGTAATTGTTTTCCCATTGTCAAAACTGTACACATGGAGGCAACATTATTGCTTGATGCTTCAGTAGACCTGAAGTTGCAGAGAGTTTCAATTTTTTTTCTTATTTTTATTATTCCTCGCTTTTGTAAGCAAAACAATCCGATTTTATTTGTTTATATCCAAAACAAAGTGCATCGGATCAGATTAATAACACTAGAATAATCACAAACATATTTTCCTTTGTGAACAAGCTTTCTTCCTTCATCAATTAATAAGTAGTAATAAGGTAGTACAACCTAGAGCGCTTGGTTTCTGTCTTCAGAATTGGTGTATCCTGTCTTTAGGTAGTACTCCCTCCGTTCTTAAATATAAGTCTTTGTAGAGATTCTACTAGGTAGACTACATACGGAGCAAAATGGATGAATCTACACTTAAAATGCATCTATATACATCCGTATGTGGTTCATAGTGAAATCTCTACAAAGACTTGTATTTAGGAACGGAGGGAGTACAATCAGACTTTTTGTTAAAGAGTACATTACCGTCCATGTGCACAAACAAACTTGGGGTACAAACTAATGTACATTAGATCTGTCTAAAATCTGATTCTCAATAGGGGAAAAAGCTATCTGTCAATAAAATAAACAGAAATCATAGGTTAGAAAGCATATCCTGTCTTGAGGTAGTAAAGTCAGGCTGCTTGTTAACAGAGTATATACTTTCCATGTGCAGAAACAGATACTAGAATTTAGAGTACAAGCAGCCTACCCAAAATCTGATTCTCAGAAAAATAAATATATTTGTTCAAAAGATAATCAGAATCATGGACTAGAAAGCATCAGTACCATTCATTCAGAGAACAGCTTGCAGAAGCAGCAGCAGGGTAATCCTTATAACCAGAGACTAACCATCCGCCTTCTATTAATTCCCTTAGTAAAAAGAAATACAGGTACTAGATATGTACCTAGGAGGATGTGAATCTGGAGAGCATATGAGAAAACAAATTTAAAGTAAAACCATCCCAATGTTGTGCAATAGCACTGTAGCAGCAGGTCCAGAGGATCTGCACTACTCCC
Source organism: Aegilops longissima (assembly GCA_021605205.1). Taxonomy (NCBI): domain Eukaryota; kingdom Viridiplantae; phylum Streptophyta; class Magnoliopsida; order Poales; family Poaceae; genus Aegilops; species Aegilops longissima. The sequence continues at coordinate 47,658,288 of CM038680.1, read as the reverse complement.
TCCGTCCCATAATATAAGATGTTTTTTGACACTACACTAGTAAGCTTTATTTTATGGGACGGAGGGAGTAGCTAGGAGGACATTATCAACAATCAATCTTTCCAGTAAGCTTTATTTTTAATGCAGCTATTTTTTTGGAACAAGTATCAAATAAATGTAGTGTAATGTAAAAAGGTAAAATCCTAGTGTTGTGCAGTAGCAACATAGCAATAGCAGTTGTCAATATGTTTGCTACATGGCTTGCAAGTAATTTAAAAGATTCAGGAAAATCGCATCCTCAGTGAAGTAGGCTGGCAACAAGGAGAAAGTAGTTCATTTTACAGCACAAGAAATTCGCTGCGAGACAGAAACCATTCTACAGAACAACGAACAGCAGAGGAGTTGTACCAGATGCATATTGGTGTCATTCATTCAATCAATCAGGGAACAGTTCACCTCCAAAAGCAGCAGAGCATCAGCAGGATGTGAACTTGGCAGTAGGCAGCAGGCAACAGGTTGAAGACATGAGCACATGAGTTGGAGACTTTGGCATATCAAGGATCCGTCAAGAAAATACAAGCAAGGGGATGCAAACTTCATATAGGATAGCTCAACTGGAATTAGAGGTTGGATAGGCCATATTGCTCCAGGTGACTAAAATTCTTCTAACTTTATATTTTACCTTTTCAATCAAATATGGCATGTTAACCACACACCTCTGCACAATGCAGAGTATGGAGATGGCTCTGCGGTCTCGACAGCTGGTGATATTTATAGTCTTGGCATATTGCTGCTTGAGATGTTTACTGGAAGGAGCCCGACAGAAGGCATGTTCAGAGATTCATTAATTGGATCTTCATAAGTTTGTTAAGGATACACTTCAAGATAGGACCCTGGAGATATCTGAACCAACAATGTGGCTGCACAGAGGACAATGGGATAACACTACAAGTATTAGAATCATGGAGTTATTGGTTTCAGTTTTCAGGCTTGGCATATCCTGCTGTAACATCCCAAATTTCCTATTTGGAATGTTTTACAATTATAGCTAAGCATCCTATGCATCCTGTTTGAATTTGAATGCCATTTGGAGTTTCAGAGAATATTGAGTTTTGAATTTGAATTCAAACTTTGGCAAGTGGGAAACATTTCAAAAACTAAGCCTGATAAATACTTGATCAAAAGTATGAGAGGAGCAAACATGACACTCCAAAAATATCAGAGGAAAACATTGCCAAAAGATTTGGATTCAAATCTGAAAATTATTTGAATTTGAAAAAAATGGATTTTTATAAAGTTTGGATTTTGCCTTTGGAAAAATGTTCAAATGAAAGGGAATATTCCCCTGATCATTTTGGTATATATATACCCTATATAAAATATTTATATTTTAAAAGTTATACTCTGTTTTGTTTTATTTTTAAAAATAAATTTCAAAAAGAAAAAAACCCACTCAGCGCCACTAGGCCCCTGCCCAGCCAGCGCCAAGACCCACCAGCCTGGCCCAGCCAGCCGCCCACTGCCAATCCAGCCCAGTGCCAGCCTCGCTCGCCCTCCTCGCTCGAATCCTTCGCGTCGGCCTTGCGCTCGCCACCCCCTCTCTCTCTCATCGACCATGGGCCCGCCCATCATCGCCTACCCGCCCCCGCCACGCTCGCCGCCGCCATGATCGCCGGATCCCGGATCCGGATCCCGATTCGCCCGATCGCCGTCCAAAGCGAGGCCGAGGCCCCAGCTATAAAAGCCCACGCCCGCACCCCATTCCTCCCCTAGCCTCGTCGGACCCTCTCCTCTCGTTCGAGCTCATGGAGACCCGAGGCTCACGCCGCCATTCTCGTCGCCGTCGCCGCTAGACCACCCCTTGGCCACCCCGACCCCACCAAACCCTCCCCGAGCTCCCCAAGACCCGGCCGGCTACTCCCGACCTCACCGACGACCGAACCCTCACAGACTTCTCTTGCCGCCGCCGCCGCCGGACGCCGCGATGAAATCACGGAGACTCCCTCGTCCGATTCATAACGAACGGCCCAGATTAGAACCCCGAAGGGGTATCTTTTTTTAAAAAGATCGGCCCGGTTCTTTCCGGTTTAGTTAGTTAGGTTTATTTTTATTAGGCCGGTCCGTTTTAGTTTAACCCTAGGCCGTTTAGGCTATTTGACGCACAGTGCGTAGTTTAGGCCCATTAGGCCTTTTTTTTTTTGTTTTTCTGTTTTGAAAAATTCATATCTTTTATTCTGTTTAATATTTTTAGGTGATTCTTTTTTTGTTGGTTTGCAAATTTTATGTAGTTTCTGTAGAATATATATTTAGCTATGTTAAAAATAATTAAAATTGCTTTATTTTAGTTTTAGCCAGAATAGTAAATCTGCTATAACTTGAGTTAGAAAAATTATTTTTGGATGATTCTTTTGTCCCAACTTTATTTTAACATTGCCAAACCATAAAAAATTAACTTGGGTATTTTAGGATTAATAAATAAATAGTTTTAGGCAGAAACTTGTTAATCCTAATTAATTATCTAGCTACTGTTTTCCTAATATTTTAATTAGTAAATAAATTTATTTTTAACATGTGATTGATTATGCTAGGTTAGTTTCTGTCACTCTAATAGATGAACTTTTATTTATAATTAATAAAAGTTTTATTTTATTTTTCTTAATAGAAATTGGATTAGGCCTAATAGGAGTTTCATAATAGATTTTTAATTAATTCTTTTTGCTCCTAGTTGCTTAGTGCATCCTTTTCTGTTAAGTTAACCTAAAACCATGATTAGGTTATGTTGAGAAAATTTTGTTATATAAAAATACTTTTAGTTGTTGTTTGAAGTAGGGAAAAACTTTGAATTGGTTTTCTTTGAGTTTTCCTTTGGATTTTGATTTGGTTGTTTTGGTGTGTTATGTTACTTTTGTTATGCTATTGTGTTATGTGATCCTATGCTATATGCTTATTGTGATTTGTTTGTCTCGGTAGAGTTTCCGGAGTGCGAAGCTTGCTACTACGACTCTTTAGCTTACGAGGATCATCAGCAAGGCAAGTTTTGATCATGTTATTTCTATACCTATGTTTTTGTGCATTTAGAATTGTCACCACCCCCACCATGCATGCAGTAGTTGAAATTTTGAAGTTATTAATCTTGAGTAGTATCATGTGGTAGGATGAACCAATCCCCTTGTTACCATGACCCCGGGACGAAGTAGTTTACTTTGCTATGCTCGTAGACGGGTTTTGGGTTGAGTGAAATTCATAAGCAAGATGTGAGAGTCAATGATGATGACAACCCCATGAACTACAATGATCAAGATGGACTTGAAAATTCACTCTTGGGTGGAGGATTTGTTGACGGCACCTGGAGAACCCAGTGGTGGCGGGATGCATGGAGAAGTGCCATGACATCTTGCGGAAAGCTTCACCCAGCCACGAAGAGAAGGATGGATGCCCCATGACCGAAGCTTACTGTGCAGCCGCAAGCCATTATGGGCTCTGGCTGGGTTGACCCTAGTAGTGACGCTGGCTGGGCGGTACTACGAGATGTAGAAGAACGGTAGGATTGGATGGGTACCGGCAGAGCTGAAGAACTCTTTGGAAGACCTGTTTCATTCGTCCGTCTTCAAACACCATGAAGTGTGAAGACTTTAAAGGAGGGAATGATTCTTGCGGGGAAAGTGCGCAAACCTCTGCAGAGTTAAAGATCTAATCGATTAGCCGTGTCCCCGGTTACGGACATTTGAGCCTCTGGAACTTGGAAGTATTCGGATATCTCAACACTAAAACTAATAAATTAATTTGAGGGGTTTTATGACTTAATAACTTGGGAATGAGATTTTGGTTGGCGGAACCATCTCAATAACTACTAACAATTGTAGTAATTTGCAAGCAAGTCCACTGTAGTAGGGAAAAATTTGCTTTTCGCAAAATGATGAAATTTAGAGCCCCACAGCCAAAAATGCATATAGTGATAGTAAGTTTATTATTGTTATTCTTCATGACTTGCCAGCTTATTCCAAAAGCTGACCTACATGGCTGCAACGTCTTATGTTGCAGAGGTATATTCCGATCAGGAGTGAGGCTACGCTCCGTGCTTGGCGATTGCCCTTTGGAGTCGGATGGACTCGCTTTATCTTCGACGCTTCCGCAGTATTAGTAGTTTATTTCTCATGAGTTGGCCTTGAGCCGAATTTATTCCCTTGTAATAAAGACTCTATATGAGAATCGTGTAATAATATTCAGGTGTGATTGAACTTTGATTACTTTATCGATGTACTGTGAGTACCAGCATGATCTTGGGATGGTACAGACACAGAGATTTGACCGATTTTGGGTCAGGTCGCTACACCTGCTCCAGGCACAGCCTCGAGACCGAGCACTAACGAGGGATGCAGCGGCAGAGATGCACGCAATAAGAGTTGTGTATCTCAAGTTTATGGGGGAGCATGGAGCAGAAAGAGAAGCCTCAACCCGAGAAATTCAGAGCAGCGTTGAATAAACAAGCTCGTACGAGATATGTTCCTGCAATAGGAAAACATTATGTAGTAAGAAGATTATGTATTGCTCCAGTTAGTAATTGTTCTCAGAGCTATGTTGTTTTACAACTGTATCAAATAAATGTGGTACCATGGTGTTATGCAAATAAAACTTACTTGACATGTTGCTGCCTTGCCGGTGCTTCCAGCCGTCCTAATCTCCCAGAATATTGCAGTATTCTTCTCCACTCATCCACTGACCGCTACAATAGCCAAATAGTCCAATAGCTAATACAGTCAAAATTTCTAGTCTTACCGAATAGCCCTAATTTCCTAGAGTTAGACAAACAAATTAAGAATTAGAACAGAATTTGGGAATTGAAATAGAGGCAGACACACACTGCGAATTGGGGTCTGATGCAACATACCTTCACTGATTGAGCGAATTGGGGGGATCTGGCGAAGTAGATGAACAGGCGAGGGGTCGAGGGCGACGAGGCGACAGGCCACGAAGCGCATCGGCCGAGCGGCGAGTAGACGAACAGGCTAGGCGATACGCGAAGCCACGTACTGACGTACGTATAGATGGATTGATGCCTGGGCCTGGGCTTTCACCAGGGCGTGCTGTGCTGCAAGTTGGCCGGGCCTTGTTGGCTAGTTGTGGCCGTTTTGTCTGTACGGGATGCCCCATTAGGAAATTTAGGGGTGTCCAGGCCTTTGTGGGCTCTATATGTATAAGGTAAGGTAGTATTTTACCCGGTGTTATGGGCTACCTGCTGGGTCAACGTGGGCCCGCCCCTGGACGCGCTCATACCCGTCCGTAGGAGAGTAGGACCGTAGGAGAGTAGGACGGCAGAGCTGGTCCTAGCCACAGCAAACGACGCGCTCATACCCGTCCGGATGAATGACATTCGGTCTGACGTGGTCGGAGACAGACCGCCATCATCGCGGAGCCTCAGGGTATTCAAATAGTATTTTTTTCAGATTTCTCTTCTAGGGTAAATAATCTTACTTCAGTTATTTACCCTGCACTTATGCATGCCAACTCTACCGTGAGCTTTACACAACATTCATTCCGGCTTCGCACGCCCTTGAGAAGCACCTGCAAAATAGTAGAAATCCAAGCACCTGCTTGCGTATAGCTCTGTCAGAACATAGGCTGTTTTCCTTTTGCTTTGGTCTAGTAAGAAATAATTTTCGGAAAAACTAACACCCACACGTGTGGGCGTTTCTACATCGCCCACACGCCTCCATCATCACTCATTTTGCCATGATGATATCAGCAGAAATCTTTTTGGTTTTCGGCTTAAAAATGTTTTATCTCTTAATTAAAAAGCAAATTAAAAATCCGTTTTCACCATTAAATCCGTCTCGACGAGATCTTCAAAACTAGACCCCATGTTGATATGTTTTGATGAAAAAAATTTGGCCCAGAAGTTGCCATGATGTTTACACTGCAGTTGCCATAGTGCTTAAACTAAAGTTGCCATGTGGCAATTTTAGTTTGTAGATCATGACAATTTTAGTTTTTTGATGATAGCAATTCCAGTATTTTGACCATGAATTTTTTTTGTATGAACCATGGCAATTTTAAGTGCATGTATCATGGCAATTTTAGTTTATGGTGCATGGCAAGTCTAGTTTCTTAATTCCTCATTTTATAATATGTCAAAAATTACTTTTAAATATAAAAGAAAATAACTGAAACATATCATGACAACTTCAGTGTAAACCCCATGACAATTCATGTGCAATAGACATGGCAACTTTTAACAAAAAAATCGTCAAAATATATTGATATGAGATCTAGTTTCGAAGATCTCGTCGCGAGGGATTTAATGGTGAAAACGGATCCTCAATCGGATTTTTCATTTAAGAGATAAAACATTTTAAAAACTGAAAATTCAAAAAAATTCTCGCATGCATGCATGCGATGACGTGACAATCTATTTGTATTAGAGCAACTCCAATGGGGCGACCCATTTCGTCCGTCCGCATCCGTTTGGGTCGGCGCGGACAAAAGTGGCGGCCCAACGCGTTGACCCAAACGGATGCGCGTCCGTTTTTCGTCCGCGGGCGACCCATTTCAGACCCAATTTTGAGCCGGATTTGAGTCAGCGCGGACACGAGACGGACGCGCGCGCCTACTCCTCTCCCCGGGCCCGCCGGTCGGTGGCAGCCACCACCATTTTCCCCAAAAACGCTCCCGCTCGCGCGCGCCCCCGCCCCCCAACCAGCAATGGAGGACGCCATCGACCTCGACCTCGACGCCGCCGCGGGCCTCGCCTCCCTCGCCTCGTCCGGCGCCGTCGCCCCCTCTGGGAAAGGCAAGCCTCGTGCCCCGCACAAGACCGCCGCCGTGACCAAGCCGAAGAAGGCGGAAGGGCCGGAGGCACGACGCGGACACGAGGGATGAGGCCGCCGCGCAGGCCGCTGAAGGAAATATGCCCTAGAGGCAATAATAAAGTTATTATTTATTTCCTTATATCATGATAAATGATTATTATTCATGCTAAAATTGTATTAACCGAAAACATAATACATGTGCGAATACATAGACAAATAGAGTGTCACTAGTATGCCTCTACTTGACTAGCTCGTTAATCGAAGATGGTTATGTTTCCTAACCATAGACATGAGTTGTCATTTGATTAACGTGATCACATCATTAGGAGAATGATGTGAATGACTTGACCCGTTCCGTTAGCTTAGCACTTGATCGTTTAGTATGTTGCTATTGCTTTCTTCATGACTTATACATGTTCCTATGACTATGAGATTATGCAACTCCCGTTTATCGGAGGAACACTTTGTGTGCTACCAAACATCACAACGTAACTGGGCGTTTATAAAGGTGCTCTACAGGTGTCTCCGAAGGTACTTGTTTGGTTGGCGTATTTCGAGATTAGGATTTGTCAATCCGATTGTCGGAGAGGTATCTCTGGGCCCACTCGGTAATGCACATCACTATAAGCCTTGCAAGCATTGCAACTAATGAGTTAGTTGCGGGATGATGTAATACGGAACGAGTAAAGAGACTTCCCGGTAACAAGATTGAACTAGGTATTGAGATACAGACGATCGAATCTCGGGCAAGTAACATACCCATGACAAAGGGAACAACGTATGTTGTTATGCGGTCTGACCGATAAAGATCTTCGTAGAATATGTGGGAGCCAATATGAGCATCCAGGTTCCGCTATTGGTTATTGACCGGAGACGTGTCTCGGTTATGTCTACATAGTTCTCGAAGCCGTAGGGTCCGCACGCTTAAAGTTCGATGACGGTTATATTATGAGTTTATGAGTTTTGAGTACCGAAGGAGTTCGGAGTCCCTGATGAGATCGGGGACATGACGAGGAGTCTTCAAATGGTCGAGACGTAAAGTTCGATATATTGGATGACTATATTCGTACATCGGAAAGGTTCCGAGTGATTCGGGTATTTTTCGGAGTACCGGAGAGTTACGGGAATTCGTATTGGGCCTTAATGGGCCATACGGGAAAGGAGAGAAAGGCCCCAAAGGGTGGCCGCACCCCTCCCCATGGACTTGTCCGAATTGGACTAGGGAGGGGGGCGCCCCCTTCCTTCCTTCTCCTTCTCCCTTCCCTTTTCCTACTCCAACAAAGAAAGGAGGAGTCCTACTCCCGGTGGGAGTAGGACTCCCCCCTTGGCGCGCCCTCCTCCTAGGCCGGCCGCCTCCCACCTTGCTCCTTTATATACGGGGGCATGGGGCACCTCTAGAGACAACAACAATTGATCGTTTGATCTTTTAGCCGTGTGCGGTGCCCCCCTCCACCATAGTCCACCTCGATAATACTGTAGCGGTGCTTAGGCGAAGCCCTGCGTCGGTAGAACATCATCATCATCACCACGCCGTCATGCTGACAAAACTCTCCCTCAACACTCGGATGGATCGGAGTTCGAGGGACGTCATCGAGCTGAACGTGTGCTAGAATTCGGAGGTGCCGTGCTTTCGGTGCTTGATCGGTCGGGCCGTGAAGACGTATGACTACATCAACCGCGTTGTTCTAACGCTTCCGCTTTCGGTCTACGAGGGTACGTAGACAACACTCTCCCCTCTCGTTGCTATGCATCACCATGATCTTGCGTGTGCGTTGGAATTTTTTTGAAATTACTACGTTCCCTAACAGTGGCATCCGAGTCAGGTTTTATGCGTAGATGTTATATGCACGAGTAGAACACAAGTGAGTTGTGGGCAAATATATTTTGTTCACTTTTAATACCTTTTTAATGTGCTTTCTTTTTTTCACTAGTAGAAAAAGGGGCTTTCGTCCAGGGCAGTTTAGCCCATTAGTCCCGGTTCAATCCAGAACCGGGACCAATGGAGCTATTTGCCCCGGTTCGTGAGCCCAGGGGGCCGGCCGGGCCACGTGGGCCATTGGTCCCGGTTCGTCGGACCTTTTGGTCCCGGTTGGTGGGACGAACCGACCAATGGTCCTGGCTCTGGCCCACCACTATTGGTCCAGTTCGTGGCATGAACAGGGACCAAAGGCTTCCCTTTAGTCCCGGCTCATGCCACGAATCGGGACCAATAGTGCTGCCTATATATACCCCTCGCTCGCGAGCAGAGCACTCCATTGCTCTGTTTTTCTCTTGCCGGCGAGGGGGGGCATTGTGGTGCTCTAGCTCACCTCCTATGCACATGAGGTGTTCGATGAAATGCCCGAGCCACACTACTTAAGCTTTCTCCTCTCCAAGCTCGACCTCCAACCTCCATTTTCCTCAATATTTGTCTAGGTTTAGCGGTCCGTCACGCCCCGTCCCCGTCTTCACCGCCGTCGATCACCCACGCCGATCTCATCGCCAGCACCACCGTGGTGAGCCTCTTGTTCTTATCTTCTTTATGAAAGGAAAAATATTCTTACTTGTATTATTTTCTTACTTTTATTATTGCATCTTATATAGTGCGATGGTTTTGGTATCCGCCCCCGTCGGCCCTCGTCCATCTATGATTCGGATGTGGTATATATTATCTTTTCATAACTATTGGTTCATTTATTGTTTATGAAAATTATGCCGACCAACGTGACATAGATTTTATTTATCTAGGAGGTTGTTGAACCGGAAATTCCAACCGACCCTATTGTCGAGAGGTTAAATTTAGTTGAAGAAGAAAACAATTTCTTGAAGGAAAAAATAAAAAAACTTGAGGAGGAAAAGATGATATTGGAGTTGCATGTTGCGGATGTCGTCGATGATCACAAGATCAAGATGGATGCAATGCGCTTGAAGATGAGAAAGATTAGAAAATATGCCATTCATACCGAGGCTTGGTATCATTATGCCGTTGGATCAGTTGTTACCTTGGTTGCGATTATGATCGTATTTGTTTTCACATTGAAATGTTTTACATAGTTTCAATGTATAGTTTAATTAATTTAGATGCTCTGCAGAGCTTTATGTTGTTAGATGAGAACTATGTATGTACTTTGGTTTTTATGTGATGACGAACTTCTATTAATTTGGTCACTTAATTATCTATTCATGATGTTCTGTAATGATTTTTGACACACTTAATTATATATAATGCACGCAGATGAATCGACAATGGATGTACGGTGACAGACACACCTCCGAGTACATTAAGGGCGTGCATGCTTTTCTCGAAGTGGCTGAGGCAAACAAGCAGAATGGTTTTATGTGTTGTCCATGCCCTATATGTGGAATACGAAGTCTTACTCCGACCGGAAAATCCTTCACACCCACCTGCTTTACAAGGGTTTCATGCCACACTATAATGTTTGGACGAGGCACGGAGAAATAGGGGTTATGATGGAAGACGGCGAGGAAGAAGAGTACGATGACAACTATGTGCCCCTGAATACGGTGATGCTATCGAACATCAAGATGCACTGACGATGTGCACGATGGTGCTGCAACGGCTAAGCTGCTGAAGATCAAGAGGAACCGACGATGTGCCCCATGATGATGATCTCCGCCGGTCATTGTCGATGCAAGGACACAATGCGAAAGTCAAAAGGAGAAGCTGAAGTTCGATCGCATGTTAGAGGATCACAAAAAGGGTTGTACCCCAATTGCGAAGATGGCAACACAAAGCTCGGTACCGTACTCGAATTGCTGCAGTGGAAGGCGAGAATGCTGTGCTCGATAAAGGATTTGAGAAGCTACTGAAAATAATGAAGAAGAAGCTTCCAAAGGATAACGAATTGCCCGACAAGACATACACAGCAAAGAAGGTCGATGCCCTCTAGGATTGGAGGTGGAGAAGATACATGCATGCCCTAATGATGCATCCTCTACCGTGGTGCCTACAAGGATCTGAACGCATGCCCGGTATGCGGTGCATTGCGATATAAGATCGACGAGATGACCTCGTGATGTTGACGGCGAGCCTCCGGAAGAGGGTTCTGCGAAGGTGATGTGGTATGCTCCTATAATACCACGGTTGAAACGTCTGTTCGAAAACGGAGAGCATGCCAAGTTGATGCGATGGCATAGTGAGGACCGTAAGAAAGACGGAAGTTGAGAGCACCCGGCGACGGGTCGCAGTGGAGAAAAATCGAGAGAAAGTATGGGATGAGTTTGCAAAGGACCCAAGGAACGTATGGTTTGCTTTAAGCGCGGATGGCATTAATCCTTTCGGGAGCAGAGCAGCAATCACAGCACTGGCCCGTGACTCTATGTATGTATAACCTTCCTCCTTGGATGTGCATGAAGCGGAAGTTCATTATGATGCCGTTCTCATCCAAGGCCCTAAGCAACCCGGCAACGACATTGATGTGTACCTAAGGCCATTAGTTGAAGAACTTTTACAGCTGTGGAATGGAAACGGTACGACGTGGGATGAGCACAAAAGGAGGAATTTGACCTAAAGGCGTTGCTGTTCGTGACCATCAACGATTGGCCCGCTCTCGAGAACCTTCGGTGACAGACAAACAAGGGATACCACGATGCACGCACTGTTTACTTGACACCGATAGTATATACCGGAAGCTGCAAGAAGAATGTGTACCGGGCCATCGTCGATTTCTTCCGACCAACCATCAATGTCGAAAGAAAGGCAAGCATTTCAAAGCGAGGCAGATCACGGAAGAAGCCCGCCATGCGTGCGGTGATCATGTACTTGCTATGGTCAATGATTTACACGTAATCTTTGGAAAGGGTCCCGCGGACTAGCTGTTCGAATGACGCCGAGAATCACGCACCCATGTGGAAGAAGAAATCTATATTTTGGGACCTACCCTCTGGAAAGACCTAGAGGTCCGCTCTTGATCGACGTGATGCACGTGACGAAGAACCTTTGCGTGAACCTGCTAGGCTTCTTGGGCGTGTATGGGAAGACAAAAGATACACCCGAGGCACGAGAGGACCTGCAACGCTTGCATGAAAAAGAGGGCATGCCTCCGAAGCGAGATGAAGGTCCCGCCAGCTACGCTCTTCGAAAGAAGAGAAAGAAATATTCTTTCAATGCCTGCTCAAGATGAAGGTCCCGACGGCTTCTCGTCAAATATAAAGGGAATAATAAATATGCCGAGAAAAGTTTCGAACCTAAAGTCTCATGACGCCACGTGATTATGACGCAATCGCTTCGGTTGCATTGAGGGGCTTCTACCGAAAACGTCCGATTAGCCATTGTGAAGCTATGTGCATTCCTCAATGCAATATCTCGGAAGGTGATCGATCCAGAAATCGTACCAACGCTAAGGAGTGATGTGGCGCAATGTCTTGTCGGTTTCGAGCTGGTGTTCCCACCATCCTTCTTCAATATCATGACGCACGCCCTAGTTCATCTAGTCGACGAGATTGTCATTCTGGGGCCCGTATTTCTACACAATATGTACCCCTTTGAGAGGTTCATGGGAGTCCTAAAGAAATATGTTCAGAATCGCTAGGCCGAAGGAAGCATCTCCATGGGCCATCAAACAGAGGATGTCATCGGGTTTTGTGTTGACTTCATTCCTGGCCTTAATAAGATAGGTCTCCCTAAATCGCGGTATGAGGGGAGACTGACCGAAAAACACGCTTGGAAGAGACTCAATAATATGCAGGACGGATATTCTTGGTCTCAAGCACACTACACGCTTCTACGTAACTCTACCTTGGTGACCCGTATGTCGATGAACACAAGAACGATCTGCGCTCCAAACACCCGGAGCAAAGTCGACGATCGGATTACATGTGAACACATCAGGGACTTTCAGCAGTTGGTTGGAAACACGTCTCGAGGTGACATCACTGTTTGTGATGAGCTGTACTTGTTGTCCAGGGGACCATCTTTGACTGTAATGATTTGGAAAGGATACTGAGATAAATGGGAATACATTTTACACGATTGACCAAGATGAAAAGAGCACCAACCAAAACAGCGGTGTCCGCTTTGATGCAGCAACCGACAAGGAAATGACACATATTATGGTTACATAGTAGACATATGGGAACTTGACTAAGGAGTAGATTTTAAGGTCCCTTTGTTTAAGTGCAAGTGGGTCAATCTGTCGGAGGCGGGGTGCAGTGTAGACCCACAAGACGGAATGACAACAAAGGATCTGAAAAATCTTGGGTACACGACGAACCGTTCGTCCTAGCCAATGATGTGGCATAGGTTATCTATGTGAAGGACATGTCTACCGACCGAGGAAAAGAAAAGATAAGGAAGCAAATACATCATACAATGAGCCAAAGCGCCACATAGTTCTTTCAGAAAAAGGGACATCCAGGGAGTGGAGGGCAAGACAGACATGTCTCAAGAGTATGAAAAGTTTCATGAAATTCCCCCTTCAAAGTCAAGGCTGACCCAAGCATCCCGATAAACGATGAAGATTATCCATGGTTACTGGCGCAATAAGCAAAGCGACACAAGCGAAGAAAAAGTGAAGACTTTCTCCGCAACTATTATGATGATACCATGCCAACTTTGTAACACACGAGTATGATACCATTGTCCGTTTTGTTCATGAACATGCTATGCCAACTTTTTCAGAGTTCATTTGAAAACTATGAATTTGAAAACCTCGCCAACCAAGGGCGCCACACCGTTTATAAGCCCGTCCCTCTCGCCTTGTTGAGCTCACAAACTTGTGATTCACACAAATTTCAAAGAATTCAAATTTTATAAAACTAATGGCACAAACAGAAAGTTTATAATTGTTCTAAAACAAATGGCACTAACAGAAAGTTTATAATTTTGCTGACCTAAAAGCAAAAAGAATTAAAAATAAAGCAAAAACCAAAATAAAATAAATAATGCAGAAAACAAAACAAAAAACTTGAAAAAAATAAAATAGCAACAATAAGCATTTTGTTGTAAGTAGAAACAAAATAAAATAAATAAAGCAACAAAGAAAACAAAAAAAGTGTTTTCAATTTTAAAACTAATGGCACTAACAGAAAGTTTATATTTTTCTAAAACTAAATGCACTAACAGAAAGTTTATAATTTTGCTGACCTAAAAGCAAAAAGAATTAAAAATAAAGCAAAAACCAAAATAAAATAAATAATGCAGAAAACAAAACAAAAAACTTGAAAAAAATAAAAATAGCAACAATAAGTATTTTGTTGTAAGTAGAAACAAAATAAAATAAATAAATCAACAAAGAAAACAAAAAAGTGTTTTCAAATTTTAAAACTAATGGCACTAATAGAAAGTTTATATTTTTCTAAAACTAAAAGCAAAAAGAAATAAAATATAAAGCAAAAAAAAAGTGCCACCCATCGGGCCCCACGGCCTGAATACGACTAGAAATCCTATGGGCGAGATTCAGGGCCAGCGGAAGGCCCAAGAGGCCCAGAGGCACAGATGGCGAGTTAGGCCCAAAGCCTGCTTTAGAGAGGAGCTCGAGAGGGAGCCGCACCGCACCTTATAAACTGGTGCGGCTCCTCTCAACTAGCGAGTGGGACTAAACATTTGGCGCGGGGCAGCACATGGCCTTTGGTCCCGGTTGGTGGCACTAATCGGGACTAAAGGGCATTGGTCCCGTTCGTGGCTCCAACCGACCAATGCCCCCTTTAGTCGGTTGGTGCCACCAACCGACCAAAGGCCCGCTTCCGCCCTTTGGGCTGCTGAAAATTGGCCTTTGGTCCCGGTTGGAGCCACGAACCGACTAATACCTCGCTATATATACAGCACTTAGCAGTTTTTCGCCAAAATCCATCCGTTTCTTCTCGCCCGACGCTTACGCTCCTCGTCGTAAATGCCCGCCGAGCCTGCCCACGCCGCCGTCGAGCTGGTCCACCTCGCCGTCGCCGCCGCCCTGCCGCCTCGACCCGTCGCCGTCGCCCGCCGCCCCTGCCCCGACCCAGACCGCCTGACACTGCGCTCACTGGCCGCTGCAGCGCCCTGCCTGCTGCCCTGCCCCGACCCTGACCTGCTCCGCCCACCTTTGCATCGCCCGCCTCCCTCACTGCTGCCCGACCCGTCGCCGTGCCCATACGCCCCCTGCCCGACCAGCCCGTCGCCCGTCACTGCCATGCCTCCCGCCCTGCCCTGCCCGGCCCAGCCCCCTGACCCGTCGCCGCCGCCCCTACCTGCCCCGACCCGTCGCCCCGCCCTGCCCTGCCCAGCCCCTGCCACCCCGCCACACCTTGGTCCGTCCATGCATGCCTTTCCTCTTATTTTTTGTGCATTTTATGTATATGTTCTCTGTATATATGTTCATATAATGCAAAAGTTAGATTTAGAAAAACTTTATATATGCAAAAATTTCTATATGCAAAAATTTATACATATATGTAAGTATATATGTATGTATAGATGTATGTATGTGGATACATGAGGGGGTCGATATACCCCTCTCCGATAGCATTTTGTGCATTTTAGGTTAGTGTATATATATGTTGATGTATATATGCAAAAGATAGATTTTAGAAAAATACTATTTTTTTCTGTTGATGATATGATGATGTTTTTTTAATATATGCATTTTTTCATATATGTATTATTTTTTAAGTTGTTAGTAGATATCGATTTTAGGTTAGTGCATTTTATCACTGATTTTAGGTTAGTTGATCGATTTAGTGCATTTTATGTTTGGTGCATTTTAGGTTAGTGCATTTTATGTTAGTGGAGAGGAAAAAGTAAAATAAGGAAAAGGAAAATAAGTAGAGAAAGAAGGAGAAGAAGAAGGAGAAGACGAGGAGAGGAAGAAGAGAAAGAAGAAGAAAAAAGAGGAGAAGAAGAAGGAATAGAGGAGCTTCTTCTCCTTTTTCTCCTCTTTTCTTCTTCTTCTTAATTTTTATCGGGAACGAGGGTGTCGAGGATCGCCGAGGGTCGAGGGTCGTAACTAGGGTAGAGGGTCGAGGGTCGTTAAGTGGTCAAGGGTCGAAGGTTTCAGGTCGAGGTTCCTATAGTGTCAAAGTATTGAAGAAATCCATGGCTTCATCATTAGCGGAAGTAACCATGGCATGATGGTGCGAAGTCCTCAAAGTTGTTGGAATGGAGTCCCGGATAGGATAATTTGCCTTTTGCTGAACTTTGTACCAAAAAGCTAATTATCCTATCTGGGACTCCGCTCCAAAACAACTTTGGAGAGCTTCACCATCATGCACCTGTTACTTTCGCCTAATGATGAAGACATGGTTTTGTTGAACTTTGACACTAGGCAACCTCCCGACCCTCGGCGATCTTCGACCCTTGACCTCGACCGCCGGGCGATCCACGACCTCTACCCTATCATGGGCGCCGATGCCCACGCCACTTGTGGGACATAGATGTACTGTTCAACGCCGACCCCTCCCGATAGCTTCAACACGTGGGGGGTCGATATTACCCTCCTAGCTTGAAGCGTTCTCGAGGCCACCCCTAACCCTTGAAGCCTTGTCGAGGCCACCCCAAACCCTAGAGAAGCAGCGTCGAGGCCACTAATATGATTCCTTATTGTGATTAGCTAGCTAGTTCTACGTTGGCACTAATATATCCATATCTGTCATGTTTGAATAATAATTGCCATGTTGTAAATATTTGTAGAAACTATGGACACCCCCGAGACGGCTAACAAGAAGCGTTGTTGAGGGACATAATCGCACAAGGAAGTGATGCCGTCGCTCGTTGATGTTTCTCAACGACAACGATGGTCCGGAAGGAGAGGGTGAAGAAGCAGCTGGCTATGATTTACATGGTCCGATGACCCAATGCCGGTGCAAGAAGGAGAGGGTGAAGAAGTAGACCGTGAGGACGGCTCGGTGATCACCAAACCGAGTCCGCCAGGTATATATATTAGTTAAGCCTGTCTTGACTAGCTCTCGTCTTTGTTTTGGTATATATGTACACATATTAATTAACTCTCGCCTTTGTTCTTTTTCTAGCCCTCCGGATCGAGCACAACTTCGTAAAGAGACGAGGCCCAAGAAAAGTTGAGCTCGGATGAAAAGTTTGAGATCATACAAATCGCAACGACGGCTAACCTATTGAACCCTACCGGACAAAGAAGGCATTTGTTGCTCGGTCGGGGGGTTACGTTAGGGACAAGATCCCGATCAGCATCCACCAATGGTATAAGCCTAAGAACGAAGACCCCGAGGTGTCTTGTGTCAATGATATGCGTAAAAATGATCTTTGGACCGAGCTGAAGTCAAATTTTACCCTACCGCTAGAGGATGATCCGGAGAAGCCAGTAATAGAGCCATTAATCAAGTCTTTTGCTCTTAAGAAGATGGCAGAACTATTCAGGAATTGGAAGAAAGAACTCAATACGTATGTCGAAAAAATGAGACACCAGAATTCAAGGGCAAATGTGAGAAGATCGAGAGATGATGGCCCGCATTTGTGGCCTACAAGACATCGGAAAAGAGTAAAAAGATGTCAGCGACAAACAAGAGAAATGCTGCGAAGGAGAAGCTTCACCATCGCACGGGTCGTGGCTACCTCGTAGTTCGCCTAAGTGGGCCAAGGCTGAGAATGATCTGCTTGATAAAGGGATCGAACCGAGACAATGAACTGGCCGACCGTTGCGGACTTGGTTCTTCGGGCGGCGGATCCTTGGACCCTATAACGGGAAGTGCATTTGGACGGACGAACAATTGGACATACCACCAAGAGGCTTCAGCATTATATCGAGCAGCGCAGCAAGGGAAGTTCGTTCGCACAAGGAGAAGGACGAGCTCACAATGGCCCTCGGAATCTGAGCACCTGGGACGGACACGAGGCACGCCAGTTCGCTTCGTGGAAGGCTGGATTTCGGACGCAGGGGTTACAAAACCCATGAGAGGAGGAAGAAACTAGAGCAGAGCCTAATGCAGGCGCTGCACGAAAGGGTAATGGGGCTAGAGGAACGAGAAGAGGAACGAGAAGCAGCAGATCACAACAAACGACATGCCGAAGCTTCCCCCGAAGCTACCCCGCCATCTCAGCGGAGAAGCAGCGTGGCTTCCACCGAGCTACTTCAGCCAGAGCAGCATGCCTTGACGGCTCCTGCCAGCTATCCCGTGGATGCTATCACGGATGCTGAAAATTGCCACCTTATGGCGCAATGGAGCAATTTGAAGGTCAAGGCGGCTGTTGGCTCTGTTTATCCTACTAAACCCGACTCAACTTTTCACCGCCGCCGATTCCGAAGGATATGCTAAGGTGATGGTCGATGAAATAACGGAGGATTTGAGGACCTCGGCTTGACCACCCTACCGGTGAAGGGAGTATCGGCTGGGTTCGCTCTCAAGACTCCATGCCTATGGCGGAAGGATCTCATCAACCTTCCGAATCTGGGCGCCTCGCCTCCTCCTCCTCCTCCGAGTCAGGGCACTCCGCCTCCTCCACCGCCTCCTCCTCCGGCGAGTGACGGTCAGGGCACTCGGCCGGCTCCTTCTCCGGCGAGTGGCGGCACTGTCTCCTTCTCCGCCTGCACCGCGCGTCCGGCAGCCAGCCTCCTCCTTCTCCGCCTCGTCGGCAAGGGCGGAAGAGACCCGCTGCCGCTCCGGCTGCTCCGCGCGTCGTAGTCCTTCTCCTCCGCCTCGTAAGCAAGGAAAGAAGACATCCGCTCCGTCTGCTCTGCCGGCGTCTAGCAAGACAGCCAAAGGCGGGAGGAGATCTGATTCGGTCCTTCTCTCAAGACTCGGAGAAGTTACCGTCGAGAGGAGCGAGGAGGAAAACGTGAAGATCGCGAGACCGAAGTGGATGACTGGTTTCAAGGGTTGAAAGCAAAGAGACATCCACCTCCGGAGGAGAAGGTAGATCCGTCAAAGCGAAGCGCACTCTGGCTGCCCTGACAAAACCACCCAAGTCTCCGCCGAAAGGCAACTATGAGCGCATTATTGGAAAGGCATTTGCCGAAGCGGAGAGATCGGGAAGTACTGTTAGTGATCAAAGGATGAAAGAACGACGAGCTGGGAAACAAATTGCCCAGCTCGGCGAACAAGCGAAGCAATCGTGCCCCGCTCAAGGTGCTCTGCTAGCGACATCGCCGATCTAAGGATGGTGCCCGGTTATGGCAATCCTGCAGATTACCTGCCCGACGATGTACATTATGATTTCTTGGAGGTGCAGATACAAAGATACGAGTACGGGAAGCCTCTCGTCAAAGATGAAAGCTCTCTAACAACGATGATGCGAAGATTGCATGATTGGTACATGAAAACCTGCAAAGATTCCGAGGGAGGAATACTTTGTATGTGAGAGTTAAAAGGAGCATGACCTCCTTGGAATTGAACTGCTGCCTATTCCATTTGAGGAGTTCTATCAGTTTTTCAATCAATTGGCGCTCGATAAAGCAACGGTCACCTGCTACATCGTCGTAAGTAGTACTACTTCATCATTAAGTATCTCTATATAACTCAGCTCTTTCATTGCATGTATTTATAAATATCCTCACTATATTATGCAGATTGAAGATCGCAGAAATGAAGAAAAACAAGTGGGTGATATTGGGTTCATTAACACATATCTCATAGATGCAAATGAGGTTAAATATCGTGTCGACGAAACCGAGGCCAACTTGCTACGATCGTTGGAAATAAATGAACACAAAATATAATACTCTTTCCTTACAACTACAAGTGAGTGTTACTGTCTTGTGGCATATTCGGTTTCCTTATTTAGTCCAGGTTATAGTAATGTAATATTGATGAGTTATGCATGCGCGCAGGTTCCACTATATTCTCCTAGAGATTAAGCTTGAGCAGGAGTAGTAACTGTCTTAGACTCGAGACGAAAAGATCCCAAGGAGTATCACGGACATGACTGAAATGCTCGAGAAGTAAGTTAAATCGATCATTATCCACCATATCAGCAACTTTGTTCATTTCGATATCAAGTAATTGTTTTCTTTGTATGGCAGGGCTTGGGAAAATTCACCAAAAAGCTCCGGACTACCAAGAAGCTGCAATTTAGACACCAAAGTAAGTACTATATAGTAGCATATTCCACACGCATCTCCTAGTGATTCAAGCGCTAGTTTCATCAATACCATTTAGCATGCTTGCTAATTATCAGTTTGATTGACCTCTGTTTCTTGTAAAGTGGTTGTGGCAGGAACAAGGGAATGATTTCTGTGGATACTACGCTTATGCGAGTCCATCCGCCACACGACCTGTGAGAGGGCTACTCCGACAAACAATATGAAGTGCGTAAATAAAAATATTCACAATTTTATTTTATTACCATCATTTGTGTTGAGTTTCATTCATTCATATATATATATATATATATATATATATATATATATGTATGTATGTATGTATGTATATGTATTGACCCCTTTCTTAAAATTAGATGTTTCGGAAGCGGGATGAACTCCTAGCACCAGATCGCATGCGAGCAATTCAAGAGGAATTGGCGGCATTCTTTCTTGACCATGTGATCGCTGAAGACGGAGAATACTATGTGGACCACGTGTCCGTATTGTAAAAGATAATTATTGTATATATGTAGCCGTAGTGTCGGATAGATATACGAGAACTTGTTGTTCACCAATCTCTCGGAGAAGGAGAGGTGGTCGATATCACTTCTCTCTGTATGCATATATGTTCATGACGATCTTCTGTTTGCTTAATTACTAGCTAGCTAGCATGTCTAGTTAGTCCTCTCTATACGTATGTATAGTACGTAGCGTCGACCAAGCACGGACAAAAGAGAGGACACTTTTCTCTATTAATTAGCTAGCTATAGCACAATACATGAAACACCTAAATTAACCCCCCAAACCCCCCCCCCCCCCTTTCAAAAAAAAACAAAAACCAGAGCCATAGAAATGCTGACGCGTGGATGCCTATTGGTCCCGGTTGGTGCCTGGGCTCAGCGGACAGGCCACGTGGAGGACCATTAGTCCCGATTCTGATTGAACCGGGACTAAAGGGCTGTAGAGTATTAGTATCGACCCTTTAGTCCCGGTTCATGAACCGACTAAAGGCCCTCACCAACCGGGTCAATGTGCCCTTTTTCTACTAGTGTTTGCAGGGTGAAGAAGACTACTACATGCGGGGCCAAGCATATCAGTAAGGACCCACTCGAACGCCTTCATTCAAAGTTGTCAACAGGGGGCAACTCAGATGTTCATGAGGCACCAGGCGACAAAACTGCTGCTGCACCGTCAACTGCTCCCACTAACTCTGACGCAAGTGGTCGACCATCTCTGCGGGTTGCGAGATGTGAGCTAGAACAACAGCATCCGTACATCGTGGAGTGACGAGTCGGTATCTGCCAGGACAGCTGAAATATTGCCAACTCTTCTAGCAATGAAGGATGCTGCTGTGAGCCATGCCACCCCATCAGCAAGCGTTGAAGTGGACGCTCCCGAGACCAACCTAAGCAAGGAAGATTCCGCCATCCGACACTCGATTCCAAGCGGCGTGTGTGGTGGCACTCCTGTGTCCCACGATGTAGTGGCCGAGGCGGCAGTTCACAATGATATGCCATCTACAGGTGAGAGTCTTGGCACAATAGCTCCAGCTCCTGTCGGTGCAGATACTGCTAAGGCAACTGTTTCGCGTGCTGGTCTTCCACCTAGGCGTCGTAGCCCCCGCAAGCAATCAACAGACATACCCAACGCACCAGCTGTAGCTAGGAGCAGCAGAGATGAGTCTGGTTATGTTCCTGCGTCCACACTGTTCCTGCCACCTTCCAAAAGCAATGTGATGGAGAAACCGGAAGACCGGAGCACAACTGATGCAGGTGTCAAGCCGGGCACGAGTGACGCAGGTGAACGTCCGGAGCAGACTGCGTCTTTACCCGCAGTGGAAATCCCCAGCTTCAATCTGCGCACTTCCAGGCTCCCAGTCAATGTGGGTGTCCCCTACAGCCCAAACAAGAAGATTGTCAAGAAAGCTGCGGCTGATACCGCTGACAACACGCCCCGCCCTATAAATAAGCCCGATCATTTTGTAGCGGCCGATTCAGATATGTTTGTCGATCTTTCACCCTTGGATTCTGCCCCGCAAGTTGTTCGTGGTCCGGCCAGTTGGCATGAGAGGCACCCACTGGCCTTCACCCCACCGAAGCTTCAGCCTTGGCATCACCAAGATCAACCAAGGTGCGGATCCTATGCCAGTTGCCTTTGCTTTCCCGGGAGGCATGCCCGCAATGATGGCGCAGCCAATGGTCGAGGGCAGGAAGGCTGTCAAGTTCGCAGAGCCGATAGTGCAAGGTACATTTATCATGTCCTTATCATTTTCTTGTATACATCTCTGTAGTTTGACTTTTGTCCCAATCATATTTTTTGGGGTTCTCACTTGTGATGGCAACTGATATGTGATGACATGGCAACTGGATTTGATGCATCATGTCACCTACATTTTTTTTTGCTGCCATGCTGCATTTTACATTGGTCAACCACATGGCAACTGAAGTTGATTCAACATGGCAACTGTAGTTGTTGTCACATGGCAAATACAGTGCAATACACATGAAAACTGGATTTGCTGCACCATGTCACCTGCATTTTTTGTTTCCATGCTGCATTTTTCCATACGGCAAGCACACGGCAAGTGGAGTTGACACAACATGGCAACTGTAGTTGCTGTGACATGGCAACTACAGTGCAACTACATGGCAACTGTAGTTGCTGTGACATGGCAACTGTAGTTGCACCACACATGGCAACTCCCCACCTTTTGTCCATGCATTTCACATCATGCACCCTATCTTCTCACAATCCATCTATTTTTGATTTCTAGGTATCCTAATCCACTTTTTTGATCCTTGCAGGCACCCCTGAGGAGATTTCACCGTCACTTGATGAAGCTTACCGCAGGATCGAGGAGGCAGCATTGCAGAGGAGGTCCTCACGAGGGCAGGGGAAATCCAGTTCCAACGTGCCTGCAAATACGGTATCTGAGGATACCATTAGGAATGCCACCCCTGGTTCTGTGAGGCAGCAAAGGGTAGTTCACCCACCTCCCACGGAAGACTACGAGCCCGAATTCAGGGCCACAAAGGAACAAACCCAGCTGTACGATGTTGTCAAACGGTTTGGAAATGCGAGGGCCAGCAGCAAGCACATGAAAGAGCTGAAAGCGTAAATGACAACACCACATAATCTCTCAGTTTGCTTTGCTCTCTTTTTACCATTCATCTTCTTCGTACTTTCTATACATGATCCGCTTACGTTTTAGTTCTTTTATTTTTTTACTTAGTAGGCATGATTCTTTCATGTTATATCATTTTCATACAACTCATGTTCGGACAGAACCAAGGTCATTCAATGCGAAGCGACGTACGTCGACCTGGGTGATCTTGCCGAGTCCATGAGGCCAAACGGTAAAATGTCGACGAATGTAGTTGCATGCGGGATTGACTACATCAACAATCATATGGATGTGTGTGCCGACAAAACAGTCATGCATTACAGTGTGACCTGCAATATATGGGATGGTGACTTCCACCATAAAATCTTGAGGAAGAATTTTGCTCAACATGGTGAATTCAAGCTCACACTGAAGAAATATGTGAGTACTCCTTCCCTGTTTGCACTTTTTTTTCACATGGTATGGTTTTTTGCCATCATATGCACTCTGTTTATGTGGCAGATGTTTCATGTGGCAATAGCTGCCGTGCAAACTGACTTTTTGATTTTTGCATCCCATGCAAACTATGTGGCAACTTCATAGTAAAATACACGGCAAATTTTGTTCATACATGGACGGCAACTTTCTTTCAACTACCCCCACCATAACTAAAACATTCTACGTGATTCTACTTTTTTTGTCCCTCTGGTGTTCTTCATGTGAACTCTGCTTCTCATTTCCTTCACTTTTACATGCAGGTCATGTTCCCCATGTTCCAGGAGCTTGCACCACACGAGCCACACGACAAGTGTGGTCACCACTATGCGATCTGTCTTGACCTGAAGAACTAACGCTTTGAGGTGCTTGATTCAATCCGTTCGGTAGCTGATGCAGACCTTACTTCGCATGCTGATTTCTTCATCAACAACCTCAAAGAGACATAGAACCGTCACTACGAAAACTCAAAGGTCCAAATCAGACACTTTCCAATTGAGTACGTGGCGACTACGAAGCAAGGGAACACGTAATTTCCTACCCCCTCCTTCATGTGCCATTTACATCAATCCCACCCCTCTTTTGTTGTTACATCTGAATTGAAGTTTATCATTGCTATGTCTGTCCGTTTTGCGAGTTCACCTGACTCTTTTCCTTGTGCAGGATGGACTGTGGCTTTCACACGTTGGAATACTTTGCAAAGTGGGAAGGTAGACTTGTCCCTGCTGTCACAGCTGCAATGGTCGTTGAGCTCCGGAAAATTTACACATGGAACTGGTTGATGAATGAAGATTTCAACAAGCAGTCTTGAGCACGCGAGTTCGTGGAGGAAGCTGTCAAGAAAGTCATCAAGAAGTACAAGTGATCACGCATGTTACACATCGACGCACACCTTACATTCTGTTGCCGAGGAATGTAAGGTACTATCTTTTGTTCTTGTCAAAACTATGTTTGCGTGCTATGTTATGACTGCAACCCCGCGTAGCCTAGTATGTAGTGGTGGTGTGTGAGCGACATTTGAATATTTTCTGTAATATATGTGTGGATGTGAACCTATTTAGGCGTGACAATAGATACGTTTTATGTTTATCATTATTACTATGGTTTCATCGTTTGTAGCAACAGTTTGCTGCTTCGAATGCGTCTACGATGTTTTAAAACATGGCAAAATGTAGTTCATCAGATATGGTTAGTGAAAGTCATCGTCATTTTTCATTTGGCTATTTTGCTTCTTCTTTTTCATCGCTAACTGTACCGGCTAGCATGGTAGTTTGATCATGTAGCCGTAACCTTTCCTGTGATTGATGCACATTACGCTTTTTTCAATTTGTTTCCCATACATTGCACACAACACACTATGTGTGACTAAACCGCGTCGAATTATCATGGAAATATATGCGATGCAGAGTCATTACAAATACAATGTCATATTTCAGTACAGCTAACATGGCAGATTCAGTACAAACAACACGAGAGATCCAGCATAATTAACATGGCAGATCCAGTATAATTAACATGGCAGATCCAGTACAACTAACATGGCAGATCCAGTACAATTAACATGGCATATTTAGTATAAAATAGCATGGCAGATTAACTACACATAACATGGCAGATTAAGTACCCATAACATGGCAACTGCATTTATCCATTCAATGTATTTTCCTTCAACTTCTGATGCCCCTCAAGAGTCATTCTCCCAATTTTAAAAAAAATTCATAACATCTAGGGTACAAAACAAAATGTCCACAAGGACCATGTCACAGCGCCCCAATTTTTTCTTATGGATTGCCCGTCCCTTTCTTTGTTTTCTTGTGTTTTGCTTGAATCTCCAATCCTGATTTGTACCTTACCTCTCTTGGACGACCCTTTGTGATGGAACGGGGTGGGTTCCTGACCTGGGTTTGTGTGCTTGCTGTTCCAGATCCTATCTCCAAGTTTTCAGATGATGGCCTCGTGGATGAAGGCATACTTGATGTGTGGGGGAACCGATGTAAGGCTTCCTCAGCTTTCCTCTTCTTGATCTCATCAAGCTCTCTTTTCAGGGCCTTCCTGTGTTTTTCTGCGACTCTCGCTGTCTCATCACTCTTGCACGCTTCATCAATTAGCTCAGCATAGTTCTTTGTCAGCACAACGTGCCTCACGGCTTCCATGGTTGACTCAGGTCTCTCATCATGCACAGCCAGAACTGTGTTTGTTGTCTGCGGCGCTAACGCGTCGTCAGCGTCCCAAGTCCATCGCCGCCTTATGAAATGGCGGGGCATCCGTGTCACAGTGTTCATGTCCATTACTTTTAGTATGTGACAGCACACAATGCCGTCCCGTTCAAACTTGCAGCATTGGCAGTAGTACTCGCCTTCGCCTATCGAGGCTTTGACGAAGTAGTTCTTTCCTTTGTCCGGGTCTTCAGGTTCTGAATCTGACATGCCCAAAATAGAACACACCTTGAACGTATGTTCGTCCACCTGGAAAGCCGTGAACATGCTGGCACGCTTTATTTCTTCCTGGAATCTGCAAGTTTTGTGTGTTTTATGTTAAACTATCGCGCGCTCTTTTTTTGTAGCACCTTATGTTGTCATGGAAATAGAAATACATTTTGTTTGAACATGACAAACATAGTACATTGAACATGGCAAATATAGTACCTTGAACATGGCAACTGTAGTACATTAGACATGGCAACTGCAGTACACCAGACATGGCAACTGCAGTACACTAAACATGGCAATTGTAGTATATTTTCAACTGGACATCGTCATTTCCACACCAACATTCCCCAATGGAAGCACATTGCATAAAACATGGCAACTGCATTTTTATTAAACATGGCATCTACAGTTGAGTAAACATGGCAATTGCATTTCAACAAACATGGCAGTTGCATTTTAGTAAACATGGCAATTGCATTTCAGCATATGTGTCGACAATATAACATTTTTCAGTTGACATTGGCATTTGCATACCAACATGCCCCAATGGAAGTAAAGTGCATTAAACATGGCAACTGCACTTCATTGAACATGGAAAATGCATCCGAGCAAGCATGGCAAACAGAATTTTCATTGAACATGGCAACTGCAGTTGAGTAAGCATGGCAAATAGTATTTTATTAAACATGGCAACTGCATATCATGGAAACTGCATTGCACTCTATATGGCACCTACTGCCTTAGTGCTTTTGCGCAAATAAGACTGTAACGCAACTGGCTTACTTGTTAAAGATCTTGTTGGTGTATATCTTGCTCATTTGCCTCTCCATCGGTAAATACGTTAGCAATTTTGGCTGCTTTAGTGTTGTGGTCGCTTCTTGCTGTAGCTCAGATCCCAGAATTTTTTGTTGCAAAGCTGTGTACTGCTTGGAAAACTATAGCAATGAGTTGCCAGGGCTCACGTACCGCTTCAAAACAGCATTGAACCCCTCGCTGCGCTGCGTAGTCTGCAGAAAGGGGAAGAAGCACTGCATGAAGTAGGCTGGCACCCAGTACATTCGCTTCTCCCATAGGCTAACAAGAGTCTCGTTGTCTTGGACTTGATGTGTTTCAGTCATGGCCATCCAGCTCCTTTCAAACTCCTCCACCGTCAAGCTGTGGTCCACGCACAACTCGAATGCCTTGTGCAGCTCTGGACGGTCAGCAAAGAACGGTCCTAGCGTCTCCTCAGCCTTCTTTATAATGTGCCACCTGCAGTGCCTGTGCACTGCCAACGGAAAGACCTCCTCTATGCCTGCACGCATGCTGAAATCCTGGTATGTTATTATGTTCATCGGAGCAAGTCCATCCATGCACTCCAAGAAGGTCTTGAACAGCCAAACGTACCCATCCGTGTCTTCGTTCCGAACGAGCCCGCAGCCGAACTGCAACGACTGATTGTGGTTATTTATTCCTATGAATGGAGCGCATGGCATCTTGTACATATTAGGGAGATACGTCGCGTCGAATGAAATGTAATCTTGAAAATGTTTGTAGGCTCTCCTTGCAGCACCATCCACCCAATACATGTTCCTGACACGGCCCTCATCGTCCAACCTTATCCTGTAGAAGAAATCTGGATCTTCCTTCGCTTTCTCATCGAAGTAGGCCATTGTGGCCTCTATGTCAGCCAACTTGCTCTCTCTACGGTACTTTGCCTGTAGGTTTGTGACGTCAGCTGGTATGTAGGGCATGCTACTCAGAGTCCCCTTTTTGCTGTGATGAGTGATAGTATCTGGACCATTCTTGATGGACTGACGTTACAATCATGTAGCAGCTTTATGAATTGCCTTTCGACGGGGGTGAATCCTCTGTGGGCATCAGAAATTTTACCAGGTCAAACTTCTTTATGATTTTGTGGTTGTGCTCGTCAAAATATTCAGTGACCACATACTGTGTTCCATCTACGTTTAGCTTACACCGGACATGGCATCCCGTCTTGAGAATGATACCTCTCTTTCGTTCCGGAACGACAGGCGCAACACCTTTCCCCTTCTTGTTCCTTCGTGCCTTGTGGCACCTCATCTCACCTTTGCTGTACTCGTTAGTTTTCTTAATTTTCCTATGGTATTCGGTGTTGACGGCAAACCCATGGAACTTTGCATATGTCTGGTAGAATTCCTTTGCTTCTGCAAACGATTCAAATCTCTGCCCAACGTACGGTGGCTGAGGTACCACGATCTCTGATTGCCCATCATCTTCATCCCCTTGTGCCTCGTCGTCAGTTTCATCATTCACTTCAGTATCAGCGGCAGTTTCATCTACTTGAGTGTTGCCAGTGCTTGTGTTTAAAGGGGTGCCTGTCGGAATTCCTGGAATGATTGCCATTTCCGACTCTGACTCGGCATTGTTTGCGGCATGATTGTCTGCTGGCTGGTGGAACGTGTCTTCCGTGCGCTCAGAGCTCCCCGCAGCAGATGTCCCCGCGACGCTGTTCACTGTAGTTGTTGGCCCTGTAATAGAAAAAACAGGCACGAGAGTAAGATTTTTGTTTGAATAACATGTTTATCGCAACGGATCACATCAACTTCGAGTGATTTGGCATGACATCATTCAAACAGCAAGCCGTGAGTCTGCGCGTGGACATGCATGGCAACTGTAGCTGTCCAGTCATGGCAGCTACAGTCCAACAAACATGGCAACTATTGTTTGCCAATGCACGACAACTAGCTCCTTTTTAGTACGAAAACTTGGGTTATATATGCATGGCAGCTGCAGTCCTGCATACATGGCAAATACTGCTACCAACACATGGCAACCACTATGTTCTAGCATTAAAACTATTGCATTCTAAGCCTGATCTCACCAGGCAAATGCGATCAACCATTAGTGCTGCACACATGCTTTTAGCAGTTGGCAAATTTTCGAAGACAATACATGACTCATTACACACAACCACTTGTTAGCGTTTTATGCTTGGTTTTGTCCACCATCACTGCTACAAATCTTCTTTTTCGCCAGGTGCTATTTCTTGCCACAAAAACAAATGTAGTTCTCTTTTGTGGTTCAATTTTTTCCTTACCTTGTTGTGCTGCATGTGCCCATCTTGTGTGGTCTGTGACACCAAATTGACGTGCTCTATCTGCAATCTGTGAAGCTTGCCACGAGACGTTTGCCGGGTTACCACCACCGTAATAACCTGTAAGCATCGTAGTAGTTGGTCAATACATGGCAAATGCAGTTTGTGCTAGCATGGCAACTGCAGTTGCCCTGGCATATCAACTGCAGTTGTCCTGGCATGGCAACTGTAGTTGCCCTGGCATGGCAACTGCAGTTGCCCTGGCATGGCAACTGCAGTTGTTCCTCCATGGCAACTGCAGTTGTCCAGGGAGGGCAACAACAGTTGTCCAGGGATGACAACTGCAGTTATTTATCCATGGCAATTGCAGTTGTCCAGTCATGGCAACTGCAGTTGTCAACTATGCTCCTTCTGCTAATTCACCGTCCGCAACTTCACTATTTTATGGACTCACCTGTGTATGACGTCGATGGCAGGTACATGGGTGCTGCCTGATGCCACGTGCTGCATGAAGGCTCTGCATTTTCACCCGTCATAACTCGTGAGTCCTTTTGACAACTTTTGCAAGTTTATTTTTCATGTCCAGACCAGTATGTGTTCTTCTTCGTATCGTTACCTTGATTAGCCATATTAGCCAGTTGAAGTTGGCTGCCGTACATTTGTCGGTGTTAGCGCCAGGATCGAACCGTGGAGGCCCCACAGTGTGTTTTGGTCATAAGAACCTGCGAGAAAATGACAAAGGTAATGCGACATAAGTAGAATGTCATCTTCATCGTTGCGAACATGGCAACTGTTCTTTTCTTTTGTTATCACGCATCATACCAATGCCTGCATACTGTTCTAGTAGTGGCAGCAACGGCCATGCAGAAATGAGTTGACTATACTCTGATGCATCCCAAGGGGGCGTTTCTGGCCTTTGAGAACCCCAAGTATCAGCACCATCTTCGTGAATCATTCTTTCCGCGTCTCGCTTCTTCCAATGTGTTCTCAATCACTTCATGAACAAGAACGCATCAACAATCCACAAGAATTGTATTCTTCCGCTGCTTGCACATAGAAGATAACACGTCAGTGTTATCACATTTTGTACATGGACACTCTTTTTTCTAAAATTTTAGGTGCTAGCTATCCGTTCGATTAGATGGCAACAACCACTACAATAGGATGGCAAGCAACATGTCAACTTGGTGGCAGTTACTGACAACGAAAGGTGGCAACTGATGTTATACACAAGTGGCAATTAATTTTTCCCACCCCCTTTATTCCAAATTTGTCATTCCTCTCCTTTTTTTAGGGATTCCTACTCATCCATTTCATTACCAACTACTTGTGTCAATCAAACTAGGAACTTAAGTTAATCTCAAGCGTAGTACATGGCAGATCTGGTGTATTCTGCTTGGCAAATGCGAAGATAACCGAACCATGTAGTGTTTTACCCCTATAGCATGGATCCAGTCGCCACCTTCATCTGTAAATTTGCAATTTTCTGCCCAGAAGAAGGATGAGAAGCAGTACGAGATCGGGAGATTTCACCGCTTTAGCTGATCGCCTTTGGAGGGCGGGGTTGGAGTGGGGGCTGGGGTGGGGAGGGTTGGGGTGTGGTTTGCGGTGGGAAGGCCCTACGGATCTGCTCTGGTTGCCATGGCAACCAGAGAAGGCCGGCAACGGAGGTAGGGGTTCGAGAGGTGGGGGACGATGGCGGCAGTCGAGAGTGGGGATCGATCGGAGGCCGGGAACGGCTGGGTCGTGCGGGCAGCGGGGTCGTCTGGCCCAGACGGGGTCGTGCAGGCGGGGTTGCCACACACTGGACATGCGGGCTATGAAATTGCGCGCCCGTACGCGGTCGTGCGGGTGGGTTCCTGTCCATGCCACACGAGGCGTGTGGGCGGTTCCTATCCATGCCACACGTGTGGCAGTTATCGGGACCCATTTTCCAAAAAACTAACACCCAAACGTGTGGGCATTTCCACATCGCCCACACGCCTCCATCACCACTCATTTTGCCACGATGATATCAGCAGAAATCTTTTTGGTTTTCGGCTTAAAAATGTTTTATCTCTTAATTAAAAAAGCAAATTTAAAATCCGTTTTCACCATTAAATCTGTCTCGACGAGATCTTCAAAACTAGACCCCATGTTGATATGTTTTGATGAAAAAAATTTGGCCCAGAAGTTGCCATGATGTTTACACTGCAGTTGCCATAGTGCTTAAACTAAAGTTGCCATGTGGCAATTTTAGTTTGTAGATCATGACAATTTTAGTTTTTTGATGATAGCAATTCCAGTATTTTGACCATGATTTTTTTGTATGAACCATGGCAATTTCAAGTGCATGTATCATGGCAATTTTAGTTTATGGTGCATGGCAAGTCTTGTTTCTTAATTCCTCGTTTTATAATATGTCAAAAATTACTTATAAATGTAAAAGAAAATAACATAAACATATCATGGAAACTTCAGTGTAAACACCGTGACAATTCATGTGCAATAGACATGGCAACTTTTAACAAAAAAAATTCGTCAAAATATATTGATATGAGATCTAGTTTCGAAGATCTCGTCGCAAGGGATTTAATGGTGAAAACGGATCCTCAATCGGATTTTTCATTTAAGAGATAAAAATTTTAAAAAACTGAAAATTCAAAAAAATTCTCGCAAGCATGCATGTGATGACGTGACAATCTATTTGCATTAGAGCAACTCCAATGGGGCGACCCATTCCGTCCGCCCGCGTCCGCTTGGGTCGGCGCGGACAAAAGTGGCGGCCCAACGCACCGACCCAAACGGATGCGCGTCCGTTTTTTGTCCGCGGGCGACCCATTCCAGGACCAATTTTGAGCCGGATTTGAGTCGGCGCGGACACGAGACGGATGCGCGCGCCTACTCCTCTCCCGGGGCCCGCCGGTCGGTGGCGGCCACCACCATTTCCCACCATTTTCCCCAAAAACGCTCCCGCCCGCGCGCGTCCCTGCCCCCCAACCAGCAATGGAGGACGCCATCGACCTCGACCTCGACGCCGCCGCCGGCCTCGCCTCCCTCACCTCGTCCAGCGCCGTCGCCCCCTCCGGGAAAGGCAACACTCGTGCCCCACGCAACACCGCCGCCGCGACCAAGCCGAAGAAGGCTGAAGGCCGGAGGCATGTCGCGGACGCGAGGGATGAGGCCGCCGCGCAGGCCGCTGAAGGAAATATGCCCTAGAGGCAATAATAAAGTTATTATTTATTTCCTTATATCATGATAAATGTTTATTATTCATGCTAAAATTGTATTAACCGAAAACATAATACATGTGTGAATACATAGACAAATAGAGTGTCACTAGTATGCCTCTACTTGACTAGCTCGTTAATCGAAGATGGTTATGTTTCCTAACCATACACATGAGTTGTCATTTTATTAACGAGATCACATCATTAGGAGAATGATGTGATTGACTTGACCCATTCCGTTAGCTTAGCACTTGATCGTTTAGTATGTTGCTATTACTTTCTTCATGACTTATACATGTTCCTATGACTACGAGATTATGCAACTCCCGTTTACCGGAGGAACACTTTGTGTGCTACCAAAGGTCACAACGTAACTGGGTGATTATAAATGTTCTCTACAGGTGTCTCCGAAGGTACTTGTTGGATTGGCATATTTCGAGATTAGGATTTGTCAATCCGATTGTCGGAGAGGTATCTCTGGACCCACTCGGTAATGCACATCACTATAAACCTTGCAAGCAATGCAAGTAATGGGTTAGTTGCGGGATGATGTATTACGAAACGAGTAAAGAGACTTGCCGGTAACAAGATTGAACTAGGTATTGAGATACCGACTATCGAATCTCGGGCAAGTAACATACCGATGACAAAGGGAACAACGTATGTTGTTATGCGGTCTGAACGATAAAGATCTTCGTAGAATATGTGGGAGCCAATATGAGCATCCATATTCCGCTATTGGTTATCGACCGGAGACGTGTCTCGGTCATGTCTACATAGTTCTCGAACCCGTAGGGTCCGCACGCTTAAAGTTCGATGACGATTATATTATGAGTTTATGAGTTTTGATGTACCGAAGGAGTTCGGAGTCCCGGATGAGATCGGGGACATGACGAGGAGTCTTTAAATGGTCGAGACATAAAGATCGATATATTGGACGACTATATTCGGACGTCGGAAAGGTTCCGAGTGATTCGGGTATTTTTTGGAGTACCGGAGAGTTACGGGAATTTGTATTGGGCCTTAATGGGCCATACGGGAAAGGAGAGAAAGGCCCCAAAAGGTGGCCGCACCCTCCCCATGGACTTGTCCGAATTGGACTAGGGAGGGGGGGGGGGCTTCCTTCCTTCTCCTTCTCCCTTCCCTTTTCCTACTCCAACAAGGAAAGGAGAAGTCCTACTCCCGGTGGGAGTAGGACTCCCCCCTTGGCGCGCCGTCCTCCTAGGCCGGTCGCCTCCCCCTTGCTCCTTTATATACGGGGGCAGGTGGGACACCTCTAGAGACAACAACGATTGATCGTTTGATCTTTTAGCCGTGTGCGGTGCCCCCTCCACCATAGTCCACCTCGATAATACTGTAGCGGTGCTTAGGCGAAGCCCTGCGTCGGTAGAACATCATCATCATCACCACGCCGTCGTGCTGACGAAACTCTCCCTCAACACTCGGCTGGATCGGAGTTCGAGGGACACCATCGAGCTGAACGTGTGCTAGAACTCGGATGTGCAGTGCTTTCGGTGCTTGATCGGTCGGGTCGTGAAGACGTACGACTACATCAACCGCGTTGTTCTAACGCTTCCGCTTTCGGTCTACGAGGGTACGTGAGACAACACTCTCCCCTCTTGCTATGCATCACCATGATCTTGCGTGTGCGTAGGAATTTTTTGAAATTACTCGTTCCCCAACAAAGGCATCCGAGCCAGCGATGTTATATGCACGAGTAGAACACAAGTGAGTTGTGGGCGATACAAGTCATACTTCTTACCAGCATGTCATACTTTGGTTCGGCGGTATTGTTGGATGAAGCGGCCTGGACCGACATTACGCGTACGCTTACGCGAAACCGGTTCTCCCGACGTGCTTTGCACAGAGGTGGCTACCGGGTGTCAGTTTCTCCAACTTTAGTTGAACCGAGTGTGGCTACGCCCGGTCCTTGCGAAGGTTAAAACATCACTAACTTGACGAACTATCGTTGTGGTTTTGATGCGTAGGTAAGAACGGTTCTTGCTCAGCCCGTAACAGCCACGTAAAATTTGCAACAACAAAGTAGAGGACGTCTAACTTGTTTTTGCAGGGCATGTTGTGATGTGATATGGT
Organism: Aegilops longissima; assembly: GCA_021605205.1. Lineage (NCBI taxonomy): Eukaryota > Viridiplantae > Streptophyta > Magnoliopsida > Poales > Poaceae > Aegilops > Aegilops longissima. Next base: position 47,624,153 of record CM038680.1, on the reverse strand, counting down.
CAAGACGTGATGCTATATTTTATTGTATGAGATGATCATGTTTTGTAACCGAAGTTATCGGCAACTGGCAGGAGCCATATGGTTATCGCTTTATTGTATAACATGCAAACGTCCTGTAATTGCTTTACTTTATCACTAAGCGGTAGCGATAGTCGTAGAAGTAATAGATGGCGTAAACGACAACGATGCTACGATGGAGATCAAGGTGTCGCGCCGGTGACGATGGTGATCACGACGGTGCTTCGGAGATGGAGATCACAAGCACAAGATGATGATGGCCATATCATATCACTTATATTGATTGCATGTGATGTTTATCCTTTATGCATCTTATCTTGCTTTTATTGACGGTAGCATTTTAAGATGATCTCTCACTAATTATCAAGAAGTGTTCTCCCTGAGTATGCACCATTGCGAAAGTTCTTCGTGCTGAGACACCACGTGATGATCGGGTGTGATAGGCTCTACGTTCAAATACAACGGGTGCAAAACAGTTGCACACGTGGAATACCCAGGTTAAACTTGACGAGCCTAGCATATACAGATATGGCCTCGGAACACGGAGACCGAAAGGTTGAACGTGAATCGTATAGTAGATATGATCAACATTGTCACGCCCAATATGCGACCCTATCCAAAAGGAACTCGACGGTCCCACCAAGGATAGACCCGCATATTGAAACGCTTTTGCAAGGTGGATATCATTACATCAACATTACATAATACATAGGGATACATACATAAGGCACGAATGCCACAAGAATACATCAACATCATATACAAGATCAACATCCGACTACGGATGAAACATAAACAGAAACTCAAACGACATCCACCCTGCTAGCCCAGGCTGCCGACCTGGAACCTATCCCCTGACCGAAGAAGAAGCAGAAGAAGAACTCCAACACAAGCAAACATCGCTCTCGCTTTATGATCATCACAAACCTGTACCTGCAACTGGTGGTGTAGTAATCTGTGAGCCACGAGGACTCAGCAATCCCATTACCATGGGTATCAAGACTAGCAAAGCTTAATGGGAAAGGAAGGGATAAAGTGGTGAGGTTGCAGCAGCGACTAAGCATATATGGTGGCTAACATACGCCAATGAGAGCGAGAAGAGAAACAAAGGAACGGTCGTCAACTAGTCATGATCAAGAAGTGATCCCGAACTCCTACTTACGTCAAACATAACCCAAGAAACCGTGTTCTCCTCTCGATCAACCCGAAAAGAGACACTCACGAGTTACGCACACGGTTGGTGTATTTTAATTAAGATCAACTTCGGTTTTCTACAACCGGACATTAACAAATTCCCATCTGCCACATAACCGCGGCACGGCTTTCGAAAGTTTATACCTGCAGGGTGTCCCAACTTAGCCCATGATAAGCTTTCGCAATCAACGAAGGATATTCCTTCTCCCGGAAGACCCGATCAGTCTCGGAATCCGGCTACAAGACATTTCGACAAGAATAAAACAAGACCAGCAAAGCCGCCGGATGTGCCGACAAATCCTGATAGGAGTCGCACGTACCTCGGTCTCGTGGCACACCGGATAAGTCAAGCTACGAGTAAAACCAACCCTCGAGTTGCCCGTGGTGGCCCCAAGAAGTCTCCGGTTCGGACCAACACTCGAAGGAGCACTGGCCGGGGGGCTAAAATAAAGATGACCCTTGGGCTCCGGAAACCCAAGGGAAAAAGGGCATAGGTGAGGCAAATGGTAAAACCAATGTTGGGCCTTGCTGGAAAAGTCTTATTCAAAGCGAACTGTCAAGGGGTCCATAAATCACCCGACCGCGTTAGGGACGCAAAATCCGGGAACATAATACCGATATGACGGAAACTAGGCGGCAAGAGTGGAACAAAACACCAGGCATAAGGCCGAGCCTTCCACCCTTTACCAAGTATATAGATGCATTAATTAAATAAGATATATTGTGATATCCCAACAAGTAAGCATGTTCCAACAAGGAACAACATCTCCATGTTCCAACAAGGAACAAACTTCATCTTCACCTGCAACTAACAACGCTATAAGAGGGGCCGAGCAAAGCGGTAACATAGCCAAACAACGGTTTGCTAGGAAGGGTGCAAAGGTTAGAGGCTGACATGGCAATTAGGTAGGCTTGAGCAGCAAGTGATAGGTAGCGCAGCATAGCGAAAGAGCGAAGCAACTAGCATAGCAATGATAGTAGTGAGATCTAGGGTAGCGGTCATCTTGCCTGAAATCCCGCAAGGAAGAAGAACGAGTCCATGAAGAAGACGAACGGATGAAGCCGAACCAAGCGTAGACGAACGAATCCTCACGATCGCAACGAAACAGGAACTAAGAAGAAGAAGCACACAACATGGTAAACACCCCACACATAGACAAGACATGATGCACGACAAGCATGATGCATTACAATACTACATGAAGCTACTCATGGCAAGAGATGATGCAAACAAGAACAACACATCAAAGCAAGTTTAGATGAGGCCGGGAACAACATATAACAATTCCGGTAAGTCCTCATATGCAAATTTCGAAATTGGTCCAGATCTGAATAAACCTTATGTTCAAGTTGTTAAACAGCAAGTTAAGATGCACCACGATGATCTACACGAAATTCTAGTCAAGTTACATATAAAGTTCATTAAATTCGGAGCTACGGCCTAGAAGATATGAGCAAAACAAGATAAACATGGCATTGATGCAAAATGCATACAAACATCACACAAACACCTCAAAACAAGGATGCAACATGATAATATGAAGCTACATGCAAAATCAAGCAAGTTTCATATAGAGCACACTCAAAACGGAGCAACGGTTCAACACATACACCCTATACAAGTTTAAAGGACAAGCTGTCCAAAACAGCAAGTAGGCATATTGCAAGCATCAAAACAACATGCTACAGGACCTAAATATGAAAAAAAAAATGCATGGGCATGATCTACAGGTAAAGCATTACAAAACATGAACACTGAGCTATCTCCAGAAACAACTAGAACATGCTCAAAATGACATGGCAAGATTGCAAATAATAACAGCTTGGGCATTGGCGTAAATAACATCAGGTTGCAACGTTTAGAGCTATGAAACGACATGTTACAGGAACTTATCATGGCAAACAAAGGCATGGCATGAATCTACTAAATGCATAGAACAAAAATCCCTTACTGACCATGAGCCAAAAGGGATCAGAAAATATGATGGCACCCATGTAAACATGGCAAGTTATATCACAGATACATACATGGCAGGAACAACGATAAGTAGGCATGTTGGTGAGCTTGAACCACTCACCACAGAGCAATACATGGCATGGCAAGGCAACCAACAGTAATAAGACATGGCATAGAAGCTAACATGGCAAGAACAACAATATAACATGCAAAGATCAACTACAACAACCTCGGCAAAATTGAATAACATGTAAACAATCTGCCAGGAACATTTTATAGCAAAAGTAGAGCTCGATTGACTCAAGCTATGGCACTCCATAATTGCAAACAAGGGCATGGATGGAAAGATCAAGACATGTATAACAAAACATCCTTACTGAAGTATCTCAAAATAAGCATGGATCTCTCGGTAGCATCAAGTTAACATGGCGTAAAAATATCAGCAAAACAGGGCTGAAATCAGCAACATAATGAAGCCTAGTTTGCATGCTTGTGCTAGTCACCACATTGATCACAAAAATACATAGCAAGCACCACTGGATAGATGGCATGGCATATTACAAAACACATGTAGGACTCAAGTCCATAGGGTGCACACATCAGTCATGGCAAAAATGACAAAAGTGCATGTTCTGATAAGAATCAGAAACTAACATCACATAGCACTCTTCTAACAGCATTTCGGGCATCAAGATGAGCTTAAATGAAAATGATGCAGTGAGATGAAATGATCTACTCATCGAGACGAACATTTTGACATATTACACGCGCAAAACGGAGCAACGATGACAGAGTTATGATGCTATGAAAATGCAATAAAATAACTACAGTTACGGGACTTAGATGAATTTGGGGGAGGGGAAAAGTCAACCTCCGTGCACGTTCTTCGAAGTTCGCCGGAGCTGGCTTGGATCTCGCCGGAACTTGGGGAGGAGGGCGCCGGAGGGGAGATCGGGCGGTGGGGCGGCGCTGCCGGAGGCTCATGGGCGGAGGAGGAACCGGCGCCCATGGGCGGCGGAGCACGGCGCGGCGCCGAGTGGAGATCGGGCGGCGGGCGGAGTCCAGGCGGCGCTGTCGTCGGCGGCGGAGGGCGGCGGAGCAGCCGGGTGGCGGGAGCAGTCTGCGGGTCCTCCGGCGAGGCGGCGGCGCGGAGGCCGGGCGGCGGAAGCGGCGGGCTCAAGCAGGCGACTTCGGGCTGGTCTTGCTGGCTGCCTGCGAACTCTCGTGGCCGCCCGATCCGGACCCCTTGCCGCGGCGAGGAGGAGAGAGAGAAGGTGAGGCGCTGCTGAGGTGGTGCCTTCCGGTTGGCCGGGAGCGGCGGCGGGGGTGACGTGGCGGGGTGTGGTTGGCCGGAGCGACGTGGCTGCGGGATGGATATGTCCGCCGTCATGAATGAAATGTCCGGCGGCGGGGAAGGTTAGGGTAGGTTTTGACCGCGCGAAAAATCCGGGGTGCACACATATTTATAGGTAGAGGGAGCTAGGAGACTCCAAATGAGGTGCGGTTTTCAGCCACGCGATCGTGATCGAACGACGGAGAACATAGAGGGGAGTTAGGTGGGTTTTGGGCCACTTTGGAAGGGGTGTTGGGCTGCAACTCAAAGAGGCTTTGCGGTTACCCGGTTAACCGTTGGAGTACCAAACGACCTCCAAATGATCCGAAACTTGACAGGCGGTCTACCGGTGCTATACCAAGGCCGCTTGACAAATCTCGGTCCATTCCGAGACCGTTTAACACCCGCACACGAAAAGAGGTAAAAGGGGGCGCCGGGAGACATAGGAGTGCCGGATTGGAAAACGGACAACGGGAAAAATGCTCGGATGCATGAGACGAACACGTATGCAAAATGAAATGCGCATGATGACATGATAAAAAGGCAGATGATGACATGGCAAAGAGAGACACGCAAGCACATGACATGGCAACGACGGCGAATAACTGACGGACACCTGGCGCATCGAATCCGGGGCGTTACAACACTCCTCCACTAACAAGAGATCTCGTCCCGAGATCTTAGGACCGAGACGGAAGGGAAAAAGGATGAGGTGAAGCAAGAACTCAAGAGAAGAAGCAAAGAATCGAGAGCACTCGAGAATAAGAGAGGAACGACGAGAATGACGAGAATTGAAAACTGACGGAATCAAGATAGACTATGAAACCACTCGTTCTAACCGGCGTGGTTAGAATGAGAAAAGAAACGAATAAGATTGAAAGGATTTAAGCAGCACTTTGGCTGAAAATGGAAAGAAAAGAACATGAACTAGAGAGGATGGAAAGATACTTGATGAAAGGAACAACACAAAACCTCCGGAAAGAATTGAAATAGAAATGAAAAGAACTTAGAAGGAAGGATTGAATGGAGTTGTTGAGAAAATCAACAACGAAAGAATAAGCTTGTCGTGGACTTATGGAAAATATCTCAAAATTATGAGGTGATAACCAGCCACAAACGAAAATGATTGGATAGCTGAGAGGAACGAAGAAATGCAAAACTCCGCTTCAAAAGAATACGGAGAATTAATCGCACTTCGAGGCGCGAGAAGAAAAGATACTTGAACTCCACCAAAAGAATCTTGATGAACACTTGACAAATGAATTAAATCATGAAGAACCACCGTGAAGAACTCCGGTAACAAAAGGTGATGAGATATAATGAAGGATGAAAGAATAAGATGAGCCTTGCGATGATTTAGATGGAGGTTCCGACGAGAAGGCCAAGGAAATTGAACTCCGGAAAAGAAAAGATGAAAATACTTGGAACTAGAATTTATTCATCAAGAACAAACTCCGAAGGAAGGGATTACTCACTTGGATGAAATAAGAATAAGATTTATTGTATGCTTATCCTTCATCAAATTAAATTGATGACAACCAATGGATTTTGCAAACTACTTATTCTCGTTGAAAAAGGATTGAGAAGGGATAGCACAAAACTTGAGAAAGTCTTCATGAACCACCGGTAGGATTGGAAAGAACGAATGAATTAAAATGATAGTCAAAGAAAAATATCTTGAACGAACCACCATAAGAATTTGGAAATGACTGATGAAAGAGAATGAATCACCGGGAAGAATTAGAAAAGCACAAAGATACTTGAGGGAAAATTAGAGATAAGAGAACAAAGAGATCGCGAAGTGATTGACGAATGCTTGAACGAAGCACCGGAAGAATATTGAGATGAACGAAGCTGGCACGGATATAGAATAATTGGGGAATGAATCTGAAAACTTAGAACGAAGAAATCTTCTGAAAAGATGGCCTCCGGATGATCGAGAGAGAAAGCAACTCCTGAAATGCTCCGGATGGATGAAAAGAATTTGCATGACTGGAAACAATTAGATAGGATAACATCGAGCTAGCACCATGAATCTCCGGGAGAACAGACAAGATTTAGAGGAAAGACTCTTCTTCGGTCTTCAAATGACGACGAGAAACACCACCAAAATTACTGAGGTACTCCGGGAGAATGAAAAGCAAAGAGGTTGAGCCAATAATGAAATGATTTGAAATCGATCTTGGAAAGGCATCTGACTGATGAAATCCATTCTTACGTCAAACTCCGAAAAGGATTTGAGAATAACTCCGGGGGAAATTAGAAGAGTCAGGTAAGATCCTGGGAAAGACCTGTGGGTTAGGGCCCACTGAAGAGATAACACCGTTGAAAAGGATTGTTGAACAGATAAATGATGCACCGGAACGATTGAAAGATTTGAATGAGGTGACAACCTCGAATTAATTGGAACACAGACGAATCTCTTGAGATGTCTTCCGAACTCCGGAATGATAAACTGGCGAGAGGCGAACGAGCAGGGAAAACACTTCGAAGGAAAAGAATATGATTAACCCGAAAAACTTGAATTGAGTCCACCGGGAAAAGAAAAGGATGAAGAATGACGAACGAGACGAGAATTCACCGGTTAAAATAATTGAGGGAAGACTGAAGAGGCTCCACATGAATGGAATTGATGGTCGGAAGAAACTCGAACTGCGGGAATAATAGGGTGGGAGGGCGGGAAAAACAAAGGCAACTTGGAAGGGGAAACCGACGAATATCTTGAAGAGAAAACACCAGTTGAAATCATTGAGGAAAGAAAGCAAAGACTTCGCACGAGTAGGATGGATACTCGATTACGAACTCCGGTTCTGAAAAGAAGAAGGGAGGGCGGGTGGGAAAAACAAGGACAACTGAGGATTGAACTCAATGATGAAGAGGCTCGAGTCGACTTGACGAGAAAAGCACCGGATGAAAAGAGCTGAGGAACAACTACCGGAAAAACCAACTGCGTGATCCTAAAGAAAAAAAATTTGAAGGGGAAGAGGAGTAATTCAAAACACCTACGTCAAGATTCCTTACCAGAGCGACGAAGGGCTGAGGAGTAAAAGAATTCCTACTCTCGATATAACTAGACTCAAAACAGTTTTCTTCTAGACTCGACATCGACCAAACTACACGATCAATCAAGGGGCTCCGGGTCGGTCGAGGCTCGATACCAACTTGTCACGCCCAATATGCGACCCTATCCAAAAGGAACTCGACGGTCCCACCAAGGATAGACCCGATATTGAAACGCTTTAAAGGTGGATATCATTACATCAACATTACATAATACATAGGGATACATACATAAGGCACGGATGCCACAAGAATACATCAACATCATATACAAGATCAACATCCGACTACGGATGAAACATAAACAGAAACTCAAACGACATCCACCACCGCTAGCCCAGGCTGCCGACTGGAACCTATCCCCGATCAAGAAGAAGCGGAAGAAGAACTCCAACACAAGCAAACATCGCTCTCGCGTCATGATCATCGCAAACCTGTACCTGCAACTGGTGGTGTAGTAATCTGTGAGCCACGAGGACTCAACAATCCCATTACCATGGGTATCAAGACTAGCAAAGCTTAATGGGAAAGGAAGGGATAAAGTGGTGAGGTTGCAGCAGCGACTAAGCATATATGGTGGCTAACATACGCCAATGAGAGCGAGAAGAGAAACAAAGGAACGGTCGTCAACTAGTCATGATCAAGAAGTGATCCCGAACTCCTACTTACGTCAAACATAACCCAAGAAACCGTGTTCTCCTCTCGATCAACCCCGAAAAGAGACACTCACGGTTATGCACACGGTTGGTGTATTTTAATTAAGATCAACTTCGGGTTTTCTACAACCGGACATTAACAAATTCCCATCTGCCACATAACCGCTGGCACGGCTTTGAAAGTTTATACCTGCAGGGTGTCCCAACAGCCCATGATAAGCTCTCGCAATCAACGAAGGATATTCCTTCTCCCGGGAAGACCCGATCAGTCTCGAATCCGGCTACAAGACATTTCGACAGAATAAAACAAGACCAGCAAAGCCGCCGGATGTGCCGACAAATCCTGATAGGAGTCGCACGTACCTCGGTCTCGAGGCACACCGGATAAGTCAAGCTACGAGTAAAACCAACCCTCGAGTTGCCCGTGGTGGCCCAGCAGTTGCTCGGTTCGGACCAACACTCGAAGGAGCACCGGCCCGGGGCTAAAATAAAGATGACCCTTGGGCTCCGAAACCCAAGGGAAAAAGGGCATAGGTGAGGCAAATGGTAAAACCAATGTTGGGCCTTCTTTGGAAAAGTCTTATTCAAAGCGAACTGTCAAGGGGTCCCATAAATCACCCGACCGCGTTAGGGACGCAAAATCCGGGAACATAATACCGATATGACGGAAACTAGGGCGGCAAGAGTGGAACAAAACACCAGGCATAAGGCCGAGCCTTCCCCCCTCTACCAAGTATATAGATGCATTAATTAAATAAGATATATTGTGATATCCCAACAAGTAAGCATGTTCCAACAAGGAACAACATCTCCATGTTCCAACAAGGAACAAACTTCATCTTCACCTGCAACTAACAACGCTATAAGAGGGGCTGTGCAAAGCGGTAACATAGCCAAACAACGGTTTGCTAGGAAGGGTGCAAAGGTTAGAGGCTGACATGGCAATTAGGTAGGCTTGAGCAGCAAGTGATAGGTAGCGCAGCATAGCGAAAGAGCGAAGCAACTAGCATAGCAATGATAGTAGTGAGATCCAGGGTAGCGGTCATCTTGCCTGAAATCCCGCAAGGAAGAAGAACGAGTCCATGAAGAAGACGAACGGATGAAGCCGAACCAAGCGTAGACGAACGAATCCTCACGATCGCAACGAAACAGGAACTAAGAAGAAGAAGCACACAACATGGTAAACACCCCACACATAGACAAGACATGATGCACGACAAGCATGATGCACGACAAGCATGATGCATGACAATACTACATGAAGCTACTCATGGCAAGAGATGATGCAAACAAGAACAACACATCAAAGCAAGTTTAGATGAGGCCGGGAACAACATATAACAATTCCGGTAAGTCCTCATATGCAAATTTCGAAATTGGTCCAGATCTGAATAAACCTTATGTTCAAGTTGTTAAACAGAAAGTTAAGATGCACCACGATGATCTACACGAAATTCTAGTCAAGTTACATATAAAGTTCATTAAATTCGGAGCTACGGCCTAGAAGATATGAGCAAAACAAGATAAACATGGCATTGATGCAAAATGCATACAAACATCACACAAACACCTCAAAACAAGGATGCAACATGATAATATGAAGCTACATGTAAAATCAAGCAAGTTTCATATAGAGCACACTCAAAACGGAGCAACGGTTCAACACATACACCCTATACAAGTTTAAAGGACAAGCTGTCCAAAACAGCAAGTAGGCATATTGCAAGCATCAAAACAACATGCTACAGGACCTCAATATGAAAAAAAAGGCATGGGCATGATCTACAGTTAAAGCATTACAAAACATGAACACTGAGCTATCTCCAGAAACAACTAGAACATGCTCAAAATGACATGTCAAGATTGCAAATAATAACAGTTTCAGGCATTGGCAGAAATAACATCAGGTTGCAACGTTTAGAGCTATGAAACAACATGTTACAGGAACTTATCATGGCAAACAAAGGCATGGCATGAATCTACTAAATGCATAGAACAAAAATCCCTTACTGACCATGAGCCAAAAGGGATCAGAAAATATGATGGCACCCATGTAAACATGGCAAGTTATATCACACATACATACATGGCAGGAACAACGATAAGTAGGCATGTTGGTGAGCTTGAACCACTCACCACAGAGCAATACATGGCATGGCAAGGCAACCAACAGTAAGAAGACATGGCATAGAAGCTATACATGGCAAGAACAACAATATAACATGCAAGGATCAACTACAACATCCTCGGCAAAATTGAACAACATGTAAACAATCTGCCAGGAACATTTTATAGCAAAAGTAGAGCTCGATTGACTCAAGCTATGGCACTCCATAATTGCAAACAAGGGCATGGATGGAAAGAGCAAGACATGTAGAACAAAACATCCTTACTGAAGTATCTCGAAATAAGCATGGATCTCTCGGTAGCATCAAGTTAACATGGCATAAAAATATCAGCAAAACAGAGCTGAAATCAGCAACATCATGAAGCCTAGTTTGCATGCTTGTGCTAGTCACCACATTGATCACAAAAATACATAGCAAGCACCACTGGAAATATGGCATGGCATATTACAAAACACATGTAGGACTCAAGTCCATAGGGTGCACCCATCAGTCATGGCAAAAATGACAAAAGTGCATGTTTTGATAAGAATCAGAAACTAACATCACATAGAACTCTTCTAACAGCATTTCGGGCATCAAGATGAGCTCAAATGAAAATTATGCAATGAGATGAAATAATCTACTCATCGAGACGAACATTTTGACATATTACACGCGCAAAACGGAGCAACGATGACAGAGTTATGATGCTATGAAAATGCAATAAAATAACTACAGTTACGGGACTTGGATGAATTTGGGGGAGGGGAAAAGTCAACCTCCGTGCACGTTCTTGAAGTTCGCGGAGCTGGCTTGGATCTCGCGGAACTTGGGGAGGAGGCGCGAGGGGAGATCGGGCGGTGGGCGGCGCCCGCCGGAGGCTCATGGCGGAGGAGGAGGACCAGCGCCCATGGGCGGCGAGCACGGGCGGCGCCGAGTGGAGATCGGGCGGCGGGCCGGAGTCCAATGGCGCGGCTGTCGGTGGCGGAGGGCGGCGGAGCTGGCCGGGCGGCGGGAGCAGTCTTGGGTCCTCCGCGAGGCGGCGGCGCGAGGCCGGCGGCGGCGGAGCGGCGGGTTCGTGGGCGACTCGGGCTGGTCTTGGCGGCCTGCTGGCCCGATCCGGTTTCCAGGCCGCGGCGAGGAGGAGGAGGAGAGAGAAGGTGAGGCGCGGCTGAGGTGGTGCCTTCCGGTTGGCCGGGAGCGGCGGCGGGGGTGACGTGGCGGGGTGTGGTTGGCCGGAGCGACGTGGCTGCGGGGATGGACATGTCCGGCCGTCGCGGAATGAAATGTCCGGCGGCGGCGGGGAAGGTTAGGGTAGGTTTTGGACTGCGCGAAAAATCCGGGGGTGCACACATATTTATAGGTAGAGGGAGCTAGGAGACTCCAAATGAGGTGCGGTTTTCGGCCACGCGATCGTGATCGAACGACGGAGAACATAGAGGGGAGTTAGGTGGGTTTTGGGCCACTTTGGAAGGGGTGTTGGGCTGCAACTCAAAGAGGGCTTTGCGGTTACCCGGTTAACCATTGGAGTACCAAACGACCTCCAAATGATCCGAAACTTGACAGGCGGTCTACCGGTGCTATACCAAGGCCGCTTGAAAAATCTCGGTCCATTCCGAGACCGCTTAACACCCGCACACGAAAAGAGGTAAAAGGGGGCGCCGGGAGACATAGGAGTGCCGGATTGGAAAACGGACAACGGGAAAAATGCTCGGATGCATGAGACGAACACGTATGCAAAATGAAATGCGCATGATGACATGATAAAAATGCAGATGATGACATGGCAAAGAGAGACACGCAAGCACATGACATGGCAATGACGGCGAATAACTGACGGACACCTGGCGCATCGAATCCGGGGCGTTACAAACATAGTGATGTTCACCATTGAAAACTACTCCATCTCACGTGATGATCGGACATGGTTTAGTTGATATGGATCACGTGATCACTTAGAGGATTAGAGGGATGTCTATCTAAGTGGGAGTTCTTAACTAATATGATTAATTGAACTTTAATTTATCATGAACTTAGTCCTGATAGTATTTGCATATCTATGTTGTAGATCAATAGCTCGCGATGTTGCTCCCCGTTTATTTTTATATGTTCCTAGAGAAAACTAAGTTGAAAGATGTTAGTAGCAATGATGCGGATTGGATCCGTGATCTGAGGATAAACCTCATTGCTGCACAGAAGAATTATGTCCTTGATGCACCGCTAGGTGATAGACCTGTTGCAGGAGCAGATGCAGACGTTATGAACGTTTGGCTAGCTCAATATGATGACTACTTGATAGTTTAGTGCGCCATGCTTAACGGCTTAGAATCGGGACTTCAAAGACATTTTGAATATCATGGACCATGTGAGATGTTTGAGGAGTTGAAGTTAATATTTCAAGCAAATACCCGAGTTGAGAGATATGAAGTCTCCAACAAGTTCTATAGCTAAAAAGATGGAGGAGAATAACTCAAGCAGTGAGCATGTGCTCAGATTTTCTGGGTACTACAATCACTTGAATCAAGTGGGAGTTAATCTTCCAGATAAGATAGTGATTGACAGAGTTCTCTAGTCACTATCACCAAGTTACTAGAACTTCGTGATGAACTATAATATGCAAGGGATAACGGAAACGACTCCCAAGCTCTTCGTGATGCTGAAATCGATGAAGGTAGAAATCAAGAAAAACATCAAGTGTTGATGGTTGACAAGACCACTAGTTTCAAGAAAAGGGCAAAGGGAAGAAGGGGAACTTCAAGAAGAACGACAAGCGAGTTGCTGCTCAAGTGGAGAAGCCCAAGTCTGGACCTAAGCGTGAGACTGAGTGCTTCTACTTCAAAGGAACTGGTCACTGAAAGCGGAACTGCCCCAAGTATTTGGTGGATAAGAAGGATGTCAAAGTGAACAAAGGTATATTTGATATACATGTTATTGATCTGTACTTTACTAGTGTTTATAGAAACCCCTCAGTATTTGATACTAGTTCAGTTGCTAAGATTAGTAACTCGAAACGGGAGTTGCAGAATAAACAGAGACTAGTTAAGGGTGAAGTGATGATGTGTGTTGGAAGTGGTTCCAAGATTGATATGATCATCATCGCAGACTCCCTATACTTTCAGGATTAGTATTGAACCTAAATAAGTGTTATTTGGTGTTTGCGTTGAGCATGAATATGATTTGATCATGTTTATTGCAATACGGTTATTCATTTAAGTTAGAGAACAATTATTGTTCTGTTTACATGAATAAAAACCTTCTATGGTCATACACACAAACGAAAATGGTTTGTTGGATCTCGATCGTAGTGATACACATATTCATAATATTGAAGCCAAAAGATGCAAAGTTAATAATGATAGTGCAACTTATTTGTGGCACTGCCGTTTAGGTCATATTGGTGTAAAGCGCATGAAGAAACTCCATGCTGATGGGATTTTGGAATCACTTGATGCTTGCGAACCATGCCTTATGGGCAAGATGACTAAAACTCCATTCTCCGGAACAATGGAGCGAGCAACTGACTTATTGGAAATAATACATACTGATGTATGCAATCCAATGAGTGTTGAGGCTCACCGCGGGTATCGTTATTTTCTGACCTTCACAGATGATTTGAGCAGATATGGGTATATCTACTTGATGAAACATAAGTCTGAAACATTTGAAAGTTCAAAGAATTTCAGAGTGAAGTGGAAAATCATCGTGACAAGAAAATAAAGTTTCTACGATCTGATCGCGAAGACAAATATTTGAGTTACGAGTTTGGTCTTCAATTAAAACAATGCACAAATTTGTGCCACCTGGAACACCACAGCATAATGGTGTGTCCGAACGTCATAACCGTACTTTATTAGATATAGTGCAATCTATGATGTCTCTTACCGATCTACCACTATCGTTTTGGGGTTATGCATTAGAGACAGCTACATTCACGTTAAATAGGGAACCATCTAAATCCGTTGAGACGACACCTTATGGACTTTGGTTTGGCAAGAAACCAAAAGTTGTCGTTTCTTAAAATTTGGGGTTGCGATGTTTATGTGAAAAAGTTTCATCCTGATAAGCTCAAACCCAAATTGGAGAAATGTGTCTTCATAGGATACCTAAAGGAGACAGTTGGGTACACCTTCTATCACAGATCCGAATGCAAGACATTCGTTACTAAGAATGGATCCTTTCTATAGAAGGAGTTTCTCTCGAAAGAAGTGAGTGGGGGGAAAGTAGAACTTGATGAGGTAATTGTACCTGCTCCCTTATTGGAAAGTAGTTCATTGCAGAAACCGGTTTCTGCGACACCTACACCAATTAGTGAGGAAGTTAATGATGATGATAATGAAACTTGGAATCAAGTTATTACTGAACCTCGTAGGTCAACCAGAGTAAGATCCGCACCAGAGTGGTATGGTAATCCTGTTCTGGAGGTTATGTTACTAGACCATGACGAACCTACGAACCATGAAGAAGCGATGGTGAGCCCAGATTCCGCAAAATGGCTTGAGGCCATGAAATCTGAGATGGGATCCATGTATGAGAACAAAGTGTGGACTTTGGTTGACTTGCCCGATGATCGGCAAGCCATTGAGAATAAATGGATCTTCAAGAAGAAGACTGACGCTGACGGTAATGTTACTATCTACAAAGCTAGAATTGAAAAGGTTTTCGACAAGTCCAAGGTGTTGACTACGATGAGAGTTACTCACTCGTATCTATGCTTAAGTCTGTCCGAATCATGTTAGCAACTGCCGCATTTTATGAAATCTGGCAAATAGATAAACAAAACTGCATTCCTTAATGGATTTATTAAAGAAGAGTTGTATATGATTCAACCAGAAAGTTTTTTGTCAATCCTAAAGGTGCTAACAAAATATGCAAGCTCCAGCGATCCATCTATGGACTGGTGCAAGCATCTCGGAGTTGGAATGTACGCTTTGATAAGTTGATCAAAGCATATAGTTTTATACAGACTTGCGGTGAAGCCTGTATTTACAAGAAAGTGAGTGGGAGCACTACAACATTTCTGATAAGTATATGTGAATGACATATTGTTGATCGAAAATAATGTAGAATTATTCTACAAAGCATAAAGGAGTGTTTGAAAAGAGTTTTTTCAAAGAAAGACCTCGGTGAAGCTGCTTACATATTGAGCATGAAGATCAATAGAGATAGATCAAGACGCTTGATAAGTTTTTTCAATGAATACATACCTTGACAAGATTTTGAAGTAGTTCAAAATGGAACAGTCAAAGAAATAGTTCTTTCCTATGTTACAAGGTGTGAAATTGAGTAAGACTCAAAGCCCGACCACGGCAGAAGATAGAAAGAGAATGAAAGTCATTCCCTATGCCTCAGCCATAGGTTCTATAAAGTATGCCATGCTGTGTACCAGATCTATTGCATACCCTACCACTAAGTTTGGCAAGGGAGTGCAATAGTGATCTAGGAGTAGATCAATAGACAGCGGTCAAAATTATCCTTATTGTAATAAGGATATGTTTCTCGATTATGGAAGTGACAAAAGGTTCGTCGTAAAGGGTTATGTCGATGCAAGTTTTGACACTAATCTAGATGACTCTAAGTCTCTGTCTAGATACATATTGAAAGTGGGAGCAATTAGCTAGAGTAGCTCCGTGCAGAGCATTGTAGACATAGAAATTTGCAAAATACTTACGGATCTGAATGTGACAGACCCGTTGACTAAACTTATCTCACAAGCAAAACATGATCACACCTTAGTACTCTTTGGGTGTTAATCACATAGCGATGTGAACTAGATTACTGACTCTAGTAAACCCTTTGGGTGTTGGTCACATGTCGATATGAACTATGGGTGTTAACCATATAAAGATGTGAACTATTGATGTTAAATCACATGACGATGTGAACTAGATTATTGACTCTAGTGCAAGTGGGAGACTAAAGGAAATATGCCCTAGAGGCAATAATAAAGTTATTATTTATTTCCTTATATCATGATAAATGTTTATTATTCATGCTAGAATTGTATTAACCGGAAACATAATACATGTGTGAATACATAGACAAACAAAGTGTCACTAGTATGCCTCTACTTGACTAGCTCGTTAATCGAAGATGGTTATGTTTCCTAACCATAGACATGGGTTGTCATTTGATTAACGGGATCACATCATTAGGAGAATGATGTGATTTACTTGACCCATTCCGTTAGCTTAGCACTCGATTGATTAGTATGTTGCTATTGCTTTCTTCATGACTTATACACGTTCCTATGACTATGAGATTATGCAACTCCCGTTTACCGGAGGAACACTTTGTGTGCTACCAAACGTCACAACGTAACTGGGTGATTATAAAGGTGCTCTACAGGTGTCTCCGAAGGTACTTGTTGGGTTGGCGTATTTCGAGATTAGGATTTGTCACTCCGATTGTCGGAGAGGTATCTCTGGGCCCACTCGGTAATGCACATCACTATAAGCCTTGCAAGCATTGTAACTAATGAGTTAGTTGCGGGATGATGTATTACGGAACAAGTAAAGAGACTTGCCGGTAACAAGATTGAACTAGGTATTGAGATACCGACTATCGAATCTCGGGCAAGTAACATACCGATGACAAAGGGAACAACGTATGTTGTTATGCGGTCTGACCGATAAAGATCTTCGTAGAATATGTGGGAGCCTATTTGAGCATCCAAGTTCCGCTATTGGTTATTGGCCGGAGACGTGTCTCGGTCATGTCTACATAGTTCTCGAACCCGTAGGGTCCGCACGCTTAAAGTTTGATGACGATTATATTATGAGTTTATGAGTTTTGATGTACCGAAGGAGTTCGGAGTCCCGGATGAGATCGGGGACATGACGAGGAGTCTTGAAATGGTCGAGACGTAAAGATCGATATATTGGACGACTATATTCGGACGTCGGAAAGGTTCCGAGTGATTCGGGTATTTTTCGGAGTACCGGAGAGTTACGGGAATTCGTATTGGGCCTTAGTGGGCCATACGGGAAAGGAGAGAAAGGCCCCAAAGGGTGGCCACACCCCTCCCCATGGACTTTTCCGAATTGGACTAGGGAGGGGGTGGGGGGCGCCCCCTTCCTTCCTTCTCCTTCTCCCTTCCCTTTTCCTACTCCAACATGGAAAGGAGGAGTCCTACTCCCGGTGGGAGTAGGACTCCCCCCTTGGCGCGCCCTCCTCCTAGGCCGGCCGCCTCCCCCCTTGCTCCTTTATATACGAGGGCAGGGGGGCACCTCTAGAGACAACAACAATTGATCGTTTGATCTTTTAGCCGTGTGCGGTGCCCCCCTCCACCATAGTCCACCTCGATATCATGTGGCGGTGCTTAGGCGAAGCCTGCGTCGATAGAACATCATCATCATCACCACGCTGTCGTGCTGACGAAAATCTTCCTCAACACTCGGCTGGATCGGAGTTCGAGGGACGTCATCGAGCTGAATGTGTGCTAGAACTCGGAGGTGCCGTGCTTTCGGTGCTTGATCGGTCGGGCCGTGAAGACGTACGACTACATCATCCGCGTTGTTCTAACGCTTCCACTTTCGGTCTACGAGGGTACGTAGACAACACTCTCCCCTCTCGTTGCTATGCATCACCATGATCTTGCGTGTGCGTAGGAAATTTTTTAAAATTACTACGTTCCCCAACAGCCGCTGTCGTCACCGCCGCGCAGCAGGAGTTCACCAACGCCCGCGTCGCCGTGGCAACGAGGGAGGCGCTCTACATGCTAGGGGTAAACCCTAGCCAGCACAATCTCGTCCAAGCAGCCGTCGCCGCGGCTAGCACCGGCTCGTCGGCGTTTCCTCGGATGATGATGCCTGACTCACCCCGCGCGTCGGCTTGCAACCCGGTCCTCGGCTTCCACGTCTATCCGCCGGCCTCCCGCCTCTTCGGGGAGTGCTCACCCGACGTGAGCGTGGTCGCGCCTTCCACGTCCGCGCCCGCGCCCATCGACCTCAACGCCACCCGGTGGTCGGTGGATCGTCGTCCGGCGGCACGAGGAAACGCGCGCGACAGATGCTGGCCGGCGGGCTCCCGGACATCTGTAACCTGTTCGAGGAAATGTCGTCCGCCGTCAACGATGACTACATGCAAAACCTCATCTTCGAGGGTGGTGCGCCGGGCGCTGGCTACGATCCCGACGAGACACAAAGCCAGGACGGCCGCGGGGCGTTCACGCCGGCCGCTGGCTATGATCCCGATCAGGCAGCCTTCATGCGTGATCAGGTCGGCATCGACCTGGACGGCTTCCCCTCGACCACGAGTTCCCGGACGACTATGGGCTAGAGGAATGACCACGGGAGCCGCGATGGCGTGGTCAAACTCATGTCCCACCCTTTTTTGTGTGCTGGCATGTGTGCCGGCCGGCCGGCGAGTGCGTCAGCATGAACTGTGGTATTTTCTGAAGCCGGCATTGTATGCCGGCGCTGGCATGGGGCCGGCATGAGACATTGCCGCTGGCATGATCGGCCGCGAGCCTTTTTTATTTTAAAATTGAATATGGACATGAAATGAGTCGGCGCGTTGGGCGCCCTGCCGACCCATATGCAAAACTGGGCGGATGCTGGGCGGGCGGCCGATCCAAACGGACAAAAAGCAAACAAATGCGCCGTCCGTTTGGGTCACCCCATTGGAGTTGCTCTTAGAGACGTGTGGTGCGTCTTCCTTCCTGCCACATGTGTGGCTGTTATCGACGTCCATAATTTTTTATGCTTACCTCATGACATCACTGCTATTGTTAAATCTGCAGGCCGCTCAAATTGTGTATGTCTCCCGCCAGTTCATGGATATTCCGTTAATTACTTTAATCACGAAGCTTTCACACTTAGACGTAAAAGGACTGACTACTTCTGAGAACTACCAGATGCTCCATCAGAAAGCAATCAACAAAGCGGATGCAGAGAAAGCTATCAAATACGTACTTCACTAGGAAGTGACAACTTCTGGGATGTAGTCTTTCGCATCTGAAGACGGGCTTTTATTGGCGTCGTGTTCAGAAGTAGCTGTTGTTGCAACTGTATCTTTGTCTGCTGGCACATGTTGGTGGCACAGAGAATGTTGGAATTTTGCCATCAGGATCGATCACATCAAATCATGATGAACACGCGCACACAAAAACTGATAGCCAAAGGGCCCTTGTCGTGCCCTTTTTTTCCTCTTTATTTATTTTGTCTTTTTCTCGGTGTTACAAACTCAAGACTACCGCTGCTTATATAAGTGCAGCCACGACTAAACTCCAAACCTACTCGTATGTTGACTGCTAACCCAATCCGGACACAATTGCTAAAAGATTCCTAATTAACATGGATGGCTAGACCTGACACACGTACATGTAACATGTACTAGTACTAGAAAACTTCAAACAGACTTGGAACTAAACTTTCCTATACTACTACTGCTCAAACTAGGACACGGCGTGCAAGCCAGCCATTACATGTACATCCAAAACTTACCTAGTTAATCACCTGATCAGCTTGATCATGATTACACTTAACCAAGCTATCAAACCTAACACGTATTTGTTTGGATTACTCTAACAGAGAATGGAGAGCCCGAGTTTTTCTATTGTGCTTGGCATTGACAATCTCTAGATGATCTAATTTACTTAAAACTTCAAATGAACTCTCTTGCGTGACAAGTGTCAGAATAAATTGCTCGAGTTCATGTGGAAGAGAGTTAGCTCTTCCTGTTGCGTGAGTAGCTGTTATTCCTGCTAATTGTTCACCTTACGCACCAAAGAATATAAATTCAACAATATGGTGTCTGCTTCATTTATCGTTTTCATCATCTATTGCACACATCATTTTTATTTTGTATTTGTTTACATATCAAACACACTGGGTAAGTATTTAGGCGTTTGTGTCGACTACGTCAATCTGAATGCCGGATCAATCTCTCAGATGTGCTCATAGGATAGGGTGTGCATGCGTGCGTTTATAAGGATGAGTTTATTTGTGTATGTATAAGCGTCTGCGTCAGTACTATGTTCAAAAAAATATTTACATGTAAAAAGATAATTTTATGTATCTGTTTAAAGAATGGTCTTATGTATACCTTGGCCATGGCTCTCCATTAGGACAAACAGAGTATCGATACTCTGTATGCCAGTATGCCACCGTCCGGCGTCCTCAATCGATCCTTTCCAACAAATCTTATAGTCCATGTACATCCAGTCAGTAAGAGAGACTACTTCCGTTATTTTGATTTTCAGTTTGTACCATTGTTTCTGCAAATACAGTCAAAAAACACAATTAGTTTCAGAATATAAGTACCAATAGAAATTACAGTTGGATAGATGTAGTAGTGGGATTTACTCCTACCAGAGCACTAATAGTTGTTGTTAATTCTTTCTCCTTGAGCTTGACCTAGATTGCACACTTCAATTACACGCTAGGTGTTGGGGCGCACCCTTAGCGCGCCTCTTGAGGTAGAGCTGTGCGCCCTTGTATTGTGGGAGCACCTCAACGCCCTTCCTACAGACTTTAGGTTGGCCCTCTGCTAATAGCAAATTAATAGTAGTTGGTTGTCAAAGTTATTTGTTTTCTTTTTCTGTAGAAAGGATGAAAGCTTGAAATGAATCAACATTTTTCATGCCATTTAGATCAAAACTAAAAACAAAAACATCAGCACCTACAGAATTCGCATGACACATTATAAATTATCTAGCTAAGCCATTGTATATATTAGCTAGACCCCCTGTCAATTTGTTAAACACCTTCGCTGTCACCCACTAAGAATATTTTTGTCCTCGCTCATTCTCAGACAACATGCTCAATTATTGGTAAACGAAATCACCTTCAAGCTTGCTGCCCAAACTCCAAAATGCTTCCTTAAGATTCATGTTATATATTGGTGAAAATAATATTCCAGAGGGCCTTCAGAAGGTTTGACATATAGACTCCTTCAGGAGGGCCCCTTAACAAAGGGATAACGAGAAAAAGTCACAAAGTGTTGATGCAGTGCAAAACCAATAGGTGATCACTTTGGATCGACAAAAAAACAAAAAAGTGGTCTCTTCACACTTCTGTGCACATGCTTAACAAAGACCACAACCTAATGCATTGCATCAACTGGAATGAAATAAATCACATTGGTTAAATAGTCAATCTGTGTTAGTGGCAATGTTCATTTGTAAATAAAAAAAAGAACACAAGTACCCCATACTATGCCCAAGCTAGATGACCCACACAAAATAGTATCCTTCTCTTTATGTTGTTGTCTGCATATCCAAACCAAACCAACATACCCCACACAATTCTAATAGGAATGCAAAGCTGGAAGCACCTGAGCATAAATGTCTTCAAGTTTGGCTCCTGAATCCTTCATAAAGCTCTACAACGCAGCTTATGAAGGAAATATGCCCTAGAGGCAATAATAAAGTTATTATTTATTTCCTTATATCATGATATATGTTTATTATTCATGCTAGAATTGTATTAACCGAAAACATAATACATGTGTGAATACATAGACAAACAGAGTGTCACTAGTATGCCTCTACTTGACTAGCTCGTTAATCAAAGATGGTTATGTTTCCTAACCATAGACATGAGTTGTCATTTAATTAACGGTATCACATCATTAGGAGAATGATGTGATTGACTTGACCCATTCCGTTAGCTTAGCACTCGATCGATTAGTATGTTGCTATTGCTTTCTTCATGACTTATACATGTTCCTATGACTATGAGATTATGCAACTCCGTTTACGGAGGAACACTTTGTGTGCTACCAAACGTCTGGCGTAATCTGGGTGATTATAAAGGTGCTCTACAGGTGTCTCCGAAGATACTTGTTGGGTTGGCGTATTTCGAGATTAGGATTTGTCACTCCGATTATCGGAGAGGTATCTCTGGGCCCACTCGGTAATGCACATCACTATAAACCTTGCAAGCATTATAACTAATGAGTTAGTTGCGGATGATGTATTACGGAACGAGTAAAGAGACTTGCCGGTAACGGGATTGAGCTAGGTATTGAGATACCGACGATCGAATCTCGGGCAAGTAACATACTGATGACAAAGGGAACAACGTATATTGTTATGAGGTTTGACCGATAAAGATCCTCGTAGAATATGTGGGAGCCAATATGAGCATCCAGGTTCCGCTATTGGTTATTGACCGGAGATGTGTCTCGGTCATGTCTACATAGTTCTCAAACCCGTAGGGTCCGCACGCTTAAACTTTGATGACGGTTATATTATGAGTTTATGTGTTTTGATGTACCGAAGGTAGTTCGGAGTCCCACATGAGATTGGGGTAATGACAAGGAGTCTCGAAATGGTCGAGACGTAAAGATCGATATATTGGACGACTATATTCGGACATCGGAAAGGTTCCGAGTGATTCGGTATTTTTGAGTCTTGGAGAGTTCTGGAATTAGCCGGGAGTATATGGGCCTTATTGGGCTTTAGGGGAAAGAGAGAGGAGAGGCTGGGCGCCCCCCAAGGCCTAATCCGGATTGGACTAGGGGGAGGGGCTGCGCCCCCTCCTTCCTTCTCTTCTCTCTCCCCTTTCCTTGACTCCTACTCCTACTACTTGGAAGGGAGGGGGGGAATCCTACTCCCAATGGGAGTAGGACTCCTCCTAGGGCGCGCCATAGAGAGGGCCGGCCCTCCCCCTCCTCCACTCCTTTATATACGGGGAGGGGGCACCCCTTGGAGACACAACAATTGATCGTTTGATATTTTAGCCGTGTGCGGTGCCCCCTTCCACCATAGTCCACCTCGATAATACTGTAGCGGTTCTTAGGCGAAGCCCTGCGTCGGTAGAACATCAACATCGTCACCACGCTGTCGTGCTGACGAAACTCTCCCTCAACACTCGGCTGGATCGGAGTTCGAGGTACGTCATCGGGCTGAACGTGTGCTGAACTCGGAGGTGCCGTACGTTCGGTACTTGATCGGTCGGATCGTGAAGACGTACGACTACATCAACCACATTGTGCTAACGCTTCCACTTTCGGTCTACGAGGGTACGTGGACAACACTCTCCCCTCTCATTGCTATGCATCACCACGATCTTGCGTGTGCGTAGGAATCTTTTTAAAATTACTACGTTCTCCGACAATGGCATCCGAGCCAGGTTTTATGCGTTGATGTTATATGCACAAGTAGAACACAAGTGAGTTGTGGGCGATACAAGTCATACTGCTTACCAGCATGTCATACTTTGGTTGGGCGGTATTGTTGGATGAAGCGGCCCGGACCGACATTACGCGTATGCTTACGCGAGACTGGTTCTACCGACGTGCTTTGCACATAGGTGGCTGGCGGGTGTCAGTTTCTCCAACTTTAGTTGAACCGAGTGTGGCTACGCCTGCTACCTCTTGAGCACTGCGTTGGATTTCCCCGAAGAGGAGAGGATGATGTAGCAAAGTAGCGTAAGTATTTCCCTCAGTTTTTGAGAACCAAGGTATCAATCCAGTAGGAGGCCACGCACAAGTCCCTCGTACCTGCACAAAACAATAGTTCCTCGCAACCAACGCGATTAGGGGTTGTCAATCCCTTCACGGTCACTTACGAGAGTGAGATCTGATAGAGATGATAAATAATATTTTTGGTATTTTTGATATAGAGATGCAAAGCAAAAAGTAAAAGGAAAAGTAAAAACAAAGCAAGTATTAAAGTGATGGAGATTGATATGACGAGAATAGACCCAGGGGCCATAGGTTTCACTAGTGGCTTCTCTCAAGAGCATAAGTATTCTACGGTGGGTGAACAAATTACTGTTGAGCAATTGACAGAATTGAGCATAGTTATGAGTATATTTAGGTATGATCATGTATATAGGCGTCACGTCCGAGACAAGTAGACCGAAACGATTCTGCATCTACTACTATTACTCCACTCGTCGACCGCTATCCAGCATGCATCTAGAGTATTAAGTTAAAAACAGAGTAACGCCTTAAGCAAGATGACATGATGTAGAGGGATAAATTCATGCAATATGATAAAAACCACATCTTGTTATCCTCGATGGCAACAATACAATCGTGCCTTGCAACCCTTTACATCCTTTGGTAAGGACACATAAGATTGAACCCAAAGCTAGGCACTTCTCCCATTGCAGGAACTACCAATCTAGTTGGCCAAACCAAACGGATAATTCAAAGAGACTTGCAAAGATAACCAATCATACATAAAAGAATTTAGAGAAGATTCAAATAGTATTCATAGATAATTGGATCATAAACCCACAATTCATCGTTCTCAACAAACACACATAAAAAGAAGATTACATCGAATAGATCTCCACGAGAGAGGGGAGAACATTGTATTGAGATCCAAAAGAGAGAAGAAGCCATCTAGCAACTAGCTATGGACCGAAGGTCTGAAGTAAACTAC
Organism: Aegilops longissima; assembly: GCA_021605205.1. Lineage (NCBI taxonomy): Eukaryota > Viridiplantae > Streptophyta > Magnoliopsida > Poales > Poaceae > Aegilops > Aegilops longissima. The sequence goes on along the minus strand of CM038680.1, from coordinate 47,599,489 downwards.
TCACACTTCATCGGAGGGCTATGGTGATGATGTACAAGCCCTCCGTGGTGGATGCCCCCTCGGTGAGCTCTGAACAGGCCCCAAGATGGGATCTCGTGGATCTGAGGAAGTTGCGGCGGTGGAATTAGGTTTTGGCTCCTGTTACGATCGTTTGGGGTATATAGGTATATATAGGAGGAAGAATGCGTCGGTGGAGCAACAGGGGCCCACGAGGCGGGGGCAGGCCCCCACCCTCGTGACCGCCTCTTTGTTCCTTGGCGAGGGTCCAAGTCTCTGGATCACGTTCGGTGAGAAAATCACGTTTCGAAGGTTTCATTCCATTTGGACTCCGTTTGATATTCCGTTTCTTCGAAACACTGAAATAGGCAAAAAACAGCAATTCTAGGTTGGGCCTCCGGTTAATAGGTTAGTCCCAAAATAATATAAAAGTGGAAAATAAAGCCCAATATAGTCCAAAACAGTAGATAAAGTAGCATGGAGCAATCAAAATTATAGATACGTTGGAGCGTATCGGGCATCTAAGCTTAATTCCTGCTCGTCCTCGAGTAGGTAAATGATAAAAGAGAATTTTGATGCGGAGTGATACTTTGGCATAATTTCAATGTAAATCTTCTTAATTGTGGTATGAATATTCAGATCCGAAGATTCAAGACAAAAGTTCATATTGACATAAAAATAATAATACTTCAAGCATACTAACTAAGCAATTATGTCTTCTCAAAATAACATGGCCAAAGAAAGTTATCCTACAAAATCATATAGTCTGCTATGCTCCATCTTCCCCACACAAAATATTTAAATCATGCACAACCCCGATGACAAGCCAAGCAATTGTTTCATACTTTAACATTTTCAAAACTTTTTCAATCTTCACGCAATACATGAGCGTGAGCCATGGATATAGCACTATATGTGGAGTAGGATGGTGGTTGTGGAGAAGATAAAAAGGGACAAGATAGTCTCACATCAACTAGGCGTATCAACGGGCTATGGAGATGCCCATCAATAGATATCAATGTGAGTGAGTAGGGATTGCCATGCAACGGATGCATTAGAGCTATAAGTATATGAAAGCTCAACAAAAGAAACTAAGTGGGTGTGCATCCAACTTGCTTGCTCACGAAGACCTAGGAAGAAAATCACAACATAAGATTCTCACGAGGAGACCGATCGATGCTCAAACATGAATAAGCAGCCAAGTGTTTGATTTGCGGTATGGGAAATGCACATGGCTAATGGGCGTGAGTTTTGGCTGAGGATGATCAGTTACTAAGAAGACCGTCTTCACAAATTTTCACCTCAAAAGGAGGAGCCTAGGTGGTACTTGCTTTACAAAGTACCACCTTTGGACATAAATCTGAATGTTGAAGCTGGGCTCAAAATAATGAATGGATTGAGCTGGCATTTGGTGGAGGATGGTTATTTGGGCATAGGAAAGCACTGTACAAAATGGATACCATTTGGACATGCCAAAGTGGTACTTCCTTCACAAAGTGCTGCTCTGAACAGAATAGGAAAATGAATATTTTCGAATTATTTTTGAACTAGGCAAGGAATGTTTTTGACATATTTGATGAAGATATGATCCAAAACATTTATGAGAATTTTTGGGAATTTTTGGAATAACAGAAATATAGGTTGCTTCACAACCTAGGGCAAAAACTGCCACATGGACATGACACATAGGCAAAACTGATGAGATGGCGCCTAGTCATCACAACCCACCACAATCTACAAGGTTATGACCATCTATATTGGTAGTTAACAACTAGAAATAAGGCAGCAGACTAGCACTGTTTGCTTTATGACCATTTCGTGTAAGGAAATTACGACCTTTCTGACCAAAATGGTCGCAATGGTTTAGGGTTTGGAGCCCCCCGAACAGCTTTTGACCAATTGGTCTGAAATGGTCATAGATCTATGACCAATTCTTCCAGGGTCACTGACAGAAGGTCACTAGTTGACATATTTCTTGTAGTGTCTTTTGTCAAATCTGGATTCCTTCGCCAAGGTAATTGCTCCAGTATTGTCAAAAAAGATTTTCATTGGACCTGATGCACTAGGTATCACACCTAGATCAGATAAGAACTCCTTCATCCAGACTCCTTCATTTGCTGCTTCTGAAGCAGCCATGTACTCCGCTTCACATGTAGATCATGCCACGACGCTTTGCTTGGAACTGCACCAACTGACAGCTCCACCATTCAATATAAATACATATCCGGTTTGTGACTTAGAGTCATCCGGATCAGTGTCAAATCTAGCATCGACGTAACCATTTACGACGAGCTCTTTGTCACCTCCATAAACAAGAAGCATATCCTGGGTCCTTTTCAGGTACTTCAGGATGTTCTTCACCACTGTCTAGTGATCCACTCCTGGATTACTTTGGTTCCTCACAGCAAGACTTATGGCAAGGCACACGTCAGGTCTGGTACACAGCATAGAATACATGATAGAACATATGCCTGAGGCATAGAGAATGACTTTCATTTTCTCTCTATCTTCTGCAGTGGTTGGGCTTTGAGTCTGACTCAATTTAACACCTTGCAACACAGGCAAGAACCCTTTCTTTGACTGATCCATTTTGAACTTCTTCAAAACTTGGTCAAGGTATGTGCTTTGTGAAAGTCCTATTAAACGTCTTGATCTATCTCTATAGATCTTGATGCCCAATATATAAGCAGCTTCACCGAGGTCTTTCATTGATAAACTCTTATTCAAGTATCCTTTTATGTTATCCAGAAATTCTACATCATTTCCAATCAACAATATGTCATCCACATATAATATTAGAAATGCTACAAAGCTCTTCTTGTAAATACAGGCTTCTCTGAAAGTCTGTATAAAACCATATGCTTTGATCACCTCATCAAAGCGTATATTCCAACTCCGAGATGCTTGCACCAGTCCATAGATGGATCGCTGGAGCTTGCACACTTTGTTAGCACCTTTAGGATCGACAAAACCTTCTGGTTGCATCATATACAACTCTTCTTTAAGGTATCCATTAAGGAATGCAGTTTTGACGTCCATTTGCCAGATTTCATAATCATAAAATGCGGCAATTGCTAACATGATTCGGACAGACTTAAGCATCACTACGGGTGCGAAAGTCTCATCGTAGTCAACTCCTTGAACTTGTCGAGAACCTTTCACGACAAGTCGAGCTTTGTAGACAGTAACATTACCATCAGCGGCAGTCTTCTTCTTGAAGATCCATTTATTATCTATGGCTCGCCGATCATCGGGCAAGTCCACCAAAGTCCACACTTTGTTCTCCTACATGGATCCTATCTCAGATTTCATGGCCTCAAGCCATTTATCGGAATATGGGCTCATCATAGCTTCTTCGTAGTTTGTAGGTTCGCCATGGTCTAGTAACATGACTTCCAGAACAGGATTACCGTACCACTCTAGTGCGGAACGTGCTCTGTTCGACCTACGAGGTCCAGTAGTAACTTGATCTGGAGTTTCATGATAATCATCATTAGCTTCCTCTCTAGTTAGTGTAGGCATCGCGGGAACGGATTTCTCTGATGTGATACTTTCCAATTCAAGAGAAGGTACAATTACCTCATCAAGTTCTACTTTCCTCCCACTCACTTCTTTCGAGAGAAACTCCTCTAGAAATGTTCCATTCTTGGCAACAAAGATCTTGCCTTCGGATATGTGGTAGAAGATGAACCCAATTGTTTCCTTAGGGTATCCTATGAAGACGCACTTCTCCGATTTGGGTTCAAGCTTATCAGGCTGAAGCCTTTTCACATAAGTGTCGCAACCCCAAACTTTAAGAAACGATAGCTTAGGTTTCTTGCCAAACCACACTTCATACGTTGTCGTCTCAATGGATTTAGATGGTGCCCTATTTAACGTGAATGTATCTTTCTCTAATGCATAACCCCAAAGCGATAGTGGCAAATCGGTAAGAGACATCATAGATCGCACCATATCTAATAAAGTACGGTTACAACGTTCGGACACGCCATTACGTTGTGGTGTTCCAGGTGGCGTGAGTTGTGAAACTATTCCACATTGTTTTAAATGAAGGCCAAACTCATAACTCAAATATTCGCCTCCTTGATCAGATCGTAGAAACTTTATTTTCTTGTTACGATGATTCTCCACTTCACTCTGAAATTCTTTTAACTTTTCAAATGTTTTAGACTTGTGTTTCATTAAGTAGATATACCCATATCTGCTCAAATCATCTGTGAAGGTCAGAAAATAAAGATACCCGCCGCGTGCCTCATGATGTCTACTACACAACCTTCTTCTTGTAGACGTTGTTGGGCCTCCAAGCGCAGAGGTTTGTAGGACAGTAGCAAATTTCCCTCAAGTGGATGACCTAAGGTTTATCAATCTGTGGGAGGCGTAGGACGAAGATGGTCTCTCTCAAGCAACCCTGCAACCAAATAACAAAGAGTCTCTTGTGTCCCCAACACACCCAATACAATGGTAGATTGTATAGGTGCACTAATTCGGCGAAGAGATTGTGATACAAGTGCAATATGGATGGTAGATATAGGTTTTTGTAATCTGAAAATATAAAAACAGCAAGGTAACAAGTGGTAAAAGTGAGCGTAAACGGTATTGCAATGCTTTGAAACAAGTCCTAGGGTTCATAATTTCACTAGTGCAAGTTCTCTCAACAATAGTAACATAGTTGGATCATATAACTATCCCTCAACATGCAACGAAGAGTCACTCCAAAGTCACTAATAGTGGAGAACAAACGAAGAAATTATGGTAGGGTACGAAACCACCTCAAAGTTATTCTTTCCAATCAATCCGTTGGGCTATTCCTATAAGTGTCACAAACAGCCCTAGAGTTTGTACTAGAATAACACCTTAAGACACATATCAACCAAAACCCTAATGTCACCTAGATACTCCAATGTCACCTCAAGTATCTGTGGGTATGATCATACGATATGCATCACACAATCTCAAATTCATCTATTCAACCAACACATAGAACCTCAAAGAGTGCCCCAAAGTTTCTACCGGAGAATCAAGACGAAAACGTGTGCCAACCCCTATGCATAGGTTCATGGGCGGAACCCGCAAGTTGATCACCAAAACATACATAAAGTGAATCACGTGATATCCCATTGTCACCACAGATCATACGGCAAGACATACATCAAGTGTTCTCAAGTCATTAAAGACTCAATCCGATAAGATTACTTCAAAGGGAAAACTCAATCCATTACAAGAGAGAAGAGGGGGAGAAGAAACATAAGATCCAACTATAATAGCAAAGCTCGCGATACATCAAGATCGTGCCAAATCAAGAACACGAGAGAGAGAGAGAGAGATCAAACACATAGCTACTGGTACATACCCTCAACCCCGAGGGTGAACTACTCCCTCCTCGTCATGGAGAACGTCGGGATGATGAAGATGGCCACGGTGAGGTTCCCCCCCGTGAGTGCGAAACAGGTCCCGATTGAATTTTGGTGGCTACAGAGGCTTGCGGCGGCGGAACTCCCGATATATTCTGTTCCTTGAAGTTTTTAGGGTATATGGGTATATATAGGAGGAAGAAGTACGTCAGGGGAGGCACGAGGGGCCCACGAGGGTGGAGGGCGCGCCCAGGGGGGTGGGCGCGCCCCCTGCCTCGTGCCTTCCTCGTTGCTTTCTTGACGTGGACTCCAAGTCTCCTGGGTTGCTTTCCTTCCAAAAATAACTTCTCCGGAAGGTTTCATACCGTTTTGACTCCGTTTGATATTCCCTTTCTTCGAAACACTGAAACAAGGGAAAAAACAGGAACTGGCACTGGGCTCTGGGTCAATAGGTTAGTCCCAAAAATAATATAAAAGTGTTTAATAAAGCCCATAAAACATCCAATATGGTTAATATAATAGCATGAATACTTCATAAATTATAGATACGTTGGAGACGTATCAGCATCCCCAAGCTTAATTCCTGCTCGTCCTCAAGTAGGTAAATGATAAAAGAAAGAATTTATGAAGTGTGAATGCTAGCAGGTGCACAAGTTTGATCAATGATAATTTCAATCACCTTTTCTAGCATCATTATATGTCATAACAGTAGCTCATATCATAAAACTTTTCATGATCAAGTAACAAACTATTCACATGTTAAAGTATAGAACATAAACTTTCTTGAAAACTAACAAACCATGTTAGTAGTCATCAAACAATTACAATTCATCTTATTTTCAATAAGAGTCTATGTCAGAGCTTTGATTCAGCAAACTTCACATACTCAACTATCATTTAGTCTTCCATGATTGCTACCACTCAAAGCATATTTTTAGAACAAATAGTATTCATCAAACACAGAGAAAGATAGGGGCTTAATGCTTCGCCTCCCAACCTTTTTACCTCAGGGGTAATGTCAACAGTAATAATTCATGCTCAAATATATTTGAATGGCCATATATGCTTAGATCTTTCCATCACATGATGATTGCCAACTAAAGAGTAGGTTGGAATGAGAAGGAATACTATTGACTCTTGCATAAGAGTAAAAGATAGGCCCTTCGCAGAGGGAAGCAGGGATTTGCGGAGGTGCCAGAGCTCGAAGCAAAAACAGAGATGAAAATAATTTTGAGAGGTATGCTTTCATTGTCAACATAACGACCAAGAGTTCCCAATATCTTCCATACTACATACATTATAGGCGGTTCCCAAACAGAAAGGTAAAGATTTTTACTTCCCCTCCACCAACAATCATCAATCCATGGCTTGCCCGAAACAACGGGTGCCTCCAACTAACATCAATCCTGGGGGAGTTTTGTTTGCAATTATTTTTGATTTGATTTCGATCTTTTGATCATGGGACTGGGCATCCCAGGTACCAGCCATTTTCTCGTGAATTATTAGCGGAGTCCACTCATCGTGAGAATAACCCACCTAGCATGGAAGATACTACTAACCCATAGTCGCTACATGAGCGATTCGGGCATACAAAACAGATTATTATTTGAAGGTTTAGAGTTTGGCACATGCAAATTTACTTGGAACGGCAGGTAAATACCGCATATATGTAGGTATGGTGGACACTCATGTAAGAAACTTTGTTCAAGGGATTTGGATGCACAAGCAGTATTTCCGCTTAGTACAGAAATTTTGGCTAGCAAAAGATTCTAAATAGCAAGCACCACATGTTAGAGGATCCATAAATATATAACTTCTATACAAATATACCCAAGCATAACTCATTATGTTGTCTTCCTTGTCCAACTTCAACTAATTTTCTCAGGTTCGAAAATAATTAATGGGGATCACAATCGTAGAAGATGTCCAAGATAGTATTATATGTGAAATCTCTCGTCCTTCAATATTCTTTCATGAATTGTTGAAGTGACCAATACAATGCTTGCTAACCTTCAATAAATTTACCACCTCTACTTCTTATATGTAAAGGCATTACTCCCCATGGGATAAGCATATGAAACATATATAATTTCAGATTTATGACATTCAAATCATTCAACCATTTACTCATAGGATATAAGTGAAGCACGCGAGTAAATGACAAACTACTCCAAAAAGATATAAGTGAGGATTAATGAGTAGTTAAATAATTATGTAGCTAAGTGAAGACTCTCTCTCATTTAAGAATTTCAGATCTTGATACTTTATTCAAACAGCAAGCAAAGCTAAAGAAAATAAAATGACGCTCCAAGCAAAACACATATCATGTGGTGAATAAAAATATAGCTCCAAGTAAAGTTAGTGATGAACGAAGACGAAAGAGGGATGCCTTCCGGGCATCCCCAAGCTTACTCTCTTCCACTCCTTATTCCATAGTCCATCGAATCTTTACCCAAAACTTGAAAACTTCACAACACAAAACTTAACAGAAAACTCGTGAGCTCCGTTAGCGAAAGAAAACAAAACACCACTTCAAGGTACTGTAATGAACTCATTCTTTATTTATATTGGTGTTAAACCTACTGTATTCCAACTTCTCTATGGTTTATAAACTATTTTACTAGCCATAGATTCATCAAAATAAGCAAACAACATGCGAAAAACAGAATCTGTCAAAAACAGAACAGTCTGTAGTAATCTGTAACTAACCCAAACTTATGGAACTCAAACAATTCTACCAAAATAGGAAGACCTAGATAATTAGATTATTGATCTGATGCAATTGGAATCAGTATTTTATCTCATTCTGGTGATTTTAAACAATTGTTTTTGTGAACAGGAAGTTTCTGGAATTTCCAGCAAAATCAAATAACTATCATCCAAGAAGATCCTATAGGTTTTACTTGGCACAAACACTAATTAAAACATAAAACCACATCTTAATAGAAGCTAGATCGATTATTTATTACGATACAGAACCAAAAAGCAAGAAACTAAAATAAAGTTGGCTTGCCTCCCAACAAGCGCTATCGTTTAACGCCCCTAGCTAGGCATGATGATTTCAATGATGCTCACATAAAGGATAAGACTTGAAACATAAAGAGAGCATCATGAAGAATATGACTAGCACATTTAAGTCTAACCCACTTCCTATGCATAGGGATTTTGTGAGCAAACAACTTATGGGAACAAGAATCAACTTGCATAGGAAGGCAAAACAAGCATAACTTCAAGATTTTAAGCACATAGAGAGGAAACTTGATATTATTGCAATTCCTACAAGCATATATTCCTCCCTCATAATAATTTTCAGTAGCATCATGAAGTAATTCAACAATATAGCCAGCACCTAAAGCATTCTTTTCATGATCTACTAGCATAGAAATTTTATTACTCTCCACATAAGCAAAATTCTTCTCATTCGGACTAGTGGGAGTATCATAAGAGACTTGAATACTATAAATTGTTTCCACATTAAAGGAGTAATGTTCATGACAAGTTTTATAAGTGTAATCATCACTACTTTTTATAGCATAATTTTTATCACAATAATCATCATAAGTAGCAGCTTTGTTCTCATCATAATCGATTGAAACCTCTTCCATGAGAGTGGATACATCACTAAATAAAGTCATGACCTCTCCAAATCCACTTTCATAAATATTATAAGATTCAACATCCTCCAAAATAGTGGGATCATTACTTCCTAAAGTCGACACTCTTCCAAACCCACTTTCATCAATATAATCATCATAAGTAGGAGGCATGCTATCATCATTATAAATTTGCATATCAAAACTTGGGAGACTAAAAATATCATCTTCGTTAAACGTAGCCTCCCCAAGCTTGGGCCTTTTCATATCATAAGCATAATCACTCTCATCATTAATAGTATGGATAGCACCAATAGTATAGGAATTATCATATTCTTCCAAGCAAGTGCCAAAAAGATTTTTAAGATCATAAGAAGTATCTTAATCTTCCCAATCATAATCATCACAACAAGCAATAGGCATAACGAGATCATCATCAAGTGCATCATCTTCCACAATTATTTTTGATTCATTTTCATGAGGCACAGCAATAATAGGAGCAACATTATTTGGGAGAGATATCTTTTTACCTCTCTCCCTTTTTCTTTTCTTCTTCTTCACCACATCATGTGTGGGTTCAATCCTCTTTTTGGAGATCCTTATTAATGAGATTGGTTGAATAGAAGGCTCCTTCTCATTACCTGATTGATCATAAGAAATAATAGGAGGATATTGGGAAATCTCTTCCCTTTCATTAGTATTCTCTTCATATTCTATTTGTTTTCTTTTCTTTATGTAATTGGCAATATAAGGATTTTCAATGCAATTCACCGCACAATACATATAAATTTGTTCTAGATCAATATCAAGGAATTTCTCAAGGTTATATTCTGGAATATGCTTAGTTTGACGTTTCAGTTCTTCATAACCCAAAATCAAACTAAGTTCATTATAATGTGCAAGGGAAATCAAGTCATCACAATTTTTGGACACGATTCGGTCATGAAACAATTTGCATTTGATATTTAAATGACCATGTTCATTGCAAAGTTCACAAGTATGGCTAAGATATTTTAAATTTTCAGCGCTAACATTTAGCCTTTCTTGTAACCATTTAGTCTCTAAATGCTTATGCCTCTTGCAATATCTATCTTCCCTATTTGGTGTGTACTTGCAAACCCAATACACTCCACAAAAATCAACATGCTTATAAGAGATATTTTCATCATGACTAGTGCAATCATCATTAGTACTATGGATATTCAAGGAGTTCATACTAACAACATTGCAATCATGCTCATCATTCACATATTTTATGCCAAGCATTCTATGTAATTCTTCTTCTAGTACTTTGGCACAATTTTCCTTTCCATCATACTCATGAAAGATATTAAAAAGATGAAGCGTATGAGACAAACTCAATTTCATTTTTTGTAGTTTTCTTTTATAAACTAAACTAGCGATAAAACAAGAAACTAAAAGATTCGATTGCAAGATCTAAAGATATACCTTCAAGCACTCACCACCCCGGCAACGGCGCCAGGAAAGAGCTTAGTTGACGGGGTGTGAGTGCCGCTTACCTAGCCTCCCCGGCAACAGCGCCAGAAAAGAGCTTGATGTCTACTACACAACCTTCTTCTTGTAGACGTTGTTGGGCCTCCAAGTGCAGAGATTTTTCGGACAGTAGCAAATTTCCCTCAAGTGGATGACCTAAGGTTTATCAATCTGTGGGAGGCGTAGGATGAAGATGGTCTCTCTCAAGCAACCCTGCAACCAAATAACAAAGAGTCTCTTGTGTCCCCAACACACCCAATACAATGGTAAATTGTATAAGTGCACTAGTTCGGCGAAGAGATTGTGATACAAGTGCAAAATGGATGGTAGATATAGGTTTTTGTAATCTAAAAATATAAAAACAGCAAGGTAATAAGTGGTAAAAGTGAGCGTAAACGGTATTGCAATGCTTTGAAACAAGGCCTAGGGTTCATACTTTCACTAGTGCAAGTTCTCTCAACAATAATAACATAGTAGGATCATATAACTATCCCTCAACATGCAACAAAGAGTCACTCCAAAGTCACTAATAGTGGAGAACAAACGAAGAAATTATGGTAGGGTACGAAACCACCTCAAAGTTATTCTTTCCAATCAATCCATTGGGCTATTCCTATAAGTGTCACAAACAGCCCTAGAGTTCGTACTAGAATAACACCTTAAGACACATATCAATCAAAACCCTAATGTCGCCTAGATACTCCAATGTCACCTCAAGTATCCGTGGTTATGATCATACGATATGCATCATACAATCTCAAATTCATCTATTCAACCAACACATAGAACCTCAAAGAGTGCCCCAAAGTTTCTACCGGAGAATCAAGACGAAAATATGTGCCAACCACTATGCATAGGTTCATGGGCGGAAGCCGCAATTTGATCACCAAAACATACATCAAGTGAATCACGTGATATCCCATTGTCACCACAGATACGCATGGCAAGACATACATCAAGTGTTCTCAAGTCATTAAAGACTCAATCCGATAAGATTACTTCAAAGGGAAAACTCAATCCATTACAAGAGAGAAGAGGGGGAGAAGAAACATAAGATCCAACTATAATAGCAAAGCTCGCGATGCATCAAGATCGTGCCAAATCAAGAACACGAGAGAGAGAGAGAGAGAGAGAGAGAGAGAGAGAGAGATCAAACACATAGCTACTGGTACATACCCTCAGCCCCGAGGGTGAACTACTCCCTCCTCGTCATGGAGAACACCGGGATGATGAAGATGGCCACCAGTGAGGGTTCCCCCCTCCGGTAGGGTGCCGAAACAGGGTCCCGATTGACTTTTGGTGGCTACAGAGGCTTGTGGCGGCGTAACTCCCGATCCATTCTGTTACCCGAAGTTTTTAGGGTGTATGGGTATATATATAGGAGGAAGAAGTACGTCAGGGGAGCCACGAGGGGCCCACGAGGGTGGAGGGCGCGCCCAGGGGGGAGGGCGCGCCCCCCTGCCTCGTGCCTTCCTCGTTGCTTTCTTAACGTGGACTCCAAGTCTCCCGGGTTGCTTTCCTTCCAAAAATAACTTCTCCAGAAGGTTTCATTCCGTTTAGACTCCGTTTGATATTCCTTTTCTTCGAAACACTGAAACAAGGGAAAAACAGGAACTGGCACTGGGCTCTGGGTCAATAGGTTAGTCCCAAAAATAATATGAAAGTGTTTAATAAAGCCCATAAAACATCCAAGATGGTTAATATAATAGCATGAATACTTCATAAATTATAGATACGTTGGAGACGTATCACCTCAACACTCATCGGACCGCATACATCGGTATGCATTATTTAGAAGAAGTCATCAGCTTGCTCCATTGTTCCAGAGAACAGAGTTTTAGTCATCTTGCCCATGAGGCATGGTTCGCAAGTATCAAATGATTCATAATCAAGTGATTCCAAAAGCCCATCTGCATGGAGTTTCTTCATGCGCTTTACACCAATATAACATAAATGGCAGTGCCACAAATATGTTGCACTATCATTATCAACTTTGCATCTTTTGGCATCAATATTATGAATATGTGTATCACCACAATCGAGATTCAACGGAAATAGACCACTCTTCAAAGGTGCATGACCAAAAAAGATATTGCTCATATAAATAGAACAACCATTATTCTCTGATTTAAATGAATAACCGTCTCGCACTAATAAGATCCAGATATAATGTTCATGCTCAACGCTGGCACCAAATAACAATTATTCAGGTCTAAAACTAATCCCGAAGGTAGATGTAAATGTAGCGTGCCGACGGCGATCACATCGACCTTGGAACCATTCTCGACGTGCATCGTCACCTCGTCCTTAGCCAATCTTCGTTTAATTCGTAGCTCCTATTTCGAGTTACAAATATGAGCAACCGAACCAGTATCAAATACCCAGGCGCTACTACGAGCATTAGCAAGGTACACATCAATAACATGTATATCAAATATACCTTTGTTCACTTTGCCATCCTTCTTATCCGCCAAATACTTGGGGCAGTTCCGCTTCCAGTGAACAGTCCCTTTGTAGTAGAAGCACTCACTTTCAGGCTTGGGTCCAGCTTTGGGCTTCTTCCCGATAGTGGCAACTTGCTTGCCATTCTTCTTGAAGTTCCTCTTCTTTCCCTTGCCTTTTTTCTTGAAAACAGTGGTCTTGTTAACCATCAACACTTGATGCTCCTTCCTAATTTCTACCTCCGCTGCTTTGAGCATTGCGAAGAGCTCAGGAATTGTCTTCTCCATCCCTCGCATATTATAGTTCATCACGAAGCCTTTGTAGCTTGGTGGTAGTGATTGAAGAACTCTGTCAATAACACTATCATCTGCAAGCTTAACTCCCAGCTTGTGATGCCCCCGATTCAATCGTACACTAATCATGCACGCAAATGTGTACGATCAAGATCAGGGACTCACGGGGAGATATCACAACACAACTCTAAAACATAAATAAGTCATACAAGCATCATAATACGAGCCAGGGGCCTCGAGGGCTCGAATACAAGTGCTCGATCATAGACGAGTCAACGGAAGCAACAATATCTTAGTACGCACATAAGTTAAACAAGTTTGCCTTAAGAAGGCTAGCACAAACCGGGATACAGATCGAAGAGGCGCAGGCCTCCTGCACGGATCCTCCTAACTACTCCCGGTCGTCGTCGATGGGCTGCACGTAGTAGTAGGCACCTCCAGTGTAGTAGTCGTCATCGACGGTGGCGTCTGGCTCCTGGGCTCCATCGTCTGGTCGCAGCAATCGGGTAAAGAAAGGGGGAAAAGGGCGAACAAGGCAACCGTGAGTACTCATCCAAAGTACTCGCAAGCAAGGAGCTACACTACATATGCATGGGTATATGTGTAAAGGGCCATATCAGTGGACTGAACTGCAGAATGCCAGAATAAGAAGGGGGTAGCTAATCCTGTCGAAGACTACGCTTCTGGCAGCCTCCGTCTTGCAACATGTAGAAGAGAGTAGGCTGAAGTCCTCCAACTAGCATCGCATAGCATAATCCTACCCAGCGATCCCCTCCTCGTAACCCTGAGAGAGAGCGACCACCGGGTTGTATCTGGCACTTGGAAGGGTGTGTTTTATTAAGTATCCGGTTCTAGTTGTCATAAGGTCAAGGTACAAATCCAAGTCGTCCTGTTACCGAAGATCGCGGCTATTCGAATAGATTAACTTCCTGCGGTGCACCACATTACCCGACACGCTCGATCCCATTTGGCGGACACACTTTTACGGGTCATGCCCGCCGCGGAAGATCAACACGTCGCAGCCCCACCTAGGCATAACAGAGAGGTCAAGACGCGGTCTAAACCTAAGCGCAAAGGTGCAGGCCCATCGCCTTAGCACACCTGCGTTGCGGCGGATGGAAGCAGACCTAGCATAGTGGCGTTCGGTCCAATCCGGCGTCGCCGCTTCGATCCTGAGCGTCACGAAATGCTTGGTGATACCACGGCGCCGGTTGCCCATATCTTGTCCCACGTGGCGGTTAGTGTGTATAAGGTCAACGACCCAACTCAGATCAAATACCAAGATCTCGTTAAGCGTGTTAAGTATCCGAGAACGCCGAGCAGGGCCAGGCCCACATCTCACCTAGGCGGTCTCAACCTGCCCTATCGCTCCGCCACAAAGATCCACTCATGGTGCTCCACAAGCCGACCGACTTTAGTCACCACATGTATCATGTACAAAGTATATAGTATATACCGTGATCACTGCCGAGTGATCACGGCCCGATAGTATAGCACAGCAGATGGACAAGAATGTAGGGCCACAGATGGAATACTAGCATCCTATACTAAGCATGTAGGATTGCAGGTAAAGGTAACAACGGTAGTAGCAAGGACAGGCTATGCATCAGGATAGGTATAACAGAAAGCGGTAACATGTTACACTACTCTAATGCAAGCGGATAGAGTAGAATAGGCGATATCTGGTGACTAAGGGGGGCTTGCCTGGTTGCTCGGGAGAGAGGGGTCGTCAACTCCGTAGTCGAACTGGGCAGCAGCGTCGGTCTCGTAGTCTACCGAGAGAAGAGGGGAAGAAACAATGAATACCATGCAAAGAGATGCATATCGATGCATGACATGACAAATAACTATGCTAGGGGTGCCCTAACGCGGTATGAGGTGATACCGTGAAAGGGGAAGCATCAGGAAAGTATTCGGTGTTTAGCGTTTAGGCGAGGAGCCGAGGGGAAAGTTGCGAGTTTGATAGGTTAGGGGGGTGTGGCGGACGAACGGGTTGCGTTTCCTGAATCGTCTCGTCATTCTGAGCAACTTTCATGTTGAAAATAATTTAATCCAAGTTACGGATTAAAAGTTATGATTTTCTAAAGATTTTATTAATTTCTAGAATTTAATTAATTATTTAAATAAATTCGAAATTAGATTTATGACATCGACATGATGTCATCTTGACGTCGGCGATCAACGAGTTGGTCGGTCAACTGACCATGGGTCCCATTGGTCAGTGACACATTTTAATTAACAGATTAATTAAACTAATCATAATTAATTAGGGGGGTGGGCCCCACTGTCGTTGTTTGATTAATTAACTAACAGTTAATTAGGTTAATCTAATTGTGATTAATTAACTTAATTAATTCGTTATTTAATTAATTACTTTAATTATTATTATCTATTTATTTATTTATATATATATATATATATATATTAAAATTCTTTTTAAATAAAACATTACAGGCGTGGGCCCCATCATCATTGGCCCAGGGGCATAACAGGCCTGTGAGCTTTGGTGCTGGCGTGCGCCCGAGCAGCAGCAATGGGCGGCGTGGGCGCCGTGTGCGAGGTGCGGCGCAACCCGAGGCGCTGGCGCCTGCCGCCCAGCCAACCCGAGCCAAGGAGGCGGCGGAGGGACGGCGGCGAACGCGGAGGATGTCGATGGCGGCAGCGAGGAGGCGTGGTGACCAGCGACGCAGCGCCTGGCGCGGGCGCGACGAAGTGGCGACAGAGGCACGCCAGCGGGTGAGGCCACGGTGGCCGGGCGGGTGTGCAGAGCGCGGCACCGGAGCGAGGCAAGCACCGGCGAGAGGGGACGGGGAGGGGCCACGGCAGGGAGCGGGCGGTGGCGGTGCGGCAGTAGCATCCGTGGCAGGGGCGGCGTCGTCGGGTGGACGGGGAGCTCCGGGCGAGGAGGATCCGCGGCAACCAGCGTCGAGGAGCACTCGGGCGTGTACCTTGGCGCATCTGCGGCCGACGCAATCGAGGCACGCGTGGCGAAGCAGAGGGCGCGCGATGCGGGAAGAGAGGAGAAGGGCCTCACCGCTGGTCGTGGGGTCTGCAGGCGATGGGCGGGGGAGGTTCGGGAGGCCGCAGGGGCGACACGACGGAGCGGGAGGAGGCAGGCGGCGGCGCGTCGAGCTGGCGTGGGGGCGGCGAGCAGCGACGGCGGGTCGCCCACGGCGCTGGGACGGAGGGCGGCGGCGTCGGCGAGGAGGAGGCAGGCAGGCGGAGAGGGCTCTGGCGGCCGTTGCTGGCGAGGCGGTCGTGCCCGATCCGATCTGGATCGGGAGAGGGAGAGAGTGGGGGAAAGTGGGGGTCGAAGTGCGGTTAGGGTTTCTGAGGGAATGGCTAAGGGGAGGGGGCGTGGCCGGTTGGGCCGAATGGGTGAATGGGCCGGCCCGTTGGGTCTGCTGGCCCGGGGGGTCTTTCTCTTTTTTTTTGTTTCCTTCCTGTTTTCTTTTTTTTGTATTTTCTTTCTGTTTTATTTATTTTAAATTACTTAGGCATTTGATAAAAATGGGTTTGTTGCACCATAATTACCTTTGTAATATTTAGTACAAACCAAACATTTTTATTTTAATGTTTGAAAACTTTTATTATTTACCAAACTTTGACTTTGACTTTTGGACCGGTTTCGTTCTAACGATAGATTAGCAGCAGTAATCGTGGTGACGTGGCATCATTAGCGTGGGATCAGTGTAGCATAATTATCCGGGCGTTACAAATCTCCTCCACTACAAGAAATCTCGTCCCGAGATTTAAGAGGGGGACTAAGGGGAAAATTTTGATGAGTCTTCTCGGTCTTAGTGGCTCTTCTCGAAGAGGTCGATCCATTACATTGATGTCTTCATTTCTCTGCTTCAGATCATCATGATGAAGTCGGCATCCTTTCTTCGGGATCTTCATCGTATTTACGAATAGGTAACAGGGTAGATCGGAAACGACAGAATGCTATAAGGGTAATAACATGGGATTAACCCATGAATGAGCATATGAGTACCTCTTGAGTTGAACAAATAAAACACACGTTGAGCAAAGTAAGAAGATACCATAAGAAGTCTGAAACAGATAAACAATCGTCGTTGCCTGAAACAAGGCAACGAGTATAGGTATTGTGTTTAATATCAGAATTGATGATCCCACAGAAGGTGGCTCGTGAATTACATACGAAGCCAAGCGTGAGGAATAACTTTAGAAACAGGGTTGTACAGGAGAGTTAGGTTTCGATCCTGTGGAACTATGGGTTATGGGCCCACCATGTGGGTTAAAAGTAGGAAGGGCGGAGACGTCTTGCGTGATCATGCAAGCAAGGCATGTCAGAGGGTAGCATGTCGATTATGTCGGCAACAACGTCGATACCAAGGGCGAGGGACGAAGAGAACCATTTTTCCTGCTCGTTGAACGAGGCGGACCAATAGGCAAAGTTCTCGTCCATCGGTGGTTATCGGAATGCTATCAACAAGAGAAACAGGGTCTTACTGACACGGTTGTACACCAAGGTGTTTACATAAGCAGGGAAGTATTACTGCTTATATCATATAGATCACAAGAAACGTTAAACCAACCAATGGAAAGGAAAATAGGATTATCAGATTAAACAGAACAACATAAAGGAAAATGTGTTTAAACACATATTTCAAGGGTATATCCTTCCCAAGGACAAGCGGAGCATGATATCCATGACAGGATATAATGTAGAAAACTCTTTAGGTAGGGGAGAGAAATTTCATGACATTACCCATACAGCGGTGTTAGGATAATTTAGCAGGAAACATTTAGCATTGGCTTCAGATGTCCTTGTTGAAAATCGGAGTACCACAAACATGCTTCGAGATAGCATTGCATGGCCTTCAAGCAAAGTTCAGACTTTGGAAACAAAACGGGTCCATCAGGAAGAACTTATAAAATAAGTCTTACAATTTCCTCATGGAAGAAAGGATAGCCTGACTGAAAAGGAAACCATAACAATAGGGCCTCCGGCCAGGTGTGCCAGGCACGACATCACCTTACCGGGTCACATAAAGACCATTGCTATAACTCTTGGAAATATGTTCCAACCATCATATCTGACCGAGATTCAGATCTGATTGGTGTCGAGATACCTCAAACTCACGGCGCCGAGGAGAAAAAGGTGCGACACAAATTGGCGAGAAGACATTGAAGATTCTCGAAATGAACTATGGAAGCGAGTTCCGAAACAAGAGTTCATCATTAAAGCAAGAAGAGGATGAGGAGGTGACTGATGGACTCAACGATAACTCATCGAGGTATCCAAAAGATGGATCTCCACAATTATGTGGATAAGGAGATAACATTTGTCATATCAAATGATATAAGGAAGTAAGCTCGAGGAAGAAATACACAATTAAACATTGGTTGAAAGGTGCGCCCGAAATATGGGTTGGGTTGCACGACCAATGTCGGAATGGTGATTCAATAATTAATAGTCTAAGAATGAACGGCCGACCATTAAGAGGGTTGCTAGGAGGGCAGAATCCAAACAACACCGTTCACTTGTGGGTACCCCGGTTGGAATCAACACGAGGACCAAGAAAGAATGGTGATGGTGAGAAGTATCATTATAGCAAGAATTCTGAAGAGGTGGAGCAATCCTCACAACATTCTTGACATCAAAGATGGTAATACTCATGGTAGAATCATAACATAAGTAGGATAGAAAGGAACTCAAGGAACAACACAAAACAGGAACAATTTTTGTGTTGGAGGGAATGCCATAATGTTGTGGATGATAACCCAAACCATCGAGGGCAAAGGATGCTATTTCTCATCAAGAATTCGATAGATATCTTGGAAGACCCCAGAATGTTGATGATAATCACAACACATTTGTCGAGAGGTTTCGAGAAGATGTAACTGGTCGGCGATGACATCAAGTCAACGGAAATGATGAAGCCAAAAGTCATTGGAACCATGGGTACGACACAAACTCGAAATCAAGCTTGCTATACAAGGTCAAACGGTATGACGAGGAAGATCGATTGTAAGATTAGCTCACCGTCGAAATTTGTGCTCCGAGAAGAAGGACCCGGTAGCACAGTTAAAATTTAGCATGATAATGATATAGCCGATCAGGCTAGGAATGATGTGATCGGGTACAAACTCGTACTTATAGAAGCTTACCGAAGAGTTGTTGAACCGTAGTGCGGACTCGGTCCAGTTATTGGTGTCTTTGAGTGTTTAATAACTCAGAGCCCGTGAAAAATTGGAATCAGTGGGAATGTAGCACTTGATGAAGAACTCATAAGAAGTTATGCAGTTCCATGATAATCTCGAGATACCAGGGGGGGTAATACTCGATGACAGATCAAAGTAGAAGTTGGATTGGGGTATTGCTCTACAGAAGACAAGTTCTTAAACTTGCACGAGAAATGGTATTTAAAAGAGAACATGGTCGGAACCACGATTGCAAAAGGCCAGATCCCAGATATAAGATGAACTTATACCAAAGGAATAATTAATTTAAGAGAAGCTTTAATGATAAGATCTACATCATGTCCATGGGCATGAACACAAGTTCAAGGTCGACTCCCACTTCTCCAAAGCATAACCTTACATTCACTTCTTATTCCGATAATGGCATTAGTGTTGAAAGTTTTACCTGGTGAAATACCAGATGAGTATGACCCGTGAAAACTTCCGAGTTCAAACATAGTAAGGAAGGCATAGGTTCAACCCATCAGGGCATCTTACGAACATATACCACAAACTTCGGGGTAAATAATACAAGCTCGAAAGTAGAGCATTGTTCAAAAGAAGATGATACAATTTACCAAAGGCATTATATACCCATGTAAAGGCTCTCAAGGTTATTCAATATGAAGGACACTGTCGGATAAAATCGACAAAGGAACCGATGGTCCACAAGGGATCGATGTGAGCATCGGTACTCAACCGAAGGAAGAAGAATGCACGGGCATCATATTATAGAACATCGGAATAATTCGATGCTTAGATAGCAAAGGAATTTCGATTTCCAAAACAAAGGATCGAAGCGATCGCTCGATCAAGGATGAATAAGTTGGATATACGGAGGCACAATTGATGACGAGATAGTTTGGTGAGAACCAGCTCATGTTCAAAATGACGTCTCGAGCGGAAAGATAATCCTAGGACTCGATCGATGATTGTGTGCATTCGCACACATGCTGAATCAATAGGATCAAAATGACGGTGTCAAAAGATACTAGTGAATATTGCCAGATACATGGGATGCATCCATAATGCAAGTAGACAAGTATTTGCAGAGCAATAAAGCTGCTAAGGATTATTGGAGGATCGAATAGTATTTTGAAGACCATTGTGAAACACATGAACAACTGGGGGATGAGCGGATACTCGATAAGTGCGAGAATTATCCGTAGGGGTATTCAGGTGACAAAGAACAGCAAGGCAGTAAGCTCAAAGGATTATCGAAACATTAGAGAGAATTTCGGGGTATCTTGTAATAACAAGACCAACTGGGGATGAATGTAAGAATAACAACTGCAAGTAGTTATCCATAAGGGTTGACGGTGGAAGGGAATTGCAAACGCGATGAACACAAGTTCTCGGGTTAATAGCGGAGAGTATCTTCAGGGTCTTCACGTGCAGAAGACGATCATTAGTAATAAGAGGCTCTCCGGGTGAAAGTGGTAACGAGATCCTAATGTTAGCTTTAGTAAAATTCATTTAACCCGAATAGAAGAGAGATCAGAGTCCCAGAGTAAAGGTCGAGGAGTAAAAGATCCTAGTACCACCCGATGGCGACGTGGGCCCGTAGGACACACAGCCATGTTAGTAAAAGTTTTTGCAATGTCTAGACTCGACTTCGGCCAAGGAGTGTGGAAGGGGGATTCCTACAGGCAGTCAGCTCTAATACCAACTTGTGACGCGCCCCGATTCAATCGTACACTAATCATGCACGCAAATGTGTACGATCAAGATCGAGACTCACGGAAGATATCACAACACAACTCTAAAACATAAATAAGTCATACAAGCATCATAATACAAGCCGGGGGCCTCGAGGGCTCGAATACAAGTGCTCGATCATAGGCGAGTCAGCGGAAGCAACAATATCTGAGTACGATATAAGTTAAACAAGTTTGCCTTAAGAAGGCTAGCACAAAGCGGGATCTGAGATCGAAGAGGCGCAGCCTCCTGCACGGGATCCTCTTATCTACTCACAGTGGTCGTCGGCGGGCTGCACGTAGTAGTAGGCACCTCCGGTGTAGTAGTCGTCATCGACGGTGGCGTCGCTCTTGGGCTCCATCGTGCAGTCGCAGCAACCAGGTAAAGAAAGGGGGAAAAGGGGGAACAAGGCAACCGTGAGTACTCATCCAAAGTACTCGCAAGCAAGGAGCTACACTACATATGCATGGGTATATGTGTAAAGAGCCATATCGGTGGACTGAATCGCGTAATGCCGAATAAGAGGGGATAGCTAATCACGTCGAAGACTACGCTCGCAGCCTCCGTCTTGCAACATGTAGAAGAGAGTAGGCTCAAGTCCTCCAACTAGCATCGCATAGCATAATCCTACCCGGCGATCCCCTCCTCGTAACCCTGAGAGAGAGCGACCACCGGGTTGTATCTGGCACTTGGAAGGGTGTGTTTTATTAAGTATCCGGTTCTAGTTGTCATAAGGTCAAGGTACAAATCCAAGTCGTCCTGCTTACAAGATCACGGCTATTGAATAGATTAACTTCCTGCGGTGCACCACATTACCCGACACGCTCGATCCCATTTGGCGGACACACTTTTACGGGTCATGCCCGGCGCGGAAGATCAACACGTCGCAGCCCCACCTAGGCATAACAGAGGTCAACACGCCGGTCTAAACCTAAGCGCCAGGAAGTGCAGGCCCATCGCCTTAGCACACCACACGTTATGCGGGCGACGGAAGCAGACCTAGCATAGTGGCGTTCAGTCCAATCCGGCGCGCCCGCTCGATCGGCCGACGTCACGAAATGCCGGATACCACGGCGCGGTTGCCCATATCTTGTCCCGTGGCGGTTAGTGCGTATAAGGTCAACGACCTTTCGAGATCAAATACCAATATCTCGTTAAGCGTGTTAAGTATCATGAACGCCGAGCAGGCCAGGCCCACCTCTCACCTAAGCGGTCTCAACCTGCCTGTCGCTCGCCACAAAGATCCACTCATGGGTGCTCCACAAGCCGACCCGACTTTAGTCACCACATGTATCATGTACAAAGTATATAGTATATACCGTGATCACCTCCCGAGTGATCACGGCCCGATAATATAGCACATGAGCGGACAAGAATGTAGGGCCACAGATGGAATACTAGCATCCTATACTAAGCATGTAGGATTGCGGTAAAAGGTAACAACAATGGTAGCAAGGACAGGCTATGCATCGGGATAGGTATAACGAGCGATAACATGCTACACTACTCTAATGCAAGCGATATAGAGTAGAATAGGCGATATCTGGTGATCAAGGGGGCTTGCTGGTTGCTCACGGCAAGAGAGAGGGGTCGTCAACTCCGTAGTCGAATCGGGCAGCAGCAGCGGCGTCGGTCTCGTAGTCTACCGAGAGAAGAGGGGAAGAAACAATGAATACCATGCAAACAGATGCATATCGATGCATGAGATGACAAGTAACTATGATAGGGGTGCCCTAACGCGGTATGAGGTGATACCGGTGAAGGGGGGAAGCATCCGGGAAAGTATTCCCGGTGTTTCGCGTTTTCGGGCAGAGGAGCCGGACGGGGAAAGTTGCGAGTTCGATAGGTTAGGGGGGTGTGGCGGACGAACGGGTTGCGTATCCGGAATCGTCTCGTCGTTCTGAGCAACTTTCATGTTGAAAATAATCTAATTCGAGTTACGGATTAAAAGTTATGATTTTATAAAGATTTTATTAATTTCTGGAATTTAATTAATTATTTAAATAAATTCGAAATTAGATTTATGACATCAGCATGATGTCATGCTGACGTCAGCAGTCAACAGAGTTGACCGGTCAACCTGACCAGTGGGTCCCACTGGTCAGTGACACATTTTAATTAACATATTAATTAAATTAATCATAATTAATTTGGGGGGTGGGCCCCACTGTCGTTGTTTGATTAATTAACTAACAGTTAATTAGGTTAATCTAATTGTGATTAATTAACTTAATTAATTTGTTAATTAATTAATTAATTTAATTATTATTATCTATTTATTTATTTCTATTTGTATATATATATATATATATTTTTTTTAAAATTCTTTTTTTAATAAAAGCGTTACAGGCGTGGGCCCCATCGTGTACAGGGGAATAACTTGCTGTGAGCTTTGGTGCAGGCGTGCGCCGAAAGCAGCCTGCAATGGCGGCAGGCGCCGTGTGCGAAGTCTGGCGCAACCCGAGGGCGCCAGCGCATGCTGCCGCCCGCCGCTTGAGCAAGGGAGGCGGCGGAGGGACGGCAGACGAACGCAGGCGGAGGGGGACGTGAGGCGATGTGGGAGGGCTTGGTGACCAGCAGCGACGCGCCTGCACGAGGCGCGGCGGGTGCGGGGTGGCGAACAGGGCACGCCCGAGGCGGGTGAGGCCACAGTGGCGCGGCAGGCGTGATGGCCGCACCGGGCGAGGCAAGCACCGGCGAGAAGGAAGGGAGGGCCACTGGCGGAGCGGGCGATGGCGGTCTGCGCAAGTAGCATTCGTGGCGGGGGCGGCGTCGTCGGGTGGGCGGGGAGCTCGGGCGAGGAGGATCCGCGGCAACCAGCGTCGAGGAGCACTCGGGCGTGGCCACCTGGCAGCAGGTCTTGTGCCGACGCATCGAGGAGGCACACGGCGGGGAAGCCGAGGCGCGCGATCTGGGAAGAGAGGAGAAGGGCCTCACCACCGGTCGTGGGGTCGAGGGGGGGGCGGGGGAGGTTCGGGAGGCCGACGGGACGACACGACGAAGCGGAGGAGTCGGTGGCAGCGTCAGTGGCATGGGGGAGGCGAACAGCGACGGCGGGGTCGTCCACGGGCGCTGGGGACGGCGGGCAGCGTCGACGAGGAGGAGGCAGGCCAGCGGAGAGGGCTCCTGGCGGCGTTGTTGACGAGGCGGCGGGGTCGTGCCCCGATCCGATCTGGATCGGCTAGAGGGGGAGAGTGGGGGG
This sequence comes from Aegilops longissima, assembly GCA_021605205.1. Lineage (NCBI taxonomy): Eukaryota > Viridiplantae > Streptophyta > Magnoliopsida > Poales > Poaceae > Aegilops > Aegilops longissima. The sequence continues at coordinate 47,575,212 of CM038680.1, read as the reverse complement.
GGGGAAGTGGGGGTCGGGGTGCGTTTAGGGTTTCGGGGGGAATGGATAAGGGGAGGGGGCGTGGCCGGTTGGGCCGAATGGGTGAATGGGCCGGCCCGATGGGTCTGCTGGCCCGGGGGGGTCTTTCTCTTTTTTTTTGTTTCCTTCATGTTTTCTTTTTTTTGTATTTTCTTTCTGTTTTATTTATTTTAAATTACTTAGGCATTTTATAAAAATGGGTTTGTTGCACCATAATTACCTTTGTAATATTTAGTACAAACCAAACATTTTTATTTTAATGTTTGAAAACTTTTATTATTTACCAAACTTTGACTTTGACTTTTGGACCGGTTTTGTTCTAACGATAGATTAGCAGCAGTAATCGTGGTGACGTGGCACCATTAGCGTGGGATCACTGTAGCATAATTATCCGGGCGTTACATAGCTGAGTCAAGTGATTATGATACCAGACATTTTGAGTATGTGTTCACTAACAGAACTGTTCTCCTCCATCTTGCAGCTATATAACTTGTTGGATACTTCATATCTCTCAACTCGGCCATTTGTTTGAAATATTAACTTCAATTAATGGAACATCTCATATGCTCCATGACGTTCAAAAAGTTTTTGAAGTCCCGATTCTAAGTCGTAAAGCATGGCACACTGAACTATTGAGTAGTCATCAGATCGAGCTTGCCAGACGTTCAAAACATCAGCATCTGCTCCTGCAGCTGGCCTTTCACCTAGCGGTGCATCAAGGACATAATTCTTTTATGCAGCAATGAGGATAATCCTCAAGTTACGGACCCAGTCCGTGTAGTTGCTACCATCATCTTTCAACTTAGCTTTCTCTAGGAATGCATTAAAATTCATGGGAATGGTAGCACGGGCCATTGATCTACAACATAGATATGCAAGTACTATCAGGACTAAGTTCATGATAAATTAAGTTCAATTAATCAAATTACTTAAGAACTCCCACTTAGATAGACATCCCTCAAGTCATCTAATGATACCTGATCCAAATCAACTAATCTATGTTCGATCATCATGTGAGATGGAGTAGTCATCAATGGTGAACATCTCTATGTTGATCATATCTACTATATGATTCACGTTCGATCTTTCGGTCTCCAGTGTTCTGAGGCCATGTCTATACATGCTAGGCTCGTCAAGTTTAACCCAAGTATTCCGCATGTGCAAAATTGTCTTGCACCGTTGTATGTGAACGTAGAGTCTATCACACCCGATCATCATGTGGTGTCTCAACACGACGAACTGTAGCAACTGTGCATACTGAGAGAGAACACTTTTACCTTGAAATTTAGTTAAGGGATCATCTTATAATGCTACCGCCGTACTAAGCAAACTAAGATGCATAACAGATAAACATCACATGCAATCAAAATATGTGACATGATATGGCCATCATCATCTTGTGCTTTTGATCTCCATCTCCAAAGCATCGTCATGATATCCATCGTCACCGGCTCAACACCTTGATCTCCAGGGTTGCGTCGTGGTTGTCTCGCCAACTATTGCTTCTACAACTATATAGCTAACGCATAGTGATAAAGTAAAGCAATTACATGGCGTTTGGATTTCATACAGTAAAGAGACAACCATAAGGCTCCTGCTGGTTGCCGATAACTTCTACAAAACATGATCATCTCATACAATAATGTATATCACATCATGTCTTGACCACATCACATCACAACATGCCCTGCAAAAACAAGTTAGACGTCCTCTACTTTTGTTCTTGCAAGTTTTACGTGGCTGTTATGGGCTTCTAGCAAGAACCGTTCTTACCTACGCATAAAACCACAACGGCGTTTCATCAAGTTTGTTGTTTTAACCTTCTTCAAGGACCGGCCACAGTCAAATTCGATTCAACTAAAGTAGGAGAAACAGACACCCGCCAGCCACCTTTATGCAAAATTAGTTGCATGTCTGTCGGTGGAACCGGTCTCATGTACGTGGACATGTAAGGTTGGTCCGGGCCACTTCATCCCACAATACCGCCAAATCAAAATAAGACATTGGTGCTAGGCAGTATGACTATCACCGCCCACAACTCTTTGTGTTCTACTCGTGCATATCATCTACGCATAGACCTGGCTCATGATGCCACTGTTGGGATTGCATGGAAAACAAAAAAAAATCTACGCACACGCGATGATCTATCTATGGAGATGCATAGCAACAAGGGGGAGAGTGTTTCTACGTACCCTCTTAGACCGTAAGCCGAAGCGTTTAACAACGCGGCTGATGTAGTCGAACTTCTTCTAGCTCCAACCGATCAAGTACCGAATGTACGGCACCTCCGAGTTCTGCACACGTTCAGCTCGATGACGTCCCTCGCCTTCTTGATCCAGCCAGACGTCGAGGTAGCAGATGAGTTCCGTCAGCACGACGGCGTGGTGACGGTGATGGTGAAGTTATCCTCGCAGGGCTTCGCCTAAGCACTACTAAAATATGACCGAGTGTGTAAACGGTGGAGGGGGGCGCCGCACACAGCTAAGCAATTGTCTGGGGTGTGCTAGGGGCGCCCCCCCCCGCCACAGATATATAGGAGGGAGGGGGAGGGGAGAGGCCGGGAGGCGCCCCAAGTAGGACCGAATCCTACTTGGGTTCCCCCTTGGCCGCACCCCCCCCCCCTTCCATATTAGCCAGAGGGGAAAGGAAAGAGGAGGGGGGAGAAAGGGACGGGGGAGGCCGAATCCCCCCCTTTCCTTTCCCTTCCCCTCTTTCCTTCTCCCACTGGTTAGGCCCATATGGGAGGCGCGCCAGCCCCTGGTGGCTGGTGCATTTTCCCTCCTGGCCCATAAGGCCCATATCTTTTGTCGGGGGTGCCTAGAACCCCTTCCGATGACCCAATATGTACCCGGTACCCTCCGGAACACTTCTGGTGTCTGAATACTACCGTCCTATATATCAGTCTTTACCTATTGATCATTTCGAGACTCCTCGTCATGTCCGTGATCTCATCCGGGACTCCGTATAATATTCGGTCACCAAATCACATAACTCATATAATACAATATCGTCACGAATGTTAAGCATGCGGACCTTACGGGTTCAATAACTATGTAGACATGACCGAGACACCTCTCCGGTCCATAACCAATAGCGGAACCTGGATGCCCATATTGGCTCCTACATATTCTATGAATATCTTTATCGGTCGAACCGTTATGACAACATATGTAATTCCCTTTGTCTATCGGTATGTTACTTGCCCGAGATTTGATCGTTGGTATCTTCATACCTAGTTCAATATCGTTACCAGCAAGTCTCTTTACTAGTTCCGTAATACATCAACTCATGACTAACTTCTTAGTCGTTTTCTTGCAAGCTTATGATGTGTATTACCGAGAGGGCCCAGAGATACCTCTCCGATACTCGGAGTGACAAATCCTAATCTCGATCTATGCCAACTCAACAAACACCTTCAGAGATACCTTTAGAGCATCTTTATAATCACCCAATTATGTTGGGACGTTTGATAACACACAAGGTATTCTTCCGGTATCCAGGAGTTGCATAATCTCATAGTCGAAGGAATATGTATTTGACATGAAGAAAGCAATAGCAATAAAACTGAACGATCATAATGCTAAGCTAACGGATGGGTCTTGTCCATCACATCATTCTCCTAATGATGTGATCCTGTTATCAAATGACAACTCATGTCCATTTCTAGGAAACCTTAACCATCTTTGATCAACGAGCTAGTCAAGTAGAGGCTCACTAGGGACACAATGTTTGTTTATATATTCACACGTGTATTTAGGTTTCCGATCAATACAATTCTAGCATGCATAATAAACCTTTATCATGAATAAGGAAATAGAAAATAACAACTTTATTATTGCCTCTGGGGCATATTTCCTTCAATGGTGTCACTTGGGAGACTGGGTCATAGGCTTGATTGTCATACTATCAAGGGGGGCTCTTGAGTTAGTAACTTGATCATATCGTTCGTAGAGAGCTCAAACAATTACATCCTTGCATCATCTTTCTTGGTCCTTGTTTGGATTTTATCCAACTGAGTTTTGGATCTTGTGGTCATATTTATGACAAGCTCAAATTCATCGAAAATAGATTTCGTATGCATCATCTATTGTGTTTTCAATGTTGGAGTTTTGACAGTTCTTCACTCATGGAGGTTTCACACTGTCGTGGTTCTAAGTCTGACAGTAGAATGGGGGTAGGTATGGAGAGGCAAGATCCTAGCTATGGAGTAGTTGTATACGCAAGATGTTTATGAGTTCAGGCCCTTCTCGGAGGAAGTAACAGCCCTACGTCTCGGAGCCCGGAGGCGGTCGACTGTATTATGTGCGTATGAGTTACGAAGTGCGAACCCTTTACACCGAGGAGGGTGGCTTATATAGAGTTCGCGGACCCTCCAGCCCTCGATTATGTAGGGATTAAGGTATATTAAGAGAGGGAGTTCTTGTAACGTCCCACATAAAGTGCTATGATGACCATAAAGCCACTTAATGACCGACCGTTTATGTCTTGATCGATAGTAGATCTTCCGGCGGTCGAGTGGTTGGCAGGTGGTCGAGTGTCTTCAGGTCCGTCGAGTGGAATCCTTCCAGGTCAACTGAAAGGTGTTTTCTTTAGGAGATGTCCATGGGGAGGGCACCTTAGGCAGGTCCATGACCCTACCCTAGGTACATGACTTCATCAGTAGCCCCCGAATGGATCGAGGTTTGAGTGAGGAAGGAGTTGAGAATTCTTCCGACCCACTTTTCGTGCGATGAGCACGTCTTGTCCTGGATCAATAAGCTTAGGTGACGGTCTTCAACTTCTTTTTCAGTCGCCTTGATCCATTCTGTGTATCTGTCGAGTGTGTTTTTTGTACTTGGTGAACTCCGAGTGACAGGATGGAGGAAATCTTTTGTCTGACGATTTGCTCTGCGGCGCGCGGATTTAGCGGGATTCGAATTTTCGGGAAACGAGCGGGGCGAAGGAAGCCGCAGTAATCGGACAGGATAAGGCAGGGATGCCTCGATCTCCGTGCCACCTTTTTCGCCACGTATCGCGCGGGCGACTGTTGCGGGATTTGACAGGATCGTCCGGGCCTACCAGTCAGTCACTCGGAAGCAACCTCATATGAGGCCTCGGACGGGGTTTTTGAGCAGTCGTTCCCTTTCCTCCTCCATCTCCAGATTCATCCGCGCGTCAAATTCCTCCTCCAGCGTTGCTGCTCCGTGCGCGTCTCGTCGGCGACAATGGTGAAGGACAAGACGGCGGCTTTGGAGCGGGCGAAGAAGGTGTCGGCGAAGGCGAAGGGGAGAGCGACCAGTCGGGGCGGATCCTCGTTGAGGGCCGTCTTGTCGCAGGGCTGGATCCAGGGCGACTGGATCCGCTCGACGATCAGCCAGAAGGACCTCGACGACATGGCCAATGAAGGAAGGATCCTCCATGGAACGGCGCGGCTCCCTGGGAAGGAGTGGACGCCACAACCTCTGGAGGGTGAGTGCGTTCTCTTGGCCACCCATGTCGACCGCGGGTTTTCTCTGCCGCCTCACCCTTTCTTTCGGGGATTTCTGAACTTCTTTGGGGCACAACTTCACCACTTCACTCCCAACTCCATCGTGTATCTTGCTGCCTTTGTGTCGCTGTGTGAGAATTTCTTGGGTTGCCGGCCTCATTGGGGCCTTTCCAAGCACATTTTCACTTGTCGCTCCCAAACGGTGAAAAAGGCCAATCCGAGTGACGAGAGAACTCAAGTGATTCAGATGTGTGGGGGTCTTGGGGTCCAAATGAGAGGAAAAAGCTCTTTTCGGCCATGGTCTTACCCGAGTCAGTCCGTGGATGGCGATCGACTTGGTTCTCTCGCAAGGACCAATAGCGCTGAGCGGTCATTGGACTCCCTCGTTTTCCATGGACCGAGTGAGCAAACCATCTTCTTTGAAAGTGATCCCGGAAGAGAAGGCGCAGGTGAAGGTGTTGGTCGAACGAGTTGTCCAGCTCATTCGAGATGGGGTAACAGGCATGGATCTCTTGGAGGTCTTCCTTCGATGACGCATCCAGCTGCTTCAAGCCCGAGACCATCCGATGTGGTTGTACTCCGGCACTGAGGACACCACTCGGATCCACCCGGAGGAGATCAAGGATGCCATGCTGGAAAGATGTCTTGAAGGCATCACACGAAACAAGGACAACCCTCGAGGGGTCAGGAGGATCCTTCCACTCGACCAGTCCTACGAAGTAGACAAGGTCCATTCCTGCATCTTTGATTGTTATCCTGTTTTCTCCATCTTGTTTGCTTCAAATCGGTCGATTGACTTTTGTCTTGTTTGTCATCTTCCAGGTCAGCACTGAGATGTACTCGATGCCCAACGGGGCGCAAGAACCAGTTGAGGAGGAGGAAGGGAGCGGACGTGAAAGCCAGGAGGAATGGCAATCTGACGGTGGGGAGGATGAAGATGACGACAGCTCTGACGAAGAGGAGGAGGAGGAAGAAGTCGACCCTCCTCGCATGGAAAGGCGGTCCAAGCTCACCCATGACCCCGCGGTCGAGCGCGGCAAGGCTATCTCACCTGTCGGGCAGTCGACGAAACGTCCTCGGACGACTTCTCCGGCGCCGACTGAGAAAGCATCGAAGCAACCCCGAGCGACGCCATCAAAGTCAGCGAAGGTTTTGCCCAAGATGAAGATGGCCATCCCCACTATTTTCGGGTACAGCAGAACTTGTGTTTTCTTGTTCAGCATGTACATACTTTTGGTCGACTTGTTGACTGGTCAACTGATTTCTGAAATCTGCAGCGCTGCCACCTCCGAGACCTCGGCCAGGAACGAAGACCAGGAGATGGAGGATGATGTTACCTCCAACCTTGGTATGATCGCTATAGTTTTGCTTTTGGTCGATTGGATTTCCGTTTTTAACTTTGAATCTTTCTTGTAGTCCCTCCTCATGTTATTGATCTCCCTGATGATGATGATGAGGCACTGTTGAGGCGGAGGAGGACTAAGAAGGCGCCTGCCGGCAAGACTGCTCAGGTTGCATCAGTGCCTGAGGTGCTGGTTCATGAGGGTGGCAACACCACTCGGACTTCCGTGTCTTTCGTTGTGCCACTAACGAGTGTCCGGCCTTCATCGTCGACTGCTGATCCGCCCTCCCTTTTCGCCACACACCACGTCCCAGAGGACCAAGTGGGTACTGCTAAGGAAGCTATCGCCAAAGAGGATCATGATGGAGCAAGTGAAGGTGGTCCGGAGGGCCAGCCAGTGCTCACGACGCCAACTTAGCTCTTCAGAGCAACGTCCAGGTTAGTTGATCACCACTTGTTCTATTAGGATATGCTACCTGAAAACTCTTCTTTCTGAAGATCTTCGTATTTGTACACCCACTGGGTGTGTCGACTGAATTTTTGGACTGGTGGGGGCACGCTGAGTGCACCCACTAGGTGTAGTCCCCGAGACTATGGTGGACTGCTGGCAGTCGACCGTAGTCTTTATACTTTATATTTCTTTGATAACTTCTTCACTCGGTCTGGTCGGACCATGTCGACTGGAATCTTGAAACCGGTGGGGGCACGCTGAGTGCACCCACTGGGTGTAGTCCCCGAGACTATGGTGGACTGCTGGCAGTCGACCGTAGTCTGAAGAACTCTCTTTTTTATTTTTTTTGTCTCTTCCGTCGATGATCGAACCGAAGTCGATGGGACCAGGTGGGGGCACGCTAAGTGCACCCAGGTGTAGTCCCGAGACTACTGTTGAATATTTTGATTCGGCTGTAGTCTTAGAAACGCAATGATTTTTCTTAGTCACTCGGAAGTAATCTATTTTTGATGTTTGCCGATTGATTCTTTGCAAAAAATCATGCGAGCTTGTGGCTCGCTATACTGAATTGGAAAACAAACAGATCCAACTCAACCTTGACTTGAAGCTTGCTCAGGAGAACTTGCAGAAGGCGAGAGACGAAGCAAAAGGTATGGCTGGTGAGATCTTGACGACTGTCTTTGTCTTTCTGTTCCTTCCTAATTCTGATCTCACTGTCATTTTGCAGACAAAATGGAGGAGGCTCTGAAGAAGAAGGATCATGACCTTGCCGAGGCGCAGAAAACGGCTTTGAACAAAACCAAGCTCGTGTAAGAAAAGTTGTCTTCAGTCGGAAAACTTGAAGAAGAGATCGCCAATCTGAAAGCTGCTCTCGACGCGGCCAACAAGGAGGTTAGCCGACTGAAGAACAACAAGATAGTTCTGAGCGACAAGACTGGCGAACTGGCGGGGAAGAGGAATGATTTAGAGGCTTATCTGGGAGCGCTCGCCAAGAAGTTATTCCTCATGCTTGAAGGTAATTCCTCTTATCCGACTAACTTGTTATCACTGACTCATCATAGAACCATTAGCTTGAACTCGAGTTGTGTTTGCAGAATTCTGTCAGAACTTCGAGGAAGAGACTAGTCGAGTGGAGACAAGCCTGGACCCCATTAACTCCCTCGTGAAGGATGAAGCTGCCATGAATGTGCTCCGACTGGAGTCTCGTGTTGCTGCTGTGGTGGACTACCTCGCTCGACTGAAGGTTGCGGTGTCGCGGATCGACTCAACACTCTGGCCAGGCGAAACACTTCAAAATGACCTCGAGTCTTTAATGACTCGACTGAATGACGTTCCAAGTCGAGTGCAGGAATGGAAGAAGTCTTCTACCAGATGTGGTGCTGATGTCGCTCTGTCCCTGGTCCACGTTCACTGCAAGGAGGCGCGAGAGGAAAGGTTGGCGTCCATCAAAGTTGCCAATACCAAGAAGTACGACTTCCGATCTTTCATGGAGACTTTCATTGGTGCTGCCACCCGAATCGCTGATGGGATCGACCTGGACCAGTTCATCGCGCCTTCCAGTCCTCCACCTGAGGAGTAAAAAACTTCTATGATTCGTCTTAAATTTGCCTCGGAATGCCGAGTGATCCTGTAACCGATAAACTTTAACAGGCTTGAGGCCTGGGTACTTCTGCATCCATAGGATGTTATTTGAACTTTACTTATCGTCGAAATATGCTTTTGTTTGCCTTCGAGTGAACTTTGTTCTTCACTCGGATTATGCTTCAGTGTTTGAGATGCAGCTCTGAGGTGGACAATCCAGTCGACCTACACTTCGTTGTTCTTGTAGGCAGGGATGGAGTTTGGATTGTACTTATGGCGCAGCTCCGCAGGAGAAGGTAACAGTCGACCTGCACCTCGTCGTCCTTGCGGATCGGGAGGGAGCGCATGTTGTACTTGTGGCGCAGCTCCGAAGGAGAAGGTAGCAGTCGACCTGCACCTCGTCGTCCTTGCAGATCGGGATGGAGCGCACGTTGTACTTGTGGCGCAGCTCCGAAGGAGAAGGTAACAGTCGACCTGCACCTCGTCGTCCTTGTGGATCGGGATGGAGCGCGCGTTGTACTTGTGTCGCGGCTCCGAAGGAGAAGGTAACAGTCGACCTGCACCTCGTCGTCCTTGCGGATTGGAATGGATTTCGTACTTAGGCGAGTACTGGACTGCAGCTAAGCCTCCGAGTGGGAGGTTTGCTCTCCACTCGGTAGGATTTTTCAAACTTAGGCGAGTACTGGACTGCTGCTAAGCCCCCGAGTGGGAGGTTTGCTCTCCACTCGGTAGGATTTTTCTAACTTAGGCGTCTTGGACTGTTGCTAAGCCCCGAGTGGGAGGTTTGCTCTCCACTCGGTGAGGATTTTTCAAACTTAGGCGTAGTCTTGGACTGCTGCTAAGCCCCCGAGTGGGAGGTTTGCTCTCCACTTGGTAGGATTTTTTAAACTTAGGCAAGTACTGGACTGCTTCTAAGCCCCCCGAGTGGGAGGTTTGCTCTCCACTCGGTAGGATTTTTTAAACTTAGGCAAGTACTGGACTGCAGCTAAGCCTCCGAGGAAGATTTTTGTGTCGTAGCTCTGAAGGGGAAGGCAACAGTCGACCTGTACCTCGTCGTCCTTGCAAAGCGCACATTGTATTAAATACTTAGGCGAGTACTTGGACTGCAGCTAAGCCTCCGAGTGGGAGGGTTGCTCTCCACTCGGTAGGATTTTCGGATACTTAGGCGAGTACTGGACTGCTGCTAAGCCCCCGAGTGGGAGGTTTGCTCTCCACTCAGTAGGATTTTTCAAACTTAGGCAAGTACTGGACTGCTTCTAAGCCCCCGAGCGGGAGTTTTGCTCTCCACTCGGTAGGATTTTTCAAACTTAGGCGAGTACTGGACTGCTGCTAAGCCCCCGAGTGGAGGTTTGCTCTCCACTCGGTAGGATTTTTCAAACTTAGGCGAGTACTGGACTGCTGCTAAGCCCCCGAGTGGGAGGTTTGCTCTTCACTCGGTAGGATTTTCAAACTTAGGCGAGTACTTGGACTGCAGCTAAGCCCCCGAGTGGGAGGCTGGCTCACCACTCGGTAGGATTTTAGATACTTAGGCTAGTACTTGGACTGCAGCTAAGCCTCCAAGTGGGAGGCTGGCTCACCACTCAGTAGGATTTTAGATACTTAGGCGAGTACTTGGACTGCAGCTAAGCCTCCGAGTGGGAGGCTGGCTCACCACTCGGTAGGATTTTCAGATACTTAGGCGAAACGGATTCGCAGCTAAGCCCCCGAGTGGGAAGCTGGCTCTCCACTCGGCAGGGATTTTTTTTACAAACTTAGGCGAAACGGGTTCGCGGCTAAGCCACCCACTGGGGGAAATTTCTCATGTAAACGAAAAGTAATAACAAACACTGGGAAAATTATAACATTCTTGTCTTTGATAAACAAACTACAGAAGTACTTTTATTACATCTCACCCGAGTGAGTACTTAAGTGCAAAAGGGGCGGAGCAGCTCCGCATTCCAAGCTCGAGGCTCATCAATCTGGTGATCGACGTTGTAAACATGGTATGCTCCATTGTGGAGAACTCTGGTGACGATGAAGGGACCTTCCCAAGTGGGAGCGAGCTTGTGTGGTTTCTGTTGATCCACTCGGAGGACCAAGTCTCCTTCTTGAAAGGTTCGGCTCTTCACATTTCTAGCATGGAATCGACGCAAGTCCTGCGATAGATGGTCGGCGGATCAGGGCCATCTCTCTCTCTCTTCAAGGAGGTCGATCGATCTTGTCGGGCTTGCTCCGCTTCATCTTCAGAGTAGAGTTCGACTCGGGGTGCATTGTGAAGCAGGTCACTTGGCAGAACTGCTTCAGCTCCATAGACCAGAAAGGATGGAGTTCTCCCAGTCGACCGATTAGGAGTGGTCCTCAATCCCCAAAGAACTGACGGAAGTTCGTCAACCCATGCTCCTGCTGCATGCTTGAGATCATGCATCAGCCGAGGTTTCAGTCCTTTGAGAATTAGACCATTTGCTCGTTCTGCTTGTCCATTCGACTGGGGGTGAACAACTGAAGCATAGTCGACTCGCGTGCCTCGAGAGGCAAAAGGCTTTGAACTTGTCGGAATCAAGTTTGACCCATTTTCGATGATGATGCTATGCGGAACTCCATATCTGAATATCAACTCTCGATGAAACCGAGAGCGATTACACGATCGAGGTTCTTGATAGGTTTAGCTTGATCCACTTCAGAAACTTGTCGAATGCCACTAGCAAATGAGTGAAACCGCTTCTGCCAGTCCTCAGTGGTCCAATCATATCCAACCCCCAAACAGCGAAAGGCCAGACGAGTGGAATGGTCTTCAAGGCTGAGGCGGGTTTGTGTGACATATTGGAGTAGAAATGACATCCTTCACACTTGTCGACTATTTCCTTTGCCATTTCATTTGCTTTCGGCCAGTAAAATCCCGCTCGGTATGCTTTAGCCACAATGGTCCGAGAGGACGCATGGTGACCACAGGTCCCCGAGTGGATATCATCAAGAATTATCTGACCTTCTTCTGGCGTTATGTATTTCTGGCCGACTCCAGTAGCGCTTTCTCTGTACAATTGTCCCTTGATCACAGTAAAGGCCTTGGATCGGCGGACGATCTATCGAGCCTCTTCTTCGTTCTCTGGGAGCTCTTTCCTCGAGATATACGCGATGTACGGCACTGTCCAGTCGGGAGTGATGACCACGACTTCCATGACCAGGTCGACCACAGCTGGGACCTCAACTTCAGTCGGATCAGTGGCACTTTTTGGCTGTGGGGTTTCTTCGGTGAAAGGATCCTCTTGAATTGACGGTGTGTGGATGTGCTCCAAAAACACATCACTGGGAATGGCTTCCCTCTTGGACCCTATTTTCACCAAATCATCAGCAGCTTGATTTTTCAGTCGGGGTACATGATGAAGCTCCAACCCCTCAAACTTATTCTCTAGCTTCCTCACTGCATTGCAATAACCAGTCATGGCTGGACTTCTGACATCCCACTCCTTCATCACCTGATTAACCACTAGATCTGAGTCGCCATAGACCATGAGGCAACGGACGCCGAGAGAAATGGCCATGCGCAACCCATACAACAGTGCTTCGTATTCTGCTTCATTGTTGGAGGAATCAAAGTGAATCTGGAGCACATATCTGAGCTTATCTCCTCGGGGGGAAACCAACACTACCCCAGCACCGGAACCATTCAGCATCTTGGAACCGTCAAAGAACATGGTCTAGTGCTTCGAGTGAACTTGAGTCGGTAATTGTTGTTCGATCCACTCGGCGATGAAATCTGCTACTGCTTGGGACTTGATGGCGTTCTTTGCCTCAAACTTGATATCAAGAGGAAGAAGTTCAATCGCCCATTTTGCCACTCGACCAGTTGCATCTCTGTTGTGCAAAATCTCTGATAATGGGGCGTCGCTGACGACTGTAATGGAATGATCAGAGAAGTAATGAGCAACCTTCTTCGCGGTCAGATAAATCCCATACACAAGCTTTTGATAATGAGGGTATCTTTGCTTTGATGGGGTTAATACTTCAGAAAGATAATATATTGGGCGCTGAACTTTGAAGGCCTTTCCTTCCTCTTCTCGTTCGACCGTAAGTACTATACTGACGACTTGTCCTGTGGCTGCAATGTAAAGCAGCAACGGCTCCTTACTGATTGGGGCAGCAAGCACCGGCTGGGTGGAGAGCAGAGCTTTGAGCTCTGCAAACGCTGCATCAGCTTCAGGAGTCCACTCAAACTTGTCGACTTCTTCATCGATCGGTAAAGAGGCAATGCATTTTCACCGGGCGAGAGATGAATCGACTTAAAGTGGCCAAGCATCCAATGAAGCTTACGGACGCCGTGCACACGCGCGAGGCGTTTCATTGGAGTATAGTGCCAACTTTTATGGGTTGGCGTCGATTCCTCGTTCGAAGCGAAAACCGAGTAACTTTCCGCCAGGTACTCTGAATGTGCACTTTGATGGATTAAGCTTGATATCATACCTCCTGAGATTGGCAAATGTTTCAGCAAGGTCAGTCAACAGGTCAGAACCTTTCCGTGACTTGATCACAATGTCATCCATGTATGCTTCCAATTACGACTGATTTGAGTGAGTAAACACTTCTGAATCATCCTCATGAACGTGGCTCCGGCATTCTTGAGGCCGAATGGCATGGTGACATAACATAAGCACCCGAATGGAGTGATGAAAGCTGTTTTGATCTCGTCGGGTCCATACAGACGGATCTGATGGTACCCGGAATATGCGTCTAAGAAAGACAACCGCTCACATCCCGCAGTCGAGTCGACTATTTGGTCGATGCGGGGGAGAGGAAAATGATATTTCGGGCAGGCCCGATTGATATGTTTGAAGTCGATGCACATGCGAAGTGACTTGTCCTTCTTAGGGACCATGACAACATTGGCGAGCCACTCGGAGTGGTAAATCTCTCGGATAAACTCTGCTGCTAAGAGCCGAGCCACCTCCTCGCCAATGGCCTTTCTCTTCTGGACGGCGGACCGTCGAAGATGTTCTTTGACAGGTTTAACTTTTGAGTCGACTCGTAGACGATGCTCAGCCAGTCCCCAGGAACACCGGCATGTCGGCGAGGCTTCCATGCGAAGATGTCCCGCTCACGGAGGAACCGGATGGCGCTTCTTCCTATTTGGAGTCGAGTGTTGTTGAGATGTGAGTCGGAGCAGCATTGGGATCAGTCGGGTGAATATGAATCGGTTTCCTCTCCCCGGACGACTGAAATGCTGACTCGTGGGCGGGCTTCTTGGCTCGCAACAAATCACTTTCGGTCTGCTGTTTTCGGTACTCTTGCAGCTCTACCACGCCATCGAGCATCAGCGATCTTAGAGCCTTTCTGAAAACACTCTTCTACTTTCTTCCGATTGCCAGTGACAGTGATCACACCTTTGGGACCTCGCATCTTTAGTTTGAGGTACACATAACATGGTCGAGCCATGAAACGCGCATATGCCGGCCTCCCCAGGATAGCGTGATAAGCGCTCTGGAAATCCACGACCTCAAAGGTCAACTTTTCCTTACGAAAATTCTTGTAGTCACCAAAAACCACATCGAGAGCAATTTGGCCGAGTGACTCAGCCTTCTTTCCAGGAATGACTCCATGGAAGCTCATGTTGCTGGTGCTGAGTCTGGACATCGGAATGCCGATCCCTTTCAGCGTCTCTGCATACAATATGTTCAAAGCCATCGCCACCATCCATCAAAACCTTAGTTAGTCGAGTGCCTTCGACGACTGGGTCGACCACCAACGCTTGCCTCCCAGGGGTGGCTATGTGTGTCGGGTGATCAGACTGGTCGAACGTGATGGCGGTCTGCGACCATTTCAGATAACTGGGTGTCGCCGGAGCGACCATATTCACTTCTCAGTTGATAACTTTCAATCAATTTTTGCTTTCAACGTCAGCAAAAATCATCAGAGTGGAATTGACTTGGGGGTATCCACCGTCACTATCTTCCTTGTCCTCAACTTTGTCCGACTCCTTCTCCTTGTACTTGGGCTGCTTCCCCTGGAACTGCTGAATCAAGAGCCGACACTGTCGAGTGGTATGCTTTGGGTAAATGAGTTTACCCTCTTCATCTTTCTTCGTGTGAATGTGACATGGCAAGTCCAACACATCATTTCCATCTTGGTATTTCACTTTCTTGGGGTTCCAGGGCCCCTTGGGTTTCCCCTTGAACTTTCCTGGAGTCACGGCCAAGGCTTCACCAAGAGCAGCTGGCTCGGCTTTTAAACTTCATTTCCATTGAGTTCCCTCCCGGTTTCATTAGCGGCTGACTTGTACTTGACACTCGGGCCGATCCTCTTCTTCACCATTGGCGTGCTTGGTGGCAATCTCCATCATTCGACTCGTGGTCATATCTCCGTCCGACCGAAGTTTCAAACTCAACTCTCTGTTCTTAACACCTTCCTTGAAGGCACAGATCGCCTCGATGATCGATACATTCTCTCTTGTGTGGTGCAAAGTGATCCATCTCTGGATGTAATCCTCGAGTTTCATTCGACTTACGCACACACGATCGCAACTCATCAATCCTGCTGGTAAACTTGCAAGTTCCTTCAAATGCCCTGACAAACACTCGGGCGAGATCTTCCCAAGTGTAAATGCTGCTGGGTGCTAACCGATTCAACCATGCTCTGGCTGAGCCCTCCAACATAAGAGGCAGGTGTTTCATGGCCACTTCATCGTTGCCGCCACCGATCTGAACAGCCACTCGGTAGTCTTCAAGCCAAGTATCCGGCTTGGACTCACCAGTGAACTTACTAACTCCAGTCGCCAACCTGAAGTTGGGAGGAATCACCGCGGCTCTGATGGCTCTGCTAAAACACTCTGGTCCTGAGACGTGGACTCTGCTGCTGATGGGCGCATTTCTGTCATGGCCTTCTTGGTTAGCTTTGTTCCTGTCGACCAGACCTTGAACGATGATGGATCTCGCATCAAAGCCTGGTTCCCTGGGGTCGACTGGTATCCTTCTCCCAACACTGTGCTGGCGTCTGTCATCTTGCTGTCGAGGCGCATATGACCCACCCCTAAGGGGAGGAGTGGGCACTCGACGTCGATCATCACGATCGAATCGGTCCTCATACTGATCATGCCGGCCTCCATGTCCCTCACGCCTCGGGGGCGATCTTGGGCTATGTGCCGACTGGACTGTATTCGCAGCGATGGATCTGCTGTGAATCCTGTTCCGCGACTGCGATACAGCTGAATTTTGATCTCCTGCTGCCCGGAGCAAATCTCTGATCTGGAGAAAGCCTCTGCCAGCCTCCGACTGGGAAGGCTGAATGGACTCTGCTATACGGGCTGCAGCTGCTAGATTCTGAATTGGAGTTCGGTATACCTGAGTCGGTTGTGGAAAGAGTTGACGTCGACTGGACGACGGGACCCGTTGTTGCGCTCGTTCGTCGAGCACTCACTGGAAATTTTCCAGTCGAGTGCGCTCAGCCAAGTTGGCCAAACGCGCATCTTCTAAGGCACGGGCCTCGGGGGTTTCTCCAACGATAGGAGTGTGAAGCGCATCCATGTTCCGGCGGCGAAGCTCCTCCCTCTGCAGCGAAGTGTTGGGTAACGTTGCAGAAAATTAAAATTTTTCCTACAGTTTCACCAAGATCCATCTATGAGTTCATCTAGCAACGAGTCATGGGAGAGTGATTGCATCTACATACCACTTGTAGATCGCGTGCGGAAGCGTTCAATGGAACGGGGATGATGGAGTCGTACTCGCCGTGATTCAGATCACCGATGACCTAGTGCTGAACGGACAGCACCTCCGCATTCAACACACGTGCGGAGCGGATGGCGTCTCCTCCTTCTTGATCCAGCAAGGGGAAGGAGAGGTTGATGATGATCCAGCAGCACGACGGCGTGGTGGTGGATGCAGCGAGAACTCCGCGGGGCTTCGCTAAGCAACTACGGGAGGAGAAGGAGGTGTTGCGGGGAGGAGGCGTCGGGGCTTATGGGTGCGGCCACCTCCCTCCCTCCCTTTATATAGGTGCAAGAGAGGGGGGGCGCAGCCTGCCCCTTCTTCCAAGGAAGGGTGCGGCCAAGAGGGAGGAGTCCATCCTCCCAAGGCACCTCGAAGGTGCCTTCCCCCTTTAGGACTCTCCCCTTTTTCTTATATCTTGGCGCATGGGCCTCTTGGGGCTGGTGCCCTTGGCCCATATAGGCCAAGGCGCACCCCCTACAGCCCATGTGGCCTCCCGGGGCAGGTGACCCCCCCGGTGGACCCCCGGACCCCTTTCGGCACTCCCGGTACAATACCGATAATCGCGAAAACTTTTCCGCGACCAAAATAAGACTTCCTATATATAAATCTTTACCTCCGGACCATTCGGAACTCCTCGTGACGTCCGGGATCTCATCCGGGACTCGAACAACATTCGGTTTGCTGCATACTCATATTCATACAACCCTAGCGTCCACCAACCTTAAGTGTGTAGTCCCTACGGGTTCGGAGACATGCGCACATGACCGAGACGGCTCTCGGGCAATAACCAACAGCGGGATCTGGATACCCATGTTGGCTCCCACATGCTCCTCGATGATATCATCGGATGAACCACGATGTCGAGGATTCAATCAACCCGTATACTATTCCCTTTGTCAATCGGTATTTTACTTGCCCGAGATTCGATCGTCGGTATCCCAATACCTCGTTCAATCTCGTTGCCGGCAAGTCACTTTACTCGCATCAGTAATGCATGATCCGTGACCAAACACTTGGTCACTTTGAGCTCATTATGATGATGCACTACCGAGTGGGCCCAGTGATACCTCTCCGTCATACGGAGTGACAAATCCAGCCTCGATCCGTGTCAACCCAATGAGATACTTTCGGAGATACCTGTAGTGCACCTTTATAGTCACCCGATTCGTTGTGACGTTTGGTACACCAAAGCACTCCTACGGTATCCGGAGTTACACGATCTCATGGTCTAAGGAAGAGATACTTGACATTGGAAAAGCTCTAGCAAAACGAACTACACGATCTTGTGCTATGCTTAGGATTGGGTCTTGTCCATCACATCATTCTCCTAATGATGTGATCCCGTTATCAATGACATCCAATGTCCATAGTCGAGAAACCATGACTATCTGTTGATCAACGAGCTAGTCAACTAGAGGCTCACTAGGGACATATTGTGGTCTATGTATTCACACGTGTATTACGATTTCCGGATAATACAATTATAGCATGAATAAAAGACAATTATCATGAACAAGGAAATATAATAATAATACTTTTATTATTGCCTCTAGGGCATATTTCCAACAGTCTCCCACTTGCACTAGAGTCAATATTCTAGTTACATTGTGATGAATCGAACACCCATAGAGTTCGGTGTTGATCATGTTTTGCTCATGGAAGAGGTTTAGTCAGCGGATCTGCGACATTCAGATCCGTATGCACTTTGCAAATTTCTATGTCCCCATCTTGAACATTTTCACGAATGGAGTTGAAGCGACGCTTGATGTGCCTGGTCTTCTTGTGAAACCTGGGCTCCTTGGCAAGTGCAATAGCTCCAGTGTTGTCACAGAAGAGTTTGATCGGCTCCGACGCATTGGGTATGACTCCTAGGTCGGTGATGAACTCCTTCACCCAAATTGCTTCATGTGCTGCCTCCGAGGCTGCCATGTACTCCGCTTCACATGTAGATCCCGCCACGACGCTCTGCTTGCAGCTGCACCAGCTTACTGCTCCACCATTCAACATATACACGTATCCGGTTTGTGACTTTGAGTCATCCAGATCTGTGTCGAAGCTAGCGTCGGCGTAACCCTTCGATGAGCTCTTCGTCACCTCCATAAACGAAACATGTCCTTTGTCCTTTTCGGTACTTTAGGATATTCTTGACCGCTGTCTAGTGTTCCTTGCCGGATTACTTTGGTACCTTCCTACCAAACTTACGGCAAGGTTTACATCAGGTCAGTACACAGCATGGCATACATAATAGATCCTATGGCTGAGGCATAGGGGATGACACTCATCTCTTCTTTATCTTTTGCCGTGGTTGGGCATTGAGCCGAGCTCAATTCCACACCTTGCAAAACAGGCGAGAACCCTTTCTTGGACTGATCCATTTTGAACTTCTTCAAAATCTTATCAAGGTATGTGCTTTGTGAAAGACCTATGAGGCGTCTCGATCTATCCCTATAGATTTTGATGCCTAATATGTAAGCAGCTTCTCCAAGGTCCTTCATTGAAAAACTCTTATTCAAGTAGGCCTTAATGCTGTCCAAAAGTTCTATATCATTTCCCATCAAAAGTATGTCATCTACATATAATATGAGAAATGCTCTGAGCTCCCACTCACTTTCTTGTAAACGCAGGCTTCTCCATAAGTCTCAGATAACCCAAACGCTTTGATCATCTCATCAAAGCGAATGTTCCAACTCGAGATGCTTGCACCAGCCCATAAATGGATCGCTGGAGCTTGCATACCTTGTTAGCATTCTTAGGATCGACAAAACCTTCCGGCTGCATCATATACAGCTCTTCCTTAAGATAACCGTTAAGGAATGCCGTTTTGACGTCCATCTGCCATATCTCATAATCATAGTATGCGGCAATTGCTAACATGATTCGAACGGACTTAAGCTTCGCTACGGGAGAGAAAGTCTCATCGTAGTCAATCCCTTGAACTTGTCGATAACCCTTAGCGACAAGTCGAGCTTTATAGATGGTAACATTACCATCCGCGTCCGTCTTCTTCTTAAAGATCCATTTGTTTTCTATCGCTCGCCGATCATCGGGCAAGTCTGTCAAAGTCCATACTTTGTTTTCATACATGGATCCTATCTCGGATTGCATGGCTTCAAGCCATTTGTTGGAATCTGGGCCCGCCATCGCTTCTTCATAGTTCGAAGGTTCACCGTTGTCTAACAACATGATTTCCAGGACAGGGTTGCCATACCACTCTGGTGTGGAACGTGTCCTTGTGGACCTACGAAGTTCAGTAGCAACTTGATCCGAAGTACCTTGATCATCATCATTAATTTCCTCTCCAGTAGGTGTAGGCACCACAGGAACATTTTCCTGAGCTGCACTACTTTCCGGTTCAAGAGGTAATACTTCATCGAGTTCTACTTTCCTCCCACTTACTCCTTTCGAGAGAAACTCTTTTCGAAAAGGATCCGTTCTTAACAACAAAGATCTTGCCTTCGGATCTAAGGTAGAAGGTATACCCAATGGTTTCCTTAGGGTATCCTATGAAGACGCATTTTTCCGACTTGGGTTCGAGCTTTTCAGGTTGAAGTTTCTTGACATAAGCATCGCATCCCCAAACTTTTAGAAACGACAGCTTAGGTTTCTTCCCAAACCATAATTCATACGGTGTCGTCTCAACGGATTTAGACGGTGCCCTATTTAAAGTGAATGTAGCTATCTCTAGAGCGTATCCCCAAAATGATAGCGGTAAATTAGTAAGAGACATCATAGATCACACCATATCCAATAGAGTGCGATTACGACGTTCGGACACACCGTTACGCTGAGGTGTTCCAGGCGGCGTGAGTTGTGAAACGATTCCACATTTCCATAAGTGTGTACCAAATTCGTGACTTAAATATTCTCCTCCACGATCTGATCGCAAGAATTTTATCTTTCGGTCATGTTGATTCTCTACTTCATTCTGAAATTCCTTGAACTTTTCAAAGATCTCAGACTTGTGTTTCATCAAGTAGACATACCCATATCTACTCAAGTCAGCAGTGAGAGTGACAACATAACGATATCCTCCGCGAGCCTCAACACTCATTGGACCGCACACATCGGTATGTATGATTTCCAATAAGTTGGTTGCTCGCTCCATTGTTCCGGAGAACGGAGTCTTGGCCATGAGGCATGGTTCGCATGTGTCAAATGATTCATAATCGAGAGACTCTAAAAGTCCATCGGAATGGAGCTTCTTCATGCGCTTGACACCAATGTGACCAAGATGGCAGTGCCACAAGTATGTGGGACTATCGTCATCAACTTTACATCTTTTGGTATTCATACTATGAATATGTGTAATATTACGTTCGAGATTCATTAAGAATAAACCATTGACCATCGGAGCATGACCATAAAACATATCTCTCATATAAATAGAACAACCATTATTCTCGGATTTAAATGAGTAGCCATCTCGCATTAAACGAGATCCTGATACAATGTTCATGCTCAAACTTGGCACTAAATAACAATTATTGAGGTTTAAAACTAATCCCGTAGGTAAATGTAGAGGTAGCGTGCGACGGGCGATCACATCGACCTTGGAACCATTCCCGACGCGCATCGTCACCTCGTCCTTCGCCAGCCTCCGTTTATTCCGCAGCTCATGCTTGAGTTACATATATGAGCAACGGCACGGTATCAAATACCGGGAGTTACTACGAGTACTGGTCGGTACACATCAATTACATGTATATCAAATATACCTTTAGTGTTGCCGGCCTTCTTGTCCGCTAAGTATTTGGGGCAGTTCCGCTTCGATGACCCTTCCTTTGCAATAAAAGCACTCGTCTCGTGCTTGGGTCCATTCTTTGACTTCTTCCGGCAAGCTGGCTTACGGGCGCGGCAACATCCTTGCCGTCCTTCTTGAAGTTCTTCTTTCCTTGCCCTTCTTGAACTTAGTGGTTTATTGACCATCAACACTTGATGCTCCTTCTTGATTTCTACCTCTGCGACTTCAGATTGAAAATACTTCAGAATAGTTTTCACCATCCCACGGATATTGTAGTTCATCACAAAGCTCTTGTAGCTTGGTGGGGCGATCAAGGATTCTGTCAATGACCGCCTCGTCCGGAGGTTAATGTCCAGTGGGACAAAGCGGTTGTGCAACCTGGACATTTTGAGTATGTGCTCACCGATGAACTATTTTCCTCCATCTTACAACTGTACAACTTGTCGGAGACTTCATATCTCTCGACCCAGGCATGAGCTTGGAAAAGTAGTTTCAGCTCCTCGAACATCTCATATGCTCCGTGTCGCTCAAATCGCTTTTGGAGCCCCGGTTCTAAGTTGTAAAGCATGCGCACTGAACGAGGGAGTAATCATCAGCACGAGACTGCCAAGCGTTCATAACGTCTTGGTTCTCTAGGATGGGTGCTTCACCTAGCGGTGCTTCTAGGACATATTGTTTCATGGCAGCTATGAGGATAATCCTCAGGTTCCGGACCCTGTCCGAATAGTAGCTTCCATCATCTTTCAGCTTGGTTTTCTCTAGGAACGCGTTGAAGTTCATGGTGACATGAGCGTTGGCCATTTGATCTACAAGACATTTTGCAAAGATTTTAGACTATTGTTCATGATAATAAAGTTCATCTAATCAAATTATTTAATGAACTCCCACTCAGATTTGACATCCCTCTAGTCATCTAAGTGATACATGATCCGAGTCGACTAGGCTGTGTCCGATCATCACGTGAGACGGACTAGTCATCGTTGGTGAACATCTCCATGTTGATCGTATCTTCCATCGACTCATGTTCGACCTTCGGTCTCTTGTGTTCCGAGGCCATGTCTGTACATGCTAGGCTCGTCAAGTTAACCTAAGTGTATTGCATGTGTAAAACTGTCTTACACCGTTGTATGTGAGCGTAAGGATCTATCACACCGATCATCACGTGGTGCTTGAAACGACGAACTTTAGCAGCGGTGCACAGTTAGGGAGAACACCTTTTTGAAATTGTTATGAGGGATCATCTTATTTACTACCGTCGTTCTAAGTAAACAAGATGCATAAACATAATAAACATCACATGCAATTATATATAGTAGTGACATGATATGGCCAATATCATATAGCTCCTTTGATCTCCATCTTCGAGGCTCCATGATCATCCTGTCACCGGCATGACACCATGATCTCCATCATCATGATCTCCATCATCGTGTCTTCATGAAGTTGTCACGCCAACGACTACTTCTACTTCTATGGCTAACGCGTTTAGCAATAAAGTAAAGTAATTTACATGGCGTTCTTCAATGACACGCAGGTCATACAAAATAAAGACAACTCCTATGGCTCCTGCGGTTGTCATACTCATCGACATGCAAGTCGTGATTCCTATTACAAGAACATGATCTCATACATCACATATATCATTCATCATTCATCACAACTTTGGCCATATCATATCACAAAACACTTGCTGCAAAAACAAGTTAGGCGTCCTCTAATTGTTGTTGCAAGTTTTACGTGGTTGCAATAGGGTTCTAGCAAGAACGTTTTCTTACCTCGTGAAAGCCACAACGTGATTTGTCAACTTCTATTTACCCTTCATAAGGACCCTTTTCATCGAATCCTCTCCAACTAAAGTGGGAGAGACAGACACCCGCTAGCCACCTTATGCAACTAGTGCATGTCGACCGGTGGAACCAGTCTCACGTAAGCGTCACGTGTAAGGTCGGTCCGGCCGCTTCATCCCACAATGCCGCTGAAGCAAGATAAGATAGTAGCGGCAAGAAAGTTGACAACATCTCGCCCACAACAAATTGTGTTCTACTCGTGCAATAGAGAACTACGCATAGACCTAGCTCATGATGCCCTTTGTTGGGTAACGTTGCAGAAAATTAAAAAATTTCCTACGGTTTCACCAAGATCCATCTATGAGTTCATCTAGCAACGAGTCATGGGAGAGTGATTGCATCTACATACCACTTGTAGATCGCGTGCGGAAGCGTTCAATGGAACGGGGATGATGGAGTCGTACTCGCCGTGATTCGGATCACCGATGACCTAGTGCTGAACGGACAGCACCTTCGCGTTCAACACACGTACGGAGCGGATGACGTCTCCTCCTTCTTGATCCAGCAAGGGGGAAGGAGAGGTTGATGATGATCCAGCAGCACGACGGCGTGGTGGTGGATGCAGCAGAACTCCGGCAGGGCTTCGCTAAGCAACTACGGGAGGAGGAGGAGGTGTTGCAGGGAGGAGGGAGGCGTCAGGGCTTATGGGTGCGGCCACCCCTCCCTCCCCTCCCTTTATATAGGTACAAGAGAGGGGGGAGGGCGTAGCCTTGCCCCTTCTTCCAAGGAAGGGGTGCGGCCAAGAGGGGGGGAGGAGTCCATCCTCCCCAAGGCACCTCGGAGGTGCCTTCCCCCTTTAGGACTCTCCCCTTTTTCTTATATCTTGGCGCGTGGGCCTCTTGGGGCTGGTGCCCTTGGCCCATATAGGCCAAGGTGCACCCCCTACAGCCCATGTGGCCCCCCGGGGCAGGTGGACCCCCAGACCCCTTTCGGCACTCCCGGTACAATACCGATAACGCCCGAAACTTTTCCGGCGACCAAAATAAGACTTCCTATATATAAATCTTTACCTCCGGACCATTCCAGAACTCCTCGTGATGTCTGGGATCTCATCCGGGACTCCGAACAACATTCGGTTTGCTGCATACTCATATTCATATAACCCTAGCGTCACCGAACCTTAAGTGTGTAGACCCTACGGGTTCGGGAGACATGCAGACATGACCGAGACGGCTCTCGGGCAATAACCAACAGCGGGATCTGGATACCCATGTTGGCTCCCACATGCTCCTCGATGATATCATCGGATGAACCACGATGTCGAGGATTCAATCAACCCGTATACTATTCCCTTTGTCAATCGGTATTTTACTTGCCCGAGATTCGATCGTCGGTATCCCAATACCTCGTTCAATCTCGTTGCCGCAAGTCACTTTACTCGCATCAGTAATGCATGATCCGTGACCAAACACTTGGTCACTTTGAGCTCATTATGATGATGCACTACCGAGTGGGCCCATGATACCTCTCGTCATACGGAGTGACAAATCCCAGTCTCGATCCGTGTCAACCCAATAGATACTTTCGGAGATACCTGTAGTGCACCTTTATAGTCACCCAGTTACGTTGTGACGTTTGGTACACCCAAAGCACTCCTACAGTATCCGGGAGTTACACGATCTCATGGTCTAAGGAAGACATACTTGACATTGGAAAAGCTCTAGCAAAACGAACTACACGATCTTGTGCTATGCTTAGGATTGGGTCATGTCCATCACATCATTCTCCTAATGATGTGATCCTGTTATCAATGACATCCAATGTCCATAGTCAGGAAACCATGACTATCTGTTGATCAACGAGCTAGACAACTAGAGCCTCACTAGGAACATATTGTGGTCTATGTATTCACACGTGTATTACGATTTTCGGATAATACAATTATAGCATGAATAAAAGACAATTATCATGAACAAGGAAATATAATAATAATACTTTTATTATTGCCTCTAGGGCATATTTCCAACACGAAGTGAGGGGCTCGGGCTGGTACTCTTCGTGAACCTGTGCCGGCTCGCCTCCTTCAACGCCTCCGTCGACGCGGGGGAAACCAGGAGGACTACGTGGTCCTTCGACCATCAGAACCTCCGCCGCTGGATCGCTTTCGTCGCTTTTCGGATGCAGATCTCTGCGGAGCAGGTCGATGATCGAACAGGCCGTAGAGAGATTCGTCGGGCTCGATTGCCGCGACTTGGGGAGTGGCCGACTGGCGGGCCATCGCATGCCTCACCCATCGCTGAAGCCTCGACTGACCAGAGCACTTGCGCCGGCGCGAGACTGGAAGGGAGGACGGCATAGGAGCCGACCGATACTTGGTGGACGGCTGCCGCAGGAGGACGCACGCGCGAAAGTGCGTTGCCCCGCGGACGGGAAGTGCGTCGACGTCGAGTAGAGCCTCCTGCAACCAAGCGGAGTCGTCGGTGATGAACGTGAGCGCGCCGAGACGGATCTCGCGGCCCTCAACCAAAACTCCACCTGAAACCATGATGAATGGGATCGAAAAAACTGCAACTTCTCCAACAAGTTGCTAAGACACCTACCCCACGGTGGGCGCCAACTGTCGTGGTTCTAAGTATGACAGTAGAATATGGGGTAGGTATGGAGAGGCAAGATCCTAGCTATGGTGTAGTTGTATACGCAAGATGTTTACGAGTTCAGGCCCTTCTCAGAGGAAGTAACAGCCCTACGTCTCGGAGCCCGGAGGCGGTCGACTGTATTATGTGCGTATGAGTTACAGGGGTGCGAACCCTTTACACTGAGGAGGGGGTGGCTTATATAGAGTTCGCCAAACCCCTCCAGCCCTCAATTATGTAGGGATTAAGGTACATTAAGAGAGGTAGTTACTGGTAACGTCCCACATAAAGTGTTATGATGACCATAAAGCCACTTAATGACCGACCGTTTGCGTGCAGACTGACTATAGATCTTCTGGCGGTCGAGTGGTTGGCTGGTGGTCGAGTGTCTTCAGGTCCGTCGAGTGGAATCCTTCCAGGTCGACTTAAAGGTGTTTTCTTTAGGAGATGTCCTTGGGGAGGGCACCTTAGACAGGTCCATGACCCTACCCTAGGTACATGACTTCATCACACACCTCTCTATCATAGGCATATTTTCTCTTGCCACTCATGAAGATTTCCGTCAAGCTTGAGTTGACAGCTCTTGTCGTTAGCTTTCTATCAAGCTTGAGTTCGTCGGATTCAGAGTTCATTTGCAGAAGTTATGGCAGTTTTGGTATTACGTGTTTCTTCTGTTTGCTCTGGCTATGGGGCAAAGGAAAAGCGGTAGTACCCCTGGTGCCCATGGTAGTACCGCTTAGGCGGTACTTCCGTTGGTTGCTATTGTAGCTAATTCTGCTTGTTTTTAGCCTTCTGTTGCCCACTCAACATTTTGCGGTAGTAGCACTTAGGTGGTACTTCCGCTGGTTAGTACCACGAGCGTTACATCCACTGGTTAGTGCGGCGTCTACTTTCGCTTGTTGACATTCTTTTGTTGCCCCTCGAACAATTCGCGGTATAGTAGCGGTAGTACCACTCCAGCGGAACCATCGTTCTAGTACTTCTATACTCGTTGGGCTGCATTGACTGGGCTAAGTGGTAGTACCGCTTCTCCGAGCGGTAGTACCTCTTAAGGCACAACAAGTGCATAACGGTTGGATTTTCCTCCCCACTATAAAAGGGGCCCTTTTTCCCCAATGGTCCTCATCTTTTGAGCTCGTGTTTTCCCTCCATAATTGACCCTCCTTGAGCTTGCTATCTCTCAATCCCTCCCATGATTCTTGCTCCTTTTGAGGGAAAAGAGAGAGGAGATCTAGGTCTACGTTTCTACCAAAGCATCTCTCCTCTAAGTGAGGGGAACCCTTTGGATCTAGATTTTGGAGTTCTTTCGTGTTCTTATTGTTCTTCCTCTCATATTTCTCCATAGCTTGCATTGCTTTCGTGGGATTTGAGGGTGAAGGACTTGAGCACTCCGTGTGCTTTTGCCATTGCATTTGGTGCATAGGTTTGAGTTCTCCATGGTGATACATGGAAGTGAAAAGTTGAGAAGCTTATTACTCTTGGGTGTTTGGGCTCCCTAGAGCTTGTGCCTCTTGGGTGCTTGGACGTCCTAGACGGTTGGTGGTGTCACGGAGCTCAATCATTATGGTGGAAAGCTTCGGGCAAGTGTCGGGGTCTCCAATTAAGTTGTGAAGATTGCCCCGAGTAATTTGTACGGGTTCGGTGACCGCCCCCAAGGATTGCCAATTGTACAGGTTCGGTGACCGCCCCCAAGGGTCGCCATTTGTACAAGATCGGTGACCGCCCTCAAGGTTCCCTTAGGGGAATCACGACATATTGCATTGTGCAAGGGCGTGAGGAGATTACGGTGGCCCTAGTGGCATTTCGGGGAGCATTGTGCCTCCACACATCTCCAAACGGAGATTATCATCCGCAAGGGTGTGAACTTTGGATACATCATCGTCTCCGTGTGCCTCGGTTATCTCTTACCCGATCTTTTACTTATGCACTTTACTTTGTGATAGTCATAGTGTTTCATGCTATATATCTTGCTATCACTTAGTTCTTTACCTTGCTTAGCATAAGTTGTTGGTGCACATAGGTGAGCCTAGTTGATTTACGTTTTGTGCCAGACAAATTAAATGCTAGTTTAATTCTGCATTTGTTCGAGCCTAAACTGTAATTATTTTAAAGCGCTATTCACCCCTCTCCAGGCGACATCAACGAGACCCTAACCCCAGTCGTTGTCGGGTTTCCCCTCCCCCTCTTCCTCCTCCCTCACCGCCACCCAAGGACGCTGCTAGGCGAAGCCCTATTAGCAAGTGCGGCAGGCGGGGATGCTTCATCTCCACACACTTGAGGTCGGGCACATGCCAGATTGAGTGGGCATGGACACTATGTTGGGCGACGGGCACGGCTCTGCAGCGGCAGGCCAGAGCGCTCGACGATGGCGACGTGTTGGCGGTGTGACAGTCGTCGTAGTGGTATTTCTCGTGTTGGGTCATCAGGACGGCGGCTGCTAGTTGCGGCGGCGCAACCAGATTCTGCCTCGGGCCGAAGTGGTTGTGGGCGGTCGCCCCTGTCATGGTCGTCCGCTGGTGAGAGTGGTGGCACATCAGTGGTGGTCAAGTTCCCCTTCTGAGGGAGACCTGGACTAGGGGGTCCTCGGATTGCCGGCCTATCTCTCATAGGCCAGACTGTTGGGCCGCTCTGTATCCGGACCGAAGTCCTTTTGTGCTTTGGTGTGTACTCCAAGTCAAGATGGAAGATTCAGCGTAACCGACTATATCTAAACCCTAATATCCCTGGTATCTATATAAACCAGAGTGTTTAGTCCGTAGGGACTAAGAGAACAATCGCCATCCTACTAGTTTAGGGTTTAGTTCCCCTGATCTCATGGTAGATCAACTCTATAATCCCCATATACACAAGCAATATAATCAAGTAGGACGTAGGGTATTACCTCTTAAAGATGACCCGCACCTGGGTAAATATCGTGTCCCACGTCCCTTGTTCCCACCGATCCAAGATCCACAGTTCGAGACTCCCTACCTGAGATCCGCCAGTTTTGACACTGACATTAGTGCTTTCATTAAGAGTTCCGTTGTTGGATCGCTGAAGGATCAATGACTCGCCTAATCATTGGAGACGACGTCGAAACCGGGGACATCTTCGTCCTCGAGCAACTTTTCGCGTTCGGCAACATTGTCCTGCACGCTCATGCCCGTCCAGATGAATGGCACTCGGTCTGACGTGGTTGGAGACAGACCGCCGTCATGCCCAGCCTCAAGGTAATCAACGATTATTATTTTTAGATTTCTCTTCCAGGGTAAATATTCTTACTTCAGTTATTTACCCTGCACTTATGTATGCCAACTCTACCGTGAGTTTTACATATCATTCATTCCGGGTTCGCACGCCCTTGAGAAGCACCTGGAAAATAGAAATCCAAAAGCGTATGCTTGCGTATAGCTCCGTCAGAACATAGGCCATTTTCTTCTGCTTTGTTCTAGTAAGAAATAATTTTTGGTCGTACTCAGGAGAAAAAATAATTTTTGGTGCTTACCTCATGATATCACTGCCAATGTCACATCTGCAGGCCGCTCAAATGGTGTATGTCTCTCGCCAGATTATGGATTGCCCTCGATGATGATATTAATCATAAAGCTCTCACTTGAACAAAAAGGACTAGCAACTTTTAAAAGCTACCAGATGCTTCATCAGGAAGCGGCGCAAGCAGCAATCAACATAGCTGGTGCAGCAACTCAGGCCAATAACAAGATTTTGCGCTAAATAACCGCCAACATACTAATAAAAATTAGCAAATTAGCAGCCAGAAAACACATTGATGATTATGTCTTCATAGTACTCTGTAAATTGATACTACCTCTGCAAATGTAAAACGTTTTAGATAACTACTCCCTCCGTTCCTAAATAATTGTCTTTCTAAAGATTTCAACAAGTGACTACATACGGAGCAAAATGAGTGAATCTACACTCTAAAACATGTCTACATACATCCGTATATTGTAGTCTATTTGAGATGGCTAGAAAGACAATTATTTAGGAACGGAGGGAGTATGAATGAAAGAAGCCTACGAGATTTTCAGCGGCCATCTCAGCTTTAAGCAACAACTGGACTTCAAAAATAAATGGTTGCTACTCCTTCCTCGTGCCACAGAATCTTGATGCGGCAACTTCAAAGATATGTTTGTGCTCAATATTATGCTCTCTCCATCTAGAAATATTTGTCGAAAAAATGGATGTCTTTCATTTCTCCAACAAGAATTTCCACCGGAGAAAGTATCTGATTAAACAATAATGCCTAACAAACCATATAATATCTGACAAGATCATCTAACAACAATAAAAATTCCTTTTAGCAATATGGGCATCTTTAACGTTGATCCGTAAATTTTTGTTTCGGCATCCGTCCGCGGACAGAGGACCAATCCATAGATACTGATGCGAGAGTCGGACATCCAAAGCTAGTCACATACATCCGGTCCCAAATTTGTTTTTAAAACCCACACACTCAAATTGCCGCATATGTAGTCTAGAATAATTAAAATGTTCAAATGCAGCATTAGTTTTGATTTAAATAAGTTCAGATATTACACTCCAACATTGTTGTCCTTTTTAACCGCCCGCAGATGCTCAATCAGATCTTCCTTCAGTTGCTCGTGAGTTGCTTGATGTTGAATTTGTTGATGCATTTGAACAAACTCTTCAAATGTGGCTTGATTCTGGTCAGAAAGTTCGATAGGGTCACCCATGTTCTCAAAAGACCCGCGGCAGCATCCTCACCCGTATCTTCCACGATCATGTTGTGCACGATCACACAACAGGCCATCACCTCTCACAAGGTCCCCAGATCCTATTGTTTAGCAGGTCCGCGAACAACTGCAAAACATGCCTGCAGAATTCCAAATGACCTCTCAACATCGTTTCTAGTTGCTTCTTGTCTTTGGACAAAGTGAGCATTTTTCTGATCAACTGGATTAGAGATGGTGTTGGAAAAGTTAGCCCACGAAGATAAGTACCATCAACCAGGTAGTAAATCATATTGTACTCATGCTCATCAACAGTATAGTGACAAGGAGGAGTTTTTCCTTCAGATAGCCTAGCAAACAATGATGAACGCTGCAGCACAATGATGGCATTGTAAGACCCGAGCAGGCCAAAGAAAGTGTCAAATCCAAAGATCATGTGAGGCAACTGCTTCAAGAATGATTGTGGGCTTGTTAAAATTACCCTGATATTGCCCTTGTAAAGCTTTTGGGCAGTTTTTTCATTTTCAATGCATGCAGTTGGGAGATCCGAGCAAACCTGGCGATCCTCTTGCTTTCGAGATTGCCAAAAGCCTCTCGGTGTCTGTGACAGTTGGTTCTCTCACGTACTGAGATCCAAACACCTCGACCACGACAGTTGCTTACCTGACCATGGCATCTCCGCATGTCCTGTTAGACATCCATAGGTATTCGTCCCACGAATCAGTGGTCGTGCCATATGTAAGCATCCGCAGTGCGGCCGTGCACTTCTGGTAACCAGAGAACCCAATCCTTCGAATGGCGTCCTTCTTCAAGATGAAGTAGTCATCAAAGGACCAAACCTCATGGTAGAGACAATCGAAGACGGTTCTGCGCATCCAAAAGCACAGGAAAAAGTTGTGAGCGAAGAGGGCATCGGGGCAAAGTAGTAGCACCAAATGGTTGCGCGCCCTGTTGCAGTTGAGCATTCGCCGACCCTTGATCGCTCGCTTGAAATTGAAAACATGCTCTTTCGCACGCTCAGCATCTACAAGGACTGTCTGCATCATCACCGTCTCATCCGCGTAGTCCCCCTTGTGGGACAAGCCGTCCGACGGCTCAACATAATGCTTTTATATGTACTTCATATCCGAATCCATTGCTTCAAAGAAAAAGGGACAAAAAAATTAGCATGGCCGTTTCATTGAACAGTTACCGGGCATGGTGTGTATCGTAGGAGCTGATGGTACCTGTGCAGCAGTCCGAGGAGAGGTGTGGAACGGCGGTGGAGCAGAAGCGGCTTGGAGCCCTGATATACCATCGGAGGTGACAGGCTCGTCGAGTTTTGGCAGGGGTGTGGCAGGGTGGCCGGGATGGTGAAGCGGCGACGAAGGCAAGAGAGAAAAGGGGAAGGGAAGAAAATTAGAGGATGGAGGCGCGGCGACCGGGAAGGATTTTGGGTGGGCCGGAGGTGTCGGAGTTCAATGTGTCTGTTGTCCGGACTCCCGCAAAGCCTCAAGTTTGTCTCGAGTCTTTCGAAAAAGTGCGTCCGGACTGCTTGATGGACCGATACATGACCGTTTTGAATGGCTAAACATGTCTGGACCACGCGATATGAACGATTACAGACGGTTTAAGAGTCTCCTTTAAAGATACCCTAACAAAAGACAGCAACACCAAACGAGGAAGCACCAGCACCCATCCATGGCCTACCGGTGGCTACAAATAATGTAGCTAGCTAAGCTATAGGTCCAGAAGGGGGTGAAGAAGGCAGCGAAAGCCGCGGGCGGACTAGGTGACTACGCTCGGTAGGGTCGTCGACGCACCCGTGTACGCACCCATGTCACGAGCTTGCCTGCGCCAGCACCTGCCCCCGTCTGTGCCTGCCGCCGACGGGGTGCCAAATCCGTACGAGGCAACACCCCTGGCCTCTCAAACGTCGCTACCGCTGACTGTAGGTATGCCGAAGTCGCGTGCTTCAGCCGTTGGTACCAGATGCTGATGTTGGATGCTTCGAACTATGAATGTTATCGATGTTGCACACCTGCCAACCCCCAACCACCGTCGTCATTCTCCCCGCCACCACCTACATCCAACTTCATGACGCGGAGATTCGTGTGTTCGATGTTGCTCCCGCTCCCCGCGCTCCCGATGCCGTTGCTCCGGCTCATCATCTTTGACCGCCGATCCCACCACGGCGTCCACACTTCCGCATCCATAGTCGTTATAATTAGCGATTTTTCCCGCATAGTTTTGCAAGATTAGGATCCTTGAAACTATTCCTCATAAGCATTCTTTTGCACTCTACTCCTTTGTTGTTCACGTGGAGTATAGTTTTACGATCCTATACATTTCAAAGTATAATTAAGCGACTCTTTAGTTTACAGTATTTTAAAAACAAAGGAATATGGAAAAAAAAACAGTGAAGTATGATAGTACTATATCTGCAAAACAAAGAAATGGTACGCATAGAAAATTGCAAACATAAGTGTTCAGCTCACAAGAATAGAGAAACATAAATTTTGGAAACACAAGTGTTCAGTCCATAGTAACAGAAAAACACCGGAATCCTAATAAGCATGATCAAGTTAAAATCCACATTCAAAGTATAATTAAGATGTTATTACGTTTAAGTCGTTCAAGACCCCGTTTCCGTTCTTGTGTAGGAAATCTAAAAGGAGGTCGGATGAGTCGTAAAAAGAAATTTGTTTTTTCCTTTGATACTAAGATCAAACAAAATTTCCTCTATTTTTTATTTTGCCCCATTCCAGTAAATTATATCGCTGAACAGTGTTGTCAAGAGAAACTTCTCTATTTCTACATGTTCCCTCCATTTTCCCCTATGAACGAAAGAAGCATGTGAGATTTTCAGCGGCCATCTCGCTTTATGCAACGACTAGTATTCAACAACAAATGTCTGCTACCCGTTCCTCAAATCACAAAGCATTGTTGCTGCAACTCCAAGGATATGCTTGCCATAACACTATGGAAGATTCTACTATCTGACTAAACAAACATGGCAATAGTACGCCAGGCCAACATATATCTCACAATATAGATACAACAACAACGACAACAACAACAACAATGATGGAAGCACCACAACCGATGGCTGCCGATGCTATGACTAGCTAAGCTAGGTCCATATGCCCGCGAAGAAGGCGGCGACACGGCGGGCGGACTGGGTGACGAAAGCGGCGCAGATCTCGGCGGGGTCGTCGACGCACCCCTGCCACGAGCACGCCTCCTCTAGCACATGCCCGCGCCCACGCCCGCCGCTAATGCGATGCCAAAGGCGTACCAGGCAGCACCCCTGGCCCTCGCGCGCCCCGCCGCCGCTGCCACCCACCACCACCGCCGACTGTAGGTACGCTGAGGCCGCATGCTTCAGCAGCTGGTTCCGAATACCGATGTTGGACGCGTCGAACTCATGGATGTTGTCGTTGTTGCAGTCCCTCCAGCTCCCCGCGCGGAACGCACAGCCGCCACCGCCATGGTTCTCCCCGCCGCCGCCGCCGCCGCCGCCGCCGCCTCCTTCCAACATCATGTCGCGTAGGCTCGTGTACTCGATGTTGCTCCCACACCCTGGGCTCCCACCGCTCCCGGTGCTGCTGCTCCGGCTCGTCGGCTTCGACCGCCCTCCGGAGCGCGGCGTCCACACCTCCGGATCCATGGCACCAGATCGCTCACCGCCACCCCAATCGAATTCTTGTCTTGCTTACCCACAAGCTTGTGTAGCCATCAATGGGGAGAGGGCGGAAATGAGAGGAGAGAAACGAGATGATTGCTCCAACGGATAACCTTAGTTATAGGAGGGAAAAGCCTAACCCTGACCGACCAAACTTGGCAAGAAACTCTCTAAAATTCTGCATGCCTCCCTCCCAAAATCTTTCAATGCGGTTAAGGTGCAAAGGGAGGATCTAATATCTTCTAAAACTGGGTTTCGAAAATATCCCCCGCATGCATGTATCAGGAAGGTAATGATAGGACATCATGTAAATGTATGAACTCAGCATTGCATGGCCACAAAATTACAGGCATCACATCATGATGATCCAGGTAAAAGAGAGCAAATAAGAAATATATTTCCTCCATTCAAACAAAACATTCACATTAAATGCGATACAAATTTCAATTTTGTCGGGGTACATATTCTCTGATTAGAGTGCATCCATCCAATAACAAATTACAAAAGCAAAGGGGGGATATATTAACAACAAAAGGGCAACCAAAACTTCCTCGGAGCAATCTTGGAAATGACAAATGACCCAATATTTTTGTTCCGTTCCATGAAAATAACTGTGAGATATGACTAAGCATGATGATGTCCCAAACAATGTGCTCAGCCAACACAAAGATCTTCATATGCTTCTTCGTCTTGAGCTCATGGGGAACTGGGCCAAAGAGATGAGTGCTAGTCAGACCGCATCTGTTGTTCATGGTGACTATAGCCGTGTAGCATTGTCATCGAACTTGGTCTTACTTTCTCAAACCAAGCTTTAGCCCTACTTTATAAATAAAGTCGTAGACCGAATGATTCAAGGTGTTGGGACATCCTCGGCAATTGGGGTTCTTCTAGTCAGGGTGTGGCCGCCGGATCGGAATGGATGGACAGGATCGTATGGACGAGACGGGTCAGGCAAGACACCGCCTCTAGCTCGCGGTTGGGAGGAGCGGACCTGACTGAACCAGTGAGTGTCTCTCGGCTCAGTTGGACCACTAGTTCATTCGATGGTTCAACTGTGAAGACAGACATGTACAGACAGATTCACTATGAACTGTGTTAGGGCATCTTCAACGCCGGCCCCAAATTCGGCATCTGATTGAGTTGCTCATATTGTTGGGGAACGTTGCAGAAAATTAAAATTTTTTCTACGGTTTCACCAAGATCTATCTATGAGTTCATCTAAGCAACGAGTTACGAGAAAGAGTTTGCATCTACATACCACTTGTAGATCGAGTACGGAAGCGTTCGAGGGAGTGGTGATGATGAAGACGTTCCCAACGTGATTCCGATCACCGATGACCAAGTGCTGAACGGACAGCACCTCCGCGTTCAACACACGTACGGGATGACGGCGTCTCCTTCGTCTTGATCCAGCAAGGAGGAAGGAGAGGTTGAGGAAGACAACTCCAATGGCAGCACGACGGCGTGATGCAGATGGAGTGACTGTTCTCCGGCAGGGCTTCGCCAAGCTTATGCGGAGGAGGAGAGGTGTTGGGGAGGGGAGGGGCTGCGCCTTCAATGGTGTCTACAGCCCTCCCCTCCACCCCTCTATTTATAGGGGAAGGGAGGAGGGGGCCAGCCCCCTCTAGATGCATCTAGAGGGGGCGGCCAAGGGAGGGGGCTTGCCCCCAAGCAAGGGGCCCCTTAGGTTCCCCCTCAACCCTAGGCGCATGGGCCAAGGGAGGGTGCGCCCAGCCCACCAGGGCTGGCTGCCTCCCGTGGTCCTCCGGAACCTTTCGGTGGACCCTCCATAAAACCGATATGACCAAAACTTTTCCGGTGTCCGTTTAACGACTTTCCATATATAAATCTTTACCTCCGGACCATTACGGAACTCCTCGTGACGTCCGAGATCTCATCCGGGACTCCGAACAACATTCGGTAATCACATACAAGTCTTCCTATTAACCCTAGCGCCACCGAACCTTAAGTGTGTAGACCCTACGGGTTCGGAGACATGTAGACATGACCGAGACGCGCTCTCGGTCAATAACCAACAGCGGGATCTGGATACCCATGTTGGTTCCCACACGCCTCGATGTTGTCATCGGATGAACCACGATGTCAAGGGTTCAAGCAACCCGTATGCTATTCCCTTTGTCGACGGTATGTTACTTGCCCGAGACTCAATCGTCGGTATCCCAATACCTCGTTTAGTCTCGTTACTGGCAAGTCACTTTACTCGTACCGTAATGCATGATCCCGTGACCAGACACTTGATCACTTTGAGCTCATTATGATGATGCACTACCGAGTGGGCCCAGTGATACCTCTCCGTCATACGGAGTGACAAATCCCTGTCTCGATCCGTGTCAACCCAACAGACACTTTCGGAGATACCTGTAATGCACCTTTATAGTCACCCGATTCGTTGTGGCGTTTGGTACACCCAAAGCATTCCTACGGTATCCGGGAGTTACACGATCTCACGGTCTAAGGAAGAGATACTTGACATTTGGAAAAGCTCTAGCAAAACGAACTACACGATCTTTGTGCTATGCTTAGGATTGGGTCTTGTCCATCACGTCATTCTCCTAATGACGTGATCCCGTTGTCAATGACATCGATGTCCATAGTCGAAACCATGACTATCTGTTGACCAACGAGCTACTCAACTAGAGGCTTACTAGGGACGATTGTAGTCTATGTATTCACACGTGTATTATGATTTCGGATAATACGCTTATAGCATGAATAAAAGACAATTATCATGAACAAGGAAATATAATAATAATGCTTTTATTATTGCCTCTAGGGCATATTTCCAACAGTCTCCCACTTGCACTAGAGTCAATAATCTAGTTTACATTGTGATGAATCGAACACCCATAGAGTTCGGTGTTGATCATGTTTTGCCCATGAAGAGGTTTAGTCAGCGGATCTGCGACATTCAGATCCGTATGCACTTTACAAATTTCTATGTCTCCATCCTGAACATTTTCACGGATGGAGTTGAGCGACGCTTGATGTGCTGGTCTTCTTGTGAAACCTGGGCTCCTTGGCAAGGGCAATAGCTCCAGTGTTGTCACGAGAAGAGTTTGATCGGCCCCGACGCATTGGGTATGACTACTAGGTCGGTGATGAACTCCTTCACCCAAATTGCTTCATCGCTGCCTCCGAGGCTGCCATGTACTCCGCTTCACATGTAGATCCCGCCACGACGCTCGCTTGCAACTGCACCAGCTTCTCGCTCCACCATTCAACATATACATGTATCCGGTTTGTGACTTAGAGTCATCAGATCGTGTCGAAGCTAAGCGTCGGCGTAACCCGTACTGACGAGCTCTTCGTCACCTCCATAAACGAAACATGTCCTTTGTCCTTTTCAGGTACTTCGGGATATTCTTGACCGCTGTCCGGTGTTCCTTGCGGGATTACTTTGGTACCTTCCTACCAAACTTACGGCAAGGTTTACATCAGGTCAGTACACAGCATGGCATACATAATAGATCCTATGGCTGAGGCATAGGGATGACACTCATCTCTTCTTTATCTTTTGCCGTGGTCGGGCATTGAGCTGAGCTCAATCTCACACCTTGCAATGAGCAAGAACCCTTTCTTGGACTGATCCATTTTGAACTTCTTCAAAATCTTATCAAGGTATGTGCTTTGTGAAAGACCTATGAGGCGTCTCGATCTATCTCTATAGATCTTGATGCCTAATATATAAGCAGCTTCTCCAAGGTCCTTCATTGAAAACACTTATTCAAGTAGGCCTTAATGCTATCCAAGAATTTTATATCATTTCCCATCAAAAGTATGTCATCTACATATAGTATGAGAAATGCTACAGAGCTCCCACTCACTTTCTTGTAAACGCAGGCTTCTCCATAAGTCTGCATAAACCCAAATGCTTTGATCATCTCATCAAAGCGAATGTTCCAACTCGAGATGCTTGCACCAGCCCATAAATGGATCGCTGGAGCTTGCATACTTTGTCGACATTCTTAGGATCGACAAAACCTTCGGCTGTATCATATACAACTCTTCCTTAAGATAACCGTTAAGGAACGCTGTTTTGGCGTCCATCTGCCATATCTCATAATCATAGTATGCGGCAATTGCTAACATGATTGGACGGACTTAAGCTTAGCTACGGAGAAAAAGTCTCATCGTAGTCAATCCCTTGAACTTGCCGATAACCCTTAGCGACAAGTCGAGCTTTATAGATGGTGACATTACCATCCGCGTCCGTCTTCTTCTTAAAGATCCATTTGTTTTCTATCGCTCGCCGATCATCGACAAGTCGGTCAAAGTCCACACTTTGTTTTCATACATGGATTCTATCTCGGATTTCATGGCTTCTAGCCATTTGTTGGAATCTGGGCCCGCCATCGCTTCTTCATAGTTCAAGTTTCACCGTTGTCTAACAACATGATTTCCGGGACAGGGTTGCCGTACCACTCAGTGCGGAACGTGTCCTTGTGGACCTCGAGGTTCAAGAGCAACTTGATCCAAGTACCTTGATCATCATCATTAATTTCCTCTTGATTGGTGTAGACATCACAGAACACTTTCTGAGCTGCACTACTATCCTGTTCAAGAGGTAGTACTTCATCGAGTTCTACTTTCCTCCCACTTACTTCTTTCGAGAGAAACTCTTTTCCCAGAAAGGTTCCGTTCTTGGCAACAAAGATCTTGCCCTCGGATCTTAAGTAGAAGGTATACCCAATGGTTTCCTTAGGGTATCCTATGAAGACGCATTTTTCCGACTTGGGTTCGAGTTTTTCAGGTTGAAGTTTCTTGACATAAGCATCGCATCCCCAAACTTTTAGAAACGACAGCTTAGGTTTCTTTCCAAACCATAATTCATACGGTGTCGTCTCAGCGGACTTAGACGGTGCCCTATTTAAAGTGAATGTAGCTGTCTCTAGGCGTATCCCCAAAATGATAGCGGTAAATCAGTAAGAGACATCATAGACCGCACCATATCCAATAGAGTGTGATTACGACGTTCGGACACACCATTACGCTGAGGTGTTCGGTAGGCGTTAGTTGTGAAACGATTCCACATTTTCTTAAGTGTGTACCAAATTCGTGACTTAAATATTCTCCTCCATGATCTGATCGTAAGAATTTTATCTTTCGGTCACGTTGATTCTCTACTTCATTCTGAAATTCCTTGAACTTTTCAAAGGTCTCAGACTTGTGTTTCATCAAGTAGACATACCCATATCTACTCAAGTCATCTGTGAGAGTGAGAACATAACGATATCCTCCGCGAGCCTCAACGCTCATTGGACCGCACACATCGGTATGTATGATTTCCAACAAGTTGGTTGCTCGCTCCATTGTTCCGGAGAACGGAGTCTTGGTCATCTTGCCCATGAGGCATGGTTAGCATGTGTCAAATGATTCATAATCTAAAGACTCCAAAAGTCCATCAGCATGGAGCTTCTTCATGTGCTTGACACCAATGTGACCAAGGCGGCAGTGCCACAAGTATGTGGGACTATCGTTATCAACTTTACATCTTTTGGTATTCACGCTATAGACATGTGTAATACTACGCTCGAGATTCATTAAGAATAAACCATTGACCATCGGAGCATGACCATAAAACATATCCCTCATATAAATAGAACAACCATTATTCTCGGATTTAAATGAGTAGCCATCTCGCATTAAACGAAATCCAGATACAATATTCATGCTCAAACTTGGCACCAAATAACAATTATTAAGGTTCATAACTAATCCCGTAGGTAAATGAAGAGGTAGCGTGCGGCGGCGGTCACATCGACTCTGGAACCATTCCCGACGCGCGATCGTCACCTCGTCCTTTGCCGGACTCCGCTTATTCCGCAGCTCCTGCTGTGAGTTACAAATATGAGCAACGGCACGGTATCAAATACCCAGGAGTTACTACGAGTCTTGGTAAAGTACACATCAATTACATGTATATCAAATATACCTTTGGTGTTGCCGGCCTTCTTGTCCGCTAAGTATTTGGGGCAGTTCCGCTTCGATGACCCTCCTTGCAATAAAAGCACTCAGTCTCGGGCTTGGGTCCATTCTTTGACTTCTTCCGGCAACTTGCTTACAGGCGCGGCAACCTCCTTGCCGTCCTTTTTGAAGTTCTTTTGCCCTTGCCCTTCTTGAACTTAGTGGTCTTATTGACCATCAACACTTGATGTTCTTTCTTGATTTCAACCTCGGTGACTTCAGATAGAGAACACTTCAGAATGGTCTTTACCATCCCTGCATGTTGTAGTTCATCACAAAGCTCTTGTAGCTTGGTGGGAGCGATCGGAGGATTCTGTCAATGACCGCCTCATCGGGAGGTTAATATTCAGTGGGTCATACGGTTGTGCAACCCGACATCTTGATATGTGCTCACCGATGAACTGTTTTCCTCCATCTTACAACTATAGAACTTGTCGGAGATGTCATATCTCTCGACCGGGCGTGAGCTTGGAAAACAAGTTTCAGCTCCTCGAACATCTCATATGCTCCGTGATGCTCAAAACGCTTTTGGAGCCCGGTTCTAAGCTGTAAAGCATGCCGCACTGAACGAGGGAGTAATCATCAAGACGAGACTGCCAAGCATTCATAATGTCTTGGTTCTCAGGGACGGAGCGTCACCTAGCGGTCCTTCTAGGACATATTGTTTCTGGCAGCTATGAGGATGATCCTCAAGTTCGGACCCAGTCCGTATAGTTCTTGCCGTCATCTTTCAGCTTGGTTTTCTCTAGGAACGCGTTGAAGTTCAAGTTGACATGGCGTTGGCCATTTGATCTACAAGACATATCATTCAAAAACTTTTAGACTAAGTTCATGATAATTAAGTTCATCTAATCAAATTATTTAAATGAACTCCCACTCAGATTAGACATCCCTCTAGTCATCTAAGTGTTACACGATCCGAGTCGACTAGGCCGTGTCCGATCATCACGTGAGACGGACTAGTCATCATCGGTGAACATTCTCATGTTGATCGTATCTTCTATCGACTCGTGTTCGACCTTTCGGTCTCCGTGTTCGAGGCCATGTCTGTACATGCTAGGCTCGTCAAGTAAACCCTAAGTGTTTTCGCGTGTGTAAATCTGTCTTACACCCGTTGTATGTGAACGTAAGAATCCATCACACCCGATCATCACGTGGTGCTTAGAAGCGACGAACTTTAGCAACGGTGCACAGTTAGGGAAACACTTCTTGAAATTGTTGTAAGGATCATCTTATTTACTACCGTCGTTCTAAGTAAACAAGATGTATAAACATAATAAACATCACATGCAATTATATAGTAGTGACATGATATGGCCAATATCATAAAGCTCCATTGATCTCCATCTTCGAGGCTCCATGATCATCTTGTCACCGGCATGACACCATGATCTCCATCATCATGATCTCCATCATTGTGCCTCCATGAAATTGTCACGCCAACGACTACTTCTACTTCTATGGCTAACGCGTTTAGCAATAAAGTAAAGTAAGTTACATGGCGTTCTTCAATGACACGCAGGTCATACAAAATAAAGACAACTCCTATGGCTCCTGCCGGTTGTCATACTCATCGATATGCAAGTCGTGATTCCTATTACAAGAACATGATCTCATACATCACAATATGTCATTCATCATTCATCACAACTTGGCCATATCACATCACATGACAATTGCTGCAAAAACAAGTTAGACGTCCTCTAATTGTTGTTGCATCTTTTACGTGGCTGCAATTGGGTTCTAGCAAGAACGTTTTCTTACCTACGAATAACCACAACGTGATCTTGTCAACTTCTATTTACCCTTCATAAGGACCCTTTTCATCGAATCCGCTCCAACTAAAGTAGGAGAGCAGACACCCGCCAGCCACCTTATGCAACTAGTGCATGTTAGTCGGTGGAACCGGTCTCACGTAAGCGTCACGTAAGGTTGGTCCGGCCGCTTCATCCCACAATACCGCGGAAGCAAGATAAGACTAGTAGCGGCAAGTAAATTGACAAGATCCACGCCCACAACTAAATTGTGTTCTACTCGTGCAATAGAGAACTATGCATAGACCTAGCTCTGATACCACTGTTGGGGAATGTTGCAGAAAATTAAAAAAATTTCTACGGTTTCACCAAGATCTATCTATGAGTTCATCTAAGAAACGAGTTACGAGAAAGAGTTTGCATCTACATACCACTTGTAGATCGAGTACGGAAGCGTTCGAGGGAGTGGTGATGATGAAGACGTTCCCAACGTGATTCCGATCACCGATGACCAAGTGCTGAACGGACAGCACCTCCGCGTTCAACACACGTACGGGACGACGGCGTCTCCTTCGTCTTGATCCAGCAAGGAGGAAGGAGAGGTTGGGAAGACAACTCCAATGGCAGCACGACGGCGTGATGCGGATGGAGTGACTGTTCTCCCAGGGG
Organism: Aegilops longissima; assembly: GCA_021605205.1. Classification (NCBI taxonomy): domain Eukaryota; kingdom Viridiplantae; phylum Streptophyta; class Magnoliopsida; order Poales; family Poaceae; genus Aegilops; species Aegilops longissima. The sequence goes on along the minus strand of CM038680.1, from coordinate 47,532,756 downwards.
CTTCGCCAAGCTTATGCGGAGGAGGAGAGGTGTTGGGAGGGAGGGCTGCGCCTTCAATGGTGTCTGCAGCCCTCCCTCCACCCCTCTATTTATAGGGGAAGGGAGGAGGGGGCCGGCCCCCTCAGATGCATCTAGAGGGGGCGGCGTTAAGGGAGGGGCTTGCCCCCAAGCAAGGGCGCCCCTTAGGTTCCCCCTCAACCCTAGGCGCATGGGCCAAGGGGAGGGGGTGCGCCCAGCCCACCAGGGGCTGGCTGCCTCCCGGTGGTCCTCCGGAACCTTTCCGGTGGACCCTCCATAAAACCGATATGACCCGAAACTTTTCCGGTGTCCGTTTAACGACTTCCCATATATAAATCTTTACCTCCGGACCATTCCGGAACTCCTCGTGACGTCCGGGATCTCATCCGGGACTCCGAACAACATTCGGTAATCACATACAAGTCTTCCTATTAACCCTAGCGTCACCGAACCTTAAGTGTGTAGACCCTACGGGTTCGGGAGACATGTAGACATGACCGAGACGCTCTCCGGTCAATAACCAACAGCGGGATCTGGATACCCATGTTGGTTCCCACACGCTCCTCGATGTTGTCATCGGATGAACCACGATGTCGAGGGTTCAAGCAACCCCGTATGCTATTCCCTTTGTCGACGGTATGTTACTTGCCCGAGACTTCGATCGTCGGTATCCCAATACCTCGTTTAGTCTCGTTACCGGCAAGTCACTTTACTCGTACCGTAATGCATGATCCAGTGACCAGACACTTGGTCACTTTGAGCTCATTATGATGATGCACTACCGAGTGGGCCCAGTGATACCTCTCCGTCATGCGGAGTGACAAATCCTGTCTCGATCCGTGTCAACCCAATGACACTTTCGGAGATACCGTAATGCACCTTTATAGTCACCCGATTACGTTGTGGCGTTTGGTACACCAAAGCATTCCTACGGTATCCGGGAGTTACACGATCTCACGGTCTAAGGAAGAGATACTTGACATTTGGAAAAGCTCTAGCAAAACGAACTACACGATCTTTGTGCTATGCTTAGGATTGGGTCTTGTCCATCACGTCATTCTCCTAATGGCGTGATCCGTTATCAATGACATCGATGTCCATAATCGAGAAACCATGACTATCTGTTGACCAACGAGCTAGTCAACTAGAGGCTTACTAGGGGCGTATTGTAGTCTATGTATTCACACGTGTATTACGATTTCCGGATAATACAGTTATAGCATGAATAAAAGACAATTATCATGAACAAGGAAATATAATAATAATGCTTTTATTATTGCCTCTAGAGCATATTTCCAACACATATGAACTATGTTTATCCAAATACATTACAATCCTTAAGCTGCTCATAAGTTGGTCGATGTCGAATTGTAATGTATTTGGACAAACAAAGTCCAACTCCAAATGGACACACTATGATCTCCTTAAGCTGCTCATGAGTTAGGTCGATACTGAATTTGTTGATGTATTTGGACAAACTCATCAAATGTGGCCGGATTCTGATTTGGAAGTTGGATAGGATCACCCACGTTCTCAAATTCCAGATCTCTCGCAGCATATTCACCCTCATCCTCCATGATCATGTTGTGATGGGTTTTTTTTTTCAAGGTTAAAGATGTACGGTTATGTGTCGATCACAGCTGCACATCAATTTCTCGACATTTAGCTCACCGGGAAAGATGATAAACACCGAATGACGTGATGGCTGAAAAAAGGTGACAAGTGAAGACCTAATATCTGCTAAAATTGGATTAAAAAAATATATGGTGAAGCAGGGAGCAAATGTTATATGTTGTAAAAATGGAAGTGTGTCCTCTTCATGTTCCAGGAATGTAATGATAGGACACCATGTAAATGTACTAAATCAACAAGCAGAAAATTACAGGCAGCACATGAAGATCCAGGTAAAACAGAGCAAATAAGGAACATATTTTCGACGTTGCAGCGAAACATTCAGATTAAATGTGCTATAAAACTTGATCTGCCGAGGGCTCCCTATAGTTTGATTGGTACACATTCTCCTTTTAGGGTACATTCTTCCAAACACAAATTACCAAAGTAAAGGTGGAATGATTGCAGGGACAAGCAAAACATTACTGGAGCAATGTTAATTCCATTCCATTGAAATAAAAGAGAGATATGACTAAGCAGGGTAAGGTCTCAAACTATGTGTTCAGCCAACGCCAAGATCTTGAGATGCTTCTTCTTCCTGAGCTCATGGGGAACAGGACCGAAGACGCGAGTGCCAATCAGCTCGCCTTTGTTGTTCACGATGACGATAGCGTTGTCATCGAACTGGACCTCGCTGCCGTCACTACGTCCTTTCTTCATAGCGGCACGGACAACCACACCGTAGACCACATCACCTTTCTTGACCTTCCCGCGAGGTTGCGCTTCCTTCACAGAACCAATTATCATGTCCCCTAGCCTTGCTCCTTTCTTCCCCCTCAAGGACTGTATGCACATGACCCGTTTGGCCCCAGAGTTGTCTACCACCTTGAGGTTGGTTCTCATCTGGATGAATGTCCTGATTTGCTGAAACCAGAACAAGGACACAGTTCACCTCTTGGAAAACATACATGCTTAAAGCAAGAAGCACTTCAAGAGAACTACATACTCTAGCAATAATACTGATTGCTTTTGCACCACACAGGTCACACGGTTCTCTTTTTTCTTTCAGAAAAGTAACTCACTTAATCTCTATGGTGGTTCTCAGAAAACCGAAAATAGTAAGAAAAATGCTCATGAAGACTGAAGAGTAGATAAAATAATGCCTCGTAAATGAAACCATTGAACATGGAGTTCAGTATGTCACAGGATGACAGGAATCTACTCCCTCCGTCCTATAATGTAAGACGTTTTTTAACATTAGTGTAGTGTCAAAAAGTGTCTTACATTATGGGACGGAGGGAGTAGTTTGTAATCCTTATGGCATTGCTGGCATCTACAGAAAGACACAGATCTTGACAGCAACTATAAATACAAGCTATTGAACTATATCAAGCAAACGACTTCATAGCAGAAGAAGCTGGGTCATGTATGTCATTGGGGGACAAACAGTCGACACTTTGGAACTTTTGAGTCGCTAACACACTATAAGAAGCTGACAAATCTCTTACAGGAATACTGACTTAAATTTCTGACTAATGACAAATATCAGAAGAGAAGAAGTCTGAGGATGTGTTGAGGTAAACGAAACATTTAAGCTTGAACAAAGCAGTAATACCTGGCTGATAGCATCACAGCGAGATGGTCTTGTCACAGTTTCAACAGACGAATTGATACCCCCATACAGATTGTTTCCAACGCTTCCCATCAACGAACGCCCAACTACATGGATCAATAAGCATTTACATGATGAAAATCAATTACCTGAGCTTCACATTACATGGATCAACAAGCATTTACATGATGTAAATCAATTACCTGAGCATCACATTGCAGAATGGCGACCCAAAAAAAAGTAACAGCAAGGCATATTTGAAAGGAATCAGGGGTGCATGAGGTTTCAACTAGATACAGGCTTCCAGGATATCCTTTTCTTACGGAAAGTAAATGCCTGATCTTTAGGAACCGGCTATTCTAGTTCCGTAAGAAAATTAATTGATAGGAACAGGAAACCAATCATAATCCACCTGGTCACGTCCTAACGCTACAAAGGTTGTTAACCCGGCAAACAAATAATGTGAACCGCAGTCATGATATTTTGTCCCAAGGTCAAGAACTTAAGATAATGCAGCCATGTCATCGATCACAGCTGCACATTAGCATTGTGACCTTTAGCTCATTCATTCATCAGGCAAGACGATACACACAGGGGTTTCAACATGACAGCGGGTGAAACATGCGTGCTTCCTATGAACTGGTGATTCTTTTTTACTACTCTATACTACTAAAAAAAATCTCAGTGCCCAAGGACCTATCCATACATGGGAGGAAAAGTGTGATGCGAGTGAGAGAAAAATGTGTATACCTGACGAGCACTTTGACCTCAGGAACGCCGCCATCTCCTGCAGACACCCGAAGAATCTCCTGCAGACGAGAAATCCCGGGGCGAGGTTAGCGCCGAAGCCGCGGCCGCGCACAGAACGGCAAGAAGTACGCGAACCCTACGGAGCCCTGAGAGATCCCTGGAGCCGGACCAACCAACCTCGTCGAACGAAGTGGACGCGAGGAGCTATCGGGTCCAGGGAGGCGGGGTACGGCGTCCCGGCGGAAGAGAGAGAGGGGGTGAGGGAAATGAGCTCGGCGGAGTCGGGCGGCGGCGCCGGTGGTGGGGGGAGAGGGAATACAACACACTGACACAGAGGATCCTTCTGCGAGCGAGCGTCGTGCGGGCTGCTGCGGCCCAGGCCCATCGTCTTGGGCCTTGTCCATGAGGCCCACAAATGAATGGCAATAAAATCCTCAATGGCAGTGTGTACAGTTTGAGAAGTACAGTAGTATTTCCAGTCGGGACGCGGCGTTTCGGTGCCTAGGCTCGTCTACACTCGGTTAAAAAAAATTCGTAAAAAGTTCAAAAGAATTTAAAAATTCCTTTTTTTTGTGCCGTAGAAACTTTGATGCGTGAGGCCCGCTCCAAATTTTAAATCATTTTGACATCTGAGAAGCTCCCCGCAAAAGAGACAAATCAGGCCAAAACAGTACATGAACAGCAAACATTTTTACAGACCCTCAATTTGTCTTTTTTGCCGAGAGCTGCTCAGCTATATAATTTGAAAATTGAAGTGGACCTCACGCCGAGAGCTGCTCAGCTGTATAATTTGAAAATTGAAGTGGACCTCACGCGTCAAATTTTGTACCGCACAAAAAGAAATTAGATTTTTTTAAAAGAAATTCTAGTATTTGTTTTTTCATGAGCGCGGGTGCAGAGATGGATTTTCATTCCAGTTGGCCCTTGTCTCATTTGTTGCTTTCTTTATGTGATTAAATATTGTATTTGCATCATCATCAGGAACTGATGATATAGGAGTATTTCTGATGGGTATAAACAGTCACAAACTTACAACAATGCAAAAACTGATTATGATAGAAAGACAAGTGCAGCCGTGAAGGAAGTTGAGAAATGAGAACTGAAGTGAGAAGCTCACTGGGGAAGCAACCAGGATACCAGGCAAGATAATGTGCCAAAGCTGCCAATCAATCTACCAGGGACTGATGATGTATTTCTGAAACAAAGGGAAAGGATTGATAACCTCCCAACAAAATTGGACAAAAAGTAGGTCAGTGTGTAACCGAAGGAATGGTTTCAAGGTCCAAGGAACAGCAAGAAAATCTGAAGATGACTCGAAGATACAGAGTGGTAGTTTTAAGATAACCCTCAAATACATGCACGTCTGTGCTTGCTGATATGCTCAATCACTGTCAACCCTACAATTTACACCTATAGGCATATCTCTGGTAATATGCTTACACTCACCATGCTTGAAACCTGTGATAGCCACAGAATTTTGAACCAAGATTTCAAACCACCCTCCAGAGAAAGCCAGGGTTTGCTCAAAACCACAAGTACCAAAAGTACAGTGCACACACTACTAAACAAAAATGAACACAAAATAACAATGACTGGTTAACTTCACGATACTATTAAACGGTAGGAGAGCAAATCTGACCATTGTCCACGCGATAACATCACATGCATAACTTGCTCATAGTAAGTAGAAAACAAATGTTCACTGTCGTCTACAATCTGATGAAACACAAAGTACTTCATATAGAAAGGATCACATGCACGCGCACACACAAAACTGTTTGATTCCATTACTCTTCCATAAGATTCTCTTCGGTCTTCAGCTGAGAAACTAGAACCTTCTGCTTGGCTACATAGTTCTCGGTTTCCTGCTTGGGAACCATGTCGATAAACTGATCCAGCTCCTTAGCGTCGCTCTTTCGCACCATGCTCTTACCAACCTTCTGTCTGTTATAGGAGAAAAACAGTGCGTGTTAGACGAAGAAACCACTCCCAGAATAAGCAGAAAATGAATAATCAAGGTACAGCAACCGACCTCTCTGTAATGTGTTTCTTCTGCCGTTCATGTCTGATCTTCGTGATAAGCGGGATGGCCTTCAAAGTCTGCTCAGTGACGTTACGGTCGTAGCGCTCCGGCCTGTTCCTCTTCCTCTCGAACTCAAACGTGGCATCCTGGTAGATTCAAACAATGATTCGGTTATGACCCACACAGCACTATCTAGCTACTGGCAGGATATAGATAGAAGATAGCAAAGCTCGTTACCTGTGTCATGTCCTTTCCACGCAGGCGTCTGTACGCCTTGGTCCACTTAACCTTGCGAGGGTTCCTCTTCATCTTGAAGTTCTTGTGGCATTTTGATCGGCAGAACCGAAAGATCTAACAAAGCAGATGCAAGACCTGGTTACATGCTATGCCATCAACCAAATCCAGACAGAGGCAGAAGTGAAGCTACAAAAGCTACTACCAAGGCAGGAAAGGCACAAGAATTATTGTATCTTCAGCTTTTCGTAAGGCTACAGGTGTCCAGCCAGACCCAAATACAAGCAGAGGTGAAGCTAAACAGTTTGTATTTTTGAACCGAATCCCATACAATTGCTCTACATTCACTTTTTCATACCGTGCGCTTTCTCCCATGTTAATCTCTCTAAAAAAAATTAAAAGGTGATGCAAGGCATAGGTACAGAAACAAAGTACTCCCTCTGTAGAGAAATATAAAAGCGTTCATTTAGATCACTACAGTGATCTAAACACTCTTATATTTCTTTACAGAGGGAGAACCATAGCAGTTCACCACCAGGCTCTTAATACGACGAGAAAGACCTAAGAAATTAGATGTAAGACCTGGCTACATGCCATGCCCCCAACCAAATCCAGACACTGGCAGAAGTGAAGCTACACAAGCTACTTCCAAGGCAGGAACGCCGCAAGAATCGTTGCATCTTCAGCTTTTCACAAGGCTACAGGTGCCCAGGCAAATCCAAATGCAAGCACAAGTGAAACTAAACAGTTTATTTATGAACCGAATCACATGATAATTGCTCTATTTTCACTTCTTTTCTTCATTCGGTGTGCTTTCTTTCCCACATGTTAAATAAATCCCCTCTGAAAATTATAGTAAGGCTACTACAGGCGTGACAAAAATACAAGCAGGAGCGACCAAATATTGTTCGCCACCAGGTTCAGGTTCTTGACACGAGAAAATACCACGGCGCCCAAATATATGCCGATACCACGACCACATGGACGGAAGGCACCACAGGCACAGGCTGTTGACAGGAGAAACGGATACGGACAGATGGATACCTTGGCGTCGTTGCGGACGAACTGGATGCCGTGGCCGGGGTAGACGGTGGAGGAGCAGAACCAGCACTTCTCCAACCTCATGGCGCCGCCTCCTCGGTGACCCCGGGCGCACGCGGCGGCAGCAGCTGGTTTCACGGACGCGCAAACGGACACCGTCCGCGGGTCAGAGAGAGGGGGGAGCGGACTCCAATCGATAGAACAGAAGGGGGAGGCAAACCTTAGGCCGGCTGCGGGCGGGGGGACTTCGCCGCGATGGGGGCCGGCGGCGGCCGCCGAGGAAGGGGGGAGGGAGACGGGACGGGGCGGAAGGGGAGGAAGGGTTTGGCTGCGGGCGGCGGTGGGGGTTCTTCTAGTAGCTGAGCGGCCGTCCGATCGGAATGGACGGACAGGATCGTTTGGACGAGACGGGGCGGGCAAGACACCACTCTGGGCTCTGGCTCGCGGGTGGGAGGAGCGGACCTGACCGACCGGTGTGCGTCCCGGCTCGGTCGGACCACCGGTTCGTTCGCTGGTTCGACCGTGAAGCCTGGCAAGATTGAGATAAACTCGGATGGCAGAGAAGTCGTTGCAGCCTCGAGCGATCGTAATTCTTCCTCGGCAGCCAGTGTAATTTTTATTTTATTTTTGCGAGATCAGTAGTACTTCCTTCAATTCACACTTGTCACAACTTTAAGACAATTTTTGTACAACGTTATAGTAATATACTTCCTCCGTTTCATAATGTAAGACGTTTTTTAACACTAACATCTTACATTATGGGACGGAGGGAGTAGTTGCGTTGATCGAAGGGAGTAGTTTATTCGAAAATGATCAGAGAGACTCTCGGCTCGTGGAGGGACTCCGCCCAGTGGCAATTGTGCCCGTGCCCCACGCATGTAGCACCGCTGAGCTCTTCCCCCGTCCGGGCCAATTGCCACTGCCATGTATTTATCGATTGTGTGTGTGTGTGTGTGTGTGTGTGTGTGACATGAAGGTGCCCTGCTCACCCACCGCATGCAGCTCGTGATTTTTTTTTTCTGTAGTATTAATCAATCAAGATATTGCATAGAGTTTCTGTCCATGTTTCTTTCGTCCGGAAACACGTGTTGATTTGTTGACCATATTCAGTGATCTGATGTTAGGTGAAGTGGTTAAATGTTTTTGCTCATCAACAATGGGAGGGTTTCGTCGTGCCTCTACCATTGTGTTGGGCCATGGACGTACGAGCTCGTGTATGGACAATGACAAGAGCATGTTCAAGCACTCCGACGAACGGCGCAGGCTTGGTGATCCCATGGAAGGCTTTCTGCATTGTGTACAAGGACGATGATCATCAATGCATGCAACTCGTATTGATAGATAGACACAACACACGCTTGTATATTACTCCCTTCGTCCGGGTTTGTTGGGCCTGGAGACCATTTCTCTTAAGCCAAGGCACATAGTAAAAGCTCACATTAATATTTCCATCTCACTTTCAATGTACTCTCTCATATGCCAGCTCACATGCAGCCAGAGGCGGACCACGAAAAAAAAATTAGGTGGGGCGAAGTCTCACTAAGATTTTTCTTTATGCGAATCAAAGGAATGATATTGTACACTACAAATAAATAACCAAATACAATGAAATTGTAGACATGTTTCAATAGGAAAACTATCTAAAACATACCGATAATGAAGCATTTAATGGCGTGTGAAAGACCCAGGTAATGGCAGTGCCCTGCCCTCCTTCTGAAAATCTTCCTTAATTTTACCAAGATCAATACTTTTGAAGATCTTTCGCTCAATGTAACACACCATCAAGTCATTAAGCCAGCCATCAGACATCCTGCTGCGCAACTCAGTCTTGATGATTTTCATTGATGAGAAGGCTCTTTCAACTATTGCCATCGCTGCCGGTAGTAGCAATGCCAACTCAATGAGGCGATAAACAACAGGAAACATGACATGCCTTTCAAGTTCAACCATCTTTTTAGCTAGACTTGCAATATCATGACAAGCTCTAAAGTCTTCAATTATTCTCATATGAATAATGAATAGCTCTAGGTTATCAACTATATGTTCACGTTCGTAATCTGAGAAATCCTCATGATAAATCTCGGTGAGTCTAGCAAGCTTATTCACATTGAACCTAGAAAAGGAGTTTCTTGGGTCAAGACAAGAGAAGCTCCGAAGCAGCTCCGAAGATACCTCATTAAAACGATGATCAAACTCCGTGGTGATGGAGTCTATGGCAGCATAGAAGGTGTCCATGCGGAAAAAATGATCAGCCGTGACATTGTTTCGTCCACCTTTTCTTGATTTTCCCCACTTTGTAAAGATGTCATCCATATTTGGTATCGGAATGTCGTTTTTGGTGCAAAAGGCTTTGACATCTTCACTAAAAACAGATATACCTTCAACTTCATGAACTTCAACATTCTCTTCCACTATAGCTTCAAGAGAATCTGTAGTTTGTTCTTCCACTTGTTTAGTTTGCATCAAATTTTCATGCTCTACTTGCACCGAACTCACTTGATCTTGATGAGTGGCATGTGCCGAAACATTGACACTTTCACGAGTACTTGGATTTGATTTCGAGCTGCTGCCACTACCAAGCACTTCAAAATATCTTTCCAAATCTGCAATTCACAATCAGAGTGTTCACAACATTAATCCTGCTGAATTTGAGGCTTCAAGCTACTGCTAGAATTTGCAACAAAATCTCCGGAAAATTGAGAAATCACCTCCTCCCCTTTCCTTTGAATTTCCTACTGCCTTCCTCTTCCTTACCATCTTCAGGAAATCTGGCCATGAGCCCGTCTGCGGTCTACCGTGATCTGCTTGCCGGCGGGACGGATCTTATTCTTCTGCTAGGCGCCTAGGCCCCAGTGGAGGCGCCGCTTCTTTGCCAGCAGTGCCGCCGCCCTCTAGCCCCCCCCGCCCATTGCGCCGCCGTTGCCTGCCCTACCGCTGGCTGCCCCGCCGTCACTCGTCGTTGCCTGCCCCGCCCACTCCTGGAGGCTGGAGACCTGGCCAGCCGCCGCCGCCGTCACTCGCCGTTGCCTGCCGCTGGCTTCCCCGCCCACTCCTGGAGGCTGGAGACCTGGCCAGCCGCCGCGGTTGCCGGGATTAGGGTTGGCGTCGTGGGGACTGGGGAGAGAACAGGGTGGTCGAGTGCGTGCGTTGCGTCTCTGCTCGCTCCGTGGACGCTCGAACCTGCTGCCTCACGTGGCTGGGTGTTGGCCCATCTTGCCGCTCGCTGCGTCGGGCCGTCGGCCCATCACGTGTATTAACAGTGACAAGGCAGTTTTCTGCTAGCGATTGATGCATACTAGGTATAAAAAAAAATTGCTCCAAATTAAGGTGTGGCAGGCGCCATACCCTGCCCACCGGGGAGGTCCGCCAGTGCATGCAGTCAATGAAAAAGCATGCATGCAGGGTATTTATTATATATTCAGCCAAGTGACTAGTAATGCCTCTTGCTACAACCAATGAAATGGTTGCATGCATGTAAAAAGCCTTATAAAAACGAACAAGCTTGTGGTGTTCTTAGGCCTAATAAACTCAGACGACGGGAGTACCATCCTCTTTGATGCATTCCCACCCTCATGCTAGCATATGTCTCGGCCATGGTTTTCAAAGGGACTCTCAGCTCGCAGAGGGATGCTCTCCTTTGCAGTGGCGATTGTATTCTTCTCCCGCAAACGTACGACCACAGAGCTCACTCCCCGTCTAGGCCAATTGCCATGGCCTGTAGTAGACGAGGTCGGACACATAAAACTGGTCGACCAAACGCGGAAACGAGGTTTCTCGCCGTAAAATAATTTCGGATGCCTTCCATGCCTACATAGTTTGCACAAATACGGCACACACTCTCTACTCGCTGGATATATGGATGGTCTCCTATCATCGTTGCTAGAGAGAATAGGAATATGCATTGAGAGGCTCTAAAGGACCATGTATTTATCGATTAGGTGTACTGACATGAAGGTGCCCCGCTGGCCCACCACATTATTTTGGCACATGGCGGAGTAATATCATATATTTTCCATGTGATATGTAGGATCTCATTTCATCGGATGCACAACTACTACCAACCATAACCTAGTTTCAACAATTAGGAACCATAGCCAAACACTTTGGAATCTTAGTCTAGACATCAAATACTTTGAAAAAAAATCTTACCATATACCACATTGAGACATGGCTAAAATCACCAGCCATCAAATAGGCTACAAAATCTTGTATGTTCATCCACCACATAGGCCGGCCTCCTTAGACACGAGAGCATTGGTAGCCAGGTTTATTACAAAATCTACAACCACAAGGACAAAACATGATTTGAGCCTCAATAAGACTAGTCGGGACGAAAAACAAAGAAGCTCACCAAAAGCACCGTCAATTTGAACATAATATCATCTGCACGAGTGACTTCAAACAATCAACAAAAATAGCAGGTTGCATCACCTTCTTTTTACATTTTAAACTCATGTCATGGTTTGTTTTATGCCAATAATCTTCTCGTTGACATCGAACCATCTTAGCACGTGGCCGTTGCGGTGATAGGCATGCATGTGATCTAGGCCATGCATAACCTGTCCCGCGCCATGACCACATGTACGGCTTCGGATCCTCCTTGCTAATACTCAGCGCACCATTATAGCAATCATGGTTGTGCAGAATTTGCTCCACCAGGAGTGGTGCATGGCGGTGGTGCTGGCTTCAGGGTGGCCGGTCCAAGTTTTGGTGGCCTCGCCCGCTCGGGATCATTTAGTGTTCGGTGAAATATTCGTCAATAATTTTTATTTTATTTTTTTTGAGACACCAAATGTTCCTTGTCTGGAAGCAAGATTGACTTCATTCATCTACTGTGTGATTTCATAGGCTTTACCTGGTCGATAAAGTGTATAATAGAAGATTAGGAATTAGGCGCTCCTCTCTTTGCTTCTCACTAACTCTGACTCTCTGATTTTGACTTGCTAATGTGTGGATTTTGTAAAATGGATGTATGCATATCCGAGAAAGAAAGGAGGAAGAGGAGTATAGCGGACGAAAGTGATTATCCTCTCTCTGGTTCGTTTTAGGCGTAGTTTGCTTTATTCATCATTTTATTTTACATAGTGAAATTGTTCCTAATAATTCTATGTTATTTGAAACGGTGTATCTGTATATGAAAATGCTTATATACTTTCGTCTAAATTTGTGGAAAGAGTTGTGATATATATTGTTAGACAAGTTGTATAGGATAGGGACACTAGTATAAACATGTACTCTGTTCTATCCTTTCTTCTGTCCAAACTCTCCTGTAATCGTGATCGATCTGTCTACGATCGATGTCTCTCTTGTACGCCACGGCAAACCTTCTATATAATACAACGCGGCCCAGACGAAGGGTTCACGCTTCCCACATTATCTTACATGGTAATCAGAGCCCCTTCCTCTCGTACATCTAGCCACATCGTTTAGATCGATCTAGTTGAATCGAAGAGAAAAAGAGGGTCGCCAAGAGAAGGCTATGGCAGGCACCACCGCTAGCACTGCTGCATCCACCGCAAACTCCCTGATCGCCTCCACCATGAGTGCCCTATCCACCCAATCTGCCGGTTTCACCTATGGGTCTTCTTCCACCTCCAGCTGTTGGGGAACGTTGCAGAAAATAAAAATTTTCCTATGGTTTCACCAAGATCAATCTATGAGTTCATCTAGCAACGAGAGAGAGGAGTGCATCTACATACCCTTGTAGATCGAGCGGAAGCGTTCAAGAGAACGGGGTTGAGGGAGTCGTACTGTCGTGATCCAAATCAGCGATGATCCTAGTCTTTGAAAGGACAGCACCTCCGCGTTCAACACACGTGCGGTTGGGGAAGCGTCTCCTCCTTCTTGATCCGGCAAGGGGAAGGAGAGGTTGATGGAGATCTAGCAACCTGACGGCACGGTGGTGGATCAGCAACTATCTCGGCGAGGCTTCGCCAAGCGTCTGCGAGAGGAGAGGTGTAGCGAGAGGAGAGGGCGCCAAGAGCATGGGTGCGGCTGCCCCCCCCTCTTTATATAGGGCCCCTAGGGGCGCCGCCCCTAGGAGATGGGATCTCCAAGGGGCGGCGGCGGGGGTGGCTTGCCCCAAGCAGTGGGCGCCCACCCCTAGGGTTTCCCAACCCTAGGCGCAGGGGGCCCAAGGGGCGCACCAGCCCACCGAGGCTGGTTCCTCCCACTTCAGCCCATGGGGCCCTCCGGATAGGTGGCCCCACCGGTGGACCCAGGACCCTTCCGGTGGTCCCAGACAATACAGTGACCCCGAAACTTTCACGATGGCCGAAACCTGACTTCCTATATATAATTCTTTATCTCCGGACCATTCCGGAACTCCTCGTGACGTCCGAGATCTCATCCGGGACTCCGAACAACTTTCGGGTTACTGCATACCCATATCTCTACAACCCTAGCGTCACCGAACCTTAAGTGTGTAGACCCTACGGGTTCCGGAGACACGTAGACATGACCGAGACGACTCTCCGGTCAATAACCAACAGCGGAATCTGGATACCCATATTGGCTCCCACATGCTCCTCGATGATCTCACCGGATGAACCACGATGTCGAGGATTCAAGCAACCCCGTATACAATTCCCTTTGTCAATCGGTACGTTACTTGCCCGAGATTCGATCGTCGGTATCCCAATACCTCGTTCAATCTCGTTACCGGCAAGTCACTTTACTCATACCGGAATGCATGATCCCGTGGCCAAACACTTGGTCACTTTGAGCTCATTATGATGATGCATTACCGAGTGGGCCCAGAGATACCTCTCCGTCATACGGAGTGACAAATCCCAGTCTTACGGAGTGACAAATCCCAGTCTCGATCCGTGTCAACCCAACAGATACTTTCAGAGATACCAGTAGTATATCTTTATAGTCACCCAGTTACGTTGCGACGTTTGGTACACCCAAAGCACTCCTACGGTATCCGGAAGTTACACGATCTCATGGTCTAAGGAAAAGATACTTGACATTGGAAAAGCTCTAGCAAACGAACTACACGATCTTGTGCTATGCTTAGGATTGGGTCTTGTTCATCACATCATTCTCCTAATGATGTGATCCCGTTATCAACGACATCCAATGCCCATAGTCAGGAAACCATGACTATCAGTTGATCAACGAGCTAGTCAACTAGAGGCTCACTAGGGACATGTTGTGGTCTGTGTATTCACACATGTATTACAATTTCCGGATAACACAATTATAGCATGAATAACAGACAATTATCATGAACAAGGAAATATAATACTAATCATTTATTATTGCCTCTAGGGCATATTTCCAACACCAGCAGCCCTATCTCTCTCGGCCCACCTCCATCGGAGAACCTCACGAGGACAAATTTCCTCCTCTGGAAGGCCATCGTGCTACCCCAAATCAAGGGAGCACAGATGGAACACTTCCTGGACGCCACAACGTCGGCGCCTCCTCCCACTCTCACCGTCAACAAGGACGGGAAAGATGTGGAGACCTTCAACTACGCCCACACAATCTGGTACGCTCAACAGCAACAATTCCAAGGTTATCTAATGGCTTCTCTCTCCCGTGAGGTCCTTGCCCAGGTGGTGACTCTTCAGACACCAGCCGAAGTATGGGCGGCAATCCATGCCACTTTTGCTGCTCATGCCCAGGAGCAAGAAATCAATAACCGCATCGAGCTCGCCAATATTCACAAAGGGAACTCCACTATGGCGGAGTATCTTGCCAAGATCAAGGCGTTGGCGGATGAGATCGCCACCATCAGCGCACCTTTGAGCGATCGGCAGATGACATCATATGTTCTGAAGGGATTGGACCTCGAGTACAACTCTGTGGTGTCAGCTCTTCAAGCCCGCGTCGAGCCCATCACCACTCCGGAGCTCTACAACCAACTCCTTAGCTTCGAAGCAAGGGTCAACCTGCTGCAAGGTACGAACCATCGTCAGTCTTCTGTCAATAGCATCTCTCGTGGGCGCGGGAACGGCGGCCGAGGCCGTGGTCACCAAGGACGTGGCCGCGGCGGTGGACATGGCGGGCGTGGCAACAACCAGGGCTCCACTCGCTCTGGTGATGGTGATCGTGGGGGTGGCTACAACAACAACAACCCCCACGGCTCCTCCTCCAACTCTCGCCAAACCAGGTGCCAGCTTTGCAAGAAACTGGGCCACGAAGTCATTGACTGTTGGCACCGGTATGACGAGGACTACGTGCCTGATGCACGTCATGCAACTGCTGCCATCCGGGAGCAAGGAGGAGGTGATGGTGATACGGTCTGGTATGCGGACTCCGGTGCTACAGACCACGTCACCAATGAGCTAGAAAAGCTTGCTCTTCGCGAAAGATATCATGGCAATGATCAGATTCACACCGCAAGCGGTGGAGGTATGGAAATTCGTCACATTGGTCAAGATTCTATTAATTCCCCTAGCCTTAAACGTGACCTACTTCTAAAAGATGTCCTTCATGTTCCTCAAGCCGACAAAAATCTAGCATCTATGTCTCGTTTAACTTCCGACAATAATGTTTTCTTTGAGACTCACCCAACCTATTTTTTCATAAAGGATCGGGCAACGAGGGAGCTCATTCATCACAGTAGATGCATTGGAGGACTTTACCCCATCACATCGAGAGTCTTTAGTCGCAAGCGTCATCGTCAAGCTTTTTCCGCCATCAAGCCTTCATTGGCAAGGTGGCATCAAAGATTAGGACATCCCTCATCAATAGTAGTCAAGCAAATAGTCAATAAAGACAATCTTTCATTGTCAAGTAGTCAAAATAATGAGTCTGTGTGTGAAGCTTGTCAATGTGCCAAGAGTCACCAACTTCCTTATCCTATTTCGAATAGTGTGTCTCATGCTTCTTTGGAGCTTATTTTTAGTGATGTATGGGGTCATGCAAGAGATTCTTTTGGAAGGAAAAAATACTATGTCAGCTTTATCGATGATTATAGCAAGTTTACTTGGATATATTTGCTTAAGTTCAAATCTGAAGTATTCTCCGTTTTCCAAGAATTTCAAAAACTTGTTGAGAGATACTTTGACAGAAAAATCCTTGCAGTCCAAAGTGACTGGGGAGGAGAGTATGAGAAACTCAACTCTTTCTTCCGCAACATAGGCATTATTCATCCTGTGTCTTGTCCCCATGCTCACCAACAGAATGGCTCGGCTGAAAGAAAGAATCGCCACATTGTTGAAGTTGGTTTATCTCTCTTAGCTCATGCATCTATGCCACTCAAATATTGGGATGAAGCCTTCATTACTGCTACCTATCTTATCAACCGTCTCCCTAGTAGAGTTATTGGCAACACAACTCCATTAGAACGACTGTTTCATCAAAAACCAGACTACAACTCTCTCAAAAAATTTGGATGTGCATGTTACCCAAATTTACGTCCATATAATCGCCACAAACTCGAGTTCCGCTCCACTCAGTGTGTTTTTCTCGGATACAGCAATCTTCATAAAGGATATAAGTGTCTAGAGATAGCAACGGGTCGTATCTATATTTCTCAAGATGTCGTTTTTGATGAAACATTGTTTCCTTTTGCCAAACTTCATCCTAATGCCGGAGCCTTATTACGTGCTGAAATTTCCCTTCTTCTAGACTCTTTATCCAATTCTGATCACGGGATGAATTAAATAGAACTGATCATGTACAAAAATCCATGGAAAATTTTGATTCTGGTGATACTTGTGCAGAAACAGGGCATGATTTCATGTACACAGATATAGCCAAAATTGGCGCCGGATCCCAGGAAAATGCTGCCTGCAGTCGCTCACCGCGATCCGAGGCGGATCTGCCCTGCAGGCCTGCTGCATCATCAGGTGCGCGATCCCAGGCGGAACCTGTCGTCGCCCGCGCTACAATCGACCGGGTGGCCGGCAGCCCAGCAGGCGCGGAGCCCACCAGCCCAGTCAACACGGGCGGGGACGACTCGCTCGACGCCACGGCTCCGTCTGCCGGGTCCAGTGGGGTCCGCAGCGGGGGCAGCGGGGCGCGCACGCCCGATCGCGCGTCAGGCGCCACCTCTGGACGAGGAAGTCCGAGCCAGATCTCCCCTGCATCCTCGGATCTGGCGCTAGCTTCTGGCACTGATCTGATCGGATCTTCTATGGACGAATTTGCTACAGAACCTGTTGTATCTCCTGGATCTTCTGTGGTGAGGTCTACAACAACAACAACACCTGTGTTTCCTCCTCGGCATACAAGATCTCAGTCAGGTATTGTCAAAGAAAAACAGTACACTGATGGTACAGTCAGGTATGATAAAATCAAGCGTGCGTTTCTTACTAGCACCGGTGAGCCAACTCATTTACATGATGCCCTTGCTGATAAAGATTGGAAGAAAGCCATGGATAGTGAATATGATGCACTTGTTAAAAATAAAACTTGGCATCTAGTACCACCAAAGAGGGTTAATAATGTGATTGATTGTAAGTGTGTAGACAAAATCAAGAGAAAAGCTGATGGAAGCATAGACAGATACAAGGCTCGACTAGTTGCAAAGGGCTTTAAGCAAAGGTTTGGTATTGATTATGAGGATACTTTTAGTCCTGTTATTAAAGCAGCTACTATTCGACTTGTATTGTCCATTGCTATTTCCATAGGATGGAGTTTACGATAGCTAGATGTTCAGAACGCGTTTCTTCATGGTATTCTTGAGGAAGAAGTGTTCATGCGCCAGCCACCAGGATATGAAAACAAAGGCACACCACATTATGTCTGTAAGTTGGATAAAGCCTTGTATGGACTGAAACAGGCCCCAAGAGCTTAGTACTCAAGGTTAAGCACACAGTTACAAAAGCTTGGCTTTACACCATCAAAGGCAGATACCTCACTATTTTTCTACAGTAAGAGCAATGTTACCATATTTGTTCTTGTTTATGTTGATGATATAATTGTTGCTAGCTCAAGTCCAGATGCCACCTCCTGTCTGCTTAAGGATCTGAAACTAGAGTTTGCTCTCAAGGACTTGGGGGATCTTCATTATTTTCTTGGAATTGAGGTCAAGAAGTTCAAAGATGGCATACTTCTTACGCAGGACAAGTATGCTACTGATATCCTCAGAAGGGTAGGTATGGAACAGTGTAAGTCTGTCAGTACACCTATCTCTACTTCAGAAAAACTTACTGTTGGAAATGGAGAGGCACTTGGATCAGAGGATGCAACAAAGTATCAAAGTGTTGCCGGTGCATTACAATATTTGACTCTTCCATGTCCTGATATTTCCTATTCTGTGAACAAAGTATGTCAGTATTTACATGCTCCTACGACAACTCATTGGACTGAAGTAAAAAGGATTTTGAGGTATCTCAAATTTACAGGAGGATTTGGGCTTCAGATTGTGAGGTCCCCATCTCTACTTGTGTCTGCCTATTCTGATGCAGATTGGGCAGGGTGTGCTGATGATAGGAGGTCCACAGGTGGCTTTGCTGTGTTTCTGGGAACAAATCTTGTGTCGTGGAGTGCGAGAAAACAGGCTACAGTCACAAGGTCAAGTACTGAGGCAGAGTATAAGGCTTTAGCTAATGCTACAGCTGAAGTGATGTGGATTCAGACATTGCTTCATGAACTTGGAATCAAAGTTCCACATGCTGCAAGATTGTGGTGTGACAACATTGGTGCAACCTATCTTTCAGCTAATCCTGTTTTCCATGCACGTACAAAGCATATTGAGGTTGAGTTTCATTTTGTCAGAGAAAGAGTAGCACGCAAGTTGCTTGATATAAGGTTTATTCCAACAGGTGATCAACTTGCTGATGGCTTCACAAAACCTCTCACGATGAGAAGGTTAGATGACTTCAAATACAATCTCAACCTTGGTAAACTTTTATAGGGTTTAGATTGAGGGGGAGTGTTAGACAAGTTGTATAGGATAGGGACACTAGTTTAAACATGTACTCTGTTCTATCCTTTCTTTTGTCCAAACTCTCCTGTAATCGTGATCGATCTGTCTACAATCGATCCCTCTTTTGTACGCCACGGCAAACCTTTTATATAATACAACGCGGCCCAGACGAAGGGTTTACGCTTCCCACATTATCTTACATATATAACACCTATAGCTCCTGATTTTTTTTATGTAATATTCCCTCCGTTTCAAAATAGATGACTTAACTTTGTACTAAATTTAGTACAAAGTTGAGTCATCTATTTTGAAACGGACGGGGTATTATTCAATCAAGATATTGCTAGAGTTTCTGGTTATGTTCATTTCGTCCGAAAACGCATGTTGATTTCCTGACCACATTAAGTGATCCGATGTTAGGTGAAGTGTTTAAATAGTTTTGCTCGTGACCAGTGAGAGGGTGCGGCCGTGCCTCTACCGTGTGCTGAGCGCCATGGACATACGAGCTCGTGGACAAAGGCCACCCCTGGCGTACTGTCCGTGTACGAATGATGACTGGCACTCAGGCGAACGACGCAGGTTCGGTGATCCCCATTGAAGGCTTTGTGCGTGGTGCACAAGGACGATAGATCCATCACCCATGCATGCTAGTAGAACAACGCACACTTCCATATTACTAGCCTGTTTGATGCATTCCCACCGTCATGCCAGGATGCATACGCGTGTCTCGGCCATGGTTTTCAGAGGGACTCTCGGCTAGTCGAGGGACGCAGTCATTTGTCGTGGCAACTCTACTCGTCTCCGACGAACGTAGGAATGCAGGACCCTCTCCCCGTCCGGGCCAATTGCCATGGTCATCAATAAGCGAGGTGGACGACATAAACCTAGTCGATGGAGCGCCGTTTGTCTCCATAAAATAATTTCCGATGCCTTTTATGCCTACACAATTTGCATAAGTATGACGCACACTTTCTACATGTTGGATATATGGACGGTCCGATCATCGTTGCTAGAGGAAATAGGAATCGGCACTGAGAGGCTCTAAAGGACCATGTATTTATCGATTGGGTGTGTGTGCCATGAAGGTGTCTCACTGGCCCACCAAATTATTTTGGCACATGGTGGGTGTGCATTTCTGCAGCCAATTATGTTTTGGGCTTTGCCACACCTATGCACATATTCTAGGTAAAGTTACGTAACAGCTGACTTGGCGTGATTAGATTGAGAGAAAATATGGCTGGGGCCCACCCCACGAAAATAAGGGGTGGGGGAGGGGAGGGCGATTAGATTATTGAAGGTTAAGTAAGACTACGTAACCACCTCACGTAGGTGTAGGATTATTGTTATGTTTTGCTATCTTCGCCTTTATATTCGGCATAGTAATACCATATGTTTCCCATGTCATATATAGGATCTCATCTCATCAGATGCACGACTCCCAACCATAGCCCAGTTTCAACAATTAGGAACCATGGCCAGACACTCTGGAATCTTAGTCTGGACATCAAATACATTGGAAAAAATGATTACCATATATTACCTCCGTTCGGAATTACTTGTCCCAGAAATGAATAAAATTGGAATATCTATAACTAAAATAAGTCTAGATACATCTATTTTTCTGACAAATATTTCCGGATGAAGGAAGTATCACATTAAGACAAATATTTCCGGAGGAAGAAAATATCTCCGACAAATAGGCTACAATATCTTGTATGTTCATAAAGCTTCCTTAGACGACAACACCATCGAAAGACGCAAGAGCATGAGTAAGTTTACTAAAAAATCTACAATCGCGAGGAAAAAACATGATGTAATCTTCAACAAGACTAGTCGGGACAAAAAAAAACTAAGAAGCTCACTGAAAGCAACATCCAGTTTGAATATAATATAATCTGCAGGGGTGAGCTTCAAATTTGCATCACCTTCTTTTTACATTGGAAACTCATGTTCATGGTTTGTTTTATGCTAGTGATCTTCTCGTTGACATCAAACCATCTTAGCACGTGAACATTGCGGTGAGAGGGATAAATGTGATTTGGGTCGTGCATAAGAGCATCTTCAACCGGCGCGCCAAAAGGCGCGTCCGCGCGGTAAAACTGGATTTTAGCGCGCGCCGCCCGGTTTCGCGCGCTCCTGCGGTGGCGGGAAATTACCGCGCGTGGGAGAAAGCGGTAGCTGACGCGGTAGATTTTGCGCGCCGCTTCGCGCGCGACTATAAAATCCGGTGCTCACCATGCGCTCACAGCACACTGCCACGCGTCCTCCTCCTCGCCACCTCACCGCTCTTTCTCGCCGCTTCGCCGCTTTTCCCCGCCAGCACCGCGCCACCATGCCGCCGCGCCGCCGGGGTTCTTCGGGCTACCGCGGCGTCCGCGAGTGCCCGAGCGGCTGGTACTCTGCTGATATCCGGTTCGGCGAAGTCCGGCTCGGCCTCGGGTCGTTCCGGACCGCGCACGAGGCGACCTGCGCGTACGACGCGGCGGCGTGGTGCTTGGAGAGGCCCCCGTCGCAGATGAACTTCCAGGACGTCTTCACGCGCGAGCAGGCGCAGCGCGTCGCCCCTCCGCCTCGTCTCATCACCGACCAGGACCGTGCGGACCATGTTCGGTAGCAGCGCCGCCTCCTCGTTGCCGAGGAGGACGAGCGAGCCATGGCGGAGTGGTGCCGGCGCCACCCGGAGGATGTCGCCGCCGAGAACGCCTTCTAGGCAGAGAGGACGGCAAGGTGCCGCGCGGAGCGTGCCGACAGGCGTCGGCGCAAGGCACTGGCGATATCGCAGTGCGAGATCGTCGAGAACGGCGGGCAGTCGATCTTCTCCCCCAACGATGAACGTTGGAATGACATATGGCTCGATACCTCGGACAACACCAGCGAGGATGATGATGGTGATGATGATGACGGCTAGGAGTCACCGTAGTTTGTCTCGTTGCACCGTAGTTTTTTCTATCTAGTTGCACCGTAGTTCTATCTATCTATGCTTTCGAACTATCTATCTAGTTGCACTGATGTAAAATACATTTGTATCCTTCTTTATCTATGCTATGATGAACTATGTTTCGTTTTTATCTATGCTAAACTATGCATCTTTTTTTATCTATGCAAAATTAATTAAAAATGTTGTTGAATAAGCGCGCGCGCTGCATTTTAGCGCGCCTGCTGGAGCTACGCGTGCGCTGCATTTTAGCGCGGCCGTTGGAGCAAGCGCCGCGCGCCGCGTCAAACTTGACGAAGGGTACGCCGTAAAGCAGAATTTAACGCGCCGCGCATTAGGCGCCTGCTAGAGATGCTCTAACACGTCCTACCATGAGCGCGTGCACGGCTTCAGATCCTCCTTGCTAATAGTCACCGCATGAACGCCCCATCCTTGCCGATCACTGTCATAGCGATCATGGGCGATGGCACTAACCGCAGGGTGTCCGATCCAAGTTTCGGCGGCCTCGCCCGCTCAGGATTATTTAGGGTTATGTGAAATTTGCATCAATAGTTTTTGTTTTGTTTCTTTTGAGATGCCAAATGTTCCTTGGCTGCAAGCAAGATTGACTTCATCCATCTACTGTGTAATTTTTATAGTTTTATCTGGTGGATAAAATGCAAAATAGAAGGTTAGGAATTAGGCGCTCCTCTCTTTGCTTCTCACTTACTCCGACCCTCTCGTTTTGACTTGATAACATGTGGACTTTGTAAAATGAATTTTTGCATATCTAAGAAAGAATAGAGGAAGAGGAATCTAGTGGACGAAACTGATTGTTCTCTCTCATGATTTTGGTTCCTTCTAGGCATAATTTTCTTTATTCATCATTTTTTAGATAGTGAAATTATTCCGAATAATTCTCTATTGATAGTCGGACGGGGTCAAATAGGAAGTTAGAGCTTTGAAGACAAACCTTGAAATCGAATGGTTTTAGGCTTAGTAGAACTAGAACCAAGTACATGAGGTGCAATTTCAGTACTACTAGGCATGAGGACAAGGACGAGAAGGTTAGCCTTGATGGACAGGTGATGCCTCAAAAAGACACCTTTGATATTTGGGGTCAATGTTGTAGAAGGATAGGGATATCGATGAAGATGTGAACCATCGAATCAAAGCCAGATGGATGAAGGGGCGCCAAGCTTCTGGCATTCTCTATGATAAGAGAGTGCCACAAAAGTTAAAAAGGCAAGTTCTATAGGATGATGGTTCGACCCGCAATGTTGTATGGCGCTGAGTGTTGATCGACTAAAAGACGATATGTGCAACAGTTAGGTGCGGCAGAGATGCGCATGTTGAGATGGATGTGTGGCCACACAAGAAAGGACTGAGTATGGAATAATGATATACAAGATAGAGTTGGGGTAGCACCGACTGAAGAGAAGCTGGTCCAACATCGTCCGGGATGGTTTGAGCATATTTAGCGCAGGCCCCCAGAAGCTATAGTATATAGTGGACGCCTAAAGTGTGTTGATATGTCAAAAGAGGCCGGGGTAGACCGAACTTGACATGGGAGGAGTCCATAAAGAGAGAGATAAAAGACTGGAATATCATCAAAGAACTAGTCACGGACAGGGATGCGTGGAAGCTTACTATCCATGTGTCAGAACCAGGGCCGTCCAAGGGCCTGTGCGAGCTGTGCGCTCGCACAGGGCCCCCAAAATCCTGGGGGCCCAACTAGGGTCCATATGTTGGAGAACGTAGTAATTTCAAAAAAATTCCTACGCACACGCAAGATCATTGTGATGCATAACAACGAGAGGGGAGAGTGTGTCCACGTACCCTCGTAGGCCGAAAGCGGAAGCATTAGCACATCGCGGTTGATGTAGTCGTACGTCTTCACGGCCCGACTGATCAAGCACCGAAAGCACGGCACCTCCGAGTTCTTGCACACGTTCAGCTCGATGACGTCCCTCGAACTCCGATCCAGCCAAGTGTCGAGGAGAGTTACATCGACCGGACGGCGTGGTGGCGATGATGATGTTCTACCGACGCAGGGCTTCGCCTAAGCACCGCTACGATATTATCGAGGTGGATTATGGTGGAGGGGGGCACCGCACACGGCTAAGAGATCAATGTTCAATTGTTGTTGTGTCTAGAGGTGCCCCTCTGCCCCGTATATAAAGGATCAAGGGGGAGGGGGTGGCCGGCCAGGAGGAGGAACGCCAAGGAGGAGTCCGGTGGAGTAGGATTCCCCCCTTCCAAGTAGTAGGAGTAGGAGTCAAGGAAAGGGGAAGAGAAGAGAAGGAAGGAGGCGCAGCCCCCCCTAGTCCAATTCGGACTAGGCCTTGGGGCGCCAGCATCTCCTCTCTCTTTCCCTAAAGCCCAATAAGGCCCATATACTCCCGGCGAATTCCGTAACTCTCCGGTACTCGAAAAATACCGAATCACTTGGAACCTTTCCGAACTCCGAATATAGTCGTCAATATATCGATCTTTATGTCTCGACCATTTCGAGACTCCTCGTCATGTCCCGATCTCATCCGGGACTCCGAACACCTTCGGTACATCAAAACTCATAAACTCATAATATAAGCATCGCCGAAACCTTAAGCGTGCGGACCCTACGGGTTCGAGAACTTTGTAGACATGACCGAGAACCATTTCCGGTCAATAACCAATAGCGGAACCTGGATGCTCATATTGGCTCCTACATATTCTACGAAGATCATTATCGGTCAAACCGCATAACAACATACGTTGTTCCCTTTGTCATCAGTATGTTACTTGCCCGAGATTTGATTGTTGGTATCCAATACCTAGTTCAATCTCGTTACCGTAAAGTCTCTTTACTCGTTATGTAATGCATCATCCCGTAACTAATTCATTAGTCACATTGCTTGCAAGGCTTATAGTGATGTGCATTACCGAGAGGGCCCAGAGATACCTCTCTAACAATCGGAGTGACAAATCCTAATCTCGAAATACGCCAACTCAACATGTACCTTCGGAGACACCTGTAGAGCTCCTTTATAATCACCCAGTTACGTTGTGACGTTTGGTAGCATACAAAGTGTTCCTCCGGTAAACGGGAGTTGCATAATCTCATAGTCATAGGAACATGTATAAGTCATGAACAAAGCAATAACAACATACTAAACGATCAAGTGCTAAGCTAACGGAATGGGTCAAGTCAATCACATCATTCTCCTAATGATGTGATCTCGTTAATCAAATGACAACTCATGTCTATGGCTAGGAAACACAACCATCTTTGATCAACGAGCTAGTCAAGTAGAGGCATACTAGTGACACTATGTTTGTCTATGTATTCACACATGTATTATGTTTCCGGTTAATACAATTCTAGCATGAATAATAAACATTTATCATGAAATAAGGAAATAAATAATAACTTTATTATTGCCTCTAGGGCATATTTTCTTTAGTCTCCCACTTGCACTAGAGTCAATAATCTAGTTCACATCACCATGTGATTTAACACCAATATTCACATCTGTATGTGATTAATACCCATAGTTCACATCGTCATGTGATCAACACCCAAAGGGTTTACTAGAGTCAATAATCTAGTTCACATTGCTATGTGATTAACACCCAGAGAGTACTAAGGTATGATCATGTTTTGCTCATGAGAGAAGTTTAGTCAACGGGTCTGTCACATTCAGAGCCGTATGTATTTTGCAAATATTCTATGTCTACAATGCTCTGCACGGAGCTACTCTTTCTAATTGCTCCCACTTTCAATATGTATCCAGATTAAGACTTAAGAGTCATCTGGATCAGTGCCAAAAGTTGTATCGACGTAACCCTCTACGACGAACCTCTTGTCACCTCCATAATCGAGAAACATATCCTTATTCCACTAAGGACAATTTTGACCAATGTCCAGTGATCTACTCCTAGATCACTATTGTACTCCCTTGCCAAACCAGGGCAGAGTATACAATAGGTCTGGTCCATAGCATGGCATACTTTTATAGAACCTATGACTGATGCATAGGGAATGACTTTCATTCTCTTTCTATTTTTCGCCGTGGTCGGGGTTTGAGTCTTACTCAATTTCATACCTTTGCAACACATGCAAGACTTTGACTGTTCCATTTTGAACTACTTCAAAATCTTGTCAAGGTATGTACTCATTAAAAATCTTATCAAGCGTCTTGATCTATCTCAATAGATCTTGATGCTCAATATGTAAGTAGCTTTACTGAGGTCTTTCTTTGAAAAACTCCTTTCAAAAAACGACAACTTTGGTTTCTTGGCAAAACACAGTTCATAAGGCGTTGTCTCAACGGATTTCGATGGTACCCTGTTTAAATTGAATGCATCTGTCTCTAATGCATAACCCCAAAACGATAGTGGTAAATCGGTAAGAGACATCATATATTGCACTATATCCAGTAAAGTACGATTATGACGTTCGGACACACCATTTAGTTGTGGTGTTCCAGGTGGCATGAGTTTGTGAAACTATTCCACATTGTTTTAGTTGAAGACCAAACTCGTAACTCAAATATTGGTCCCCGTGATCAAATTGCAGAAACTTTATTTTCTTGTTACGATGATTCTCCACTTCACTCTAAAATTCTTTGAACTTTTCAAATGTTTCAGACTTGTGCTTCATTAAGTAGATATACTCATATCTGCTCAAATAATCTTGTGAAGGTCAGAAAATAACGATACCCGTCACGAGCATCAACACTCATTGGACCGCATACATCGATATGTATTATTTCCAATAATTCACTAGCTCGTTCCATTGTTCCGGAGAATGGAGTTTTAGTCATCTTGCCCAAAAGGCACGGTTCGCAAGCATCAACTGATTCATAACCAAGTGATTCCAAAAATCCATCTTTATGGAGTTTCTTCATGCGCTTTACACTGATATGACCCAAACGGCAGTGCCACAAATAGGTTGCACTATCATTACCAACTTTGCATCTTTTGGCATCAATATTATGAATATGTGTATCACTAAGATCGAGATCCAACAAACTATTTTCATTGGGTGTATGACCATCGAAGGTTTTATTCATGTAAACAGAACAACAATTATTCTCTGATTTTAAATGAATAACCGTATTGCAATAAACATGATCAAATCATATTCATGCTCAACGCAAACGCCAAATAACATTTATTTAGGTTCAACACTAATCCCGAAAGTATAGGGAGTGTGTGATGATGATCATATCAATCTTGGAACTACTTCCAACACACATCGTCACTTCACCCTCAACTAGTTTCTGTTTATTCTGTAACTCCTGTTTCGAGTTACTAATCTTAGCAACCGAACAAGTATCAAATACTCAGGGGTTACTATAAACACTAGTAAGGTACACATCAATAACCGGTATATCAAATATACCCTCGTTCAGTTTGCCATCCTTCTTATCCACCGAAAATTCAGGGTATTTCCGCTTCCAGTGACCATTTCCTTTGCAGTAGAAGCACTCAGTTTCAGGCTTTGGTCCAGCTTTGGGCTTCTTCACGGGAGTGAAAACTTGCTTGCCATTCTACTTGAAGCTTCTCTTCTTTCCCTTTGCCCTTTTCTTGAAACTAGTGATCTTGTCAATCATCAACACTTGATGTTCTTTCTTGATTTCTACCATCGTTGGTTTCAGCATCATGAAGAGCTCGGGAATCGTTTTCGTCATCCCTCGCATACTATAGTTCATCATGAAGTTCTACTAACTTGGTGATGGTGACTAGAGAACTCTGCCAATCACTATCTTATCTGGAAGATTAACTCCCACTTGATTCAAGCGATTGTAGTACTCAGACAATCTAAGCACTTGCTCACTAGTTGAGCAATTCTCCTCCATCTTTTAGGCGAAGTATTTGTTACAGATCTCATACCTCTTGACACGGGCATGAGTCTGAAATACCAATTTCATCTCATGGAACATCTCATATGTTCCGTGACGTTTCAAAAATGTTTTTGTCGTCCCAGTTCTAAGCCATAAAGCATGGTGCACAAAACTATCAAGTAGTCATCATATTGAGTTAGCCAAATGTTCATAACGTCTGCATATGCTCCTGCAATAGGTCCGTCACCTAGTGGTGCATCAAGGACATAATTCTTCTGTGCAGCAATGAGGATAAACCTCAGATCACGGACCAAGTCCGCATCATTGCTACTAACATCTTTCAACTTAGTTTTCTCTAGGAACACATATAAAAACATAGAGAAGCAAAAAAACATAGGAAAGCAACAACGCGAGCTATTGATCTACAACATAATTTGCAAAATACTATCAGGACTAAGTTCATGATAAATTAAAGTTCAATTAATCATATTACTAAAGAACTCCCACTTAGACAGACATCTCTCTAGTCATCTAAGTGACCACGTGATCCAAATCAACTAAACCATGTCCGATCATCACGTGAGATGGAGTATTTTTCAATGGTGAACATCACTATGTTGATCATATCTACTATATGATTCACGTTCGACCTTTCGGTCTCCATGTTCCAAGGCCATATCTGTATATGCTAGGCTCGTCAAGTTTAACTTGAGTATTCCGCGCGCGCAACTGTTTTGCACCCGTTGTATTTGAACGTCGAGCCTATCACACCCGATCATCATGTGGTGTCTCAAAGACGAAGAACTTTCATAGCGGTGCATACTCGGGAGAACACTTCTTGATAATTAGTTAGAGATCATCTTAAAATGCTACCGTCAATCAAAGCAAGATAAGATGCATAAAGGATAAACATCAAATGCAATCGATATAAGTGATATGATATGGCCATCATCATCTTGTGCTTGTGATCTCCATCTCCGAAGCACCGTTGTGATCACCATCGTCACCGGTAGCGACACCTTGATCTCCATCGTAGCATCGTTGTCGTTTAGCCATCTATTGCTTCTCGACTATCGCTACCGCTTAGTGATAAAGTAAAGCAATTACAGGCGCTGCATTTCATACAATAAGCGACAACCATATGGCTCCTGCCGATTGCCGATAACTTCGGTTACAAAACATGATCATCTCATACAATAAAATATAGCATCATGTCTTGACCATATCACATCACAACATGCCCTGCAAAAACAAGTTAGACGTCCTCTACTTTGTTGTTGCAAATTTTACGTGGCTGCTATGGGCTGAGCAAGAACCGTTCTTACCTACGCATCAAAACCACAATGATAGTTCATCAAGTTAGTGCTGTTTTAACCTTCTCAAGGACCGGGCGTAGCCACACTCGGTTCAACTAAAGTTGGAGAAACTGACACCCGCCAACCACATGTGTGCAAAGCACGTCGGTAGAATCAGTCTCGCGTACGCGTACGAGTAATGTCGGTCCGGGCCGCTTCATCCAACAATACCGCCGAACCAAAGTATGACATGCTGGTAAGCAGTATGACTTGTATCGTCCATAACTCACTTGTGTTCTACTCGTGCATATAACATCTACGCATAAAACCTGGGCTCGGATGCCACTATTGGAGAACGTAGTAATTTCAAAAAAATTCCTACGCACACGCAAGATCATGGTGATGCATAGCAACAAGAGGGGAGAGTGTGTCCACGTACCCTCGTGGTGAAAGCGGCGTTAGCTGGCGTGGTTGATGTAGTCGTACGTCTTCACGGCCGGACCAATCAAGCACCGAAAGCACGACACCTCCGAGTTCTTGCACACGTTCAGCTCGATGACGTCCCTCGAACTCCGATCCAGCCGAGTGTCGAGGTAGAGTTCCGTCAGCACGACGGCGTGGTGACGATGATGATGTTCTACCGACGCAGGGCTTCGCCAAAGCACCGCTATGATATTATCGAGGTGGATTATGATGGAGGGGGGCATCGCACACGGCTAAGAGATCAATGATCAATTGTTGTTGTGTCTAGAGGTGCCCCCCTGCCCCTGTATATAAAGGATCAAGGGGGTGGGGGCAGCCGGCCAGGAGGAGGCGCGCCAAGGAGGAGTCCTACTCCCACCGGGAGTAGGATTCCCCCCCTTCCAAGTAGTAGGAGTAGGAGTCAAGGAAAGGGGGAAGAGAAGAGAAGGAAGGAGGGGGCGCAACCCCTCCCCCTAGTCCAATTCGGACTAGGCCTTGGAGGGGGCGCCCATCCTCTCCTCTGTCTTTCCCCTAAAGCCCAATAAGGCCCATATACTCCCCGGCGAATTCCCGTAACTCACCGGTACTCCGAAAAATACCCGAATCACTCCGTACCTTTCCGAACTCCGAATATAGTCGTCCAATATATCGATCTTTACGTCTCGACCATTTCGAGACTCCTCGTCATGTCCCCGATCTCATCCGGGACTCCGAACTCCTTTGGTACATCAAAACTCATAAACTCATAATATAACTTTCATCGAAACCTTAAGCGTGCGGACCCTACGGGTTCGAGAACTATGTAGACATGACCGAGAACCGTTTCCGGTTAATAACCAATAGCGGAACCTAAATGCTCATATTGGCTCCTACATATTCTACGAAGATCATTATCGGTCAAACCGCATAACAACATACATTGTTTCCTTTGTCATCGGTATGTTACTTGCCCGAGATTTGATCGTTGGTATCCAATACCTAGTCCAATCTCGTTACCGGCAAGTCTCTTTACTCGTTATGTAATGCATCATCCCGTAACTAATTCATTAGTCACATTGCTTGCAAGGCTTATAGTGATGTGCATTACCGAGAGGGCCCAGAGATACCTCTCCGACAATCGGAGTGACAAATCCTAATCTCGAAATACGCCAACTCAATATGTACCTTCGGAGACACCTGTAGAGCTCCTTTATAATCACCCAGTTACGTTGTCACGTTTGGTAGCACACAAAGTGTTCCTCTGGTAAACGGGAGTTGCATAATCTCATAGTCATAGGAACATGTATAAGTCATGAAGAAAGCAATAGCAACATACTAAACGATCAAGTGCTAAGCTAACGAAATGGGTTAAGTCAATCACATCATTCTCCTAATGATGTGATCCCGTTAATCAAATGACAACTCATGTCTATAGCTAGGAAACACAACCATCTTTGATCAACGAGCTAGTCAAGTAGAGGCATACTAGTGACAATATGTTTGTCTATGTATTCACACATGTATTATGTTTCCGGTTAATACAATTCCAGCATGAATAATAAACATTTATCATGAAATAAGGAAATAAATAATAACTTTATTATTGCCTCTAGGGCATATTTCCTTCACCATATACATATATGTATAGTCTGAAAAAATTCAGTTTTAGGCCTTCTTGGTCCTGGTCCAGTCAAGTCTTGGTGGTTCGCTTTCCCGTCGCGTGGATGAGATGGATTGATCGATCAGATGAAACGGCAGCCCCAACGCAGTATGTTCCGTAAATTCCGCTTCCTATTCCCTGCCTGATCTGATCGTTAGGCTTTCCATCCCCATCGCTTTCGACTAAATCGGCGGCTCGGTGGCGAACGCGTTGCAACCTTGCAGGTTCAACGAGGCGACGGGCAAGAGGCGGACTACTTTCTAGCGCTGGACGCCGTCACGCCGGCAGTCGGCCGACACTGTCGCGGTGCCGTCCAACAGGAACATAAGACCAACCGGTGTGGTGCCCTCCCTGCTCCCTACACTCTCCCCTTCTCTCTAATTTTGATACTAATTACAAATTTGTGTTAATATGTTTGGGAACAATTTTTTGTGTAGTCGGTCAAGTTCAGAAGTAGTCACAGATTCAAGAATTTCAGTAGCTGCTCGTACTATCGTCCAAGTCCAAAATCAAGGTTCTATCTGATTGTAAGTTTTTTGAACTACCTATACATGCCACAAGCATATATTTCATGTGAGCTCATCTGTTCAAATAAATTGAAAGAGTATATATTTCATTGAAACAGAAACAATCATGCATTCTAGTTCTGGAAGAAAGTATGATTCTGGTGCCTTCAAGCGTAAGAAGAAACAAAAACTAGAAGAAGATGCTGAAATTCAAAGGGGTGCTCTTGATAAATATGTTGTGATAGTACCCCAAACTAATTCTGAAAATCATACTCCAGATGGTAATATTGATGATGGTCACGATGATAATGCAGTAGAGGTTGAGGTTGTCACTGCAGAAATTCATGAAGGTGATCATGGTCTTGGTGATAATGCGCAAGAGGTTGAGGTTGCCGCTACAGAAATTGATGAAGGTAATGATGTCAATATTTTAGATGAAGATCATGATCCTAATATTTTGTATGACATGAATAATTCCGTTCAGCCTGATATATTTGATCCTAGAAATTGGGATGGACTTGATCCGAAGAAGATTGATATCTTGCTGCAAAAGGGTCCTAAAAGAGAAGATATTGAGTATGGTTCTTATGACAAGTTGTCTAGAAGGTTTTCTGCATTATCATTTAGTAGAATTCTCTCAAATGGAGAAAAGTTTGACAGAGAGTGGCTTGTGTACAACAGCGGCCTCGATAAAGCATTTTGTTTTTGTTGCAAATTATAAAAAAGAGGGCATGTGAGAGGACAGCTAGCAAATGAGGGTTTAAGTGACTGGATTCATCTTGGGGCTAGACTAAAAGAGCATGAATCAAGTAGAGAGCATATCACAAATATGACTGCATGGTATGACTTCCATCTCAGGATGCAGAAGAATCAAACAATTGATAAAGTTGCTCAGCGAGAACTTGAAAAGGAAAAGGAGCATTGAAGAAAAGTTTTGCTCAGGATTTTGTTGATTGTAAAATTTCTTGCAGAACATAATATAGCATTTCGTGGCACCAATAGCAAGTTGTACCAAGAGAGCAATGGGAATTTCCTAGGACTGGTTGAAATGTTAGCTGAATTTGACCCAGTTATCAAAGAGCATGTTGATCGCATCACCGATGAAAAAATTCGTGATCACTACCTTGGCCCTTCTATACAGAATGAGTTAATAAATATGCTCGCTACTGCCATCAGGTCAAGAATCATTGAAAAGGTAAAGGAAGCAAAATATTTCTCAGTTATTCTTGATTGTACTCCTGATGCAAGCCACCAGGAACAAATGTCATTGATAATTAGGTATGTAGATACATCTTACATACATTTGCATCGAAGAATCTTTCTTAGGCTTTTTGGGGGTGAATGATACCACTGGGCAAGGTTTGTTTAATGTTTTAGAAGAGGAGTTGAATAATCTTAGCCTTGATGTGGACAATGTGAGAGGACAGGGTTATGATAATGGGTCAAATATGAAAGGAAACAATAAAGGGGTACACAAGAAATTTCTGGAAAAGAATCCAAGGGCATTTTATTCAGCTTGTGGTTGTCATAGTCTAAATCTGGCACTACATGATATGGAAAAGTCTTGCCGTAAAGCAACAGACTTCTTTGGAATTATACAACACATCTATATGATTTGCTAATTCGACTAAACAATGGCAAATTCTCAAAGATAACTTAAAGAAGTTGACTGTCAAGTCATTGTCATCTACTCGTTGGGAGAGTCATGTTGAGAGTGTTAAGGCTATACGGATTCAAATGCTAGAAATAAGGGAGGCTTTACTACAAGTGGCTGAAACTGATAAGGATCCATTGACAAGTAGTGAAGCACAATCATTGGCAGAAAATGAACTTGGTGGTTTTGATATTTTAGTGTCAATAATTATCTGGTATGATATATTATCCGCTGTTAATTTGGTCAGTAAGAAGCTACAATCAAAGGACATGCTTATTGATATTGCAATTGAGTCTATACAGGGTCTGCTTTCCTTTTTCAAGAAGTATAGAGAAACTGGCATTGCAAAAGCATTGGAAGATGCAAAAGAAATTGCACTTGAGATGGATATTCATCCAGAGTTCCGCACCAAGCGGAAAATCAAAAGAAGAAGACAATTCGATGAGGGCACAGATGATGCATCTATTGTTTGACAATCTGCAGAGGAGTCATTTAGGGTGAATTATTTTCTGCAAGTGGTCGATCAAGCTATAGTTTCACTTACCAGGAGGTTTGAGCAATACCAGGGGTATGAAAAAACTTTTGGTTTCTTATTTACTTCAGATAGGCTGCGATCTTTGGATGATAAGAGTTTGCTGGCTGCTTGTGTTAATCTTGAGGATGCACTTAAGAGTGGAGAACACAAAGACATTGATGGAGCTGAATTGTTTTACGAGTTAATTTTCATCCAGTATTTAGTTAAGAAATCTGTGGGCCCCGTTGATATTCTTGAGATTCTGATGAAGCGCCCCTTCTATCCTAATGCTATTATTGCATACAGGATTTTGTTAACCATTCCTGTAACTGTTGCAACTGCGGAAAGGAGCTTCTCTAAACTCAAGTTGTTGAAATCATATTTGCGTTCAACTATGACACAAGAAAGACTCAATGGTTTGGCGACAATAGCACTTGAAAATGATGTCTTGGAGAAGATTAATTATGAAGATGTAATTGAAGATTTCATTTCAAGGAACACAAGACGGATGACACTTTTCAATAGAGAATGAGGTCAGTTTATTGGTTTTAGTATTTCGCATTGATACTTCAGAATATTCTAAGCATTGTATGAAATAATATAAATTTTAATTACATAATTAGGTGATTATGCTTGCGTAATTGCATATTTTTTTAAATTTAGGGCCCCATTTTTCTTTTCACACCGGGGCCCCAAATTCCTGGAGACGACCCTAGTCAGAATCATGAGTTAGTCGCGAGATCTTATGGATTTCACCTCTAGTCAACACCCTGAGTTGGTCGTGATATCTAAAGGCTTTGTTGTTGTTTGCTGTTTATTCTCTGTTGAATTTTAAATGGTGTATCTATATATGAAAATTAAATGATTATGTATTTACGTCTAATTTTTGGGAAGAGTTGCAATAGATGGCATCCACGGATCATGATTTTTCTCTGTAATATAATTCAATCAAGATATTGCATAGATTTTCTGGTTATTTTTCTCTCGTCTAAAAACGCATGTTGATTTCTTGACGACATTAAGTGATCTGATGTTGGGTGAAGTATTTAAATATTTTTGCTCATGACCAATGGGAGGGTGCGGCCGTGCGTCTACGGATTGTTGCGTCCCTCAACTTGATTAGCTCTAATTCATAGCGATACAGGAGGAATTGGAGTTCAGAGGGAGGTAGGGTTCGAGGAGGAAGAAAGGGGATCGGGATGAGAGTACAAGCCAGATGATTCTCGATGCCTTTCCACCTAACGCACGCCAACACTTATCCCCCAAGTTCCCAGGTTGCTGGGTCAAACTTGTGATTGGGCCGCTTCTTTCTCTTGGGCCGGCCTTCCCCAGGGTTATGGGGTGTAGAGGTACATGGGTCCGTGATATTCTCCCCTCCTTCAGAATCGGCTTGTCCCCAAGCTGCAGCACCTGGGAAGCGACTGCGCAGCTCGAAGTAGTCCTCCCACGACGCTAGCGATGCTGGCTGGTTCGTCCACTTGATCAACACCCGCGGCAGCTTGGCAGCACCTTTTGTGACGATGCGGCGAGCCAACACTTGCTCCGGGATCCCTGGTGGTGAGTGTGGCATTGCTAGGTTGGGCAGCTCAGGCTCTGCTGCCATAGTTGGTGGTAGAGCTCCTCGAAGCAGCGACATATGGAAGACGGGGTGAATCTTGCTTGATGGAGGCAGCTGGAGGCGATAAGCAACAGCGCCCACCCTCGCCAAAACCTGAAATGGGCCAAAGTAACGGAAGGAAAGCTTATGGTTAGCTTGTTCTGCCACGGAGACTTGGACATATGGTTGCAGCTTCACAAACACCCAGTCCCCCACTGCAAAAGAGCGTTCGGATCTGTGTTTATCAGCCAAATCCTTCATGCACTGACGAGCCCGTTCCAATTGTTGTTTGAGCAGAGCTGTCATCAGAGCCCTTTCATGCATCCAATCCACAAGGTCTGAGGGAGCCGTGGCTGAGGCATCCACAATGCCAAAATGCCTCGGAGGATGGTCATACAACGTCTCAAAGGGCGAGGTACCTGAAAGAACATGCGGTACCCCCATGTTTGGTTTTGGCAATTGATGACAATCTCTTTGGACTAATGGTTGCCTTGAGTTATATTTGAAGGGTTTGTCCATAGGCTTTTCTTGGAGTCCATTTGTTGGTTTCAAGGAGAGTTTGTGATGACCTCGGTGCTATTAAGGAATTATCCAAAGATCGGTCATGTGAGTGTTGAGCTTACTGCAAGCATGTCTTGAAGAAGAAGATTGTGTGACCATTCATGTCTACCTTCAAGACATCATCCAAATGAAGAGAGTTGGAAAGATTCAACACACAAAGTGCACAAGATGTACTGAGGGATCAAGTGATCCCATGGTATGGTAAGCATTGTCCATTACACTTTGTGTGCTAACCCATGGTCTTCGTGAGAGTTCTTTGTGGGGTTAGGTTGCGATGTGCAAGTTCAAGTGATGCATCATGAAGAGATAAAGTTCTTGAAGCTTCCCGTCCATTTGGTGACAATGGACTTGTGAAGATGAGCGGAAGAGTGGCTCACCCATAGTGGAGTATGGGGGAGCAATCAACTAGTCTTCATCGAGCCAACGCTATCAAGAAAGGTGGTCCATCTTGAGGAGGAGTAGATCGTCATCATCTAGCTCAAGTGGACTTTGTGCAAGGCAGAGGTTTGCCCTTGATAGGTTTTCTATGTTACCGGTCTCATGGTGGTAGTTGGGAGACCAGGTTTTAGGATCGATTGCCGTACTATCAAGGGGGGCTCTCGATGAGTTGCTTGATCGTATCGTTCGTAGGGAGCTCAAACCATTGCATCCTTGCATAATCTTTATTGGTTCTTGTTTGGTTCTTCTTCTTGTGAGATTTGGAGCTTATGGTCATTTTTATGACAAGCTCGAGTTCATCGAAAACGGAGTTCACTTGCATCTTCTATGATGTTTTCGATGTTGGAGGGTATGCCGGTTCTTCTTTGTTGGAGGTTTCTCTCCTCCTTTTGGAGGTTTCTTCTCTGTTTTGATGCTACTCGTTGTCTTGTATCCAACAAGCTTGAGTTTGCTCAATTCGGAGCTCATTTGCAGAAGTTATGGCAGTTCTAGTTTTACTGTTTCCCTCTGTTGTCTTCTCTGCAAAATGAAGGACTCCTAGTGTGGCTGATATGGGGCATGCGGTAGTCTTGATCTCCGGCGGTAGTACCGCAGCCCTCTTGATAGTACCGCAGTCCCTATGATAATCTGCAGTGCTCACGATAGTACCGCTCTGTGGGAGCGGTAGTACCGTCATCGAGCCGTGCAGCTGCTCGGCGGTAGTAGGGGCGGATGTAATTTTTACATCCACGCCTCGCTGTGATAATCTGCCGCTGGGCGCGATAATACCGTGGGCTCGCCAGCTTAGCAAAGATGAGCGGAAATAGGGCGGATGTAATTTTTACATCCGCGCCCTCGCTGTAATACCGCTCTTCGTGTCTTAGTAGTACCGTGCGGATTTTTGCGCAGTCCTCCCTCAACGGAAGTAGGTGCGGAGTAATTTTTTACTTCGTGCTTTCTCTAACGCCTAGTGTCGCCGCCTTACGGTAGTACCGTAGGCGCGCAGTAATACCGCTCGGCGGTTCTACCGCTCGTTGCCACGCAACAAGCCTTCATCGGCGATGCTGCACATGTGGTAGTACCGCAACCTGCAGCGGTAGTACCGCAGCCAACTGCGGTAGTACCGCAGCTCCGTGCGGTAGTACCGCGTTGTGCAGGCTGAGTGAGGGGATAACGGTTGGATTTACCCCCTCCTATAAAAGGGGGTCTTCTTCCCCAATGGATCTTAACTCTTGAGCTCGTGTTCTTCTCCCATTGTTGACCTTCTTCGAGCTTGCTAACTCTCAATCCCTCCAATGATTCTTGCTAGTTCTTGAGGGAAAAGAGAGAGGAGATCTAGATCCTCGTTTCCACCAATCACTTTCTCCTCTAAGTGAGGGGAACCCCTTGGATCTAGATCTTGGAGTTCTTCGTGTTCTTCTTTCATTCTTCCTCTCATTTTCCTCCCTAGCATTAGTTGCTTTGGTGGGATTTGGGAGAGAAGGACTTGGGCACTCCGTGTGCCCTTGCCATTGCATTTGGTGCATCAGTTTGAGTTCTCCACGTGATACGTGGAAGGTACGACTTGAGAAGCTTATTACTCTTGGGTGCTTGGTGCCCTTGAGCTTGTTCCTCTTGGGTGCTTTGGCGCCCTAGACGGTTGGTGGTGCTTGGAGCTCAATCATTGTGGTGTAAAGCTCCGGCAAGCGTCGGGGTCTCAATTAGGTTGTGGAGATCGCCCGAGCAATTTGATGGTACACGTGACCGCCCCAAGGGTTGCCAAAGTGTACGGGTTCGGTGACCGCCCCAAGGGTTGCCATTTATGCGGGTTCGGTGACCGCCTCAAGGGTCCCTTAGTGGAATCACGACATCTTGCATTGTCGAGGGCGTGAGGAGATTACGGTGGCCCTAGTAGCTTCTTGGGGAGCATTGTGCCTCCACACCGCTCCAAACGGAGATTAGCATCCGCAAGGGTGTGAACTTCGGGATACATCGTCGTCTCCGTGTGCCTCGGTTATCTCTTACCCGAGCTCTTTACTTATGCACTATACTTTGTGATAGCCATATTGTTTCTTGTCATATATCCTGCTATCACATAGTTGCTTATCTTGCTTAGCATAAGTTGTTGGTGCACATAGGTGAGCCTAGTTGTTTTAGGTTTTGTGCTTGACAAATTAACCATTAGGTTTATTCCGCATTTGTTCAAGCCTTAACCATAATTATTTTAAAGCGCCTATTCACCCCCCCCCCCCCCTCTAGGCGACATCCACGATCTTTTAGTACCCAGTGCAGAATGCTTGGAAGTATTGTACCAAAACTCCGCTTGATGCAGCCATTGGAACCAACGGTGTGGACAGGCATGAACAAAGCAACGCAAGTAAGATTCCAAGCACCGATTGACTCGTTCTGTAGTGCCATCTTGAAAGGACATGCGGTGCCCCCATGTGTGGTTTTGGTAATTGATGACATTCTCTATGGACTAATGGTTGCATTGAGTTATATTTGAAGGATTTGTCCATAGGCATTTCTTGAAGTCCATATGTTGGTTTCAAGGAGTTTATGTGTTGACCAAGGTGCTATTAAGGAATTATCCAAAGATTGGTCATGTGAGTGTTGAGCTTATTGCAAGCATGTCTTGAAGAAGAAGATTGTGTGATCACTCATGTTTACCTTCAAGACATCATCCAAATGAAGAGAGTTGGAAAGATTCAAGGTTGATCAAGACTGTGTCAAAGAATGAATCAAGTTGATCAACACACAAAGCATAGAAGATGTACCGAGAGGGATCAAGCGATCCCATGGTATGGTAAGCATGGTCAATTACGCTTTGTGTACTAACCCATGGTCTTCGTGAGAGTTCTTTGTGGGGTTAGGTTGCGGTGTGCAAGCTCAAGTTGAATCATCACGAAGAGATCATATGCTTGAAGCTTGTCGTCCATTGTGGCGACAATGGACTTGTGAAGATGTGCAGAAGAGTGGCTCACCCATAGTGGAGTATGGGGGAGCAATCAACTAGTCTTATTCGAGACAATGCAATCAAGAAAGGTGGTCCAACTTGAGGGAGTCAAGATCGTCATCATCTAGCTCAAGTGGACCATGTGCAAGGCAAAGGTTTGCCCTTGATAGGTTTTCTATTTTACCGGTCTCATGGTAGTTGTGGAAGACCGGGTTATAGGATCGTTTGCCGTTCTATCAAGGGGGGCTCTCGATGAGTTGCTTGATCGTATCGTTCGTAGAGAGCTCAAACCATTGCATCCTTGCATCATCTTTTTGGATTCTTGTTTGGTTCTTCTCCTTGTGAGATTTGGAGCTTATGGTCATTTTCATGACAAGCTCGAGTTCATCGAAAATGGAGTTCTCATGCATCTTCTATGATGTTTTCGATGTTGGAGGGTATGCCGGTTCTTCTCGGTTGGAGGTTTCACTCCTTTGTTCTTCTCGGTCGTTGTTTTGATGCTACTCGTTGTCTTGTTTCAAACAAGCTTGAGTTTGCTCAATTCGGAGCTCATATGAAGAAGTTATGGCAGTTCTGGTTTTCCTTGGAGTATTCTTTGTTTTCATGGTTGTGGCATAAGGTTGGTGCCAGCGGTAGTACCATGACCCACAGCGGTAGTACCGCCGAAGCTCCCCAGCGGTAGTACCGCTCTCGGAGCGGTAGTACCGCTCCAAGCGGTAGTACCGCTCTCCGAACGGCAGTACCGCTTGGGAGTTTCGGCCGTAGTACCGCTGTGCGTCTGGGCTACTTCCGCCTCGATTCTCAAACGAAGTTTTTCGTGTCGGGTTTTGCGGCACTAAGAGAGGTAGTAGGAGCGGTAGTACCGCCCTAAGCGGTAGTACCGCTCTTCCCTAGCGGTAGTACCGCTCTGGGGCCAGGGCCTTGACCTTTCTCTTCAGCGCGGTAGTACCGCTGGATAGGGAGCGGTAGTACCGCCCTCAGCGGTAGTACCGCCCTTCCCTAGCGGTAGTACCGCTCTGCGGAGATTTTCGATGGGGTAACGGTTGGATTTTCCCCTCCTATAAAAGGGGTCTTCTTCCCATTGAACCTTATCCTTTTGAGCTCGTGTTCTTCCCCATTGTTGACCTTCTCCGAGCTTGCTATCTCTCAATCCCTCCATGGATTCTTGCTAGTTTTGGGGGAAAAGAGAGGAGATCTAGATCCACATTTCCACCAATCACTTTCTCCTCTATGTGAGGGGAACCCTTGGATCTAGATCTTGGAGTTCTTGGTGTTCTCCTTCTTGTTCTTCCTCTCATTTTCCTCCCTAGCATTAGTTGCTTTGGTGGGATTTGAGAGAGAAGGACTTGGCACTCCGTGTGCCCTTGCCATTGCATTTGGTGCATCGGTTTGAGTTCTCCACGGTGATACGTGGAAGTTACAAGTTGAGAAGCTTATTACTCTTGGGTGCTTGGTGCCCTTGAGCTTGTTCCTCTTGGGTGCTTGGGCGCCCTAGGCGGTTAGTAGTGTTCGAGCTCAATCATTGTGGTGTAAAGCTCCGGCAAGCGTCGGGTCTCCAATTAGGTTGTGGAGATCGCCTGAGCAATTTGACGGTTCCGTGACCGCCCGAGGGTTGCCAAAGTGTACGGGTTCGGTGACCGCCCCCAAGGGTTGCCATTTGTACGGGTTCGGTGACCGCCCTCAAGGGTCCCTTAGTGGAATCACGGCATCTTGCATTGTGCGAGGGCGTGAGGAGATTACGGTGGCCCTAGTGGCTTCTTGGGGAGCATTGTGCCTCCACACCGCTCCAAACGGAGATTAGCATCCGCAAGGGTGTGAACTTCGGGATACATCGTCGTCTCCGCGTGCCTCGATTATCTCTTTCCCGAGCCCCTTTACTTATGCACTTTACTTTGTGATAGCCATATTGTTCTCTGTCATATATCTTGCTATCACATAGTTGCTTATCTTGCGTAGCATAAGTTGTTGGTGCACATAGGTGAGCCTAGTTGTTGTAGGTTTTGTGCTTGACAAATTAACCGTTAGGTTTATTCCGCATTTGTTCAAGCCTAAACCGTAATTATTTTAAAGCGCCTATTCACCCCCCCCCCCCTCTAGGCAACATCCTCGATCTTTCACATCTGTTTGTGGATGATAAGCAGAAGACATGCGCAACTCGGTGCCCGCTTGTCGGAACAATTCCCTCCAAAGCTTGCTAGTAAAGATGTGATCCCGATCGGAAACTAGAGCATAGGGGAGACCATGATACTTGTAGATGGTTGACATGTAAGTTGATGCAACTTGAATGACTGAGAAGGGGTGAGCCAAAGGCACGAAGTGAGCATACCTCGTCAACTTGTCCACAACCACTAAAATGCAGGAATAACCCTTCGAGACTGGCAACCCTTCCACAAAGTCTAAGGTGACGGTATGCCATGGATGTGGTGGAACCTCCAGAGGCTCAAGCAGTCCAGGCGTACGTACATGCTCTGGTTTTGCTTGTTTGCAAACATCACAACTGGATACAAAATTGGTCACCGCCATCTTCATGCTAGGCCAAGCAAAAAGCCTTTTCAACCGGTCATACGTCACATGGATGCCAGAATGCCCCCCTGACGGACTAGAATGCATCTGACGCAAAATGAGATCTTGAGCTGTCTTGTTGGAACCCAACCACACACGCCCTTTGTATTTGATCACTCCATCCTGCACTGTATAAGCAGCCGTAGGATCTGTTGCCCCAGTGTATTTCCGCAGCAGCTCACAAGCATGAGGGTCAGACTGGTACCCCTTCGTGATGTCATTCAGCCAAGTGGGCAAGGCCACAGAGATAGCCAACAGCGCTCCGTGTCGATGAGATAAGGCATCTGCTGCCCGGTTCTCCACGCCTTTCTTATAGACGATCTTGTATTGAAGCCAAAGGAGTTTGGTGAGAGCACGTCGTTGCCAAGGAGTTGTCAGCCGTTGATCATCAAGATGGGTGAGGCTGCGTTGATCATTACGTATAATGAACTCTCCCGACTGTAAATATGGACGCCAATGATCCACCGCCATTAACACTGCCATGAATTCTTTCTCATACGCCGAAAGGCCTTGATTGCGCGGTCCGAGAGCCTTACTAAAGAAGGCCAACGGGTGACCATCTTGCATCAGCACGACGCCAATCCCTGTGTTAGAGGCATCAGTTTCTACCTTGAAGGTGCGATCAAACCGCGGCAGGGCCAACACGGGCGTAGTGATAAGGGCCTTTTTCAGATGTTGAAAAGCAACTTCTGCCTCGTCACTCCAAACAAATATTGCCCCCCTTTTGAGCAGGTTTGTCAGGGTTCTACTGACCACACCAAAATTGCGCACAAACCATCGGTAGTAGCCGGCCAACCCAAGAAACCCGTGAACCTCTCTGGCTGAGGTGGGAGTTGGCCAATCTCGAACTGCTGCAATGTTCTTGTCATCCGTAGAGACCCCATCAGCGCTGATGACATGGCCCAGATAAGTGAGACGTTGCTGGGCGAACTTGCATTTAGCTTGGTTGAGGTAGAACTGATGCTTGCGCAACAACTGGAACACTTGCCGAAGAATCTCCTTGTGTTTCTCCAAGGTGGCACTATGGACCAGAATATCGTCAATGAATACAAGCACACCCTTGCGCAACAGAGGCGACAAGACAATGTTCATAGTGCCTTGAAAGGTAGAGGGACCACCAGTAACACCATTGGGCATGACCTTGAACTCATAATGCCCGTGGTGTGTTTTGAAAGCCGTTTTGAACTCTTCCCCTGCTTTCATCCGGATTTGGTGATAGCCTGCTCTCAAATCCAGACTGGTAAACCAAACTGACCCTGCAAGCTCATCCAACAGCTCCTCAATGACTGGCAATGGATATCTATTCTTGATGGTGATAGCATTTAACCTGCAAAAATCGATAACAAAATCTCTAGCTTAAGTCCTTTTTCTGAACTAACAGGACAGGAGCAGCAAACGGACTACAACTATGCTGTATGATGCCTTGCTTGATCATTTCGGCCACTTGGCGCTCAATCTCATCTTTCTGAGCTGGAGTGTAGCGGTAAGGCCTCAAATTGACTGGCTGCGCCCCTGGGATAAGAGGAATGGTGTGATCAAAATCCCGTTCTAGAGGTAAGGTGGATGGTGTATCAAAGAGATGAGCAAACTCTTGCAACAGAGTTGAGATCACGAAGGAACCTGTTCCTCTCCTTCAGACACATCAATTACACAGAGTTGAATCACCTGATGCACATCATTACAGTCAAACAAGGCATGCAATTGGGCTGATGATAACTGATAACAGTGCTGCACACTCGGTTGCACTCCTTCCAACTATATTTGCTTGCCATTGTACAAGAACTGCAGCTTTTTGAGTCCCCAATGAATATCCATGGGACTATGCTCCTCCAACCAATCCATACCCACAATCATATCATAGTAGCCTAGTGGTAACACTTTAAGGGTAGAGCAAAATTTGTTTCCCTGAATCCACCACTCACAGTTATGCACCTCCAGTGCGCAAGAGAGATACCCCACATCGGCAATGCGCACTCGCAAAGGGTGATCCGAAGCCACAACACCAGTCAACCGCGCTGCTAGAGTGGTACTGATAAAGCTGTGAGAACTTCCAGAATCAATCAACATCAACACCTTCTGATTCTGAATGAGCCCTTGCAACCTAACAGTTTGCGGTGTTACAGTACCCTCCAACGCTGCCCTGGAAATAGTATGACATTCGCTGGCTGTGTCCGAATGCTCTGACTGCATATCAAAACCTGGGATGCCCAACACATCAAACAATTCCTGGACAACGTGTAACTGAACTGCAGTGGCACATTTGTGATCTCGAGACCATTTCTCGCCGCACAAGTAACAGAGGCCTCGCGCGCGACGATAAATACGCAGTGTGGTCAATCTCTCATCAGTTGATGGAGATGGTTGCGCCATAGCATTGGGCGCTGGTCGATGATCCGCAGCTGTGTCAGCAGGAGTGGGAGGTGGCCGGCCTGGAGGTGGATGCAGTGGCATTGCCCCTCTCAGATGCGACCGAACTGCTGCTCCAGTACCAATATCAGTTCGACGCGGTTCGCGTCGTTTAGAAATTTCCAGCGCCTCTTCCTGCAGATAAGCCAAGGAAATAGCAGTATCCAGGTCGCGAGGATTATGCACAAGGACAACAACACGAATTTCATCCTTAAGACCATCTAC
The DNA here is from genome assembly GCA_021605205.1 of Aegilops longissima. Classification (NCBI taxonomy): domain Eukaryota; kingdom Viridiplantae; phylum Streptophyta; class Magnoliopsida; order Poales; family Poaceae; genus Aegilops; species Aegilops longissima. Next base: position 47,488,119 of record CM038680.1, on the reverse strand, counting down.
AAAGCGAGAGGGGAAAAGGGCCGGATCCCACGAACTGCTATGTGCCAAAAGGGAGTGCATAAGCTCATTAAATTGAGTAACATAAGCTAACACTGAATCTGTCTGGCGTAAGTGGAAGAGCTGGTGCAACAGAGAGGAGAACTCGTTGCGCTCAAATTGATCATAGACCAATGAATAGAAGGATTCCCAAGTCAGGTTACGCAAGGCAAACCCTCCATTCTAGAGCCAAATCATCGCCGGACCCGAAAAATGCATCGCAACAGTATCTACCCAAAGCTCCGGATCAAGGTGAAACACACGAAAATAGGACTCACAATTCCTTTTCCAACTACGGGGCCGCTCTCCCCAAAAAGATGGGAAATCAAGTTTGGGACGGGGAATGGAAGAGGAACGAAAACGGTGTGGACTGTCCGAACGGGAGGCATTCTGCTGACGCGAAAACTCCCCTGACAGTGGTGGCGGCTCGAGAGGACGTACTAGAGATCGTGAACGGGAATCCTCGAGAGTATACGTACCCATGGCCGGAGGCGGAACCAGGGTAGTAACTACCCCTGATCCAGACCCCCGAGTCGAATTGTCGTCGTGGCGGCCATCGGGCCTGTGCGTGTCCTTGATCGCCTCTGAAGTCGTTCCACCACCCGCTCGTGGAATCAGGGGTGGCAGATTCGTCGGCTTGAGGGCGAGGGCGGGGTTGCGGATGACGGTGTCCAAGTCGCGGCGGACGCCGCCGATCTCGGTGTGCAGATCGTCGACTGACTGCTCGAGCGCCGACCGCCACTCCGCGAGACCCTTCACGGACGGCTTGATCTCCTCGAAGAGGGCCGTCGATGTTGCCACCGCCTCTTGGATGGAGGCGTTCTGCTCCTGGATGCGCTTGAGCATCGCCGCAAGTTCGTCGATGCGTTGCTCCATTTCGAGGGTGTGGCGTTGATTGCGCGTGGAGAAGGTGGGCTTCTGGAGATAATCAGGCAAATCTGATACCATATGTTGCGTCCCTCAACTCGATTAGCTCTAATTCATAGCAATACAGGAGGAATTGGAGTTCAGAGGGAGGTAGGGTTCGAGGAGGAAGAAAGGGGATCGGGATGAGAGTACAAGCCAGATGATTCTCGATGCCTTTCCACCCAACGAACGCCAACACTTATCCCCCCAGTTCCTAGATTGCTGGGTCAAACTTGTGATTGGGCCGCTTCTTTCTCTTGGGCCGGCCTTCCCCAGGGTTATGGGCTGTAGAGGTACATGGGTCCGTGACACGGATCTACCTTGTGCTGAGCGCCATGGACGTACGAGCTCGTGGACGGAGACCACCCATAGTGTATCGTCCGTGTACTAACAAATAAAAAGAGCAGGTTCAGGCACCTCGATGAATGGCGCAGGTTCGGTGAATCGGCGATCCCATCGAAGGTTTTTCTGCATGGTGGACAAGGACGGATCCATCACGCATGCCTGCTAGATTGATGGCAATATATTCCGAATATATAAGAGGAGAGGAGAAAGCTCAAGTCGGCTGCACCTCAAAGCTTTAGATGATATGTGAACTAATCTGTGGTTGGATGGTTAGAGGGATTGTGGTATTCTCAGCCTACCAGGACATTTACTCCTGAATTTATTTTAGAATTTCCGTCGATGACGAGGTGCCTACGACTTCGTAAATTTCAACATGATATGCCGGCTCAGTCTTTCGGAGAAACTCATAGGATAGGGTGTGCGTGTGTGCGCTAATAGGGATGAGTATATGCGGGTGTAAATGAGCGCCTGTGTCTGTAATGATGTTCAAAAAAAAACTTTAGATAGATACAATGCACGCTTTCATATTACCATTTTTGTTTGATGCATGAGAGTCTTATGCACACGATACTATGGACCCAAATTATGGACCACACACCAATTCAGTCAATGCATGACAACGAACGGCCACTCACCGCTAGATAGGGCCATCGTGCAACGGCCCTGCAAACTATTTCTCGTGTGTACAGTAGTTTTCTTGATGCATTCCCACCCTCATGCCAGGATGGATGTGCGTGTCTCAGCCATGGTTTTCAGAGGGACTCTCGGCTGGGAGACGGACGCTCACCAACGCTGTGTTGACAGTACTCGTCTCTGGTGACTGGTCCGCAGAGCTCTCTTCCTGTCTAGGCCAATTGCCACGTAGTCCAGTAGGCGAGGTGAGAGACATAAAGCTAGTTGACTATAAGCACCTCATATCGACGTAAAATAATTTTCCATGCCTTTCATGTCTACTCAATTTGTATAAATACAAAGCGCACCTTTCTACTTGCTCAATATACAACGCGCATCATTGCTAGAGCAAATAGGAATCAACACTGAGAGGCTCTAAAGGACCTGTATTTATCGATTGGGTATGTGCAACATGAAGGTGCCTCGCTGGCCCATAACATTATTTTAGCACATGCGCATGCTTCTGTAGCCGGATATGTTTTGCTATCTTCACCTTTATGTTATGCATAGTAATACCGAAAATCCAACTCGATGCCCAGGCTCATCTGCTCCCGGTAAAAAGAAATCAAAACAAATACTAGAAAAATTCAAAAAAATCTAATTTTTTTGTATGGTAGGTAATTTGATGCGTGAGTTTCGCTCCAAATTTCAACTCATTTGGACATCTGAGCTGCTCTCGGCAAAAAAAAAAATCAGGTCAAAATAGTGCATGAACAATCAAAACAAATACCGAAAAGTTAAAGGGTGGATGGAGAAGCTTCTATCGGCGGCAAGAAAGGAGGTGCTTATCAAATCTGTCGCCCAGGCTATTCCGGTATACTCAATGACATGTTTCAGACTTCCCAGAGGTTTATGTGAGAATGTCACATCCATCATGCATCAGGCAGTTCTGGTGGAGCAGTAAGTAGGGACGGAGGAAACCAACCTGATTGTCTTGGGATACTACGACTAGGACGAAGAACATGGGAGGCCTAGGGTTTAGAGATCTTGAGGTCTTCAATTTAGCACTCTTGGCCAGGCAAGCATGGAGGCTTTTGAATAGCCCTGAATCACTCAGCTCAAGGATCCTAAAATCGGTCTACTATCCATACTGTGATCTTTTTCATGCAGAGTTGGGATCTCATCCATCACAAATTTGGCGTGCTATCCTGGATGGTAGAGACATCATGCAGCAAGGAGTGATACAGAGAATAGGTACGGGAGAAGATACACTTATCTGGGAGCATAACTGGATCCCTCGGGGGGAAGTCATGTGGCCCATTACATCACTTGTGGAAGAACCACCTATGTACATATCCGAGTTGATTGAGCAGACAACCTCGGCCTGGAAAGAGCATTTAATACGGGAAATTTTCACACCTTTTGATGCAGAAGCTGAGAATTCCCTTGTGTACTAGGAGGGTGGAGAATTTTTGGGCTTGTAGCAGGGAAACCCGTGGAAATTTCAGTGTTAGGTCTGCATACAGGATGATTCAGAACACAAAACTACGACGTGGGAGATGGTTGTATGAATTAGGAGGAACTTCAAACATTGACGAGAGCAATGGCTGGTCGTCCCTTTGGCATACGCCAGTTCCCAACAAGATTCGGCTCTTCTTGTGGCGTCTTTCAAGGGAGTCAATTCCTACATGTGATCTACTACACCACCGTAACATGGCGAGCTCGCCGGCGTGCATGGTGTGTGGAGCAGCCGACTCGTGGAGGCATGCGCTGCTCGAGTGTAACATGTCGAGGAGTGTCTGGGCTTTATCATCAGAGTCTCTTGTGGAGCAGATGAGCATGGATGCGAATCCGTGTGCCAAGCAGTGGCTTTTTAATATGCAAACATTATTATCACATGCAGATTTTACAAAGCTGGGAGTTACACTTTGGGCAATATGGAGTTCGAGGAGGAAAGTGATACACAAGGATATACACCAGACACCATTCGCGGCCATGTCCTTTGTAAACTCGTTTATTAATAATTTGCATGCTCTCAGCAAGCATTGAGTGAGCAAACAAGGACGACCCTGTTTCGGCCAAATTGGTGGCTTGCGCCACCGGCGAACGCGAGGAAAATCAATGTAGATGCAGCAACTCAGTAGCAGCTAGCTATATGCAGGGATGAGAATGGACTATTCATCGGTGCATCGGCTATTACTCACATTGGAATAGATGATCCCACAACACTGGAAGCCCTGGCAGTACGGGAATCACTGGCTTTGGCGGAGGATCTCTATGAACGAAGGATCTTTGTAGCGTCTGATTGCAAGACTGTCATCGACGATATCAACCAGAGGAGTGCTACTGTGTATGGAGCTATCATCATGGAGATTTTAGACAGATCTAGTACTTTTAATTCCTGTTCTTTTAGCCATGAATTTATGAGCTCGAACTTCGAAGCTCACAAACTAGCGAAGCATGCTCTCTTCCTTGGGATTGGCCGTCATGTTTGGTTAGCCAATCCGGATGATCTGTCTTTTGTCTTTGTAAACATTGTGACGACTTAAATAAAAAGCTTCGTGAGTTTGTCTGAAAAAATGCATGTGATCTGGGTGTTGGCTGCAGGGTGGCCGATCCAAGTTCCCTTAGGATTATTTAGGGTTCGGTGAAATATCCATCAATAATTTTTATTTTGTTTCTTTTGGGACACAAAATGTTCCTTGTCTGGAAGAAAGATTGACTTCATCCACCTACTTTTTGAATTTTTTTATAGATTTTAGCTGTTCGGTAAAGTGTAAAATATAAGGTTAGGAATGAGGTGCTCCTCTATTTGCTTCTCATTTACTTCGACTCTAATTTTGACTTGCTAATATGTGGACTTTGTAAAATGGATGTATGCAGACCCGAGAAAGAAGGGACGAAGAGGAATCTAGCGGACAAAACTGATTATCCTCTCTCATAGACCTTGTTCTTTCTAGGCATAGTTTTCTTTATTCTTCATTTTGGATAGTGAAACTGTTCCTAATTTTGCTGCTGGATTTGAAATGATGTATCTGTATCTGAAAATGCTTATATATTTTCTATTTTGAGAAGAGTTGTAACAGATGGCACGTGTAGCTCGTGATTTTTCTCTAATTCAATCAAGATTTTTTTTTTTTTGAGCATCAGTACAGACACAAGCGCTCAAGATAATGCATAAAGTTTTGGGTTATTTACTTATTTTTCTTCCGTCGGAAAACACGGGTTGATTTCTAGATCGAGTGATCTGATGTTAGGTGAAGTGCTTAAATATTTCTTGACCAATGGGAGGGTGCCGCCGTGCCTCTACAATGACAAAGAGCAGGTTGTTCAGGCACTCCGAGCAGCGGCGCAAGTTGGGTGACCCCACTGAAGGCTTTATGCGTGATGAGCAGTTCTATTCATACATAGTAAAAGTTTTACAGCAGTTTTACGTACAACACTCGGACAAGTTAACTAAGATCACGCGGTGGTTACAATCTGAAAATCAACCAGTACGTAAAAGTTTGTGTAGGAATAGGATTTTCGGGTGGACAAGGACGGTGGATCCATCATCCATGCATGCTAGAATGATCGCAATACATCGGTCAGACCTCAAAGCCCTAGATAGATACAGTACAATGCACGCTTCCATATTGCCATCATGTTTGATGCATTCCCACCCTCATGCCAGGATGCATGTGCGTATCTCGGCCATGGTTTCCAATGGGACTCTCGGCTGGCAGAGCGGCGCTGTCCTCCATCGTGGCGACTGTACTATTCTCTGGCGCAAAGCTCTCTCCCCGTCCAGGCCAATTGCCATGGTCTGCAATGCGCGAGGTTGGATTCGTAAAACTAGTCAACCGAGCGCCCCTTCTCGCCGTAAAATAATTTCCGATGCCTTTCATACCTACGCGATCTTCATAAATATGGCGGACACTTTCTACTACTTGCTGGATACATAGACGGGGTCATCGTTGCTAGTCTGTAGGAATCAGCACCGAGAGGCTCTAAAGGGCCTGTATTTATCAACTGGGTACGTGCCAAATGAAGGCGCCCCGCTGTCCAACCGCATTATTCTAGCACATGGGTACGCTTCTGTAGCCAGACATGTTTTGCTATCTTCGCCTTTATATTATGCATAGTAATACCATATTGCTAAACAGTAAGACTCAGCTAGCCAGGAGCCCTCACAGCGTTTTCAGCCTCACAGCCGTCGAATCATGCAAGTCAACGTGCAGGATTGCTCGGGCGTTCACCTTCGTCACGTACGTATAGAAAAGAAACGTTTGGCGGGCCGCTGCTCCACAGAGTTAGCTATAGTTTCCGTCCGTAATTGGGCCGTAATAACATAGTAGGCCCAGATCCAGTCCAATCGCAAAGCAAATCTCCACGAGCAGGCCAGGTCGTCCGGTTTTTCTCGCGGCCGCGTTTTCCTTATGCCCGAGCTGCTCCTCTGTTTTGTTGAAGCTGCGCCGCCGCCGTCCTCTGTCCTGGCGGCCAGCTTCTGCAGTAGGTCTGCTTCGGCATCCCTGCCCTTCACTCTTCCTCCGCAGATCCTCATGGTGGCCCGCTGCTCCCGCGTGCTGGCGGGGTAGGGAAGCGTCGGCTGCGATTGGAGTCGACTCGTGCGTGATTAAGGACGTAAATGCAGCTGCCATTAATGGCAATCGACGACCGGCGGCCGATAACTGCAAATCAGTTGCGATTTCAATTCGTATTCTTCCTTTACTCGAGCCCGTGTATATAAATCTCCATTGTGCCTCTGCTCTTTCTCCACTCCCCTCATTACATCAGCAAATCCTCCACCGTCGACCATGGTTGAGGCTAATTATCTTCCCCATCCTACCAATCTTCCCTCCTTCCTACCTCCCATCCTCCACAAATTCTTCATCTGGTCTCTCTACTCCAAAATGAATGCAGGTTCTCGACTGATTCGAGCTCAGTTTTGCTGGGTGGGTTGGTTCTGCTCGGTTGGAAGGTCGGTCATCAAAAGTATACATTAACATTAGTATTTTCCGGTTCCTGTGCAAAACTGCCACTATCTAGAATTTCCTTTTTGCATGTGATGGATACGAGAATGTTGTTTAGCTCATAAAGGGTTTGCTTCATGTACACAAACTTGGCCCGAATAGATGTTGGTCATTCGTACTGTAAGAGGTGTACACTAATTGAGGGACAAAGCACTTTCCATTTCCTACAAAAATTCAACTTTTTCGTTCCCGCTGTATTATATTGTCTGCGCAAGAGATGTACCTTATATTCAGTATTAATAATACACACTGAGACCTTGCCTATGATGGTTGCCGCTGCTATATACTTGTACCGTGTTTCAATGTACAAAAGCTTATTATGCTCTTAGCTCTCATGAAAATTGCATTAGTAAAAATGGATGCCTCGAGCAGATTTTCCTCCATGCTGTTGCCAAACTTGGACTGAACTAGCAGAATTTGTGTTCTTAAACTGATTTGTGTGATTTTGTTTAGCACACAGATGCATGTATGAGGTTCAGTAATTGAGTTTTTTTCATCTATTACTAATTATTCTCTACTTTTATTTCTGAAGATAACCAAAAGTTATGGGGTGTTCTTATCCGCATGCCATTTCCAATGACTGCTTTGGCATGCGAACAGGACACTGAATGGTGACTGTTAATCGGTACAGAGGCAATACAAGATATTTTCTTCTCTTTCATTCTGATTTGGATGGTTATAGTTTCTTGTCCTTTTACAGCACCTTATCTCTTGGTAGATTTTCCATGCAGTATACCACTGCATCAAGATGCTTTGCAAGAATGCAGATTCTGATGATGAGATAATGCAACTTCGTTTTAGAGAAGAGCGTAGAAAGCTAATTTTTCACATGATGGATTATACTCAGTTGTAGGCATATGTAGTCTTGTTATTGCACTTAATATTGATACTCATTTTTAGCCATCAATAAACTTGCATAAGTGCTTGTGCTTCAGTCAATTATCTATAATTTGTTCCTGTTTGTGTGTGTGCGCGCGCGTGTGTGTGGTGATGATAACTCACTATTCAAAATAGATTAAATCCCTTACAAATTGGCAGATGTGAATTAATTTCTGTAGGCCTTGTCATATTTATAGATATACCTTTTATTCTATATTGTAAAAATAGACGAGCGCGGCAACGCGCGCCACCATGATCTAGTATTTCTCATATCATATGTAGGCCCTCGTCTCATCGGATGCATGACTGCCAACTATAACCTGGTTTTAACAAGGACATCGTTAGCTGGCAAATGTTCACCACGGAGGGTGGCATATGTGAACGATTTTGTAACAATTTTAGTTGTGACGAAGTGGTGAGAGGTGACATTTTCTTCAGGCGACATAACAGTTTCTTCGCGAGAAGGCAATTTTCGTTTAAAAACTGCCGTCGGTTGATCTCGACTGACAACTAAAACTGCCACCCCTCTCCCAACTGGCGTTCATCAGGAAACATTTTCGTTTGACAATTGGGAACCATGGCCAAACACTCTGGACCCTTAGTCTAGACATCGAATAGATTGAAACATTTTTACCATATATCCCTTTAAGACACAACTAGAATCACGGGTCAAATTTGAACATAATATAATCTCCAGGGGTGACTTCAAGCAGGTTGCTTCACCTTCGCTTTTACATTTTAATTAAAATAAATTCAAGTTCATGGTTCTTTTATGCCAATGATCACGTGGCCGTTGCGGTGACGGGCATGCACCTGAGCTAGGCCGTGCATAACTCACCCCGGCATGGGCACCCACACGGCTTTGGATCCTCGTGGGTAATCCTCACTGCACACACGTCCCATCCTTGGCGGATACCATCACAACGATCATGGTTGTGCAGAATCAGCTTCAACAGGCGTGCGTGCATGGCGTGGGTCTGGTCATGTCCCAGTCCCACCTCCCCCTAATCCCTCGGTAGTGGTGGCTGCGGGGTGGCCGATCTTCGGTGACCCCACTTGCTCAGGATCATTTAGGGTTTGATGAAATATCCGCCTAATAAAAAATTTACTAGTTTGTTTCTTTTAAGACGCCAAATGTTTCTTTGTCGAACGTGCCAGCCTACGAGGAAATAGTTCAGAGTATCCTTATGAAATTTCGCAAAAAAGAAAATACTCCTATGGGATTACGGTAGTAAAATAATGGCAAAAGTCTGAAAAAAACCTTGACTTAGTAGTTGAAGTTCCTTAAAATCAGCACCCTGTCTTACATAATCCTGGTCTATCCCGACCCTTCTTGGCTGAGAAGGTGTTTGTCTCCACCGGGATTGCACAAATGGTAGAGAGAGGGGGGAAGCAAGGCCAGCTGGTCTAAACGTGGTGACGATCTGTACAAACGTTGCTGGTCCTTTTACGCACAAGCACACCATACCACTTCTTTGTTTGCTGGTCTAAACGTGTTGATGATTTGTTCTACACTTGCACAAATGGTAGAGATCGGAAGTTTTTTGCAAAAATAAAGATACATAGAAAACACATTTGGACTTGTACGTGTGACATGATATGGAAAACTCATTAAAAAAGTGTCTTTAATTTCAACTAAAACTAGCTTCCTGAATTTTACTCACCACACACACACACACACACACACACACACACACACACACACACACACACACACACACACACACACACACACACACACGAGCGCGCGCGCATTAATGCTCACCCGTCAGATCTGTCCATCCAGCAAGGGGAGACGACGACCGCGATCGCCCTGGACCGGAGCCATCACGAACCGGAGCAGATCGGGTCAGAGATGACGCTTCCCATGGAACTCCGGTAGGCCAGCGAGGAGCTGCCATAGCGCCGCCGCCCACGCAGTCGTGGAAGGCCGCCCATCTTTATCTGTCGGTGTCGCCCGCCACACAGGCCACACCACCGCGTGCCACCAACCGGTCGAGGCCGCCGCCCCGAGGCCCGATCTGCCAGCCGCCGCCCCGTCGTGTGAGCCAGCGGCATAACGCCCGCGTCCGCGCACCACACATGTTGCACGCATCGTACGCGCTCGCCCGCACCCGGCGCCAACTCGCCACAGTGACCACGCTCCTCCACGGCAGAGCGCCCCGCAACGCCCTACCCTCGTGAGAGGGGAGAAACATAGTGCCTCACCGCCGCCGGTATCGCGTGGGCTTTGCCCGGCGGCTCCTACCGACGGCGGCGAGCGGAGGGAGATCTGGGTAGGAGGTAGTTCCCCCGACGGCTAGGGTTGTGCCTGGGTCGCCCGCGGGGAGGGTGACGCGAGGTCCTGTTCTCGATTACACTAAAAAAAAGATTGAAAGGCCACTTCGGTAAGTCTCCATCTATCCCACTAAAAATATATGCTTTCCCACTGCAAAACTATTCGGTTTTCCCGTAATCTCTGTTACGTGTGCAATCCCGGCGACAAACGCCTTCTCAGCCCAAAAAAGGGCTGGGATAAGCCGGGATTAGATAAGACGGTGTGTTAATTTCATGGATTTGAAGTTTAGGGTTCATTATAGAATCCGACTACGAAATCAAGGTCTTTTTCAGACTTTTTCCTAAAATAATTCCCGATGTCTTTCAAGCATATCCAACTTGTCTTTATACAACACACACTTTCTACCGTCTGGGTTTATGGACCGTTACCTGGAATTTTTGTCGAAAGAGACCACCTGCGCAATCAAATTGCTAGAAAAGACCCCCTCTGAGACGATTTAACAAAAAAGACCCCCTCGGCCGTGGCGGCAGGCGCGCCAGACGACACGTGGCACCTGCCGCCACGGTGGAAGGCGGCAGACCTTGCCGCCACGGCGTTGGGCGGCAGGCTGCCTGAACGGGAATCGGCTGGCGTGACAGAACGGGCTGGCGCTGTGGGCCCCTGCCGCCTGAGGGACTGGCGGCAGGACTGTAGCAGCCGGGCCGGCCACCTCATGGGCTGGCGGCAGGTCTGTTCATTTGCTGCTGCCCACTACGCATGCATGCACACGTCCGATCAGTACTGTGATATATAATCAGCTATAGCTATTCCAATACCACTAGGCACTAGATACGTACGTACGTGCGAACATGCAAGTACTACATATACAATCGGCCAACCGTTGGCATCAGGATGCAAGTACACATAAATGAAAGCACGTACGCGTATAATGCAGTAGCAAGGTACCACTGCCTGCTTAAACCGGTGCTTGTAGCTACCTCATTGGCGCTGGCGAGTAAGTAGATGCATGGGAAGGGAACCTGCCGCCAGCCCCTGAGGCGGCCGGGCCCGGCTGCTACAGTCCTGCCGCCAGCCCATCAGGCGGCTGGGGCCCACAGCACCAGCTCGTTCCATCGCGACAGCCGATTCCCGTTCCAGGCAGCCTGCCGCTTCGCGCCGTGGCGGCAGGGGCTGCCGCCTCGTGCCGTGGCGGCAGCTGCCACGTGTCTCTTGCCGCGCCTGTCGCCACGGCTGAGGGGTTCTTTTTGTCAAATCGCCCCAGAGGGGGTCTTTTCTGGCAATTCGGTTGTGCAGGTGATCTCTTTCGACAAAAATTCCGTTACCTGTTCATCACTGTTACCTGTTCATCACTGGTAGAGGAAATGGAATTGAAACTCTGAGGCACGGGAGAGATTGGTATTTATCGCTTTGGGAATTGGTGGCTTGAAGGTGCCCTCCTGGCCCACCGCATTATGATTTCAGCATACTTCTCTAGCGAGCTCCGATTTGCTATCATCACCTTTATGCATAGTAAAACCACATGTTTACTAGAAATGCATGACGGATTACTTGTTGTCAAGCATATGGCAATTGGACTTATATTTTGGGATTCAACCAAGGAATTCACGACCTACTAGTTAGAATCCCACTGAAAAGTTACCCACTTATGCTGCTCTGAACAAGGAAAAATACATCTGATTGTCTATAGGTTAGATTTATTCTGTTATCTGTTTGCCATGTATGCAGATAAATACTCCCTCCGCTCCTAAACACAAGTCTTTTGGGAGATTCCACTAGAGACTACATTCGGATGTATATAAACGCCTTTATCACTCATTTGGTTCCGTATGTAGTCTATAGTAGAATCTCTTAAAAGAACAGAGGAAGTATTTTCTTTCCGATGCAATGAAATCAACGGCTTGATCACAGAGGGCGAAATCAGCGTTGCAAACCACAGCGTCGTGGGGATTTCTCTCCATCAGTTCAAATGTAGGCTATAAAATTACAGATGAAGATGTCGATGCGTCCAGTTGTAACAAAAAGCTTGAAATGCAAGAGAAGATGGTGATTCACTATAAAGCAATGTAACCCACATTGCAAATGCTCTTAGGTCCATAAAGTGGATCTTCAGAAATTTTGAAGGCATTAGCTACTCAAGTCCCTCAGATATCTTTTGTTTGCTTTTTCCTGCTTTTCTCTTAGCAGGTTATAATTTCTTAGTTACTGCACCTGATATTCGCTGAAGCAATGTCCTCACAGTGGATCAACCAATGGAAATTTTGACAACTGATGACACCAAATCTCAAACACATCAATACCAAGCCATGCATAAATATCCAATCCAGCGCAACACACCAAAGGGCGACAAAAATTCAAGATGATATCTCAGACGACAAGAGGTACTCTGAATCACAGGGCGAAGAACCTAATGAGCCATACAAAACCCAGTTCACATACTACCAAACGTTCAAAATTATGTCTTGGTTCGCTGGTGTCTCCCCACACTTGTAAAAAAAGAAGGCATAGCTCTCTACTGGTCGCTGATGGTCACCTCGACCTCAACGCCGGGCTCGATGGTGATCGAGGTGATCTGCTTGACAACGTCCGGGGAGCTGACGAGGTCGATCACCCGCTTGTGCACCCGCATCTCAAACCGATCCCAGGTGTTGGTACCTAAACACCAAAGGAAGATGGCATTATCAGGACAAGTATAGCCAAAATAAACTATACACTAATAGGAATGAAGCAATATTAAGAAGCTCGATTTTGAAACATCAAATGTGTCAGAAACATCATGTGGAATCATCATTTGCTCAGCCTATCTGCCAAGTGCAACTACTGCATTCTTAGTGAAACCATAAGTTGAATGATTAATCCTATTTGTAGCCCAAGTGGCAATCATATGGTGCCGTTTAATAAGAATGTGCCAAGTATATCACAGCCATAAACACCCTAAGGACTGCACCACCTGTAACACATCGCTTGCATTACCAAGTAGAAAGGACATGTGTTTGGAAGAAAACATAGCATTAAAAGGGGCTATGCATCAGCTTTAAAAAGCTTGATTTTGTAATCCTCAAAGAGAAATCTCAGGAATAACTTGTCGTTTTAGCATCATCTGAGCAGCCCATCATAAAACAGAGTCAAAACAAAAATTAACAGCAAACAGCTGATGACCACTATCATCGTATCATCGATCACTGTCAAAATCCTCTGGGCTATGAACTTCAACTGAGACAGTTGATCTCTTGGCTAACAAATAGCAACAAAGAACTGTCCATACAACCAATTTACTGGCGTGCCATCTAACCCTAAACAGCCTGATTCTACAGAGAAGCGTTTTACCGACGCCGTAGTTGCATGACCGCGAACATACAGGGCACAGAAACTTAGTAAAAATGGGAGCCGACGAGGGAGGCGTGTCAGTCACCTTCTCCGCACGGCGACTTCCTGGTGGTGATGTTGAGCACCTTGGTGGGCATCCTGACGGGGCCCTTGACCCGGAGCAGCTTGTCCTTGGCGCCCCTCACCAGATCGGAGCACACTGTCGCCGGCACACGAGGAGCACGCACGCATCAGCCATCAGATCAACAAGACCAGAAGAAGAAGAGGAGGAAGAAGAAGGGGATCCACGCAGCCTACCCTTCTCGAGGTTCTTGACGCTCTTGGAGGAGAGGGTGATGCGGATGCGGTGCTGCGCCTCCTGCGGGCCCTCGAAGCCGGCCTTGCCGGACTTCATCGGCGGCGCGTACGCCAGCTCGGTCGCCATGGCTGCGGGTGGAGGAGAGCTGGTGCTTCTTCGGGCGCGAGAAGGGGAGGGGAGGGCGGCGGCGGCGGCGGGAGGAGATTGCTCTGTTTTGCCTCTGCGGGATGCGGGGCGAGGGTTTCTGTATAGGCTGGAGGCCGCGCAGGAGGGCCGCGCGGCCGTCGGATCGGCTGGCCCGACCGATCCGGCCGTCCCTTGGGACTTGGGAGGGAGCGTCGCTCGATAGGAAATTGGAGCCCTGTTGATCGAAAAAAAAAAACAGATTCGTTTACGGTGGATTATTGCGTCATTCATCTTTTTTTTTTTCAAAGGGCACGTCATTCATCTATGAATGAATGCCTCCTTTCTTCACAAAAATGATCGGTTACGATGGACGGACGTGGAGTATCTGTCGCCGAGCTCAAGTGCTCCTTGATGAACGGTAAACATTGCTAAAATCCAAAAAGTTGTAAAACAATGAAGAACTTCTGGGGTTATTTTTCCTGGTAAACTTGATAAATGTTTTGCGTGCTTGTAAAGATTTATCATGAAAGGACATTCGTGGAAGCGGTGGCAAGAAGAAAAACTCGATGCTCCAAAACTCAATGGTAATTCGTTGTTGTGATAAGACCGACAATCATCATAGTAGTACTGATATCATCAGGTGAAAGAAATTAAATCACTCATGTTTGAATTGCCATCTGCAAATGCCCAGGCACGCGAGGAACCCTTATGCCACCAGTATCCATTCCGTGCAAGCGCAAAACCGGATTCGTCCTCGCCGGAACGGAAAAATTCATCGTTTTCGTACCGAGAAATGTAGCAGCAAGGGGAAGCCACAGCAACAGAGTGCAGCTCCAAAAACATTTGGTTTCCGATCACAACAACATAGGTCAGACAGAGGATGACAACGACAAAATGAAAACCGCGCGGAAAAGACTCAAAGGTGCCTACCACCTTGCTGCTACTAAACCGCCTTCATGGTGCCTACCACCTTCGACGCCGTGGATCTTCTCTCGTTCTGGGTTTTGCTCGTGCTGAATGAATCATGACTTGGTAGTTGAGTACAACACTGGATCTGAATGAAATCAGGGCAAAAAGGAAAATATTAGCAGATGATGACTGTGCAGTTAGAGCAACGAATCTGAATGAAATCAGGGCAAAAGAACATATTATAGTTGCAGTGGCATATAAGTAATTAATCCAAAACAGGGTAGCGGTATCCTCTACCCTAAAGTGAAATGATCTCCCTTTGGAAAGAGCCGTTCTTAGCTGCAACTATAGTTGGAAACTTCTTAGAAAATTTTACACTCACAGTTGCCAAAGAAGATACTCCCAAAATGTTTTCCTAAAAAGGAAGCCAAGATCAGCCATTCAAGAATAGGTATGTATCTAAGCATGTCTACCAAATCTCTGAGTTGTAAAACTAGACTCTTGCACACTGTTGCAGCAAGTTGTCTGAATCTAGTAAATAATCTGCTACCACATGAGCTCTGTAGGAAATACAATCTCCTTTTTTTCGAGAAAAAACGAGGGACCTTTGCGTTTCATTTCATTGAAAAGAGAGAACAATCCTCCTAGGAGGTGAGCGTTACAATGTCATGAGTCCGATCAACGGACGTCCCTGGATGTGGGCAGAACAACCCTAAGCCCCTGGGCTCCTGCCTTTGCCCAACATCGGGCCTCATCTTTGATCCTATCCACTAGCGATTCGATGAATGGCGTCGCATTGTCGAAGACGCACGCCTTCCTACGCTTCCATATCAGGTTGGCTAAATTCAGTATGATGACTCTGTTGCTTTCTACTCGTGCCATTCTCTGGGAGCTTGAAGTTGGAATTGAAATAGCAGTTTACTTATCCCAATTTGGCAGCTACAATCAGTTTATTTTCTTGAAACACTCTCCCATTTGGTTGGCTACTTCTGCCAAGTTCTGAAATTAACTACCAGAGGAAAAATGACTTCGTCAAGACTCTGGAGCACACTCCAAATTCAAATTAACCAACAGCAGCTTAGGCATTGAATGACCAAAACCAGTTCATGCAAGATTTTACCTCGATGGAACAGGTTCACTTAAATTACTTTGCTAGATATTTTATTTATTTTTGGCAGGGAAACAACTCACCTCTCCAAGAAGAAATTATGTCTTCCTTTCCTCCTTGAAGTTCCAGAGCTGCAGCCCCCACTCAAGCGCATTGGCTGCTGCTCCTGGGAGAAGGTGAGCTGGGAAATCATCTGAAAGAACATGGGTGAGACGTGCGAGCCCTGGGTGGTGTAGTACTATGGTAGGCAAGCGTGGGCTGCAGCTGCTGATGCTGCATTGGCTTGTCAACGGCACTGGAGCAGTGCAGGAGCTCGGTGAGGAACGGCACTGGATGCTGCATTGGCTCAGTGAGCGGCATTGCCATTGTCGGCAGGGCCGTTGGCAAGCGAGAGCACGGAGCCCTTGCTGGTCTCCGAGGTGCTGACCTCCGCGGCGTCGTCTGCTTACAGGCAGGCAGGCGGCAGGAAGGGCGAAGGAGCAGTCCAGCAAAGGGAGTCCATGGCTCCCTAGCTCATTGCCAGTCCACAGCTTCCTCTGCTCATTTTGGGGTAGGATTCACAACAAAAAGGTTAGCACCCAATCTTGCAAAAACATTGAACTTTTTTTGAGAAATGTTGCAGCTGTGGCATGAACTCAAGTTCTTGAAGCGAGGCTTTAAACAACAAAAATCTTCCTGTTTTGTAGGAAAAAACAACAATAAATTCTTACAGAAGATTTGCAATTAAAAGGTTCTGCACAGTCAAAACAACAAACAAATCCCCCCTGCAAAAAAATAAAAAATCCTACCAGTTCATATATAGCCCAATGGCCCTTATCCTCTGGTAAATGAGTTGTTTAGCACCCAAAAATTGCAGCTTGTGAAAAAGCAGAAGCTTTGTCAGAGGAATCTGTTACTCTAAATCTGAACACTAATAGTAGACGATGTTCTTGCATAAATGAATGGCCCCATGTTCCTTTTTCTTTAACAACATAACTAATCAAGGAAAGGATATTTTAGCTGGGGATTCTGTATCTATAACTCCCAATTACGTAGTCAAATCTAGCAAGAAAGTAGAGATAACCGCAAGCAGAAAACCCCAAATTTGCATATTCACACATCATAAACCAAATTTGCTACTCCAGAAAAGATTCCCTCCGCTTTACTTCACAACTTTGGAAAAACAAAGTGCACACACAGAACATGCGTGGTAGCTACCAAAAAGTTCCTTCAGAAGAAACGAGACGACAAACCTGATTCAGCAAATGTATAAGCACCACCGCCGGGTGCAGGTTATCATCATCATCACACGCATGTTTTGCACAACCACTAGTACAAGGTCCAGAACGATACTCCCTCTCATGTATCAGAGTGTGTGTGTCACATGATGCCTTCAGGGAGATATTACAGCACGGTTTACTCAAGGGAGTAAGTGCATCTCAAGCTATCAACGCAAAGCCACGGTTTTATCTTTGGAACGGTATCAGAGGGCGTCCTGTCCACGTCTCCATCTTCTCCAAGTACTTGACGGGGACGACGCCGTCGAAACCCTCCGTCAGTATCACCTTGTTGTCGGAGATGTATAGCTTCATCCCATCTGAGAAACGAATTCGGCAATCAGATACTAGCATCTCTAGTCTAGCGAGATAGTAAATGAAGAACTCGAATCGCTTGCGGAGGGTGCGGCAGCATTGATACATACCTTGCAGCGCCTTGCGGACGTCCAGGTATATCAATATGTTTGCGCTACGCCGCATACCTGAAGAAGACGAACAATGACAAGGCAGAGGTGGAACAAACGACATCTTTAGTAGGTGAACAGTGCTAGTTCTTCCACTTGCTCAGAAGAATAAACCCAATAAACAGTATGTTTGGAGCAGAAATGATACCGCTTATGACTCCTTCGTCTGATGGCAAACCGCTTGAGAAATGTATATGTAGCCTTTCCATACGTTTTAGTCCATGTTGCAATATTGAATCAAGATTCTTCCTGTAGGTCCCATGGACACAAACTGTGGATAGAAAGATAAATTAGCACCAACCCATTCAGGAGAAGATGCAAGAGCATCACAATCAAATACCTGAGACTTCGTCGGCTGATAAAATTGGTTTCAGCAAGCTCTCTGATGCAACAGTCTGCAAGAGGTTTACAGGATCATTACAAAAGCGAACTTGATTAAGTAATAATTCCACTAAGCGGGTTACTCGCAACTAGAATTCACTTGATGATAGAACGAGGCTAGCAGATCACATGCCAACCCCACACGATAACAGAACAGCAACACTGCTCTCAGAGGTATGCCAAATAAGAGTAAAGGTACATTGGAATTACACTTCTTTTGATTAAATTAGGGTATGAGGTTCGAAAATATGACCTTAGCAACTGTGATAAAACATGTAAAAAAGAAGACAACTCCCTAAAAAGACAAGTTGATTGTATGACTAGTTAATGATAGGAAAAATACCAACAGGGTTGCAATATTGACAAAGCATTTACATGTCGAGCTAAAGCACGCAATGTCCCACACATATGGACTTTGATTCAGAAAATACTCTGATATGGGCTCAAAAAAACAGTCTGATATAGGCAGCCTAGAAAGGGGTTCGACGCATGACACTGTTAATTAGTGCCCCTTTTATATGTCTGATCCTCTTAGCAGTAACTGAAAAACAACTCTTACTACATGGCAGATGATCATGAAGAGTATAAACACATCGTACTTGTAAAAACAGAATAGATTAGTGCAGGGGGGTTCAGGCAGAAAACATACTGTCACACTGTGCCCCTGGTTAGCCCGAATCAGCAGCTCGCCATCCTCCTCCAACAGACTGAACCTCTGCTTGTTGTCTCGCCTGACCGCCTACACGCGAGAAGGCAAAAAACATTTACTCGAAGCAGCTTACAATTCACACCAAATTCCAGACTAACCCAATTAATTTTACAGCATATAGAGATTTCCCAATCCAAGTTCATGGTGCTAGGCTGCTAGCTAACAAGATGAAAACAACATGTAGCAGACACAAGGATACCAGGCAAGGTGGGCTAGGTGCTTAGAAAGATCATCTCCTGTTCAGCAGGAAAGTGGGGCATGAACAGATACTATTACCTCCGACTGAAAATTCTTGTCTTAGATTTGTCTAGATACGGATGTACCTAACACTAAAACGTGACTAGATAAATCAGTATTTACACAAATCTAAGACAAGAATTTCGGGACGGACGGAGTATTTACCTCCCTGATTTCGTCCACCGAGTGGGACTTGAGGGGAGCCTTGGCGAAGGTCTGCAGGTTGAGGCCGAGCAGGTCGCGGGCACGCACGTAGCCGTCGCTCCTCATTCCCAGGCTCAGCTCCGGCGCCGTGTGCCGCAAGACCGTCGTCCTGAGAAGAGAAGCACAGACAGAAGGCGGCCGTGAGTGAGTACCCGTCGAGCGCGACGCGATTGCGGAGAGGGGAATCGGAGTTTTGTGCAGATGGTGTTACAGGAGGCGGCCGAGGGCATCGGCGCGGTTGCTCCCGTCGCCACGGCCGCCTCGCGGGTGGTGTGGGGAGGCGAGAGCGGCTGCGTTGGAGCGCTGGCCGGAGGTAGAGGAGGTGTTCATGGTGAGAGCGGTGCGGGGTGTTGAGGGGAAGGAGAGGGGAGGAGATGGCGGCCGCCGTTGCGCAGGCGGCGGTGGACGACGCGACCGGCGTGCGCGGTGACGGACGGCATTTTCCTATTTGACGCATTAGGCGCCGAATCGCACAGAAGCGAAACGGGCCAGCGCATTTAGGTGCCGGCTTTGGGAACCTTCGGGAAGATTCTGGTCCGGTTTTTACTGGGTTTTTTTCCTGCCGTTTCTCTTATCGTTTTATTTTCAAAAAACATTCGGTTTTAAAAAAAATTGTTCGCAATTAAAAACGAAATTTAGAAAAAATATCATATTTCAAATATTTCCCTGAACTTGGAAAATGTTCTTGTTTAAAAAAAAATCAAAAATGCTCCGGAATTTTATAACATGATTGTGTTTCCAAAATTTGTTCGGTATTAAAAGAACGTCCTCGAAACTAGTTCACATATTTGAAAAGTGTTCAGTAATTTTCAATCACATTGTAAAAAGAATGTGTTTTCAAAAGTTGTGTACACAAACTGCTATAGTAACGACCGGCTTTCTACAGTAAATCACCTTGCTAGGATCACACTAGCTGCATGGGTGGCTGTAGTGGGGACGCCCTGTGCGTCCGGCCGACTATTTGACGCAACCCGTCACGGCTGGACAAAACAGTGGAGATGCAGGCCGATGGCTAGGCCTGATCGCTGTCTAGGCTGTGTTCGGTAGCTTGAAGATGTTAAAACATGGAAAGTTGTACTCCCTCCGTTCACTTTTTATAAGTCGATTCAGACAATTAAAAATGGGCTGCTTTGTATGTTGTCTAAAATGTCTTTAAGGTTTATGAAAGTGAACAGAGGGAGTAGTACATAAGTTCACACCGAAACTCAATGTATACTTTCAAAAAGTAAAAGGAAGAGTTATACTCCCTTTGTTCCTAAATATTTTTTTAAAAAAAATTTCAAACGGTTACCACATACAGATGTATATAGACATATTTTAGAGTGTAGATTCACTCATTTTGCTCTGTATGTAGTTACTTGTTGAAATCTCTAGAAAGACAAATATTTAGGAACGAAGGGAGTAGAAGTGAATGGTGACCAAACTAATGTTCATTGCACAATTTATCTCTCTTACTAGCTACTTCCTCCATTCCTAAATATAAGACGTTTTGATAGTTCAAATTTGAACTACCAAAACGCTTTACATTTGGGAACGGAGGGAGTAATTGCATGTGCATTGCATTTGGGGCATACATATTTTAGTGACTGAACACCAATCGTGTCTGGCATAAATCTTAAATTCAATATATTCTAGATTTCGATAAGATTTTGACACCAATCATCGCCATGGCCATCCCGGAGCAAGACAGAGCTATGGGAGGGCCCCGAAATGGCTTGGGGAGCAGCATGGTGAGGTTTGGAGGGAAAGAACGAGCCCGGGTGGCTCGACTTTAAGGCGAGGCCGACGGGGAGCTTCGACCATGGGGAGGACATGGGAGCTCCTTGAGCTTAACTAAGAGGGCAGGGGGTTGGTAGAAAGTGCAAGAGGCCGATGGTGAGGAGAGACGTTGCCGGGTGATACATCTCCGTCGTATCTATAATTTTTGATTGTTCCATGCCAATATTCTATAACTTTCATATACTTTTGGCAACTTTTTATATTATTTTTTAGGACTAACATATTGATCCAGTGCCCAGTGCCAGTTCCTGTTTGTCGCATGTTTTATGTTCGCAGAAACTCAATATCAAACGGAGTCCAAACGGGATAAAAACGGACGGAGGATTATTTTGAAATATTTGTGATTTTGGAAAGAAAAATCAACGCGAGACGGTGCCCGAGGGGGCCACGAGGCAGGGGGCGCCCTGGACCCTCGTGGGCTCCCCGTAAGGCGGTTGACGCTCTTCTTTTGCCGCAAGAAAGCTAATTTTATGAGAAAAATCTGGGCGAAAGATTCACCCCAATCGGAATTATGGATCTCCGGATATAAAAGAAACGGTGAAAGGGAAGGATCTGGGAACGCAGAAACAGAGAGAGAGAGAGAGAAAGAGATAGATCCAATCTCGGAGGGGCTCTCGCCCCTCCCACGCCATGGGAGCCAAGGACCAGAGGGGAAACCCTTCTCCCATCTAGGGAGAAGGTCAAGGAAGAAGAAGAAGAAGAAGGGGGGCTCTCTCCCACTTGCTTCCGGTGGCGCCGGAACGCCGCCGGGGGCCATCATCATCATCGTGATCTTCACCAACACCTCCGTCATCTTCACCAACATCCCCATCACCTTCCCCCATCTATATTCAACGGTGCACTCTCCCGCAACCTATTGTACCCTCTACTTGAACATGGTGCTTTATGCTTCATATTATTATCCAATGATGTGTTGCCATCCTATGATGTCTGAGTAGATTTTCTTTGTCCTACTGGTGATTAATGAATTGCTATGATTGGTTTGAATTGCATGTTTTATTATTGGTGCTGTCCTATTGTGTCCTCCGTGTTGCGCAAGCGTGAGGGATTCCTGCTATAGGGTTTGCAATATGTTCATGATTTGCTTATGGTGGGTGGCGTGAGTGACAGAAGCACATACCTGACTAAGTAGGTTGTTGCGTATGGGATGAAGGGGACTTGATACTTTAATGCTATGGTTGGGTTTTACCTTAATGATCTTTAGTAGTTGCGGATGCTTGCTAGAGTTCTAATCATAAGTGCATATGATCCAAGAAGAGAAAGTATATTAGCTTATGCCTCTCCCTCAAATAGAATTGCAATAGTGATTACCGGTCTAGTAACGTAGTCAATTGCTTAGGGGCAATTTCACAACTCCTACCACCACTTTTCCACGCTCACTATATTTATTTTATTGCTTTTTTTTATCTAAACAGCCCCTAACTTTTATTTACGTGTTCTTTATTATCTTGCAAAGCTATCCAACAACACCTACAAGTACTTCTAGTTTCATACTTGTTCTAGGTAAAGCGAACACTAAGTGTGCGTAGAGTCGTATCAGTGGCAGATAGGACTTGAGAGAATATTTGTTCTACCTTTAGCTCCTCATTGTGTTCGACACTCTTACTTATCGAAAGAGGCTACAATTATCCCGTATACTTGCGGGTCATCACTGGGGGCGGCTTAAATAGCTAGGGCGAGATGCCCGTGTCTGGAAGCCGTCGCGGACGCGTGGGTGATTCTCTTGGCGTGGTCGGGCATGCGCGACCATTGAGGCGACAAGAGAGCAAAGAGGGGATGCGCACACGACGCCAAGGACACGCGAGCGCAGACGGGGCAAGCATAGGGGGCGGTGGGCAACTTCGGGCAAACAGTGCCGCGGCTGGGACTGCCATGGCGCGAGGAGGGAGAAAGAGGAGGGGGCAGGGTCCAGATGGTGCATGTGGATGGAGGGGAGGTTGGGTAGCTCTGTGGACATGGTGTGGTGGCGAGAGCGCGACGTTTGGGCAGTGGTCGAGGGCCCTAATGCCCAGAGCACATTTTTGGCATGCCAGACCGTGTGGTCACTGCGTGCATGGTGACTCAGGATGGACAACCATGTCCAGGGTGTAGTCCACTCCAACTGGGCCCTCTCTAATGTGATGGCTCGAGTAAAGCAACTTTGTGCTGATGGGATGCATCAGCTAAAGTTTCCTGTAGTAAAGTTGGACTACATGCTCTGGTAAAATGGGATGGTTACTTAGAGAAAATGGTTGTCACATAGACTAGAGGTAGGAAGGACTACAAGTTGGAGAAACTTGAAGCCATAAGTTTAATCACAGTCACTTCACAACTATAGATTTGGTCCAGAAACTAGGATTTGAAGTTGCACTTATATGAAGTGTTGGATTGGGTTGAAATTTGGTGGATGATGGTGATTTGAGCATATTGATGCATTGTAAAAATTTCATGTCATTTGGACATGCCAAAATGATTCTTCCTTCATAGTGGTCCTCTCTTGACAGAAACTTTGGGAATTTGCTAAGGAAGATTGGATAGGCAAATGCAGCTGAATTTGGCATGTGGCAATTATTTTTATATTAAAGAGCACTCAAAAAGTTTGAGGGCAATTGACGGTGTCCTGGACTAGGGGGTACTCACCACATCATCTCTCGATCTGTTAGATTGGGCCGAGGACCCCCATGGCCGTATACTCATGGGCAGATCCAGACATACCGCGCATACAAGGAAGATTCCACAAGACTTGGCGATCAAGACAAGGACTCCTCCCCACCGGCGTATTCGGCTAGGACTCTTGTTATCCTAGGCCTCTGGTGCATTATATAAACCGAGGCCAGGCTAGTCGATAGAGATATACAACAATCATACCATAGGCTAGCTTCTAGGGTTTAGCCTCTACGATCTCGTGGTAGATCAACTCTTGTAATATTCATATCATCAAGATCAATCAAGCAGGAAGTAGGGTTTTACCTCCATAGAGAGGGCCCGAACCTGGGTAAACATCGTGTCCCCTGTCTCCTGTTACCATCCGCCTTAGACGCACAGTTCGGGACCCCCTACCCGAGATCCGCCGGTTTTGACACCGACAGCAATCAGGAAAGATAAATAACACTTCCTTCACAAAGTGCCATTGTGGACAGAATGGAAAATGAATATTCCTGAATTATTTTTGAACTAGGCAAAGAAGAGTTTTGATATATTTGTGGAAGATATAATCCAAAGAATTTGCGAGATTATTTTGGAATAACAGAAACATATGTTGCTTCACAACCTAGGTCAAATAGGATTATTCCTTTAATAGAAAAAAAATTCTCAAGAAATAAAGATTGGGGTTGGGCTAGAATGGAAATGACATGATCTTGAGAAAGATTTGGGAATGGTGAACCACTTGAGAGCAGAAGGAATGATGATCTTTCTCAGGCTCCAAGTCCACATAACCACTCCAAAAACGAAAATGAAGCAAAAAATCAAAGAAATAAAAAAAAAGCCAAAAATTGGGGTGTTACAGATTTAGCAGAACTTTCCACACACTTATTTGAGGACACATAATAGATGAATTTTTTAACTATCAAATTATTTGAGCTATGAAATTCTTTTACCTTCTTCATGGTCCTGCAGGATCTCGATATGCACATAATATTCATCAGCTACTTATCTTGTTGTAGCATATTCATTGGTGTAGCATGCAAGCAATCAATTTCACTCAAAGATTGTCTGTCGCCGTTTTTACAGGATGGCGGAGGCAGCACATGGAGGTGAAGGTGTGACAACAATGAGGAAGGGACGGAGGAGCCGCCGCTCACCTGATGGCAGCCCCATCATCTCACATCGCCGCCACCCTCCTCCTCTTCGCCTCCTTCCTCCAACAACTCGCCACCGGCCCTCCAACTCCCTTGCTCTCACCTCGCACCACCGGGAGCTGCAAGATCCGCTGAATCCCCCACCCATCCAGCCCTCTCCAACCCATGGCTAGGGTTTCGGTCTCCCTCAGATTGTTCAACCTCGCCTCACATACTCCCCCTTCCTCCCAGATCCACCAGGCCGCGCTCCTCCCATGGCATCCATGGCGCGGCTCACCCTGCAGCAGCTGATATGTGACGAGCGAGGCAGGGAAGAGGTGTTCCTTCTGATGGTCTGCAGTGCATCTCGCGTTCCATGACGTCCTTGACGAGATGTACGCGACTTCTTCAGCACGTACAATGGAACGTGGCAGTGGAGATCAGAAGCTGCAGCGGTACGACGACCCCTTCCCTTCCTTGCTAGCTAGCTGTTTTGATTTGGGTTGGTCCAATCCGATCCAATCCTGCCATGTAGTTTGGTTGTAACATAGGAGAGGGATACCTGCAGTTGAGTTTCAATTTGGACAGCATTTGACACACATTGTTGGGGGATTTGGTTTACTTCAGTTTGTATGTGCGTTCCTAATATTGAAAATGAAATTGGTTTGGTGTTCAATTCCCACAAACCAATCTGCAACATTTTTTACTCGACTTGTACTGCATCAGCAACTTAAATTTGTTTGTTTTATTTACCAAATCTGTAGAGGCTTGATAGATATCAATGTCAGCTTACTGTTAGTTTGCTTGCTCCGAGTCTTGTGGGGATGGGGAGTGTTGGGTCCTCACTCTGCCGAGCTGCAACAAGTTGGCTGGGGGAGCACTACTGTTTAGTAGTACATTATTGCCACCCGTCAGGTTTATACTGTTGTTTACTAGATCAAACTTGATCCATGATCCTATTGGTGTTAGGTGATCATGTAGGTAAGTTATATTACAGCTGCATGCTTAATTTCTTACTGTCCCTGATCCATGCTCCTATAGAGTTGTTTCTGGCATACACGAGGGGAAGGGCGAAATGGCTTGGTTTGTTGACGCTTTTATTGCTTTACTAAGTACCTGTACAATTCTTCCGTAAGTGAAAGAAATTTCGGAATACAGTTCTTCAACAAATGTTTTGACATTCAGTTAATTTGACAGGTGGCTATGGAACCTTGGAGGAGTTGCTTAAGTCATCACGTGGGCACAACTAGGAGTAAACAAGAAGCCGGTAAAAACTAACTTCCATTTGTTGTTGATGCTTTTCATACAAAAATCATACAACCCCAATCATCCTGGGATGATGTGTTTGTCTGCAATATATAGTGACTGGGTCATCAGCATGCATGCATCTCCCCTAGTCATCTACGCATTAGACCAACAGTGAACATATTAAAGTTAGTTGCCAAGAGCAAGTGTGCTACTAACTAGTCTACTACATAGGAGGGATTTGTGCATGCAAGTGATGTGCGTACTTGTACAGTGCTCCTCCGTAAAGGCTTGGTGGCCCTGTGCCGCAAGCTAGTGTGCTACTACAGAATGAACATTAATGCATGCAAGTGTTTGCGCTAGCTTAGAGTGGTACAGTTTGGGTAAATACCTTACTGTTTGTGCTACAGAATTGGAATGAGTGTTGGTGGTGTTAGTTTTTAGTTAAGAAAATTTATCACCTACTCAATTTATCAAGTATATGCTCTTTTTTATGTGGTATTTAACGAAATTGTACCAAAATAATATGGTATATATCGAAACCTTGTTGAGGGAACGTCAAGGCTTCATTACTGCCTTGATGTCTCATTCAATTATTACTTGACTTCTTAATATAGTTGTATGATTAACCCTTCTGTTTTCTCTTCTTTGGATTTGCAAGCAACAATTTCATTGATGCTGAGTGTTTTTCGCTTATTACAGCAGAGATGACGGACTTTGTACTATTGTATTTCCAGAAATGCGTGTACACAGATTTGCAATCTGAAGGAGCGATGGAAGTGAAGATTGAGTGCTCTTCTTTAAGATTAATAATAGATGGTGTATTTTTTTAGTTCTGATTTAAGAGTGTTCGATCTGGTACATAGTGCATTCGTATTATTCACACCACGTCATTGGTGAAAGCCTGCTGAAAAGAATAATTAAACAATGGTGTGCTAAGTTGAACTAAAATGTTATGTACTAAAGGGAAAAAATGACATCTAGGTATATTCCCTTGAATGATTTACTAAATACATTTTCATGTGAGGGCTCTTTACAGAAAGCAACTGAGATCCATTTAGAAAATCATGTTAATATTTTTTGCATATCATTAACTAATGGTTACATTGTTCACATGATATTAATTTAGTTGGTTCATTATCTTGTACCCTTTTTTATATTACTTTCCCATATATTCATTTTATTGTAAAGACAATAATCAGGAAGTGGCATGTATAAAATTTCAACATCTGCTATCTCTCTCAATTCCTTGTCCCATCTCATTTTGAAGTTTGGGCAGAGATAATTATTTACCTTGTATGCCATGAAGACTATGATTTATTCT
This sequence comes from Aegilops longissima, assembly GCA_021605205.1. Classification (NCBI taxonomy): domain Eukaryota; kingdom Viridiplantae; phylum Streptophyta; class Magnoliopsida; order Poales; family Poaceae; genus Aegilops; species Aegilops longissima. Next base: position 47,460,929 of record CM038680.1, on the reverse strand, counting down.
AATTGGAGAATGCATGTTTTTTTCTCTTCCAACATATATTATCATTCTTCACAATTCCCAGGTGTGGTTACATCTAGATTGCTTGAAAATCAACTAATATTAGTACTCTATTCATTTGGGAGTTAGTTGTTATAACTTACTATAATTTTGTATGTGTTGAATTTTTTGCAGATTTGGCAATTAGTCTGTGTCACTGGAGATTGAAGTTTTTTAGCAGGAATTACTTGGGCCCGAATAGCTGCCTAGAAGTGGTGGTGTACTGTTGGAGATTAAAATCAACTAGTAGTGCATTTTAGTCATGTTTATTTGAAAATCTAAAAAATGCTTATAGTGCGTTCTAGATATGCTTGTGATGTTTTGATTTTTAACTTTGGTTTTTGAATTTGGACTTGATTGTTTGAAATCTGTAATTGTCTTGTGAACGAGTGCTATTATTTGAATGAATATAATTTGGTTGTCTTAAATTATGCTGCGTCAAGAAAACAAGCTGGATTAAAAGGGTCTAATATGTTGGACAAAAAATATTAGGTACGCTATAATGGGCAGGACAAAGATGGACATCTAATCTTTTCTACTCGAACAAAAATATTGGGCAAAACCCCTAATTGGGCTGGTCACTACATGGGCCATGCATGTTGCCTCCACGTCATATCCATGTAGACGCCATCATTGCTTCCACGTCATGTAAATCGGTGACGGATTGTTCCGTCACATCCTAGTTTGGGCCGGGCGGGCCTGGGGCAGATCTATGACGGCCAAGAATCGTCATGGAAGGTATTAGGGGAAATTATGACGCGATATACATGACGGATTTCAAGTCCGTCATGGATGGATATGCATGACAATTTTTGACTGGTCTGTGACGGACAAGGACCGTCATGTATGTACTTTGGGACACTAGTTTGGCAAAGAGTGTATGTACTCTCGTTCTTGACATCCTAAATTTTTCCATAGCCCCTTACATATTTCCGAAAACATCATACAACAATATTGTGCTTAGCGATCTCAATCGTGGTATTATCTGAATCTCAATGCAAACGTTCAGAACATGCATCCTACCTATTTCTGCTTCTCAGGTTCAGAAGCATTTAAAGTAAACAACTGAACATTGCTGTCATGGTTAGAAATTAAATCAGGTTAAATTAACAATGAAGTGTACAACAGACCAGCCAAAATCTGAGTTTATACATACACTACAATCATTGTGATCCATATGCTGGAGTTACTTAAACAAATACTCCCTCCGTTCCTAAATAATTGTCTTTCTAGAGATTTCAACAAGTGACTACATACGAAGCAAAATGAGTGAACCTACACTCTAAAACATGTCTACATACATCCGTATGTTGTAGTCCATTTGAGATGGCTAGAAAGACAATTATTTGGGAACGGAGGGAGTATTAATAAGCAAAATATGGATATCGTAGGTATAAATGAAAGAAACTGAAATCAGGAAGTTGTTTCTTTCTCTTGATACGCAGAGGGGAGAGCATGCCCTGTCTCAGGCAATATATCAGTCGTTAACGATCTTACCGAGACACATCCAATTGAAACTAGAATCCCAACCTCTTCGGAAGAAGCTCCAAATCTGACCAACATATATAGAAACAAAAAAAAAACAAAACTACCATAGCACTGCACGTCCTTGCATGTACATACATTTTTACCTAACTAATATTGCGGCTCAAATGCTTATGCCTGTTTTACCTCTTTCTTTTTCCTTTTCTTTGTGAGCAAAGAAAAAAGCTCATCAATCCTCCTTTTCCATCAGGCCAAAGGCCCGTTTGGACGACAAAGCCCACCTGGCTAGGCCGCTCTAGCTTACTCGGCCTAAACGCAACTCCTCCCTGCTCCTTTCCATGGACGCGGCCAGTCCGTTCTTCTTCTCTTATTCCTTAGCATGAGCCACTTTAATCGGGTCTCACTCCAGTTAATTCCATAATTTTCTCCCCATGGAGAAGTAGACACAATCCTTATTGATTCTATGGGCGGCTTATTGGTATGAACTCATAGATGTATTTAAATTGGTGAGATTTTGCTTAAGAAAGCGAGGTGGGACTGTCTAATAAAGACCAATCTTTCTTTAATACATGAACATAAGCTTGGTCAGTTGGACACTTCCTTCTACTTTGAACAGGAGGTCGGGCGTTCGACTCCGAATAATTTTTTTTTGAGCCGGACTCCAAATAGATGCATCATAATTTTTGCCACCTCCGCTGGACTGCATGGTTTCTGGGCTGAGGCCCAAACGGCCGACGGATCCCACAAAAATCTGATAAATCTCGGGATGGATCAGGGAGAAGTCCAACTCACATAAAACAACATCAACGCACGAAAATTTTGACGGACGGACGAAGATACGGATGAAAATTTGGTGGGAAGAAGCGTTCAACCTTTTATTATTAGGGAAATGCCCGTGCGTTGCAACAGGAGAAAGAATATCCCGGCACAACGACGCCCTTCTAGTAAAAGAATACATCATGCAAGGCTCGAGGATCGGGCTATAGAAATATGGTAGGCATAAAGGAAAATTTTGAACTTATGTGAGAATGAGATAAGTACCTTTAAAAGGCCATTCAGAAAATAATAATATTGAAGGTCTAATTTCCTAAGAACATTTAAGTGGCTTTCATTTTTAGTCTAAAGTTGCTTCTGAGCTACCTGTTCTAACTCCTAATCAAACATAAGCCTAACAAAGTAACACGAAAAATTGACGTTGGCCGAGTCTCCGTCAATGGTCACGTCCGTTTTTATTCGGCGAGTAGGTCGCTGTCTAGCAACCTAGCTAGCGCATACCCTCCAGCGCGCCTGTCCACAGCACAGGCCAATCCAGTCTGGTTTTTCCCACCCGGTTTTGGAAGGTTCAAGAATGCTTCCACGAACTGGTTCTCTTCTTATTTTTCTTTGTTATTTCTTCTGATTTTTCATTATTTTTATATTTCTTTTTTTCCCTTTCCCCCTTTTTTTATTTTCATATTTTTTCACTTTCGTATTTTTCAAGTTCGTTTTTTTTCTTTTCAATTTTTGCAAACACCATTTTCCAATTCAAGAACTTTTTTCACATCATAAACATTTTTTTAAATCATGAAGTCTGACACCAAGGTAGTAGTAGAGAAAGATAAAATACAATACTAGATATATTATGCTCGTAACAAAAGTCTGACACCAAGGTGATCGCTGGTTGGGTGACATATTAATCCCGTTATGAAGTACTCCCTCCGTCCAGAAAAACTTGTCGAAGAAATGGATAAAAATGGATGTCTCTAAAACTAAAATACGTCTAGATATATCCATTCCTCTGACAAATATTTCAGGACGGAGGGAGTAGTTACGGGAGGCGAACGATCGGAAGGTGTCTTGGGCGTTCAAGAGGTAGCTTAAGCCCCCATACTCTCCTCCATGATTCACATTGTTGACTGCTGCCCGCTCCCCTACTACGGTTCCAGTTGCTTCCAAATTGGTGATGAAATTCAACAATGATATGCAGATCTTACGATAAACATACCAGACCGAGTGTGGTGCCAGGCCACGAAGTCCTCCAACTTCTCAATCCGAAGCAGTATTTGCAGAATTCTGTGTACATCCACAGGTGATAAAACCGATCGTAAGATATCTTCATCCCATTAACCAGAATATGGATAAATTAAGTCCTCAACTTTATCTAGCATCGATGTGGTGTAATAACCTTCCGAGTTTCACTGGTTGGAATCCAGGGATCATTCCAGATATTGATATGCGCCCCGTTCCCAACACGCCAAATATGTCCCCTCTTGAACGTTTGAATACCCAAAACAATGCTTTGCCACGTGAATGAGGAACCTTTCTTTGGCCCCGCTTCAAGAATATTTTCACCAGGATAGTACTTTGCACTAAGAACCCTTGCACACAAAGAGTCTGGATTATGGAGAAGTCGCCAACACTGTTTTGCTAGTAAAGCAAGATTAAAACTGTGAAGGTCCCTAAACCCCAAGCCTCCCTTCTTCTTTGGGATGCACATTTTCCACCATGCAAACCAATGCATTTTCTTCTTTTCCCCACTATTTCCCCATCAAAACCCTGCAATCTCGTCATTTATAAGCTTGCAAATCCCCTTAGGCAGTTTGAAGACAGGCATGGCATAGGAGGGGATTGCTTGAGCTATTGCATTTATCAAAATCTCTTTTCCCTGTATTGACAATGCCTTTTCCTCCCAGCTTTTCAATCTTTGACAGATTCTGTCAAATAGATGTTGGAAACAATCACTCTTGTCGACTCCTACAATAGTTGGGAGACCAAGATATTTATCTGACAACACCTCTGTTAAGATATCAAGAGTTCTACAGACATCTTCTCTGGTATTAACACTTGTATTAGGACTGCAGAAGATGCTTGACTTTGGTGTACTCACAAGTTGTCCCGAGCTTCCACAATAAGTGTCCAACACTCTTTTGAGGGTAGTTGCATTCTGAACATTTGCTTTCATGAGAATTAAAAAATCATCTGCAAAAAGAAGGTGTGAAATTGATGGGGCATTCCTGCAGACACGAACACCTTCTAGCCTTCCAATTTCTTCTTCATGAGCCAAGTAGCTAGACAATCCTTCAGAGCAAAGCAAAAAGTGATATGGGGATAAGGGGTCCCCTTGTCTGAGGCCCCTTTGGGTGAGAACTCATCTGTTTCAGTGCCATTAAAACGGACTCTATAACCTACAGATGGCACACATTCCATGATCATCTCCACCCAAAGAGAATGGAAACCAAGCTTCATCATTATCTTCTTAAGGAAATTCCACTCCACACGATCATATGCTTTAACCATGTCCAGCTTCACCGCACAATAGTCATTTGACCCATGGGTCTTCTTCTTTATCGCATGAAAACATTCATAGGCTACCAACACATTATCTGTTAGTGATCTCCCTAGAACAAACGCACTCTGTGCGAGATTACTTCCGGTAAAATTTCCTTTAACCTGTTAGCTAGCATTTTGGATATAATTTTATATATCACATTACATAAGATAATGGGCCTATACTGAGTGATTACCTCTGGACTTTCCACTTTCGGTATTAGCACAATATTGGTTTGGTTCCATCCATCTGGTATTTTCCGGATATTTATTGCAGCCAAGACCTCATCTGTTAATTCATCCCCAAGAATATGCCAAAACCTCTTGAAGAACACTGCATGGAGCCCATCGGGCCCCGGCGCCTTCAAATCCCCGATCTGGAAAAGAGCTTTCCGAACATCCTCTTGAGAGTAAGGCGCCATGAGGAACCTGTTCATAGCTGTCGTAACACGTGGTTTCACTGTATTCAACAGATCTTGGTCACAATCAACAACATCCGAAGTAAAAAGGTTGCCAAAGTACTCGGGTAGGTGGTTGAGGTTATTGTTTCCCTCTACCCACCCATTATTATTATTATTTCGCAATTTCTTTATCAAATGTTTCCTCTTCCTACCTGAAGCAAACTTATTGAAATATTGTGTATTACGGTCTCCCCGAAGCAGCCATCTCACCCTGCCCCGCTGCGCCCAGAATATCTCCTCTTGATCAAGCAGATTCTCGATTAGGACCGAGAGATCTTTCCTCTTCTCCCGAACAACGTCTGAATAAGGAGCACGCATCAGAGTTTCTAGCTCTTGTTGGGCTTTCTTCAACCTGAACCGCGGCCCCTTCAGAACCCGACGATCCCAAGCATGAAGATCACGACGTACCTCCTCCATCTTCTCCTTAACAGTTGGGCATAAGCCTTGGTGCACAGCTTTCTGCCAAGATGTCTTTACTATTTCTTCCACAGTTTCTTCTTCGAGCCATCTTGCCTCAAACCTTCTGTTATTTTTAGGCTTTCTCTCCTCTACCCCCGATAGGTATTCAGTGTCCAAGAGAATGGGCCGGTGGTCAGATTTCCCCATCTCTAGGTTACACAAGCCGGCATTAGGATGCATACTCATCCAATCTGAATTTGTAACCGCACGGTCCAACCTCTCCTTCAAGCCGCCCCGAAACTAGGTAAACTTGTTGCCGGTGAACCCCAAATCCTCCAACGCACAATCTAAAAGTGCGTCTTGAAACGCTTGAAGGCGTGCATGCTGCCTTGGGGCTCCACCTTCCTTCTCAGAGGAGATTAAGATCTCATTAAAATCACCAATTATGACCCAGGGTAGCCTTGACTGGGCATGTAGGTCTCTAATGTGGCGATATGTGCGTTCCTTGTTCTCCCAACTTGGCTCACCATAGAAGCCAGTCAACCTCCAAACATTCCCGTTGCTCTCATGTATCTCAACATCAATTCCCTCAAGAGTTGTAGTCCGGAAATAGATCCTCACCTCCTTCTTCCAGACTAACATCAAGTCGCCTGTTCTTCCATTAGGACTTGGTGCAACAATCCTTTCATCCATCCCTAGTTTCCTCATTATTGTTTCTGCCTTTGCTTCATCCAAATGCGTTTCAGACAGAAAAAAACGCATCGGGTAAATTTTTTTTTGACTTACGATAAACCTAGAACTTCAAGTGTCAAAGAAAGCAGTGGCGGAGCTACATGCAATACTGAGAGGGCCGCGGCCGCCCCAGCCGTAGCGTATTTTCTGAAGGAAAAAAAATGAGATCCTTAAATTAAATTGATTGCAGTCATTTGGCACACCTAAAGATGTATATTTTTTCTTTGGCCCCCTCTTTGATTCTCCGCTAGCTCCGCCACTGAAAGAAAGCATTGGTGGAGCTCTGGCTCTTTGCACCGACGGTGTGTTCTAATCAGGAACTAATCGCTACGGCTAGATGCCACTAGCAGCAACGATTACGGCCGACAGACCGCAACCCGGGAACATTCCCGGTCAAGCCCCGTCCCCCCAAAAAGTTATGCGGTCAAGCCCCTGCATGCCACTTTTGTTTTGAGAAATGCCCCTGCATGCTACTGTGCGGCACGCGCGCGAGAAGGCCGAGGCCCTTTCTGCAAAACGGCCCGGCAGGCGTCAGCCGATAAGCCAGCCCACCGGCAGCTGTCAGCCCGCTAGCTACAGCTCCACTCCCTCACTCCAGTCTCCTCCCCCTCCTTCTCTTTTGCGCGCTGGCCCCTGCCGTTTCGGACCCGCCGCCCTCCGGTCCCCCTCCGCCGCCGCCGCCGTCCGTCCCCGTCGACCCCCTCCTCCGCCCCTTCAGGTGAGCGACCAGCTTCCCCCCTCCCCCTCCGTCGACGCGTCCTTGGCCTGTGCCGGCGGGAGCTCGTCCGGGTTCGCCTGGCGTGTGCATTTTTCCCTGCGAGATTGGGTTCTTTGGGGAGTCCATGTTCATGTTCGTCCTCTCTTGGATATGGTTTTGCTTTTTATTTTTGTTCCCATTCCCCAGGAATATCTTAGCGCCGCTGCTTCCTAAGATTTGTCCCCTTTGGTTGATATAATAGATAGTACGTAGATGAGTAATGGTGGCGGCGAGAGCTAGTGTGCTCGGTTGAGATTTGGGGGCTGTTTTGCTTTTGTAATGCGCCCGTAAAGCTAGGGTTTTCCTGTTATTTTCCACGGATTTTAGGGGTTTTCCCGCTTACGATTATCCCAAAGTCCTTATCAGATTTGACTGTACGCACATAATTGGGAGGCTCTTATAGATATAGAAGAATCCCTAAGTAGAATATCCTTGATTAATTATGTTAAATATAGACGGGGAATATCCCTAAGTAGAATATCCTCGAGGAGTAGATAGAGTAGCAGATTCCTCTGACAAGGCTGCTGCTTTTTTCACAAGCTGCAACTTTTGCGTGCTAAAAGAGTTCATCTAGCAGAGGATAAGAGCAAGTGGGCTACGGACTGGTAGCATTTTTGTTTCTGGTTTTGGCTCTGCAGAATTTTCTAATTACAATTCTTCTGTATAAAACCTAGCTTCAAGAACCTGAGTTATTGCCACACCTGCATCATTTTCTCAAGAAAAAAGAAAATACAAATGTTTTTGCAAGATTTGGTGCTAACTTATTTTTTCTTCTCTGAATCCTACCCCAAAATGAGCAGAGGAAGCTGCGGATTGGCATGAGCTAGGGGGCCATGGAAGAGGCAGACAAGGACCGCAATTCCTGCAAGCGCCTGCGAGCGGTAGGCGGCGGCGACTCGGCGGATGCGTGGCGGAGTTTCCGGGTGGCGCGCGCGGCGGCGGGCGGCAAGGACCGGCACAGCAAGGTGGTGACCTCGCGCGGCCTCCGCGACCGCCGCATCCGGCTCTCGGTACAGACGGCCATTCAGTTCTATGACATCCAGGACCGCCTGGGCGTCGACCAGCCAAGCAAGGCCATCGAATGGCTCATCCAAGCCGCCGCCACTGCCATCGATGGTCTCCCGTCGCTGGACTGCTCCTTTGCCCTCCCGGTCGCCTCCCCAGCAGCAGAAGATGCCGCGGAGGTCAGCACCTCGGAGACCAGCAAGGGCTCTGTGCTCTCGCTCGCCAACGGCCCTGCCGACAATGACAATGCCACTCACCAAGCCAATGCCACTCACCAAGCCAATGCATACAGCGGGGGCAGTGCCAATGGCACGTTCGCCGAGCTCCTGCACTGCTCCAACGCTGCCGACAAGTCAATGCAGCATCAGCATCAGCAGCAGCAGCCGACGCTTGCCTACTACGCCGCCCCTGGTTCACACATCGCGCCCATGTCCTTCGAGATGATTCCCCAGCTCACCTTCTCCCAGGACCAGCAACACCGCCACCACCACCACCACCACCACCACCACCATGCCTCTGTCGCCTTCGACAGGAGCACACTTCAGTCCAACACCGTGTCGACGCCGCAGTGGCCGCCGTCCCAGCACCCGTTCCTGATGCAGAGGTTCTCTGCTGCTCCAGCCGAGCCTTCGCCTATGTTTCCCTTCTTTCTTGGAGGCAACAGCGCTACTGCTGCTTCTCCTGCGGCGGCTAATGCGCCGGAGCGGAGGCTGCAGCTCTGGGACTTCAAGGAGGAAAGGAAGACATAATTTCTTCTTGGAGAGGTGAGTTGTTTCCCTGCAAAAATTAAATAAAGCTTTAGAGTAGTTTAACTGCACCTGTTCCATTGCCATTGTTACACTGAGATAAAAATCTTGCATGAATCGCTATTGGTCATTCAATGCATAGGCTGCTGTTAGTTTATTTGAATTTGAATTGTACTCCAGAGTCCAGATGAAGTCATTTCCACAAATGGAGTAGTTAATTTCAGAACTTAGCAGCAGTAGCCAACCAAAGGGAGTGTTTTCTCAAGAAAATAAACTGATAGTAGCTGTCAAATTGGGGCTGGTACACTTCTATTCCAACCTCCAAGTTCCTAGAGAATAGCACTGCTAGAAAGTAATAGATATATCATACTAAATTTAGCCAACCGTAGGAGATGTTTCTTACAGAGGTCATGCAGTAGCAGATTTAGTGAATTCAGACTACTTGCTGCAACAGTGTGCAGCAGTCCAATTTGGCAACTCAGGGATTCTGATAGACATGCTGAAATACCTATTCTTGAATGACTGATTTTGGATTCCTTTTGAGGAAAATATTTTGGGAGCATCTTATTAGGCAACTCTGACTTTCTAAGAAGTTTCCAACTATAGTTGTAGTTAAGAATGGCTCTTTTTTTTTCATTTCACTTCAGGGTACAGGATACTGTTACTATTTTTTGGATTAATTGTTTATGCCAGTGCATGTTTGTGGCACCGTCCATTCTGTTACTAACAAGGTGGGGCAACCGACATGTCAGTGGGACAATGATCTTTTTTTGCTTGGAGTTATCTTTTTTCTTTAGAACTCAGAACCAAGTAATAGCTGGGTCGCTAGAGTTTACGGTGGTAAACTTGCCCACCAGCGTTCGAATCTGTGGGGTGCTAATGTGTGTAATCCACAGAAAGGTCTCATATTCTACCTAACAACGTAAAGGGAGGGATCCCCATGATCCGCCCCCCTTTAATCACATATATTTTTGTTGGGAATTTCAGATCAGAATACTCAAGAGTCAAGATTAGTACATCAATCATGCTGCAGCCCTATTAACTGCCAAAATTGAGCTACTTAACAATTTTCTGCACCACACAAGATCACCTACTACAGTACTATATACTCCCTCCGTTCCTAAATAATTGTCTTTCTAGAGATTTCAACAAGTGACTACATACGGAGCAAAATGAATGAATCTACATTCTAAAACATGTCTACATACATCCGTATGTTGTAGTCCATTTGAGATGGCTAGAAAGACAAATATTTAGGAACGGAGGGAGTATACTGCAATATGCATCATTTATTATCTGCATTCTTTCAAAAGCTTTGTTCTAACCACACAGTCATCATCTGCTAATATGTTCTTTTGCCTCGATTTCATTCAGATTCGGTGTTCTAACTGCAGTCATCATCTGCTAATATTTTCTTTTGCCCTGATTTCATTCAGATTCGGCGGTGTACCGACCTACCAAGTACCAAGTCATGATCCATTCAGCACAGCAAAACCCAGGACGAGAGAAGATGCAAGGCAACGAGGGTGGCGGCACCATGGAGGCGCGTGAAACACAAATGCTTAGCTGGATTTCCGAGTCTTTTCCGCGCGGTTTTCATTTTGTCGCTGTCATCCTCTGACCCGTGTTTTTGTGATCGGAAACCAAATGTTTTTGAGCTGTACCCTGTTGCTGTGGCCTCCCCCCTGCCGCTATCTTTCCCCGTACGACAAGGATGATTTTTTCTTACTTTTCTGGCGAGGAACCTAATTTCGCGCTTGCATGGATACTGGTGGCATGTGAGTGGCATAAGAATTTCTCATGTACCTCGGGCATTGGCAGATGGTAATCCAAACATGAAATGATTTCTTTCACCTGATATCAGTAGTACTGTATGATGATTGTCAGTCTTATCACAACCAAGCCTTGTATTGCCTTCATTGACTGGACACTCGTAAAAGAATTCTTGGTGCAGTGGTCTAAATGTTGTAGAGTAAAATTTTTTTTTGACGCAGTTGATAAAAGAATCAAATCTTGGTGCAGTTTTAAAAAAAGCCAGGAAAAATAAAATAAAATCACCACAGACAATCAGCTTGTCATTCTTGAAATGCAGGCAGGTCGTAATCGATCATTTTCAAAAAGGAATGCATATTTGAAGAAAGGAACCGTTCGTTCGTTCAAAGATGAATGAACGATGCACTGATCATCCACCGTAAATCAACTTTTTTTATTTTGAATGATCCACCGTAAATCACAATCGACGGTGACTCACAAGCCCATGGGCCGGAACGCTGGCCTGAGCTATCCACTCACTGTGACCTCCATTCGTCAGCCCACACACGCATATGAGCTTCTCAGTTCGACTCCTAGCCACAGCCGCCTGTTTAGTCCCACACGGCTTGCCGCAGCGGAGGGCGAGCCTCGGGGCGCTATAAAAGAGGGGGCGGGTGCGCCGTTGAGAAGCATGATCCTTCAGGCAGCAAAAGGGAGGTGATGAGTGGTATCAGCTTGCTATAATGCGAGAGGGGTGTCCGCCCCAACTAAGCCTGTTACGACAATGGGGCGCCCCAGTGACTTACCATCTGATCCCCAATTTCATTTTTTAATTTCAATCTAAATATTTTTTCTCTTGATGGTTTTGGTGTTTCACTCCCTTGCTTTGGAAATTTGGTTTCTCAGTTTGCTTTGCTCTTTCCTTCTTTGAATTTTGTACTCTGATTTGTGCCCTTACAATAAGGGTGCTGGTCCATCGCAAAAAAAATAAAATAAAATAAAAAAAATTAAGGGTGCTGGTCCGCCCTGAACATTGTTGAGATCTGATTTGTTCAGGGCTCAAAAAGAAAAGAAGAAACAACTTTGATTTGTTCAGGAATGAACTGATACTTACAAAACACACACACATGATGGAAGGCTGGGTTGAAAATCGTGCAGTGTAGCAACGTTCTCGCAAAAAAAAAAAAATGATGGTTCTGGAGTGCCAGTAAAAAATAGTCGAGGAGATTAGATGCAATCGAGGCCAGAAGCAAGCATAATAAGTACTCCCTTCGCCCCAAAATTTTTGTCTTAAATTTGTCTAAATACGGATGTATCTAGTTACGTTTTAGTGTTAGATACACCCGTTTCTAGAGAAATCTAAGACAAAAATTTTGGGACGGAGGGAATACTTGCAAAATCTTGCCCACCAAATGTAACACAGATTTCCCGACTAGGCGACTACACGCTTGGCTCAGAACAAGACAACAGATTGTAATTTTAAGACTCGATACCACGTAAGGCTGGAGCTTGAAAAAGGCTTGATTGACGCCTTACCAAAATATTTATTCCAAAAATACTCCTTCCGTCTCATAATCTAAGACGTTTTTTGACACTACACTAGTGTCTTACATTATGGGACGGAGGCAGTAGTTCTGTAAACGTGGCTCTTGGGGTTTCAGCCTTTCAGGGGTCAGGGTTAAGATGGTTTTAATTTTGCTGAATATAGATAGATGTCCAAAATTCAGGTTGTGCTTGCCCCTAAGTTTATTTTATACTTCCTCCGTTCAGAAATACTTGTCATAGAAATGGATGTATCTAGATGTATTTTAGTTCTAGATACATCCATTTTCATCCCTTTTGATGACAAGTAATTCCAGACGGAGGGAGTACTTGTTAGTATAAAATAGACATGAGACATAATAGCTCTAGAAAACAGTAAACTATGCACACACAAGAACTGAGTACGCGAAACTGAATTATGATGATCCACCTTAAGTTCGAACATACAAGTCTTATATTTGGCAGAATAGGACTTGCAATCCTTCTCTTGCCTTATCTTCACGACAGACTTCTTGCCCTTCAAGATATGTACACTATATGCTCGAGTGGCGTTAAATTAAGCTCCAGTCATGAAGAAAAATCTGAATGAGACACCATTATAAGATGAAGTTTTATGATTAAAGTTCACAAGGATGCCGTTTCTTGTTCCTCCAACACAGCAAGTTTTAGTACACACATCAAGAATCCTAAATGTGAGAATGCTCTGGAACAAATTATGAGTTACTTTTGCAATTCTATACAATGAAGGACATAATTTATATGAATAACTGCTCCTTCTAAGGCAGACACTAATATTCTTCAATCCATAGAGAGATAGTTCAACAATTCCACAAAGGCATGAACAGTCATATTTTGCTGCAACTGTTTACGTAAATGCAAACATACACATGTTACTATGTTTCTGACTAGAAGCTAATTCAAAATATTTATATATGGAATGAAGTAATAACCTTAATCATAGTCATGAACAGTCATATTTTGCTGCAAATGTTTTTGCAAATGCAAACTTACACATGTTACTATGTCTCTCACTAGAAGCTAATTCAAAATATTTCTATATGGACTGAAGTAATAATCTTAATCATAGAGCCCTTGATAAATATAAAAATATGACATATGCAACATCTACGCATTGTCAAATGCAAAACTGAAGCAAACTGTAACTTCAATTAAACTCATATGGAAGCAAGACACTAAGATAGTGCCATAGTCCATATGCTCCAACTCAAGCTAGATTCCATGATACTATGTTGAAGATGTTAATGGCGGCATTCCCATCTTTCTTTGTTTGTAAAATAATAAACACTAACCTCTAGCCCAGGCTCAACCGGTGAACATCTAATAAGCAACAGTGCCATCACAGGGGCTAGAGATGATGTTTTGTAGGGCAAGGCCACAGTTTAGGCTTGTTCGCTGATTGGGTTCCATAGATGGCCTGGTTCCGCCACTGGCTGGGAAGCTGACCCTCATGAAGCCTCAAGCCCTCTGACACAATACTTCCCTGGTTTGATGTCACATTTATCGTTACCCCAAATCAGTGAACTGGACCCAAAGTACCTCCAAGCACCATATTTAATCATATTGGCTGCAAGTATATAGTCTCCAAAATACAGAACGAACTTAAGATCCTGAAATATTTTCCATCATAATCAAGCTTGTTCAGAGAGCGCCAACTGTTCACCTTGAAAGAGAAAATGACACCTGTTAGGATAAAAAAGTATGTGAATCGAGTGTTCGCAGCTTGATTAGGCACTCAGTTCAATACAACTCCTTCCAGGTTCCTTGACTAAACCTTTCTTGCTTAGTAGCGTCCTATAGGTTGTCGCCTTCTTCCAATTCCCCAAACAACTGAGCATATTAGACATTAAGACACAGTGACCAGAATCTTGAGGGTCCAGGTTAAATAATTCCTCTGATACCGAATCCATCGAAGAATCAGCACAATGAGAACTGTATGCACTTACTATAGGAGCCAAAATCTGATTCTGTAACTGACTAGGGATCTTCTTAAAGAACTCCTCAGCGATACTAATTTGACCAGACTTACATAGCAAATCAGTTATGCACATATAGTGCTCAATAGATGGTTCAATACCATATTCCTCTGTCATGCTGCGAAAACATCGAAGGCCTTCATCTATTAAACCAGAATAATTGCATGCTGTTAACAGATGGGTAAAGACAATGGCATCTGGTTGAACACCTTCTTTTTGCATCTCGCTGAAAAGGATGAGAGCTTCACTGCCTTCTCCGTTGCAAGCATATCCATTAATCATGGCACTCCAGATAGGTAAGTCTCTATCAGTAACCGCATCAAATATTTTCCTAGCCAGCTCAACGCTCCCACACTTGCAGTATGCATCTATCAGTCCGGTAGCGACCCGCAGGTGTGACTGCAGTCCGATTGCCACCGCATGCTCCTCAACCTTTCTCGCATGATTAGCAGACCCCAAATCAGCACAGGCAGAAAGAACTGATGAAACTGTTGTCACATTTGGCTGCACATCTGTGCGCAACATGCTATCAAACAATGTCAAGGCCTTGTCCGGGCGGCTACCTTCAACATATCCATTTATCATTGAAGTCCAAAGCACTACATTCTTGCAGTGAACTGCATCGAAGACCTCCTCAGCAGCCGCAAGATCCCCACACTTGGCATATAAGTTAACCAATGATGACACAAGATCTTGCTCGGATTCAAAACCACTCTTGATGAGAAGAGCATGGACGCCCTTGGCCACCAACAGATTCCCTAACAGAGCAGCAGCTGAGACGAGATTAACCAGCGCGATCAAATCAAATCTGTGCCCAGCACCCTGCATGCGGTTGAGCAGAGCAAACACTTTGTTAAAGTCGCCCGTCTGCAAGAACCCCGACGCCATTGCGCTCCAAGAAACTACAGACTTGTCGTGCATAGAGTCAAACAAGAACGACGCGGCATGCAGCTGGCCATTACGGACAAGCATGGTGAGCACTGAGTTGGAGACCGGCAAAACATCGTCAAGCCCAGACTTGAGGCTATATCCATACACGCACAGGCCAAGGTTTCTCGTGGCCAATGAGTCCAGGCACCCCGACAGCATGCCGACAAGTGTGCCCCCGCTGGGGCTCACCCCTAGGCCCCGCATCACGTTGAACATGTTGACGGCCTCGTCGAGACGAGAAGCCTTGCTGTAGGCGGTGACCATGCAGTTCCAGGACACGAGGGTCCGGCTGGTGGTGGGCATTTCGTCGAACAGGCGGCGCGCGTCGGGGAGGGACGCGCACTTGGCGTAGAAGTCGAGCAGCGAGGTGCGGACGAAGACGTCGCCGGTGGCGCCGGCGAGGAGTGCGTGCGCGTGGAGGGAGCGGCCGAGGCGCGGGAGGCGGAGCGCGGCGCAGGACTTGGCGAGGGAAGGGAAGGTGGAGGCGTCGCCGCCGCGGAGGCCCGCGGCGAGGAGCGAGGCGTAGTGCCGGAGGCAGAGGGTGTAGGACTCGGACGCGGCGGCGAGCTGGATCAGGCGGTTCCAGTGGCGGAGGGTGGCCGCCGGGGCCGGGGCGCTCATGCTGGGGCTCACCGACGGGAAGAAAGATTTTGGTTAGCAATATGACCATTTTTTTTCCAGCAGGTTCGTGCGGTCAGTATCCAGCAGTATGCTTTCCAGGCCTTCTCTCCAACCGAACAGAGTAGAGTAGAGTGTTTTTTCTAAAAAAGAAACAAATCAACAATGAATTTGTACTGAAATGAAAATGGATATTTTTTTTTGCGGGGAATGAAAATGGATAATTGATCATCCATATTCTCTATTCACAAGACACAATGCATAGCGGGGATGAGTATTTCCACAGAGAATACATCAAATCATCATCGTATCCGTTTCAAAATAATAATAATCAAATAATCATCGTACGATGATTCCGAAGATGAATCAAAGGTGATTGTCGAGGCACTTGAAGAGGAGGAGGGAGGACAAAACGTGCGAAACTTCAAGGCTTACATCAGAGGTTATAGTTCTCGATGGCGTTGGGAAGAGGGTCACATTTAACTCTACAGAGACTACTTTGCAGCTAATCCGACCTTTCATGAACAAATGTGTCACTTCTGGATAGCTAAGCATGCCTTCAAGCGTCTTGTGACGGTAAAAACCTTAATGATTACTTCAAGTAGAAGAGTGATTGCATTGGGCTACCGGGATTTTCTTCTTTTAGTAAATGCACTGTCGCTATCAGGATACTTCAATATAGTGCACTGACTGATTCTATAGGTGAATACATTCATATGTCTGAGAGCACATGTCTTGAAGCAATGGTCAGATTTAGCAGCAAAGTATTGAAGGTATCTGGCTAAGAATACTTGGGAGCACCAAATGCTTAGGACACAGCCTGACTTTTGGCACTTGCAAGTGCAAGAGGGTTTCCCAAAATGTTTGGATGCATCAATTGCATGCACCGGGAATTTAGAAAAACTACTCATATGCTTTGCAAGAAAAATTTCAATGTCATACTAAAGAGTCCATCAATCATCCTTTATTCTGGCCTCATATGACATTGTTGATTTGACACTTTTTCTTTGGGATGTCAGGGCCTCACAACGACATCAACGCTCCGGCGCACCAGTGGAGCTTCACTGGGGCAAAGCCATGGTGTGGCCCGCCCACCAACGCACGTAGGCAACAAGGCTGGCTAGCTTAAGTTAGTTGTTGGATGCATTCCGTCGTCGGAAGCATGAAACACATGCAGACGACACTCAGATTGGATGGTGACAGGTATGTGTTAAAAGTGCATGTTAGTATGTTAGACATATATTTATGCTTGTAATATGGCAGCTACACATGATTTTTGTACTATCATTTGGGCTGACCCGCCTAGTTTTTTGTTCTTAGCTCGGCCTCTACTCCAGAGGTCACCATTGTTTGCAAAACTTCATCAAGTGAATGCTCCGGAGTGCAACTATAGAGTCAATGTCAACAACTATACCACGAGGTACTACATTATTGATGGTATATATTCTCAACGGGCTACATTTGTGAAGACAATCTGCAATTCTCAAGGCAACAAATATCTCCATTTGCAAAGACAGGAGAAAGTTTGAGGAAAGATGTGGAGCGAGCATTTGGAGTGTCCAATCTCTTTGGTCTATTTTTGGGAACCAGAGACATTATGGGAGGTAATGAGTACTTGTGTCATAATTCACAACATGATTATGGAGGATGCGTGTGATCAAGCTCATAATCTTGACTCTAACTATGTTGAGAGCTTACGACCTAGTACAAGAACCGACTAAACTTGAAGATCTTGTTGAGATGCATTCAAAAATTCATGATAGTTAAATGCATCAAACAACTTCTTAATTATATAGTGAAACACGTGTGGGCGCGTAATGGAAACCAGTAAAGAAACTAGGATCTTTAGAAAGTTGGATGGGGGCCACCGCCCACCTATTCGTCACGGTCGTGGGCTACTACGCCGGAGCAAGCGTACGTGACCGCGATGTCCTTGGTCATCGTTCTCGCGCAATGGCGTAGCCAGGATTTTGAATTAGGGTGGTCCAATAGATATAAAAAGTGTTTACAACACGAATACAACATACCAATATACTAACAGAGGCCGGGCTATTTAGCTAAGGGGCAATTGCCCCCGCTTTGAACCAATCTATGAAGAATTTATTCATGAGAGGGTTTGGATGGGAAAAATTAGACTTTGCCCTCACCTTCACCCCCAACAAATTTTGTCTATCTCCAACAGTACATACTAGTATATAATTTATTAAAAGAACGCATTGATAAGTTTAATTCCACAACTCATATTGTGTCTTCGCCTCTCCCCTGATAGATTTTGCCTAGTTTCGTTACCGAGCACTAGTATATAATTTAGGAAAAGAACATCATATCAATACGATTGATTTTGCAACAATTCTATGATAAAAAAGTTTAATTTATCAATTGCAACTTCAAATGAAATCACAATAATCATTAATCAGTTGTCTCAATTTATCAGTTCACATTTATTTAAACAAGAAAGAAAATAGATAAATCAAATGGAAAATTTGAAATGAAATAAAGCTGCCGAGCAATCTTCCATCTTCCATTCAACGGTGGATACATGCATGTGCCAAATTTCCTCGGACAATATCTTTAGGCCCGCAAACAGAGAGGTCCAGGACATCTATTTTTTTCTTTAAAATAAAGAAAAAGGACATATATGTAAAACACAGGATGCTTGAGAAACTCGACGAATTTTGAGAAAGATAGAAATGGTGGATACAACCGAGCAAAGGAAGGCTCGACAAACATCAACATGTGTACATACTCCCTCCGTTTCTTTTTAGTCTACATATAAAATTTGATCAAAGTCAAACTTTATAAAGTTTGACCAACTTCGTAGGAAAAAATATCAACATCTACAATACTAAGGCTATATGGTATGAAAATTAATTTTATGATGCATCCAACAATATTAATTTCATATTGTGAATGTTGGTATTTTTTTCTATAAACTTAGTCAAAGTCAACAAAATTTGACTTTGACCAAATCTTATATGCAGACTAAAAAAACAGAAGGAGTACATGTCCTAGGGAACCAAGGCTGCAGCACTACACAACAACACATACTAGCTATGTACAATTCATCGCGTACGTCGCGACTCCACACGCGCGCACAACACGTCTGACTCCCACGCGAAGCCGGTCGGAGCTCGTCGATCAGCTCACGCCAGGTCGTTCTACGGCGTCCACGGCACGGGCACCACGCTGGCTCAGATATCAAAGGAAGGAGGTGATGATACATGAGTAGGAGAACTGCTAGAAATCCAAATTTGAAGCCAAGATGAATGCAGAGGTCAGCAGTCATCTGAATTCCTGAACTTGTTGCACTGTCCAGACAAAAACTGTGAAACAAATCTCAGCTGGCTGTAATTGTGCAAATTCTATTTCAGGTGCAGGCCGAGAAGGTGCCGGCGAAGAACAGCTTGACCAAGTGGCTGCCCACATTGATCCACAAGGTGGAGGGGAAGCAAGCAAGGTCGAGGCGAGGTGGAACCAACGGGCATTTCGGTTGGCGTGACAGGTGCAGCACATCCAGAAGACCAAACAAATTTCGGTTGGCGCGACGTGTGCCGTCCTGGTTCCGGTGCTGCAACTGGTTTCTATGGTGAAAACCAAACAAAATTCAGATTGCGTCTGAAATGCAATCTCACTGAAGAAGCCTGAAGGTCTCAGTGCAAGTTTCTGAGACAAGATGTACATGAAATTATTTGAATCAGTGTGTTGTAGGTGTTGGTTTGCTGTGTGGTCTGTACAATCTGAATGGCTGTGACCCGAGCCACAATAGCATGTTACCATTGATAACATGAGCTAATGCTAATGGTCTGCTGACTAATGTAATGAGAACTTGAAATCATCTTTTCTTTAGACTTAGTGGTAATTTATCAAGGAAAGATATATATTCATTGGTCAGTTGCTCAGTTCCAGGATGGAATCGGGCTTGCTTGCTGCTTTGCCATAAGCTGCTTTTGTTTGCGACCGAATTTAGCTCATGATATCTCAAAATGATGAGTTAGCTTGGACCCGTATGATGAGTGATTGATTAAGCCCCACACCTAGAGCAGAGCACTAATTAGCCATGTCGTAGTGTGCGCTACAGTGAGTAAGCCTGAAGATCTGAAGCCTAGCTAGGCAGGTTAATTATCTGCCATAGTTCTGTTAAAATTGTGATCATAAGGCAGTCAGTGCCGGTTATTAACTAGTGAAATCCTGGATAATATGCCAGCTGGGTGGAGTGCACTGTCTGCAGCCAACTGGAAGTAGGTCAAGCTTCACAACCTGGCACATCACCAGCAAAATCAACCAAGTGTGGTATTTTTACAGGGTGTGAATGTTAATGTGAAAGTGAAATACTCTCACCCCATGCCCATCAATTCGGTGAGCAGGGGAAGGGAAAAAGGATGTTGTATCAGATGTGTGACCATTCATGCATCAAGTACTCCCTGCAGCCGAGCCAATCACACGGCACACAAAAGACAAAACCCACCGCTTGTGCTGGGCTGAGCCGAGCTGACCTGAGACCCTTGTGGAAACAATAATCCTACACCTACGTAAACAGTTACGCTCTTGTGGAAAAGGGGGGAGGAACGAGGGCATGCATGTAACGGTAGCGGTACCAGAAAAACGGGGCAAGTGACAGGATGCAAAGTACAGATACCGACAAAGCGGGGCAAGTGACAGGATGCAAAGTACAGATACCGACAAAACGGGGCAAGTGCCAGCCGCCGGCATCTCCGCGTCCACGGCCGGGCTCCGGCGTCGTTGCGTCGGCCAATTAAGTTCTAGATTCGCTGCTGCCTCTGAGGCTACCCGTTGGCCTTGCCCGGCCTGACAGGATGCGAAGTACAGATACCGATAAAGCGGGCGGGCTTTCTTTCATCAGACCAAATGATCACGAGTCCAGAAGCATAATCATATAATCATATAAGCATGGAACAACACCGACAATCGTGTCTTATAATACGGTCTCAGGGGCGGGAGAAAAGGGGGAGGGCAGAAGGAAAAGCGGGACCTGCAGTACAGCACAACCGATCACATGCAGTAAACAAAACCCTAGCGTAAAGCACAACCTCATCCTATTGGCCGCCATGCGTGCCTTTTGTACGTGCCTGCTGTCGTCGAAGCACCCAATGGGAGCCCACGCATCGTGGGACATGTGTCGAGCTGGCAGTGGCCGGAAGCACCCAATGGGAGCCCACGAATCGTGCGACATGTGCCGAGCTGGCAGTGGCCGGAAGCACCCAATGGGAGCCCACGGCCAAAAATATTCTGCATGTTGCGCAGGGCAGGGTACGGCGAACAGTGGCGGTAACAGCTTTTCAAAAATATTCTGCATGTTGCGCAGGGCAGAGTACGGCGAACAGTGGCGGGGTCTATATGGATATCGCACGGCCGGCTTGG